>CM038215.1:33086558-34286558 GCA_021442155.1 Cymbidium sinense
ACTCCATATATTCAGCTTTTAGATCTACTTAAACCAAAACCTTTAGACTCTAAAGTTGACCTCCATAAATCAAGTTTCGTTGGACTCTCTCTCTAGTCTTATCAACAAGAAGAATGTCATCAAAGAAAAAGCATACACTCAAGGTACATCTTCTTGTAAATGCCTCGTAAGCACATCCATAACTAAAGTAAAAAGATAAGGGCTTAATGTTGATCCTTGATGTAATCCAACTGAAATAGGAAAATATTTTGTCAATCCTCCTTGAACAAATAATATGAATGATAATATTTTAAAATAATTAATGAGGCTAATAATTAAAAATTGCTTGTTGCTGAATAAAATTTAATTAAGGTTAGATGCATAATAGTTGGATTTTTGTGATAATATCAAAATAAATTATGAATATTTTGGTCTTGAAGATATTCAATATTATTTTGAATAAAATTATATTTTAAAATTAGGTGCTTGTTTATCTTTATTTATAAAAATTAATGTTTGAAGAATATATATAATATAAAATTTTTTGCATTGTGGTTGACAACTTAACTTACACTTTATCAAGTATCTAAAAATTTATTCTTCTATCTTAAATATATATATTCAATTTACAAAAAAATATTATATAAAGAAACAAGAATGTTAATATTTTTATAATTATTCTCATTTTATTTAATTTATTTATATAAAAATAATATAATCATAAGTAAATTAATTAAATATAATTATCATAATATAATACATTAATTGATTATAAATCTATTAATTAATGATAAAATAATAAACCTATATCATTTACAACTAATTTCATTAAATTATAATTAATCTAAGATAATATATTAATTAATCATTATTTAAATAAATTAAAAGTAAATTAAAAATTTATCAAACTAAAATTAATAAATCAGAAATGGGAAGTGATCGAGAGATTTCAGCGTTCGAAACCCTTCATTTTGCTATTGCCAGAAAAAGAGAAGGGCGGCATCTCGATTCCCGAAGGTAATCCTCGCCTTCCCTCCCACCCTCTTTCTCGCGCTTCTGCTTCTCTAAATCCCGTAAACCGCCTACCAATAGAATTTAGCAAATCCAAATTTAACGAAAGCGGCTTTAACGGTATTGCAAAAGCACCATATTTAACTTGTCCAAAAATAACGTTCGGCTGGATTTAAGTTAAATTCGGCTTAAATCCTGCTCAAATCTTGTAGCCAAACAACTCTTAACTTGCAAAAGTGCAAGGAGGGCGAAATACTAAGAGGAAAGACAATGGTTACCTTCACATGCGGAGGCTTCACGCAGTCCAAGTCGATCCGACAACAAAAACGATCGAAGGGGAGGCTGAGATTCGGAAAGCGTAAACGGTCGAGGGTGGGAGGATGTGGGCTCCAAAAATTTGTCACCGACCTCTTGACAATTGAATTGAAGAAAGTATGATTTAAGGTGTAATTTTTTAAGAATGGAATAGTAGATAAAACACTACCTGGAGATTTCATCCTCATTTGGTGAGGACTTTATATGGTTCTAGGCTTCCTATAAAGCAATCCTATAGTTAATTACCCTCTCACAAGTAAGTGAGAGAGAACTTTCGATTAAGGTTAGTCGATCGCTAAATGCGTAGCATAGGAAGCATATGGAGTTTTAGATTCTAAAGTTATGAAATTCATTTTAAACCGATGGTTGGGGAATGATGATGTGCCCATCTAGATCCTATGGTTCCATCATCCCGACTATCAGTGGTCCCTATTCTACTTAGTCGAGGAGGTAGTCAACCCAACTTGATCGAAGAATTTTTATCAGCAACACATGGGTTACGTCATTCAAGAAATCTTTGTAGACCTGGGGTGGTGTTTGTCTAAGGAGACAATCTTAAGTCTACCTTAGATGATAGAGGATTTTTTGTTCTATCAAGTATACCCTATGATTCACAACTCAAAGAGTAGAACTATTAGGGAGCATACGGGCTACAATCGTGATCATAATATAATGGAGCCTAATTAGTCAAACCACCCGATCAGACGACTCTGGTCATAAGTGCATCATCTGTGGAACCTACTGGCCAAGCCATGCAGTCAGAGGACACGGGTCACGTCCTTACTGGCGTGAGATTGATTGAAAGTGAACATAGCAGAATACTTGATTTGACATTGGCTCCTTTGTGAGCTAGAGTTTTCTTAATTTGTCACCTCCGACAAACTATTATGAAATATGGATAGATTGAGTTTTGCTTTAAGATTTAAATGATTGAGTTTCATTTAAAGCTTTTAGAATGCTATTGATTTGAGTTAATTTGATTTAAAATTAGAATCACATTTTGATGGAAGTATCCTCCCATTGAAATCACTATTCAACACACCATCAGGGTAGTTAATTGATTTATATTTGAATATATTTGAAAATTTTAGATCGACAACTATGTTTAGCTCTTAAAGGATCGCATCTACCGTCACATGATAGACTTAGCTTCTCAGATATTTCATTATGTTGAAATCCTCATAATTGATTTTTAGGTTTTGTTAACCCAAACTTAGTCCTAAGACTCAACTTACGTAGCATCCTCAAACACTTGGATCTAAACATTCAAAGATAGAGTCTGTGGGTATATTTAAGAATGCTTTAATTAACGCCCTATATTCGCTTGTAATGATGTATCGCTAATCGTGGCATAGAAGATGTTATAGATTTTATATTGTAATTTGGAATAAACATCGCGATTAATATTTGCTTTAGTATTTGGGCTTTAAAGATTCATATATATTTCTTATGCTTATTGATAAGCATTTGAATTTATTGTATACTTCTAATGAAGTAACTTCTCTCAATTTGATTGAAGTGAATTATGAGAAAGTCTATTATTCACTCAATAAAGACTCATTAAAGCTATTTGTATAGTTCGGGGACTATTCCAATTGACTTAATATATGATATGGCTCTACCATTTATTAGAATCGATTTATGATTAGTGCTTGATGAACCACTTAATTGACCTCCTTAATTTGTGAATGAACATTTAAGCTTCTTATATACTTCAGATAGTTAAACTATGTACTCATACAAAACATTTTATTTATCTCGAAGTGAATCATAAAGTAATCATAATGATCAGTGATGACTCTCTTTTATGCTTGTTAATAAGCCATTTAAACTTATTTCTAACCTCCTACAAAACTTTTTCTCTCCTTCGAATCATTTGAAATGAGTCATTGTAGAGTTTAGTATTCATACGGATGACTTGTTCCTATCCAACGGTGAGTTATTTGGCTTAATATAAGTCCTCCTTTTGAATTTAAATACATTTATATTTATTTTATGCCTTTATAACTTCACATTCCCTTTTAATTTTATTTTGTTTTAATCTAATTAATTTTAAATTTATGTCTCAAAAATTTGATGAAAATTTCAGCTCATCATCCTGCATGCTGCATCGAGTGTTTTGGCTTTCTCGATGCCTAATGAATGAGTAGTGTCTTCACACCACGATTTTCCATCTCTCTAATGAACATGATGAGGCCTTTAAACCGAAGAAGAAGAAATATATATATATATATATATATATATATATATATATATATATATATATATATATATATATATATATATATATATATATATATATATATATATTCATTTCTTTTTTTTCTAAGTCAGAAATTTGATAAAATTTCGACAGTATTTTACTTAGGAAGAGCGACATCTAATATATGTTGGCTTACTCGATACTAATGAGTAGTGCAGACAATGCAGCCCGGTTTTTTCATCTCGCTATGCCTCTAATGATCAATGACGAGGCCTTCAAACCGCAAAGAGACAAGGTTGATGATGTAAAAACTAAGAGAAGAACCCGCCTAATGACAGTATTCCTTTCTAATTGATGCAAAGGGAAGGGTCGGAAAGGGAGATAGAAAGGGAGATGCTGAAAACCGGAAGAAGAACCCGCCTAATGACGGTGATCCTCTCTGAAAGAGAAATTGGAAATGTAATGGAAAGGGCGATGCCGAAACCAAAATAAGAACCTGCCTAATGATGGTGTTCTTCTCATGCAATGGAAAATGGGAATTTCGGATTAAAGAAATGAGGGCATTTGTGGTTTGAGAAAATGAGGGAAAATCATGGAAAGAGGAAGGAAGAAATGAGGATAATTCCAAGGAATTTTCGAATTGGTTTTGTGAGGGAGAGAGATGAAATTTTTGATTTTGTGGAAATGAGTGAAGAAATGAAATGGAGAAGGAAGAGAAAGAAAGGAAAGAAAGACTTGCCTTTTTTTTTTATTTGAAAGGAGGAAGTGTTTGGCTAGGGCTTGAAGAGATTTTCGGTTTGGAGAGAGAGAAGTGGAAAAGAGCCCTTTTTCAATTTGGATGAGAGAAGTATGTAGATAGAAGAGCGGAACGTTTGGAGAGTGCTCATGGGGGAGTGGTTTGAGGAGCCGTGCATGGTCGAAAGTGAAGGAGGAGAGGTGCCGTGAGAAGCTTAGTGCATGAAGAAGAAGGGATCTGAGTGAGCCTTTGGGTTCTCGCATGGATTAGGTTGGGTCGAATGAAGGAGGTCATGCATGAATAGGAGAACCGATCGGGTTTATTAGAGTGGGATTTAGGGATTTGGGTTTTTAAATTGATTTTTAAATTGATTAAGCAGCTTTATTGTGAATTTTATGCTGACCTCAATATAGGGTTGATATATATATTGATTCAAGGTTATTTCGATGCTCCGGACAAAACGGCACAGTCCATTTCTCAATCGGAGGTTGTTTGGTTCAAGTCAGCATCAAATTGAATCCATTTCAACTCAAAATATGTGCTATCATTTCCGACCGCTTGATTTTTGCATAAACTTATCCGAATTTAGTGTGAATAGTCTTACTTGATAGATTTTGACCTTTCAAAGCTAACGGCGCAATCAATTCGTGAACGAAGGTCGTTTGGTTTGCGTCGGTGCCTCCTGATCTCGATATATATGCAGGTGTGCTAACGACTCAATTACTTGATCGGTTGATCATCAAGTTATACAATATTTATATTATAACTATTTTCGATGTTCTGAATACGATGGAAAAGTCCGTTCGTCGATCAGAGGTCATTTGGGTTGATTTTAGCGAGTCTAGTGTATTTAAACCTCGATTTACGTGCTATCACTTCCGATCCTTCGACATTTGCACATACTCATCTAAATTGAGCATGGATTGTCTTATTTGATAGTTTTTGATATTTCGAAGCTAACGACATGATCAATTTCATGAACGGAGGTGTTTGAATATCGTCGTAGCTTCCTTACCCGAATATGCGACATATTGATAGCTTGATCGCTTGATCGCTTGATCGCTAGATTGTGCAATATTTATATTCCATCATCAATTCTCAACGGACGCTATGACCGTTCATTGATCGGAGGTCATTTTAACCATTTTCGGTGGCGTCCACTGCATTTTGAACCTCAATTTGCGCACTATTGCTTCCGAAGTCCGTCGAATTCAACTTATAGGCTTGACTCGACTTATGACACTTATATGGTGGTCAACAGAGGAAAGCCAAGGGTTTTGAATCGTACCGGGGCCAATGGGGACACGTGCCCACCCTTGCTCCGCCCCTGTGTGTGTGTGTATATTGTGTATACGGTTAATATCACATCAATACACAACAATACACAATGGTTCACAGCTAATACAAAACAGTTGTATATTGACTAAGTGACACATGATGCTTATTGGAGTCCGGATATAGAATTACATCTGAACTCTGCACGTAATAATTTCTCTAAATTTCTACTTTTGTTTCATATGTGACAGCTTATGACTTTCTCTTTTTGTTATAAAAAGCTATATTTTTCTCAACCACAACATCTATTATTCGATCTATCCTAAAATCATTTTTCTTCGACAAAATTTTGACAAAATAATCCACAAGCTATCATCCAAATGAACAATGATTTTTGTTTGCTAACTTTTCTATTGCAAAAGCAGTTAGAAAGTTATCACAAACAAAATATAATGTTATGAATGACAAGTTTATTAACGCTTCTACTCCTAAATTAAGAGAAGAAGTGCCACAATTTAAATCAACGGCAATGATTTTTTATTTCAAAAATGTTAATTATATTGTTTTATTATTAAAGTAAATGCATGGCATAAATTGAGAAACTCGATTTCGCATTTCATACTTCTTATCCTTAAAAAAAAAAAACAAAGATTAAAACACATATACGCATATAGATACTTTTTTTTATTTTTGAAAAATAGAGAATTAGAGAAAATAAATTTATTTTCATTTTATTTACTTCATTTCACATATTAGCCTAAAGTAAGGTTAGTACGTATCATGCATAATAAAGTAATTATCTAGAATAAATAAATTAGTAGGATCCTAAATAATCTAAGGTAAAAGAAAAAAAAATAGTATAAATGGATATTCTGAAATGTTTTTATGTGAAAATGAGAAATAGCCAAATAGATAATTGCAATAAGAAGATGAACGGAAATAAAATCTATTTTTTTATTAAAAATTTCTCAGTTTTTTAAGCAATTCTTCTAATTAATTTTGACCACATATCTTTTAATATTGATAAAAAGGTATTTTGAGCTATCTAGATAATAATAATAATAATAATAATAATAATAATATTTCAATAAAGCTAATAATAATAATAATAATAATAATAATAATAATAATAATAATAATAATAATAATAATAATAATAATAATAATAATAATAGTGATGATGAGGATATATCAACTAACATATTGAATTAACACTCGGGATAATTAACATATATTTGAAAATTAAACATCTTAATTATATCATTTGCATAAGTACAAAACATTTTATTTCTTTCTTTTATTTGATTGGAATCTTAACTATACGTCATCTTTGAACTTCAAGGCAATACCACTAACCCAAATTAAATTGTTATGGTTAAAACTGTGTATTTCAAAGAAACTCAAGAAAAGTAATTATAATGCATCATTAAAATAAAATAATTAGCAAATTTAATCACTCCTAAATTTTTAATAAATAAATCAACATTAAGATATATAGTAAGATATATACCTGAGAACTGTCACTTTCATCTGCTTCAAGCCTATATTCATGCAGAATCCAGTCTGATTTTTGCCCATTTGGATGATAGTCTAATTTGATAGCTCGATCGCCTAATCGATTGATCGTTAGATTTTGCAATATTTTTATTCTGATCGATTTTAACATTCTGAACATGACGGTGAAGTCCGTTCATCGATCGAAGGTCATTTTGACCAATTACGGTGACGTTCAGTGCATTATAGTCCCGATTTGAGCATTGTCACTTTCGAAGTTTGTCGAATTTGACTTGTGGGCTTGACCCGACTTATGACACATATGTGGAGGTCAACAAATGCACCCCAATAAATATGATTCGTGCATGAAGCAAGTTGCGTTTATTAAAAACTGGTTGACCCTTTTGGGCCGACCACTGAACTTGGACCATTTCAGCTTCGATTGCAATAGCTTACGGAGCTTTGATAAGATTCGCCATTAGTATGATGCCTTATTTAGGGAATGCTTAATGATGGGATTGACCGATTTGTCAGAATTCACTTATCGGATAGGTAAGAGTTCTTACACTATCTACTTCTGTTTTCAATGGCTTGAAGATCTTTTCTTTTATGTCCTTGCAGATTTAAGTTTCCTCCAATCCTAGCTCCATGCTTGGTTGGGTTTGTTGGAGGAATTGGTATATTTGTTTTGATGAAGGACTGGAGAATCGCTTTATCCGTTTTGTGATTTGAAATTTCTTCTCCTTTTAAGCTTGAGGGACTTGATGAAGGATTGACCTGATTTATCCATATTGACTTGTGAGGAAGTGTATGTATGCCATGAATCTTGTCCTTGCTACTTTGACGGACTCGTTGAAGGGTACATATAGATGACCCAGCCTTCCTGCTTTTATAAGGTCAATGTTGAGTTATCAATCTAGCAATGTGTGCTTTAACAAATTGAATAACTATGAAATTCCTTTAGTTCGGCCATCAACTTTGTATAAACTATGAAATTTCTTTCTCGGTCCTATGTTTTCTACTTTGACGGACTTGATGAGGATATTGGCTTTAATCTGTGCTTTGAGCTTGATCAAATTATTGGAGAATAAGTTGAAATATCACCCTACAGGCAACATAAAGATTGACATGAGAAAGCTCTGAATTGAGAGTTTTCTCAGATTGTCTTGGTCTATCAATCAAGTAGAAAGATCTCTTGGATCCTAGTTGCTTGTAATCACTAAGCTGGATCTAGTTTGAGATTGAACAACTATCATCATTAGACTGACGAGCAAAGGGCTCTTTCATTATGGCATTTTCTTACGGCTTGTTGAGTGAGGAGAGTGTTAGCAACTCGACACATTTGGGCTTGTTGAGTTCGACCTTTATAACCTACTCAAGTTTTCGACTTAAATTGTGAGGGGTTGGTGATTTGTCATCGACCGAATGAATGGGGCACTTTCACCGCCCTTTTCGCTTGTTGAATGTGCAGAACTTCAGCAACTTGACTATTTGTGATTGTTGAGTTTGACCTTTATAACCCATCCGTGTCCTAGACTTCAGGATGTAGAAGTTGATATTTTTCCAACTCAATTGATTGAAGCTTCCAAAATTGGGAGTTCTTCAGACTTGATTTCTAGAATTTAACAAATCTAGGAGATAAATTTTTGACATTTAGGGCTATCTTTTCCTGTGTAGCAATAGATTCTTTTCGTTCTTGTAAGAACCTGCAACTTAACAATGATAATTATGGATATATTCAGCGATTTTGGCGTAAAGAACAATGTCAACCTGAATCAAAATATATTTGAGGATCTCATCTTATAACACGTTAACTCAAATAAACTTAACATAAATTTAAAAAATGCCCATGTCTTGTAGGGGGAATTCTAAAGCGCATTTAGAATAACTTTCAAGATGAAATTAAGCAAAAACATCAATATTTGAATTGATATGCTCTTAAGAGGGTTTTAACATGTAACATTGATTTTATCTATATATAGAAATCTAAAATTCCCCTTGTGTAACAGGGGAATTTTTACGGAAAAGGTTTTTCATCTGAAGTGAGTATATTTATTTAGGGATTTCGGCATGAAGTGTGATGTCGACCTAAATAGATATACTAAAATAAAATTCCCCCTGTCTTGTAGGGGGATTTCTATTATACCTCGAGAATGTATTCATCATGTATAATACTTTTTCAAGTATCGACCATTAATTGATGACATTGGTCTTTAACCCTTTAGGTCAATGAGTTGGTTCTCATTGATACACTTTTTTCAATGACAAAAGGGCCCTCACAATTAGGCTCAAATTTGTCATCAATTTTTTATTGGGAATAATTGGTCTTCTTAGCACCAAGACCAATTCTCCTTTTTGGAATGTTCGAGGCCGCATTGTATGGTCAAAAGCCCTGAACATCTTTGCACGGTAAACTTCTAGATTTTGATGAGCTTGCAGTCTAACTTCATCAAGAGCATCGAGTTCCTCCATTCTCGAAGCGTTTTGATCATCATTTAGATTGTATTGGATGGCTACTCAAGGAAGGCAACTCAACTGAAAGAACCTGCCTAAATACCAATAAATAAGGAGTAGCTTTAGTCGGGCATCTTGTCAGTGGTTCGATACACCCACAGTGCCTCTATTAGCTTGGTATGTCATTTTCTTTTATTTTTAATGAGAATCTTTTTAAGTAGTTTGACCAATATCTTGTTGAAAGCTTCTGTCAAACCATTTGCTCTTTGATTTTATATTGAAGAATATCGTCAATCAATTTTGTGTCGATCGATGAATCTATAAATCTTTGCACTTCTGAAAGTTGTGTCATTATTAGAAATTATTCGGCGTGGCACCCCAAACATAGAAAGTTGTGTCATTATCATAAATCTTTGCACTTCAAAGTCTCATAAATGTCGAATGATTTGAAGTGACGCACAAATCGATACTAAAAAAATACGAACGCTCCAAAATTAACACAAATGACCTTTGATCGATGAATGAACTTCGCCATCGGTGTAATATCAAATTAGTTAGAATATAAATATTGCATTACTTGATGATCGATCAAGTGATCAAGTCATCGACGCGCCTGCACACATATCAAGGTCAGGAGATTTAGACTACTACTAGAATTTCTACAACTAAAATTACACTCCATATATTCAGTTTTAGATCTACTTAAACGAATACCTTTAGACTCTAGAGTTGACCTCCATAATTCAAGTTTCTGGACTCCCACTCTAGTCTTATCAACAAGAAGAATGTAATCAGCAAAAAGCATACACCAAGGTACATCTTCTTGTAAATGCCTAGTAAGAACATCCATAACTAAAGCAAAAAAGATAAGGGCTTAAAGCTGATCCTTGATGTAAATATTTTGTCAATCCTCCTTGTGTTTGGACACAAGTAACAGCTCTAGTATACATATCCTTAATGACTTGAATATAACTAATATTAACTCCTTTCTATTCTAGAACTTACTCCATGAATGCGTACAGAAATATATATATATAGGTTTAATATGACAAAATATTTAAATTTTGTTAACGACTTCTATATGAATTTCATCACTTATTGCAGATATCTGTGGTCCTGTGGAATAGGAAAAGAAGAACAGCATGAGTGGCATTTCTTCAGTCGTAAGGATAAAAAGTATTTAACTGGAACGAGAACTAACAGGGCAACAACAACTGGGTTTTGGAAAGCTACTGGTAGAGATAAACCAATTTATTTCAAGCATGAGTTGGTTGGTATGAGGAAGATATTAGTTTTCTATAAGGGAAGAGCTCCAAATGTAAAAAAATCAGACTGGATTCTGCATGAATATAGGCTTGAAGCAGATGAAAGTGACAGTTCTCAGGTATATATCTTACTATATATCATAATGTTGATTTATTTATTAAAAGTTTAGGAGTGATTAAATTTGCTAATTATTTTATTTTAATGATGCATTATAAATACTTTTCTTGAGTTTCTTTGAAATACACAGTTTTAACCATAACAAGTTAATTTGGGTTAGTGGTATTGCCTTGAAGTTCAAAGATGACGTATAGTTAAGATTCTAATCAAATAAAAGAAAGAAATAAAATGTTTTGTACTTATGTAAATGATATAATTAAGATGTTTAATTTTCATATATATGTTAATATCTCAAGTGTTAATTCAATATGTTAGTTCATATATCCTCATCATCACTATTACTATTATTATTATTATTATTATTATTATTATTATTATTATTATTATTATTATTATTATTATTATTAGTATTATTTATTACCTTTATCGAAATAAATAACAGCATCTAGATAGTTCAAAATACCTTTTTTATCAATATTAAAAGATATGTGCTCAAAATTAATTAGATGAATTGCTTAAAAAACTGAGAAATTTTTAATAAAAAAAGATTTTATTTCCATTTATCTTCTCATTACAATTATCTATTTGAATATTTCTCATTTTTCACATAAAAACATTTCAGAATATCCAAATATACTATTTTTTTTTCTTTTACCTTAGATTATTTAGGATCCTACTAATTTATCTATTCTAGATTATTACTTTATTATACATGGTACGTACTAACCTTACTTAATGCTAATACCTACAAGTGATATCAATCCATTCAACTACTTGCCTAATATGTGAAATGAAGAAAATAAAATGAAAATAAATTTATTTTCTCTAATTTTCTATTTTCGAAAATAAAAGTTTATCTATATGCATTTATCTGTTTTAATCTTTGTCTTTTGTAGAATAAGAAGTATGAAATGCAAAAATTTTCATTTAGTTTGGATGATGAATTGAGTTCCTCAATTAATGTCATGCATTTCCTTTAATAATAATACACAATAATTAACCTTTTCAAGAATAAAAATCATTGCCATCGATTTAAATTGTGGCACTTCTTCTCTTAATTTAGAGTAAGCGTTAATAAACTTGTCATTCATAACATTCTACTTTGTTTGTGATAGCTTTAACTGCTTTTGTGATAGCAAAACTAGCAAACAAAATCGTTGTTCATTTAGATGATAGCTTTTGGATTATTTTGTCAAAATTTTGTCTAACAAAAATGATTTTAGGATAGATCGAATAATAGATGTTGTGGTCGAGAAAAATATAGCTTTTAATAACAAAAAAAGAAAGTCATAAGCTGTCGCATATGAAACAAAAGTAGAAATTTAGAGAAATTATTACGTGAGAAGTTCAGATGTAACTCTATATCCGGACTCCAATAAGCATCATGTGTCACTACCAATATACTGTTGTATTAGTGAACTATTGTGTATTATTTTGTATTGATGTAATATTAACTACATGATAATAATACACACACACACAAGTGGGCGAGTGAGGGTGGGCACGCGACCGCCCCAATATGATTCAAAACCCTTGGCTTTTCTCTGTTGACCTCCATATATGTGTCATAAGTCAAGCCTACAAGTCGAATTCGACGGACTTTGGAAGCAACAGTGCACAAATCGGAGCTCAAAATGCACTGGATGTCACCGAAAATTATCTAAATGACCTCCGATCGATGAACGGACTTTGTCGTCACATTCAAAACATCAAAATTGATCGGAATATAAATATTGCACAATCTAACGATCAACTGATCAAGCGATCGAGCTATCAATGTATCGACATGCATATCGAGGTAGGGAAACTGCAACGATGTCCAAACGACTTTCATTCATGAAATTGATTATGTTGTTAGCTTTGAAACATCAAAAACTATCAAATGAGACTATCCACGCTCAATTCAGATGAGTATGTGCAAATTTCGAAGGATCGGAAGTGACAACACGTAAATCGAGATTGAAATGCACTAGATGTCGCCAAAATCAACCCAAATGATCTCTGATCGACGAACGAACTTCACCATCACATTTAGAATATCGAAACTAGTCAGAGTATGAATATTGTACAACTTGATGATCAAGCGATCGAATCGTCAATGCGTCTATATGTATATCGAGGTTAGGAGCGCCGACACAAACCAAACGACCTCCGTTTGTGAAATTGATTATGTCGTTAGCTTCGAAATATTGAAATCAATCAAGTAAGAATTTGCTCAATTGGACAAATCCGAAAATTGAGTATGCGACATGATAGCGCATATTTTGAGCTGAAATGGACTCAATTTAATGCCGACTTGAACCAAAACGGCCTCCGATTGTGAAATGGACTGTGTCGTTGCGTCGGAACATCGAAGTAATCTTGAATCAACATATATACCAACCCTATATTGAGGTCGGCATAAAATTCACGTTAAAGTCAATTAATCAATTTAAAAATCAATTTAAAATCCCAAATCCCTAAATCCCACTCTAATAAACCTAATCGGTCTTCCCTTCACGCAGCGGACCTGACTCAGTTCTCCTATTCAGGCATGACCTCTTTCATTCAGCCCGACCTAATCCACATGCTAGAACCTGAAGGCTGGCTCAGATCCCCTTCTTCTTCACGCACGAAGCTTCTCCATGGCTCGGCCTATCCCTCCTTCGCTCGACCATGCACAAACAGCTCCTCCAACCACTCTCGTGCAAGCACTCTTTCAAACCATTATCCCCTCTTCTATCTTCTACGGCTACTTCTCTCATCCAAACTAAAAAAGGGCTCTTTTCCACTTCCCTCTCTCCAAACTGAAAATCTCTTCAAGCCACTAAACACTTCCTTTGAAAAAACAGTCTTTCTTCTCTTTCTTCTTCTTCCTTCTCCATTTCATTTCTTCCCACATTTCCACAAAATCAAAAATTTTATCTTTTTCCCTCACAAAACCAATCCGAAAATTCCTTGTAATTTCCCTCATTTCTTCCTTCCTCTTTCCCTGATTTTCCCTAATTTTCTCAACCAGCAGATGCCCTCATTTCTTCAATTCCCATTTTTCTTTTGCCGTGTCGAGAAGAACAGGTCATTAGGCTTCTTTTTTGGTTTTCAGCATTACCCTTTCCAATTTCTACCGAAGAGGAACACCGTCATTAAGCAGTTCTTCTCTCGGTTTCTAGCATCTCCCTTTCTATCTCCCTTTTTGACCCTTCCCTTTGTCGCAACTGGAGAGGAATACCATCATTAGGCGGGTTCTTCTCGATTTCGCATAACTCCGTCTCTTTGCCAATCGTTGCAACGCACAAAAGAAATGAGTTCAAACATGTAGGATCAATATGTGATTGTGTATATTGTGCTTGTGTTTCTTTGCAGGTTCGAAGCCCTCGTCGTGCTCATTAGACGCGACGAGATGATCGGTTCTTGTCGTCTAGCTATGCTTATTAGGGCGTACTGAGTAAGCCAACATCTATTAGATGTCACTCCCCTTAGCCGAAATGCTACCGAAATTTTGTCAAATTTCTAGACTTAGAAAAAAAAAAGAAATGAATATATATATTGCATTGTATTTATCTTCTTTCAAGTTTAAAGGCCTCATCATGCTCATTAGGCAACGAGATGGAAATCGGCTGTGGTGTCACAAGACACCACTCGCTACGCTCATTAGGGTGTACTGAGAAAGCCAAAACACTCTCGATGCAACCCCCTATGCGGAGATGACGCCGGAGGCTGCCAAAATTTTCATCAAATTTTTTAGACTTATATTTAAAATTAATTAGGTATTAAATTAATGGTGAAACATAAAGTCTTAAAATAGAATAAAATGAAAAGGGAATGTGAAGTTACAAAGGCATAAAATAAATATAACTGAACGTATTAAATTTAAAAGGAGGACTTATATTAAGCCAAATAACTCACCGTTGGATAGGAACAAATCATCCTTATGAATACTAAACTCTACAATGACTCGAAGGAGAGGAAAAGTTTTGTATGAGGTTAGAAATAAGTTTGAATGGCTTGTTAGCAAGCATAAAAGAGAGTCATCACTGATCATTATGATTACTTTTTGATTCACTTCGAGATAAATAAAATGTTTTGTATGAGTACATAGTTTAACTATCTGAAGTCTATAAGAAGCTTAAATGTTCATCCACAAATTAAGAAGGTAGATTATGTGGTTTATCAACGAGCACTAATCATAAGTATTGATTCCTAATAAATTGTAGAGCCATATCATATATTAAGTCAATTGGAATAATCCATGGGAGATACAAATGCTTACAATAGCTTCAATAAGTCATTATTGAGTGCAACAAGTTCTCTGATGAATAATAGACTTTCTCACAATTCACTTCAATCAAATTGAGAGAAGTCAGTTCATTAGAAGTATGCAATAAATTTGAAGGCTTATCAATAAGCATAAGAAATAGATATGAATCTCTAAAGCCCAAATACTAAAGAAGCAAATATGAATCACGATGTGCTATTCCAAACAATATAAAATCTATAACATCTTCTCATACGGATTCAACACATCACACAAGAGAACAGAAGGCGTTAATTAAAGCATTCTTAAATATACCCACATGGGCCCTGACACTATGTTGAATGTTTAGATCCAAGTGTTTGAGGATACGTTGCGTGGGTTGCTTCTCGATTTAGTCTTAAGTTGTGCGGTTTAACAAAACCTAAAAATCAATTATGAGGATTTCAAATTAATAAAATATCTGAGAAGCAAAGTTTGTCATGTGACAGTAGATCTGATCCTCTGTTAAGAGCTAAACAGAGTTGACATGATCTAAAGTTCTCAAATATATTCGAGTCAATCAATTAACTATCCTAGTGATGACTGTGTTGAATGGTGATTTCAACCAAAAGAGATACTTTCATCAAAATGTGATTCTAATTTTAAATTAACTCAAATCAAATAGCAATCTAAAACTATTTAAATGAAACTCAATCATTAAAAGTTTAAAACAAAACTCAATCTATCAACATTCTACAATAATTTATCGAAGGTGATAAATTAAGAAAACTCTCACTCACAAAGGAGCCAATGTCAAATCAAGTATTCTTCTATGTTCACTCTCAATCAATCTCACGCCACTAAGGATGTGACCCGTGTCCTCTGACTGCATGGCTTGGTCAGGAGACTCCACAAATGATGCAGTTACGACCAGAGTCCTCTGATTAGGTGGTTTGGACAGTTAAGCTCCATTATATTGCGATCACGATCGTAGCCCATATGCTCCCTAAAGGTTCTGCCCTTTTAGTTGTAAATCATATGGTATACTTGATAGAGAAAAAAGCCCTATGTCAGCTAAGGTAGACTTAAGATTATCTCTTTAGATAAACACCACCCCATGTCTACAAGAATTTCTTGGGCGACGTAACACTTATGTTGTTGATAAGAATCCTTCGGTCATGTTGGGTCGACTACTTCCTCTGAATAAGTAGACTAGGGACCACGACAGCCCGGGATGATGGAACCATAGGATCTAGATCGGACATATCATCATTCCCCCAACCATCCGGTTTAAGCTTAAACTATGAATTTCATAATCTTAAATTCTAAAACTCCATATGTTGCTACTATATGCTATGCATTTAGCGATCTAACGACTTACCTTAATCAAACTTGAGAGGTAATTAACTATAGGGGCTTTATAGGAAACCTAGAACCAGATCTAAAGTCCTCACCAAATGAGGACACAATCTCTAGGTAGTGTCTTATCTACTATTCCATCTACCTTCTAAAAATTATACCGATACTTAAATCATACTCTCTTCAATTCAATTGTTGAGAGATTGGTGGCAAATTTTTGGAGCCCACGTCCTCCCACCCTCAATGTGTTTCTGCTTCTCTAAATCTCATGAATCCGTCACCCTCCCCATCCCTCGGTGCGTTTCCGTCGCTAAATCGACTCGGACTCGTGAAGCCTCATGCCAGGGAAGGTAACCCTCATCTTTTCTCATAGTATTTTGCCCTCCTCACACTTTTGCAAGTTAAGGGGCTTTGATTTAAGATTTGAGCGATTTAAGCCGGATTTAACTTAAATCCAGTCGAATGATATTTTTGGACAAGTTAAATGTGGTGCTTTTGCAATACCGTTAAAAGCTTTCACAAGTTAAATTTGGATTTGCTAAATCTGTTGCGGTTTACGATTTAGAAGCGAAGCGAGAAAGAGGGTGGGATAGAAGATGAGAATTACCTTCGATGTCCCCTCTTTTTACGGCAATAGCAAAATGAAGGGTTTCGAATGTTGAAATCCTCAATCACTTCCCATTTCTGGTTTATTAATTTTATTTTGATTTATTTTTAATTTACTTTTAATTTATTTAAATAATGATTAATTAATATATTATCTTAGATTAATTATAATTTAATGAAATTAGTTGTAAATGATATAGGTTTATTATTTTATGATTAATTAATAGATTTATAATCAATTGATGTATTATATTATAATAATTATATTTAATTAATTTACTTATGATTATATTATTTTTATATAAATAAATTAAATAAAATGAGAATAATTATAAAAATATTAACATTCTTGTCTCTTTATATAATATTTTTTGTAAATTGAATATATATTTTTTAGATAGAAGAATAAATTTTAGATACTTGATAAAGTGTAAGTTAAGTAGTCAACCACTATGCATATATATATATATATATATATATATATATATATATATATATATATATATATATATATATAGATATATAACAAGCATCTATTTTTAAAATATAACTTTATTCAAAATAATATTGAATATCTTCAAGACAAAAATATTCATAATTTATTTTGATATTACCAAAAATCCAACTATTATGCATCTAACCTTAATTAAATTTTATTCACCAAGAGACAATTTTTAATTATTAGCGTTATTAATTATTTTAAAATTAATATTATTGATATTATTTGTTCACAATGAATAATATCTAATTTTTATCCATTAGACAATTTGCATTACTTAGTTACTTTTTATCCTAAAATATTTTCTTTTCTTTTAATTTATATTAGGTGATCTTAAATGAGTAAAATATTTAGAAATATCTTTTAGTAAAACTGTCTTTATAATCGATTAAATTATGCAAATATTTTTTATTTAAAAAGGTCAAAGTGTGACTTTTTTTATTCTAAGCTTTGAAGAATTCTTTCCACCATGGTACAATCGGCAACCGAACCTGAGTTATGCCTCGAAATCCACAACGGTATGAAGTTTGATGCAAAAATTTTTTGCCATTTTGATTCTTAACTTCGAATTGATGCACATACTCGCAGTCGTTGTTACTAGTGTCAAGCCAATAGTCAAGCCATTGAATCACCTCTTTGTTCCAGAAGATGGAATTCATAGCAGACAGCCGTGCTTTTGAAGCCTCCATGAATTTTTCTGAGGTTGGGATATCGCCAAGTTGCTTCGCTAAGAATGCTATGTCAAGCTCTACCTTATATAAGAATGCTATTCAGGTCTGCAGGGATGATCAAAGTCGTTTATAATGTAGTCAAATCAGACGAATTTCTCATCCAACGAGAACTAAAGTTCACAATCGCCTTGGCTGTGTCATACATTTTGCTTACCATCAATCCCTAACAATCCAGTATGAGTCCCAATAATAAAACTCCTGAACACTCCTCCCGATCATCGGCTCCGGCAAGGAAGCAGAGTGTGCCACTCCGGCCGCTCCTTCCCATCATCGGACACCGTCCTGCTAAGATTCCGCCATAAAGAATGCACTTGCAGAGCCCAAGCCCCTAACCTTTAGGTGCTCCACTCTGGGCAAAAACTCTTCTGGATCCAGCACGAAGTCATGGGATTCGGCGTACACCAAATCGCCGCCAGTATCTCCGAAACAGGTATTCAAGAAGGTCTTCAAGTAACCAACGGGAATGATTCCTTTAACCCTAGGGATTTTCGCGAAGGCCTCTTCTATAATGGCGAGATCTTTCTTGAGAAAGAGATCAACGTAGAGCTTGTTGTCGAGGAATTTGGGTCCTAGAGTTTTGAGAGCGTCATGTTGGAGGCGCTGTAGGAAGGAGACGAGAGGAGTAGAGAGCTCTGGCTAGCTTTCAGCAGCGCAGTCGGCGGCAGATGGTGAGATTTACGAAGAGGACCGAGGTTTTCTGTTGCGATGAAGGAACAGACGAGGAAACCGTAACGAAGAAAAGATGCGTTCGGTTTGTGCCATTCGAACGGAAAAGAGCCGAGCGAGAGAGTGCATGCGGTTGGAGAAAATATTACGTCAGTCATACGTAACTACGTGGAACAATATGACGCGTGTCATATTTTTTCCCGTTTAGCGTAACGGGCGATGACGGGCGGATGTAAAGAGATGGCGTATTCAGCCGCGTTTATCTTCCAGGCCAGTAAGCATCGTTGGAATCGCGGGAGGAATTTAAAGAAATATATGAGTTAGGGTTTAGGGTGTATTTTTTTTGAAAGAGCTCGAAGAGAAATAGAAAATCTCATTTCCTTTTACAAAAGAACCATGAAGATGGAGAATGTTGAGAAAATAGCGACCAATTTAGATGTATTAAATAAAATTCATAATATTTCGTACAATTTTTCTACAATTTGTTAGTGATATTCCTGTCTGCAGAGAATATGTTCATTACATTCCATTAAAGCAATTTGGATCTTTGTTTGGTTGAATTTTACTTTTAGTGTTATTTTCATATATCTCTGTACTCTCTTGAGGTACGAAATTTAGAACTTTTTTTCCGGTTATTTTGCTTTCTTGAGATTATGTTTAGGGCATTCCAATGGTTGATTTTTGGATGATTTTTGGGTGTTTTTTTCATCGTACTCTCACCTCTCTAGAAATTCTGAGCATTTAGTCTTTTTCCCAGGTTTATTTTTCTTGAGATTATGTTCATTTACATTCTGGAAGCAATTTGATGGGCTTGGATGATTTACGGGTGATTTTTTGCATCTGTACTCTTTGTACCTCTCGGATCTGAGGAATTTAGGACTTTTTTTTCCAGTTTATTTTTTTTTCTTGAGATTATATTTAGGGCATTCTAATGGAAGCAAATTGAAGGCGTTTGGATGGTTTGAGATATTTTAGCATGTACTCTTTCTCTCTTGAGGGTACTGGTCATTTACTACTTTTAGTTTATCTTCTTCTTGAGATTATATTTAGGGCATTCCAATGGAAGCAATCGGGTTTTGGATGGTTTTAGGGATATTTTACTCTTGTACCTCTCTTGAGAACTGAGATCATTTAGTAGCTTTTCCGCTTTATTTTGTCAGTTCTTGAGATTATGTTCATTACATTCCAATGGAAGTATTTGGAGGCTATTTGGATGGTTTTTGGGGGGTTTTTTTGCATCTGTACTCTCTGTACCTCTCTTGAGAGTACAGATCATTTATGACCTTTTTTCACAGTTTCTTTGGTCTAGTTCCTGAGTTTATGTTTAGGGCATTCCAATGGAAGTAATTTGAAGGCTGTTTGGATGGTTTCTGGGGGATATTTTGCATCTGTACTCTTTGTACTTCTCTTAAGGGTACAGATCATTTATGGCCTTTTTTCTAGTTTATTTTAGCCTTCTTGGAGTAAATATGTTCATTACATTACATCATAAGTAGTTTGGAGGGTGACTGGTTATTTTTTATAGGCTTTTCTGCATCTGTACTCTCTGTACCTCTCTTGAGGGTACATAATATTTAGGGCCTTTTTTTCCAGTTTATTTTACGTGTTTATTGAGATTATGTTTAGGGCATTCCAATGGAAGCAATTTGAAAGTTGCTTGGATGGTTTAGGAATTTTGGCATCTCTCTGCATCTCTTGAGTGGATCTTTTATGACCTTTTTCTAATTTATTTTGTCTGTTTCTTGAGATTATGTTCATTACATTCTAATGGAAGCAATTTGATGGTTTGGATGATTTCAGGTGGTTTTTGCATCGTATTATCATATTTTTGGGCTTGGCGGATGAATGCGGTCAATGGCATCACGATGATAGTCTAATGACCCAAATTTGGGAAACTTGGCTGTATTGAGAATGAAATGAAGGCGTATGCACTATCTGACTATGCACATCAAAAATTGGTGTTGGAAGGACCATACTAGTTATTGGCCAAACTCAAGAAATTAAAATCAAAAGATTTTCTATGCAAAAGTCGAAGAAGTCATTCTAAATGGCTTAACAAAATTCAAAGTTGATACAAGCGGTTGTCCGACCATGATTAGATTCTCGATTTGGAGATTGGATGATTAAAAATATACGTGAAAGTCATAATCATTCTTTGGCGAGCCGACTACATCTTCTCATCACTGATGCATTAGCGATGAGAAGGCGGTGTTGAAGACAATGACGAGGTTGGAATTGAGCAACGATGCATTACTATCTAAGCGAGGAAGTTGGCGTAGAGAATATTGGGTTCACAAAAGTGATGCTTTCAATTTTATTGAAGAGATAAGATCGAGGATTATGAATGGTGTGATGCATTAATCTGATTGTTTAAGGAAAGCAAAATGGATGGGATGTTTGCATGGGATGTACAAGTTGATGAGTCAGATTTCTTAATAAGCTTTTTTTGAAGCAATGGCATGTCTAGGATAGAATATGATTGTTTTGGGGATGTGATAATTTTTGATACAAGTTATCGACTCAATAAATATAATCTTGTTTGTGCCCCTCTTGTTGGAGTGAATCATCACTGGCAAAATTTATTATTTGGAGTAGCCTTTTTATCAGAAGAGACAATTGAGTCATTCTCATGGCTATTTCGAACATTTCTTCGGTTGATGAGTGATAGACATCCTATAACAATATTCACTGATCAAGATCAGGCTATGGCGATAGCTATCGAAATTAGCATACTCTTCATAGATTGTGTTAATGGCATATTTCAAAGAAAGCTCCTTCCAAGGTTCATTGCTTTAATAGTAATAAGAGCGTACAATGGCTATTTTATACATGCATGAGTAAGTGTGACTCAGAGGAAGAGTTTGAAGAAGCTTGGTCTGCCATGCTAGAAGAAGGAAACTTGCATGATCATTCTTGGCTGTCTGAGCTTTATAAGATTAGATCCAAGTGGTCCACTACATTCAGCAAGGACTCATTCTGCATGGGCATCTTGTCAACGTAGTGAGTCCAACAACGTATGTCCGCGAATATCTAAACCAACAAGTTTGCTCAAATTATTTCTTGGGGTTGGAAAAGGTTATGCAGACATATGGGAATGAACATGATGAAGACTTCAAGTGTATCATCGATTGTTCATTGTTAAGACCAATTCTAAAACAAGGCTATATTTTATACAAGAAAGGTTTATACTATGTTTGAGAAGGAATTTTTTGAGTTGGAGGCCTATCGGAACTAAGTCGGATGAGACCATGGAGTATTTGGTGAGAAACTTAGAGAATAAAATGCATCCAAAAATATGGATTGTGCATTTGATAGAATACCCTAGATGTAACTTGTACTTGCAAAAAATTTGAAATCATGGGATTACTTTGTGCCCACTGTATCAGAGTTTTTAGTTAGGAAGATGTTGTGCATATTCCGGACAAGTATCTTCTCATGCGATGGTTTACCAGAGCAAAGAGGTAGATTTACATTGATAGTGCATACAGAAAATTAAGAGATGTGGAAAGCACAGATGGAAAATCTTCGGCATTATTTTTGAACCACATAAATCGATATACATATCAAATAAGCGTCGGGGCAGGGCAATAAGAGGCGAGGGTATATGCTTGGATCCTTAAAAAACTATATGATGATGTCTCTATAATAAGTGAGAATTCTCTCTTGTGAGCGGTTAAGAAGAAGAAGTCAACCACAAACAAGGAAAAGACATCTTAAAGGATCCGTTAAGCAACGTCTAAAGGGTGTTTCCAACTCAAGGCTTAAGGGATATTAGAGAGATCCAAGAAATCAAGAGTAATTTTCTATTTGTGTATTAGTTTTAGTATTTTAAATATTATTGTTAATCTTCAAATCATTCTACTTTTTTATTGTTGCAGAAACCAAAGTACAATCTGATAGTGTTGCAGAACGTGTTTCATCATAAGTTGCATCACCTTTCTTTGTTATGCTAGAGTGTTTTTCAGAGGTATGCACAGAATATCACACATCGATGCTGTAAGAAATCATCAACTAATACGATATTCTACATACAGAATTTAACTTCGAGCTCCATCCATCGGTCGGTGAAGGGTACACTAAGGCGATGATGGATATTATTAGAAAATATTTTAATGCATGACATCATCTAGTTTTATGTTCTTATTTGTACAATCTTTGTAATGCTTTAGAGTCCCTAAGATGACTCTCTTTAACTTAACACACCAAGATGTTTGCGTATTTAGCTAGGGATTTTCTCACTAGCTGTTTGTAGCTCTTTAAGCATTATTGAGTTAATCCTCACGAGGACCTTGTAATCATTGTAGCAATAAATATGTGCGGTACATTACCGAAGGCTTTGGAGGGTGGTGGATATTTTTTATAGGTTTTTTCTACTCTCGTACCTCTCTTGAGGCAGAACATTTAGCCTTTTTTTCCAGTTTAATTTATGCTTTTGAGATTATATTTAGGGCATTCCAATGAAAGCAATTTGAAAGCTTCTTGGATGGTTTCTGGAAGTATTTTGTATCTGTACTCTATACCTCTCCTGAGGGTACAGATCATTTATGGCCTTCTTTTCCAATTTATTTTGCCTGATTCTTGAGATTATGTTTAGGGCATTCTAATGGAAGCAATTTGAAGGCTGTTTAGATAGTTTCGGATGAGTGTTTTGCATCTGTACCTCTCCTGAGGGTACAAATCATTTATGGCCTTTTTTAGTTTATTTTGCCTGATTCTTGAGATAAAATTCATTACATTCCAGTTTATGCAATTTGAAAGCTATTTGGATGGTTTCTAGGGGAGTATTTTGTACTCTCTCGTACCTCTCGAGTGCAGATCATATATGGCCTTTTTTCAATTTATTTTGCCTTATTCTAGAGATAATATTCATTACAGTCCAATGGAAGCAATTTGGAGGCGTTTGGATGGTTTTAGGGTGTTTTCATGCACTCTACCTCTGGAGGTACGAGCATTTAGACTTCTTTTTTTGAGTTTATTTTTGTTTCTTGAGATTATGTTCATTACATTCAAATGTAAGCAATTTGGAGAATTTGTTTGGATGGTTTCTAGAGTTTTTTATCTATACTCTCTGTCTCTCTGAGTGCAGATCATTTAGAACTACTTTTTTGGTTTATCTTGCCTTCTTCTTGAGATTATATTTAGGGCATTCCAATGGAAGTAATCTGGAGGCTATTTGGATGGTTTTGGGTATTTTGCATTTGTACTCTCTGACCTCTCTTGAGGGTACAGATCATTTAGATGACTTTTCCAGTTTATTTTGCACGGTTCTTGAGATTATGTTCATTACATTCCAATGGAAGCATTTGGATCGTTTGGATGATTTAGAGGGTATTTTGCATCGTACTCTGACCTCTCATGAGGTGAGATCATTTATACTTTTCCAGTTTATTTTGCGATTCTTAAGATTATGTTTTGCATTCCAATGGATGCAATTTGAAGGCCGTTTGGATGGTTTGATGGGTGTTTTGCATCTGCCTCTCGAGGGTACAAATCATTTATGGTGACAATATCTCTAAGGTATACATATGTATAACCCATAAGTTAACTAAATCTATTTGTATTAAATCAGATATCTATAAGAAAGGATATCTAGAATTAATTTTTTATTAGTATCAAGTTAATTGACAAATTTAATCTCACAATGTGGTGGCAAATTTAAAAAGCCTCTTAATCTATTATATTTACACTATTCATTAATTGAAAATAATTATTATATAATTAAATGTTATAAGTTATCTCTTTCACCGGTTTCATTATAGTTATAAAGAATTAAATTTTCCATATTGCAATGAGACAAAAATGCTATTTTTTATAATAGATTGACTTATTTTGTTTGGGTTTCCTAAATAAATAGACAAGTCAATCGATAAGGTTCAAGTTAATATTGAACTTCATTTCACTCGAGCATGAGCATCTTAAGAATACATTTGAGTTAATTTTTTAGCTCCTTTATTTTCAAAATAAAAATAGCTAAAAAACAATTATAATCATTTAACTATTAATATTTTAAATATTTAAAAAATCATGATACAAATTTACTTTTAAAATTAAAACTATTAAAATATCATGATTATAAAAAAACATAAAGTTTAAAATTTTTTAAAAAAATTTACTTACACCAACCACAATAATTTTACAATCAATATTTAAAAAAAAAGATAATCACCCCAAACAAACCCTAAATCAGCCGAGAAACTACATGAAAATCCTGCTCATAACAATCAGCTGCAACCAACACAGCACACAACGAACGAATTACAGTTGACCATACCATTAATCAGTTCTAAGGTGACAAAATGGTCATTAATCCCTAATTTAATTTTATGCATTCTGCTGCATAACATTAATGAAACAATAAATAAAGAGCCATGCATCACTCCAAAAGAATTAATAAAAATATTTAGGCATTTAAAATATAAGTGATAATAATATTTTTAATGTGACATTTAAAATCTAAATATTATTTTTTAAAATAATAATATTTAGGCATTTTATATACCCTAAATATGTAAGAATAGTGGCAATGTTTATAAATCTCCCTAATAATAATTAAAATGAGATTATCTTGATTGATGTATTGATGAAAATAAATAAATATTATTGATGATACACATTCTATGAAAATAAAATAAAAATGATTTTAAATACGATTTCTTTCAAGAATATAACCCCAAAAAAACCAAATCCATAAGATAAAAAAAGATGATACCATAAAATAAACAAATAATAATAATTACAGTGAAATCAAACTATATGAAATGAGAGAAAAGAAGTAACAAAAAGCAGTAATATATCATCTGGATCCATAAGCGATCCATTCACTTCAACAAAACATAAGTCTTGAAGCCCAATGCATTATACAAAACAAAGTTATGATCATCGAAATCATGATTATATATTTAAGCTCATGGAGTTAATGATTTCTAATGTCAACTATCAATTGTTTGACATCCTATCATTCTGACATTCAAAAATTTAGATTCATATCTATTACATTATATTAATGTATTCTTCATTTTGGGAAAATTAATCTTTTGAGATCAATTAGTTATTGAACATCAACTAAATCTATATCAAACTAAGTCCTATAGTTCTCAGATTGGATTTTTCAGTCCCAAATAAAATATAGCGTAAGTGAACTCAGCCCTAAATATATTCATCTTCTTGTACCAGTCATGGTGGGTTCATGAGTTTGTGGATTCTTTGCCTCCATGTACTTGAGTAAACATCCGCATCCATGTAGCTTGGGTCAGCCCACTCACCATTTTGATTGGCCATTTTTTGGGATCGTTCGGAAAAGACTGGCCAGCATCTTCAACATGTAATTTGATATGAATAGCCAGAACATAATATCAATAAGTTGGCCCAGAAAAAAAAATAGTTAAGAGGAACCAAATTTGAAAACTGTTCTTACAATCTCAGGAAGAATGCTCTTATGGGTTGATTTGGGTAATTAGTTGTAAAAATACTAGGCCCCTAACTTAATATGCCCAACCAGGAGTGTCCAGTGCTGATTATCTATAACTGGCAGTAAGATTAACTCAGCCCTCGACACACTATCTGCAGTGACATGCTGGATGAACATTTTGCTTTCCATCTTTAGGCCGTACCTGGCATAACTCTGCAAGAAAAGAAGAGAACGATTATAGATTCTAGCTTTTATCTAAACAAACAAGAATTGAATCGTAATACCCAACATTCCTGTGGGGTAACATACGCAAGCATGAAATATACAAATAGGGACATAGGGACGATACTTCGGCCACTAAGAAGGCGAAGGCATCAATGTGCATCGAGATATTGATCAGAACTCATCGACGCCTCGTGCAATAATGATATTCTAGCGTGAATCTCACCCCTACAAGTGATAAATATTTTAAAGTGATCTTAATTAAATAAATAGGTTATTTTATGTATGAAGGCGATTGAAGATTGACTTACTTGTCCCCGAATAAGCATGGCGTGTCAATAAGATCGAGCATCGGCTTAGGCAAAATAGCTCTGGATGAGAACTCAATAAAATGATGTGCCTCTAGCAGCGAAATTACTGATGATGAAAGTTAGTGATGAAGAGCTAGATTCACTATGAATTAAGGATCGATCTACTGAGATGATTCATACCTCCGATTGATGCTTTTCCACCACAACTATAGTAGTCTGTGGGTAATCGACCTTTACTGGCTCATCTTTGTGAACCTATAAAAAAATTTAGTGAAATCTATTTCTTTTATCTCAAATTTAAAAGAAAGTAGCTTAATACCTTTACTGTCGGCTTCTCATCTTGAATAGAGGCCACCACATCACTTATTCTTGCTCGTGACTTCCTATAAGTGTGTGCAATGGGGGAACAAACTGATTTCCTCTTCCTTATCTGTCGAGCCTTAACATCACGTTCAATGTTGCCGATTACAAGCTTTGCAGCATCGTTATGTATAGTGGCGGCCTCCACAAGAACTTCACCTATGGTGAACTCCACATGGGCTTCCCCGTTGGAAGTATCCAACTCCACAGTGGAAGCTCTTGTAACCTCCACAAGAGCTTCCTCTACGATAGCCTCCTTAGGGGCTTTCCAAGTGGTAGCCTCCCCAGGGGTATCCTCCATAGGGGAAGCTCCTGTGGTTGCCTCCTCAAGAGTTTCCCCTATGGTGACCCCCACACTTGGGGTGGTAGGATCCCACTGCCTGGCAAGAACTTTCTCGATAGCAGCAACCCGCAAATCAAGCCCATCCATCCTCTCCGTCATTATTGCATGAAAAGACAATACTGTATCTTTCAAGTCCACAAACGCAAGTATCCTCTCCCAAAAGTTGTGGGGTAGTAGTAGAGGCGGGAGCTAGATACACTAGATGGGGAGAATATCGAGGAGAGACATATAGGTGGGGCTGAACTCATTGTACTTAAAATGGGGCGCTATCGGGCTTGACATGTAGATTGTTGGGACATTGAGGAGTCTCCTCTTCTAATATGTCCTCGAATGAAAGACAAACCTGTGATAAACCGATAAGAAAATGTGAAGACATATAACATAAATAAATATATTCTTATATGAACTAAGTGATATTATTATATGTCACCTGGTATCCTCCCAAACCAATGAAAGCATTATTTGGAAACTCTATTTTTTGCCCATCGCGACATGTGACTTCTGAGATGGAAATGGACTTATGATGCTTATGTGCTCTACCCAT
Organism: Cymbidium sinense; assembly: GCA_021442155.1. Taxonomy (NCBI): domain Eukaryota; kingdom Viridiplantae; phylum Streptophyta; class Magnoliopsida; order Asparagales; family Orchidaceae; genus Cymbidium; species Cymbidium sinense. The sequence continues at coordinate 33,114,671 of CM038215.1, forward strand.
ATCTATAATGAATATTTAAAATAATTAACTTTTAAATTATTCACATTCTGGAGATATTTAAATAGAAATGAAATGATGCTTATGTGCTCATACATATCTATAATGAATATTTAAAGTTAACTTCAACGCATTAAATTACACATTCTTGGAGATATAGAACATACCATCAAGAGTGACAAAGCCACTCATGTTTCCTGTCTAAATCTTTGATGTAATAACATCAAATTGGAAAACTAGAAAGTCCCAAATGGCCTCTGCCTAGTTGTATTCAGCAAATCTATCTATGTCATCGAGTAGGCAATCAATTTTGATGCCACCCTATAGTTGTGATATACAAAAAATAGATTTGATAGCAAAAAATGTATGTACAAGCACAAAGCGTAGCAATCCAGCCATCCAATGCTCAAGTTGATTCTTGTAGTCCGATGAACTAATGACAATGGGATTTCTCGCCATAAGACCTTTCTCCTCGGCATCCCTATCATCACCGCAACTTCATCGGGTGAAAGGAATGCACCGCCACCCAACAAGAAAGCTTGCTTTTCTATGTCCCAAGAAGACAGATCGATGTAATGGCAACTGAGTCTTGTTTAATTCTGTGGAGTCAAATGAATTAATGGAGATGAAGCCTCCTTAAAATGTCAGTGGCTTCATCAGTAAAGCGTACTGCAATATTATCAAACACAGTTCTTACAATGGTAGGCCTGCATCTCGAAGTTATCCTTTTCCCAGACATGGTAAACTTCAAAAAGAAAAGTCAGTAGATACTGAGTACAGATGCAAATCACCCATCAAAACTAAGCGAACAACTTCCAAATTATTCCTAATAGACTGTACAGATGCAAAAACCCCCAAAAATCATCCAAACAGCCTCCAAATTGCTTCCATTGGAATGCCCTAAATATAATCTCAATAATTAGGCCAAAAGAAACTGAAAAAAGTAGGTCATAAATGATCTGTACCCTCAAGAGAGGTACAGAGAGTACAGATACAAAATACCCTCCAGAAATCATCCAAACAGCCTCCAAATGCTTTCATTGGAATGTAATGAACATAATCTCAAGAACTAAGCAAAATAAACTGAAAAAAGTTAGCCCTAAATGATCTGTACCCTCAAGAGAGGTATAGAGAGTACAGATATAAAATACCCTCCAGAAACCATCCAAATAGCCTCCAAGTTGCTTCCATTAGAATGCCCTAAATATAATCTTAAGAAGAAGGCAAGATAAACTGAAAAAGTAGGCCCTAAATGATATGTACCCTCAAGAGAGGTACAGAGAGTACAGATGCAAAATACCCCTCAGAAACCATCCAAATAGCCTTCAATTTGCTTCCATTGGAATGCCCTAAATATAATCTTAATAAATAGGCAAAATAAACTGGAAAATAAGGTCCTAAATGCTCTGTACCCTCCAGAGAGGTATAGAGAGTACAGATATAAAAAACTACCCAGAAATCATCCAAGAAGCCATCAAATTGCATCCATTGGAATGCTCTAAACATAATCTCAAGAATCAGGCAAAATAAACTGGAAAAAGGCCTTAAATGATCTGTACCCTCGAGAGAGGTACAGAGAGTACAGATGCAAAATACCCCCCAGAAACTATCCAAACAACCTCCAGATTGTTTCCATTGGAATGCCCTAAATATAATCTCAAGAAGAAGGCAAGATAAACTCAAAAGTAGTTCTAAAAGATCTACTCAAGAGAGGCAGAGAGTACATGCAAAAAACTCTAAAACTATCCAAACAGATTCAAATTTGCTTCATTGGAATGCCCTAAATATAATCTCAATAAAAGTGCAAAATAAACTGAAAAAGTCCTAAATGCTTTGCTCTGAGAGGTACAGAGTACGTGATGCAAAACTCCTAGAAATTATCCAAGCAAATATCAAATTGCTTCCATTGGAATGCCCTAAATATAATCTCAAGAAGGAAAAATAAACTGAAAAAGGTTCTAAATGATGGACTCGAGAGAGAGAGTAATGATACAAAATACCCCCCAGAAACCATCCAAACAGCCTCCTGATTGCTTCCATTAGAATGCCCTAAATATAATCTCAAGAAGAAGGTAACATAAATTGAAAAAAGTAAGCCCTAAAAGATCTGTACACTCAAGAGAGGTACAGAGAGTGCAGATGCCAAAAACTCCCAAAAAACCATCCAAACAGCCTTCAATTTGCTTCCATTGGAATGCCCTAAATATAATCTCAATAAACAGGCAAAATAAACTGGAAAAAAAGTCTAAATGCTCATACTCAGAGAGGTACAGAGTACGATATAAAAACACCTAAATCATCCAAACCATCAAATTGCTTCCATTGGAATGCTAAACATAATCTCAATAAACAGGCAAAATAAATTGGGAAAAAAGGCTCTAAATATTTTGTACCCTCAAGAGAGGTACATAGAGTACAGATGCAAGAAAACACCTAGAAACCATCCAAACAGCCTCCAAATTTTTTCCATTGGAATGCCCTAAATATAATCTCAAGAAGAATGCAAGATAAACTGAAAAAAGTATACCCTAAATGATCTGTACAATTGAGAGAGATACAGAGAGTACAGATATAAAATACCCCCTAGGATCCATCCAAACAGCCTTCAAATTACTTCCATTGGAATGCCCTAAATATAATCTCAATAAACTGGAAAAATAAACTGAAAAAAGGCCCTAAATATTCTGTACCCTCAAGAGAGGTACAGAGAGTACAGATGCAGAAAATAGCCAAAAACCATCCAAACAGCCTCCAAATTTCTTTCATTTGAATGCCCTAAATATAATCTCAAGAAGAATGCAAGATAAACTGAAAAAGTATGTCTTAAATGATCTGTACCCTCGAGAGAGGTATAGAGAGTACAGATGCAAAATACCTCCAAGAAACCATCCAAATAGCCTTCAAATTGCTTCCATTGGAATGCCCTAAATATAATCTCAAGAAGAAGGCAAGATAAACTGAAAAAAGCTAAATGATCTGCACTCAAGAGAGACAGAGACATGATGCCAAAAAAACTCCCGAAACCATCCAAACAGTCTCCAAATTACTTACATTTGAATGTAATGAACATAATCTCAAGAAACAGGCAAAATAAATTGTGAAAAAAGGTCATAAATGATCTGTACTCTCAAGAGAGGTACAGAGAGTACAAATGCAAAACCAGAAACCATCCAAACAGCCTCCAAATGCTTCCATTGGAATGTAATGAACATAATCTCAAGAATTAAAAAGAAACCGGAAAAGCCTAAATGCTATGTACCCTCGAGAGAGGTACAGAGAGTACAGATACAAAATAACCTATAAAAAATAACCAATCTTTCACTGAACGGTGAGAAGAACAGAGTAAACCCTAAATTCATTCAAGTTCGGGAATGCATGTGTAAATACCTCATGTAGTCACCTACACCTCAATTTTGATTTATATTTCACCGATCAAGGTGGACGCTATCCGACGAGAGCTGAGCTAACGGAAAAAATCCTTCGTCAAAAGAAAGCCCTAAACCGCTTACGGATGAGAAATGTCGAACGATATCTCTCATTCTTCTTCTCCCACTTTTGAACGATGGGCTGGTCCGGGGAAGCAAAAGCGTCGTGAATACGCCATCCCTCACCATCCAAGCATCGCTCCGTACGCTAAACGGGAAAAAATACTGACACGCCATATTGAGTCCGACGTATACGTGACCGGACGTAATATTTTCTCGTGCGGTTGAAGGGGATCATGCTTGCAGTTGAAGGAAATCAAACGAGAAAGAGATTGGGAGAAATTTAGCTTAACCTTAGGTAGATGTTTAATAATAAATTTATGGCAAGGCATCTTTGTTGATCTTTCAACCAAAGTCTGGTTCAAGTCCTGTACATGTGTTATGTGTGTGAGTTTCAAATTCGCCAAATATCCAAAATAAAAATAAATAAATAATAATAATAATAATAATAATAAATTTATTTTTAGTATTTAATTAATCCCAATATAAATTTTATGGCCATGAAATCATATATATATAATGACAACCTTAGCTTAACCGAACGTAATGGCATAGTCCATTTTACAATCGGAGGATGTTTGGTTCAAACCGGCATCAAATTGAGTCAATTTCAACTTAAAATACGCATCACCATTTTCGACCATTCAACATTCATGCAGACTCATTCTAACCAAGTAAATTCACTTCAATCTCGATGTTTCAAGAACGCGAATCAATTTCATGAATGGAGATTGATTTCGTTACGCCTCGACCTCGATATGTGCGACACGCCGATGACTCGACGCTGATGTCGATCATCGTTGTGCAATATTTATATTCTAACTAACATCAATGCGATAAGTCCGCTCAGATCGGAGGTCATTTTGGATTTTGGCGACGTCGAATTTCGATGTCACTTCAAATCATTTGACATTTGAATATACTTGTCAATTGAGTGATAGTCTCAATTGATAGTTTCCAATATTTGTTAACGATGTTATCAATTTCAAGAACGAGATCGTCAGATATTGCATTTTCGATCGATATGTGCGTAGCACATTGATTGCTCGATCGCTTAATCGATTGATTGTTAGATTTTGCAATATATATATTTCGATCAATTTCGACGTTATGAATGTGACAGCAAAGTCCGTTCATCAATCGGAGGTCATTTTGACCATTTACGGTGACGTCCAGTGCATTTTAAGTCCGATTGAGCATTGTTACTGGATGTCCGAATTTGACTTTTGAATTGACTTATAATAAGGTAAACATATTGCATTCATTCAACCAAGGAAAAATAACAAACTCATGTATTTGTAAAGTTTTCATCCAAATAACCTAAAATAATACAAATACATTGTTTTTTTTTACTGCATTCTCCGTGGTTGCAATTTTGGGTTTAAAGTAAAGTAAATGTAGGATTTAACTTTTTTAGTGTTTGGCATGATGCAAAATAAAATTTTCAGAATGTAATGTATTTAGATACATTATGTCATTTTAGTGTATTCTTCTCCATTTGGGTGAATTAAATACAAAAAAAGATTATTTATTATCAAGTTGGTCACTACTAGCCATAAAATTATAACCTCAAGAATATTTTACATATTTATTTTATCAAAAAATAAATAAACTCATGTATTTATAGAGTTTTCAATCAAACAACCCTAAAGTAATCCAAATATATTGCATTCCTTTACATTATATTCCTTTTTGCAACCAAACAATAACATTTCTTTCTCTGTAAATCAAATAGCCCCTAAGTGATTTAAGTTCAAGTCTTACACGCATTATGTGTGTATGTGTGTATTTGTTATTAAATTGATTCAAATGTTAAAGAAAAAAAAAAGAATTGTGATGGAAACATCTTATCAAATAAAATTATATATTTTTTTAATATTTTGAATGATTTGAATAGGTAGCTAGAAAATTTTAACTTGATTAATTTAAAGAGATGATTGAGCACTCTTAAAACTCACGTAATTAGAGATGAATTTTGATATAGTATGGAGTTAAAAATTTCAAAATAAATTCATGATTATGAGCATTTTAATTTCAATAAACTTATAATCTTGATAAATATCTCATGTGATGAATATTGGCACTAAAAGTGATTTGATTTAAGTTATAAGCTTAAATCAAGCATTTGAAGTGTGATTGAAATCTTTGAGGTATTAATCAAATGATCAAATTACTTATGATTTTTATGTATTTATAGTCAAAACAAGCATCTGATTGAGAGAAAACAAATGAGTTTAAGATCATGTTATTTTGAGGTCACAAGATACTTAAGTGCTTAAAGAGATGTATATCTAAAGGAATATAAGGGATATCCAATATTATAAATTTTGGTTAGATTTACTAAAATATTAATCTTAAAAAAATATAAATAGATTTTAATTCTTTATATGAAGGGGACCTAGACTTAAAAAAAAAAAAAAAAAAAAAAAAAAAGAGCTAGTGCTAGCCCTATAAACCCAATAACTCATTTTTTTTTATTTCTATGGTAAAAAATATATGATTCTATATACTAATATTTATTTTTATCATTTTATAGGCCATCAAACAAAGCAATTTTCAGCTAGTCAGCTAAAAAGATCAAATTGTCATATATTTGATGGGTCTAGAATATGTATTATATTTTGCATATTTTGATAAATGAGCTCACAAATGGAGAATTAATAAAATTGTTCATTATTTTTATTCATATTTATTTTTTTAAAATTAATTAAAATTTTAAAATGTATATAATTATTTCATGCATTAAAATTTTCATATTTAATTCAATTTGTCCTTATTTGTACTTACTAAATGTTTTGTAAAACATCATTTATTTGGACTATTATTAATTTATTTTATTAATGTAACTATTTACATGATTAATTAATTATATTATTTGCATTTATAATTATAACTATTCTTATAAATATAATCTTATACATAAGCTAAATTAAACTTGTTTGCTACTTATATCAATCTTTAACATTTGAAGATCTCTCCCAGTTGGTAATGTAAATCTCTTTATGTAGAAATGGTTTTTACTTGTTCATATAAACCACCCGTAAGCTCGATCCTTATTACAGAAAATCTTTCAAGGATGCTCTCTCGGTAAATTAATATTAAACTAATGTCATGATTAATCTGCTATAATATTTGATTAAAATTCTGCTAAGCCATTTATAAGGTAAATTCACCCAAAGTCAACTTAAAAAAAATATTCTTTTTTTCATAAAACTTACGCACCTTTTAAATCATTTGTATGCTAATTCAATTATCAAATGACTTGGATTACAAGAGTTTTACGCCGTTTTATTTTATTTTTAATAAAATACTTCTATGACACCTAGTTTTGATATTAAAGAGGAATCACCAATTGTTCCTATTTGGCTTGCTTTAACATATACACTTTGTTACATATTTTGTTTTATATTCTTCAAATTGATCAAGCTATATTGAGATTTAATATACTTGTTGAAGTTGATATAACAAAAAAAACATCAAAAGAATTATTGATAAAAATGGGTTATAATCAAAAGGTAGAATTTGAAACTTTCCTTTTTCATTAATAATAAAAAATCCATGGGCATGAACAAATTGTTTTATCTTACATCCACATCTCAAAAAAAATAAAATTCTATTCCTACTATTTCAGACTAAGGAACAAACTAAAATGGCATATGTGCCAAAAAGTAAACCAAAATAATCCTACAAAAAATTCCTCTTAACTATATTATAAAAGGAAACTAATAAATTTTGAACAATGACATTGATGACATAGTTGGTTTTGGGAACTTAGAAAATATGATATTACTATTAATGGTAACATGTGATAAAATTAATGATCCAAACAAAGAAATTATGAACAATGAACATCAGCATAAAATCTTAGTTTGGATCAAACAAAAAAAAATAATCTAACATTAATCTAGAAAGAAGATGAAACAATTTTATTAACACTTTGAATGGCCAAATGATAGCATAACTAATGAATATATGGAAGAAAAATTACCATACGATTTTTAATAATGAAACTTTGGATCACACTAACTATTCCTTTTCATAACATTACAAATTTTTCAATTCTAAAGAAAAGAAATCATTCAAAATCAAAAAGCTAAAATGGAATCAAAGATCTATCAATACATCAATAATTCCTTTCTCCTCATTCTCATCCAATCAATTTTTAATCAATATATGATTAATTTTATCATTTGGAACATTAATATACTTCATAAATGAAGCCTTTACTCATAACATATTCTTTACTATAACAACCACTTATACTCTTCTAAGATTGCAGCTAGAACACTATTTTCCTAACTTTTTTTAAATATTAACAAAATTTGGTTGTTTTAATAATTCTATAGCATCAATATCCTTGACAACCAACAACAATTGATTAATGCAATATATTGGGTGTTTTCACCTGATCTCACATCAATTAAATCCCAAAAGCTCTCAAATATGGAGTGTTTATAGTCAAATCGAAGGCCTCGACGAGCATCTAACGAGGTAAGATCTTATAATTCCAATTTCATTTGGGCATCCAAATGCTCAAAATACATCAAATGATCAAAGGAATCATCGAGTCCGTCCGATGAGGGGAGTGGCGCTTTACATGAATTTAAGAATGCCCTCCTCCCATCTATAAATAGCCTCATTCCTCACGGGGAGCCAAGTGAAGTGAAGTGAAGAAGAAGAGGAGCTGAAACAAGTGAAGAAGAGGAAGAGTCCGAGCAAGGAAGAAGAGGAAGAATCCAAACAAGGAAGAAGAGGAAAAGCCTAAGCAAGGAGGAAGAAGAAGCTCTGAAGCTTGAAGATCCTCCAAGATCGCACTGCTCGAACCATCAACCACCATCACCACCACTTTCATCGCCAATTGTCCTCGTGATCTCCACCTACTACCAACCATTACAATGATCGTTGTTACATAGTTTTCCTCCCTCATATGCAATTCTATAATCTTGAAGATTTACTCAAATGATACATAGTGGAAGCTTTTATTGGCTAGCCCCGTGGTTTTTCCTCTTTCGAGGTTTTCCACGTTAAAAATTTGGAGTGTCTTCTGTTCGCTCTTTAATTACCTGTGTGTGTGCTGGACTAATCGACAAGGCTAAAACTTTCACTCTACCGCGGTTTTCTAAGACGCAATGCTTTGGCACCGCTCGGATGTAAAACCCTTCAACCACAATTTCGCGGAACATCCACGTTATGGCACAGTATAACACTGCAACGGAGCCTCGCCCAACTCGCCATTCTCAAAACCCATCCTCAACCAAGGACGCCATGTTGAGGGCGAACGGGAATCTCTTTGGAAGAGCGGTCCATCGAATGGAGGAGTCTCAAAATAAGATGATCCTTTTTTGGCCTACAACACCGCTACGCAAACATATCTCCCCAAGATCGTTGCTAAGAGGTCAAACGCTAATCCTCCGACACCGGAGTTCCTCGATGGAGACCGTATGCCGATCTCCTGACACCGCTAGTTCCACTCATCCATCGCGTACCAACCGCTACTAATCCACCGATTATTGTTGATAGCTTCACACATGCTCATAATCCCGCCATCATGACATTCGCGTACGACGCTTAATACAAGATGAATTTCACCTTCAAGATAGAAATCATCTTCACCCACACCGCTGTTATGAGGAGTCCTCACCTTTACAAGCCATTCTTCACATCCACCGTAGGTTTCAAGCTTCCAGCATTGATTCTATGATGGGGCAATCACCCACACGAACACATCGACCATTACAGACTATCATGCATATCCAACAAGCTCGACACATACTTTGTCGTCTTTCCGTTACTCAAAGGGCAAGCTCGCACTTGGTTCTACTCTCTTCCAAGGGGATCCATCCATACCTTTAACGAACTCGCCAGGTTCTTTGTGGAACAGTTCATTGCAAACCGGAGAATCATTAAAGATTCCTCCCATCTTTCCGGTATTCGACAGAACGAGGGTGAATCACTCAAAGAATACTTCCAGAGGTTCTCCTTAGAAGCTCGCCAAATACCTGGGGTAGACCCTGAACTATTAAGAGGAGTTTTCCTTGGAGGACTCCGTCCAGGGCCTTTCTATTCGTCATTAATGCGGGACACGGTCCCATATATGCCGACTTAGTTCATCGATAAGCACAAATCTCCCCGATGAAGCTATTAATGCCCATCGCAAACAATTTGAACAATATGAGGGAAACACAAAAGCACCAAATGCGGACCGACAGGCCCATCAAAAGAAGCAACAAGATAGTCGTAATCTCCCTCCACGACCCCCATATCAACAACGTGAACCTCGACCGGAAAAGACATACACAGCAACACATCTCGTGTTAACCTCCGATGGCTATTCGCAATGAAGAAAATATCAAGTGGCGCATCCATTGAAACAATTCGAAATCGAGCAATATTGTCACTTTCATCAAGCCGTGGACATACTATCAAAGCATGCATACAACTCAAGGAAGAAATCAGAGACTCATTCAACAAGGATATCTACGCCGGTTTGTGAAGAATCGACCACCTCAAACAAATACACTCCGCTTTGGGGCAACCGGACAATCATCACAGAACAACCAAATAATCATCAAATAATTGGAGAAATTGAAACAATCGTAGAGGACCGACAATACCTAATCAAGTTCTCTATCGCCTCCAAAGAACCGTGAGTTGAAGAAGTCTCGTATTGATCATTCCATCACTTTCAATGACTCGACTTAGAAGGAGTCCATATCCTCATCAAGATCCACTTGTCATCGCGGATCGGTGATCCTTGTTATAACGTTAAAGAATTTTGATCGACAATGGGAGCTCTGATGTCTTATTTTACTCAACTTTTCTTAACATGCTGGCTAGGCAAAAGCTCCAACCACGACCACTATATGGGTTTGATAATCACCCGACGCGTAAGGGACAATCACTCTTCGTTACCCTCGGAGAATTCCCTCGACAAGTGACTCATTTAATACAATTCATGATGGTCGATCGATATAATGCAATCTGGAGGCCCTCCAATCAATTTTGCTTATCACTTCTCATCTCAAGATAAAATTTCCTACCCCTGGGAGTTGGGGTGGTTTGTGGAAATCAACAGTACAATCATGTTATCTCGTGACAAGCTCAACCGCCTTCCATCACTTCAAGATCGAAGATTTTAACTTTCGAGATGAAAGAGTACCTCAAAAGCTTCCTCAGAAGATTTACTCAATAGCATTATCGATGACCAACCATTACTAACAAGGCAAGTGGGATCTTTACTCAAGAACAAAGGGAAAAGTATACGATTTCTTGCAGAATCAAGACATATTTGCTTGAGTCGAGATATGCCGGGTCGACCCCAATGTAATCACACTCCTCAAAATTAATCCAACGCTTCAAACCAATCATCCAAAAGAAGCGGAGTTTTGCGACGTCGTGCCATTGAACAAGAAGTTAACAAGCTCATAAGCGGATTCATATGAGAGTGCATTACCCAACATGGCTAGCAAATGTTGTCATGGTTAAAAAACAAATGGAACATGGAGGATGTGTGATTACGACCTTAATAAGGCTGCCAAAGGATAGTTTTCCTCTTCCTCGAATCGATCAATTGGTGGACGCTACGTCCGGACATCAAATGCTCGCTTTTGATGCTTATTCGTACAATCAAATAAAGATGAACCCAACGGATGAAGAGGCTACATTTCAAACATATAAAGGTTTATATTGTTACCAAGTCATGCCATTTGGATTAAAAAATGCTGGTGCTACCTATCAACGCCTTATGAATAAGGTTTTTAAAGACCTACTAGGCCACACAATGGAGGTGTATGTGGATGACATGTTAGTGAAAAGCTTAGAAAAGTCACAACATATTTCAGACTTAGAAGCATGTTTTAACCTTCTTCGACGCTATAACATACGACTTAACCCGACCAAGTGTGCTTTTGGGGTTACGCGAAAATTTCTTGATTTATGGTAACTCACCGCGGGATAGAGGCTAACCCCGAAAAAATCAAAGCTCCAAGATATGATTCCTCAAGAATATCAAAGACGCCCAACATTTGAATGGTCTCGCATTATCCCGCTTCTAGCCCGCTCGGGGACAAATACTTGCCATTCTTTAAAATATTGAAGGGAGCTAAAAATAATAATTTTCAATGGACCGATGAATGTATGCTTTTGAGCAACTAAAAGAATATCTAGCATCTCCACCGCTATCCAAACCTATTCAAGGAGAAACGTTATACTTATATCTTGTCTTCCCATGCAATAAGCTCGCTTTTAGTGCGAAGAAGATGGGGCACAACAACCAATTTATTACGTCGAAAATTCTCTCGATATAGAAAGTCGTTATCCATTTGCGTGATAAAGTGGCTCTTAGTTTTCTCAAAAAGGCCCATACTTTCAAGCTCACACCATCGCTTTACACTAATTTACCATTAAGGGCCATCTACGTAAACCGAAGCATTTGGGAGGTTAATCAAATGGTCTCAGAGAACTAGGAGAATTTGATATAAATTTTCTACCTCCGCCATAAAGTCTCAAATACTTGCAGACTTTATAGTGGAATGCACCAACCCACTCTAAGAGATTCACACGTGCCTTTCATCTCCTCAATGGACTCTCTATGTTGATGGAGCTCGGGAAGTACTGGTGCTGGTGCGGGAATCCTACTTGTTTCCCCAAAGAAATACCCTAGAGTATGGACTTCGCTTAAAATTCCCCGCAACTAATAACATGGTATGGCTCTCATCGCAGGTTGAGACTCGCCATCGAAAGCCCAAAACTTAGTAATTCACACACTCGACTCCCCGCCTCCCAAGTTGGAGGAGATTTTAATACTCATAATCCTCAACTGCAATATCTCCACTTGGTAAAATCCCTTCTTACTCATTTCAAGACACATCAAATCATCCACATACTACGAGAAGAATACTGGCCGACGCTCTAAGCTTGCTACCTCTACCACTGGAGATCTATTTAAGAGAAAGCATGTTGAAGAAATACATTTTCCTAGTATCCAAGGGTCATGGGTAATTCAAACTATTGATGAGGAAAAGGAACGTTCATGGATAGACCCGATCCTATCTTTTCTACAAGAAGGAACCCTTCCTAAAGATCCAACTTCATAACTGCCTCCAAAGACAAGCTTCAAACTTTACTATTATTGGAGGTGAACTATACAAGCGAAGCTTTCTCCGTATCTCAAATGCCTTCCACCTTCGTGGCCGACACGCTGCTAAGAGAGGTTCACTGTGAATATGTGGAGAACACCTTGGAGGAAGAGCATTGGCCCTTAAAATCATGAGGCAAGGGTTTTATTGGCCTACAATGAAACAAGACGCCTTGAGTTCACAAAAAATGTGCGAGTTGTCAATTGCATTCTAACCTCCCTCACATGCCGCATGCAGAACTCTCATCCTTTCAAAGCCCGTGGCCCTTTGCTCAGTGGGGATTGATATCATGGGACCTTTTCCAATAGCATTGGGGCAACGAAAGTTCATCATTCTAGCCATCGACTACTTCACCAAATGGGTAGAGGCGAACCACTCGCTAAAATCACGAGAGGCAAATGCTAAACAATTTGTCCGGAAAATATAATATGTCGATTCGTCTTCCCGCAAAGATCATCACCGACAACGGAACTCAATTTATCGGAAAAGTCTTTACGCCCTTTGCAAAGATCTTCACATTCACCGTGATACGGTAGCACATCCTCAAACCAATGGGCAAACCGAAGTTACCAATAGGACCATACTCAAAGGATTAAAAACACGTCTTGAGAAGGCTGGGGGGCAATGGGTTGATGAGCTTCCCAATGTTCTTTGGGCCTACCACACCACGTCACGCACCCCAACCGGTGAGACACCGTATAACTTGTGTTTTGGTACAGAAGCTATCATACCGGTGGATATCGGGGTTCCAAGTCCAAGAGTCCGCCGATCATGGTAGTAATGAAGAAAACTCCGAAGACCTAGATCTACTCAAACTCGGATATGGCCTACTGACTTCTATCACCAACGGGTAGCTCGCCACTTCAACGAAGAGTGAAACCTCATCCATATCTCTGTGACTTGGTCCCACGAAGTCTCGGCACAGAAAGGCCCTCGCAATAAACTCTCACCTCTCTGGGATGGTCCGTATGTGGTCATAGCTATGGTCAAGCCAGGAACGTTCAAGCTCAAGGACCTAGAAGGAAAAACTCTACCTCGAACTTGGAATACTAAGAATCTTCAAAAATATTATCAGTAACTCTTACTGCATAATTATTGACTTTATCTCGTCTCATTTTCATCCTCAGATAATCGATCCCACCTAGGGATTAAAGCTTGTTGTTGTTATTGTTGTTGCTTGTTGTTGTTGTAGTTGTTGTTGTCATTTTCTCTTAAAGCCCATACCCGTGTCTTATGATTATATCATTGAACTAGTGAATTCACAGCTTTGTTCTAACAAGATTTGCTTTTTCTTTATTTTTTCTCCCACTTGAGAAATATACAACTCATGTTACATCTCAATTGGGACATGATCAATAAGGGGACTTGATCAACCTCTTCCATAAAGTTAACGCCATCGTCACACTCGACAAACAACCTTGATAAGGTCAAAATCCTCGGATTCCCCAACCTCTTCCATACAGGTTAATGTCATCGAAGTCACACTCGACAAACAACTGATAGGTCAAAGATCGTCCGACTATCAAGCCGCCGACAACCCCTCGGCCGCCAACATCAGAGTCCACCGCCAATGACTACCGCTGCAGGTCATCCCGCATCACCATTGCCGCCGGATCCACGCATCATCAGCTCAGCCGATACTGCCGATGAGCCGACCAGTGCCGAACTATTTATTCCATCTGCTGACCGCGTTTGCCATCGCTGCACTATCGCTGACATTCCATCGACATCTCCGGTGAATCCTCACGGTTACTATCATCGCTTCCATCGCTAATACTGGACGCTGCCTCATCAACAATATTGTTGCTGCGCTGCAACTACCCCTCGGCCGCTAACCACTATAGTTGTCGCTGACTACATCGCCGGTTACTACCGCTTAACTATCGCCGGCATCTTGCGGTCATCATTATTGTCGCTGGCATTCATTTATCCGACGTCTGCGCTCCGAAAACGTCTTGGTGGACTCAGATTCATATCGCATGCCAATAAAAGCTTCAATAACTCAGAAAGGTCAAACGCCTTTGGACTCCCACTCTTCATACGTTAATGTCATCGAGCAAAACTCGAAACAACCCGTGAAAAAAAGTCGACTTCCCACGCCTCTTCCATGTTCGACCAATAATATTCACCAATAACCTAGAAAGGTCAAAATTACAATTCAATAGTTAATGTCATCGGATAACACTCGACAAATAACGGATAATAAAATCCTCAGGGATTCAATTATATCTAACATGCAAAATCATTCCGGTTGAACCATCCATCAGTTTCAAGAAATCTTATTTCTAAGAAGGAGGGACTAAGACATCGTCCATTAACGCCGACATGACGGACCATCTTTCAGCCGCCGACTACCGCCGCCGGCCATCGCTTTCTCTCACTACCGCTGGTCATCGCCGGCCATCGGCGAATCTCGCCGGACACCATCGTCATGGTTATCTCGCCATCATCGAAAGCATCTTCGCCACCGCCTCCGGTGATCGCTTCTAACCCGGACGAACCGACGCTGGCAAACCGAACCACGACGTATACCGTGGCCTGATCGCCTCTAACCCGGACGGTCGATGCCGGTAACCGGAACCACGACATCCTACTGATCGCCACCAACCCGACTCCGACGGTAAACCTAACCACGATGTATACCGGCCTTGATATCAACCGACGATGACGTCCGGAAACCGGAACACGACGTATACCTGGGCCTTGATCGCCAATTAACCCAACGCCCTCGGGTCGGTAACCAATACGACATACCGCCTTGATCGCTCTAACCGGATGGTGCGACGAGGCCCAAATCGGAATCACATACCTTCTCTCTAACCGGACGTTCGACGCTAAAGAACCAACACGACATAAGGGCCTTGATCGCCATAACCAACGGCTCTAATGAACCGAACCACGACGATACCATGGGCCTGATCACCTAACCTGACGGTCCGACGAGGTCGGTAGAACCACGACGATATCGCGGGCCTTGATCGCCACTAACCCGACGGCCGACGTAAGAACACCACGACATACCGTGGGCCTTGATCGCCCTAACTCGACGGTCACTTTAAAGAACTAATGAGTACCGTCCTTGATCGCTTCCTAACCCGGACGGTCGACGCGGGCGTGAAACCGGAACCACGGCGTATACCGTGGCCTTGATCGCTTCCTAACCTGTGACGGTCGATGGGAAACGGAACATCAGATACCGGCCTTGACGCTTAACCCCACCCCGACGGGCGAATAACCACGACGTATACCGCGGGCCTTGATCTCCTAACCCGGATGAATGACGAGGTCGAGAACCGGAACCACGACGATACTGGCCTTGATCGCCTCTAACCCGGACGGTCGACGCGGGCCGAACCGGAACTCGATACCGGGGCCTTGATCGCCACCAACCCGAACGGTCCGACGGGGCCGGTAAACCGGAACCACGACGTATACCGTGGGCCTTGATCGCCACCAACCCAGACGGTCCGACGAGGCCGGTAAACCGGAACCACGACGTATACCGTGGGCCTTGATCGCCACCAACCCGTGACGGTCGACGGGTCAGAACCGGAACTAATGATACCGTGCCTTGATCGCCTCAACCGACGGTCCGACGGGCGAACGAACCACGACGATAGGCCTTGATCGCCTCTAACCCGGACGGTCCGGACGGTCAGAACCGAACCACGACGATACCGCCTTGATCGCCTTCCAACCGACGGTCCGACGCTCGAAACCGGAACCACGACGATACCGTGGGCCTTGATCGCCTCTAACCCGACGGTCCGACGAGGCCGAAAACCGAACCACGACGATACCGGCCTTGATCGCCTCTTGACGCTTCCCTCAACGCTTGATCGCTTCTTGATTGCCTCAAAGGACCTCACTCAAGAAGAAAGGGAGAGGGAAAGGTGCCTCTCCTTCACCCTGGGGGAATTTATAGCCCCACAAGGACAAAAGGGTAAAATCCCTCAAAAATGGCTCAAAACTCCTTATCCGCGTTCGCTGGGCGCACAGCAGGCTCATGGGCGCTCATTGAAGGCCTCCATGCTCGACCGGAGGTGTTCAGACCGACCGTCAGACGACCGACGCGCACGACCGGACCGCCCGACGTCAGCGACCGACGTCAGCACCGACTGTCATCACCAACTGTCAGACTCGAACCGACCAATGACCAACCCGGCTTCGAATCGACCCAGACAGGAATCGACCATGAACGCGCGACGCTGACCTTGCTGATGCGCTGGCTGCTGACGCGCGACGGCCGACGCCGGCGCGACGGCGCTGGCCGCACGCCAACGACGACGGCGCCATGCCGTAGTCCAAACGCAAAAACTCGAGTATCCAAATAGATCGTAACCTCAAAATCTCATGCCTACAACTATACATCTACTCCATAATCATAATTTTATATTTATGATAATTTATTCTCAAAATGCATGATTCATTGACGTTAGTTGAAGAACTATATTTTCGAAAGATTGATATATATTTTGGATGATTAAGCTAATGTCATCCAAAAATCAACGATATGACTCTCAAAATATCACTAGTCAAAGCACAAATCTTGATGTCGAAAGTATAGATTTTGAGTCAAACCGTCGAGATCAAGCACTTAAAATATCATTGGAATCTTTGGGACATCAATTAAATCCCAAAATAGCTCAAATGTGGAGTGTTTATAGTCAAATCGAGCCTCGACGAGATCTAACGAGCCTAAGATCTCATAATTCCGACTTCATTTGGGCATCCAAATGCTCAAAATACATCAAATGATCAAGGAATCATCAGAACCGTCCGTCGAGTGGTCTGAGCTTTACATGAATTTGAGAATGCCTCCTCATCCCATAAATAAGGCCTTCATTCCTCACATGAGGGCCAAGCCAAGTGAAGTGAAGAAGAAGAAGAGGAGGCAAAACAAGTGAAGAAGAGGAGGAGGTGCAAGGAAGAAGCGGAAGAGTCAGAAAAGGAAGAAGTGGAAGAGTCCGAGCAAGGAAGAAGCGGAAGAGTCCAAACAAGAAGAAGAGGAAGAGTCCGAGCAAGGAAGAAGAGGAAGAATCCAAACAAGGAAGAAGAGGAAGAGTCCGAGCAAGGAAGAAGAGGAAGAATCCAAACAAGGAAGAAGAGGAAAAGCCTAAGCAAGGAGGAAGAAGAAGCTCTGAAGGTTGAAGATCCTCCAAGCAAGGTCGCACCCCTGTTCGACGATCATCAACCACCATCACCGGCCACTTTCATCGCCAATTGTCCTTGCATCTCCACCTACCGGAACCATTACAACTGATGTTGTTACATTTTTTCCTCTCATGTGCAATTCTATAATCTTGTATCGGGAAGACTCAGTACTCAACAGATACATAGTGGAAGCTTTTCTTGGGCTAGGCGGTTTTCCTCTTTTCGAGGTTTTCCGTTAAAAATTCGGAGTGTCTCTTGTTCTCTTTAATTACACATTGTGTGTGGACTAATCGACAAGGCTAAGGCGTAAACTTTCACTCTACCGCGACTGGTTTTCTAGCACGCAACAAGTCCATATATTAATGAAAATATAGCTAATACACACAATTAATCACAATTAATCTCTAGTCTCGAAACATTTAGCCATGATACTTGAATAGTATAAATAAGTTAATACCAAAAAAATATATAAAAAATCATTTTTAATTAATTTATTGTAAAATATTAATAATACCTATTGCTCAGTCAAAATTATAAAAAAATGTGAAATAGATCAAAATTAAGCTACAAATTGTTGCTTCTATCATATACAAATTTCATTTTTTTTTATGTGAGTCAATATTAATTAATGTTTTTATTGATACAAATATCTTTATTTTGTTCATGAGAAATAAATAATTCATCGTTATATATATATATATATATATATATATATATATATATATATATATATATATATATATATATATATATATATATATATATATATATATATATTTCCACTTAACAATTCAATTATTATTTTAGTAGCAGCAAATTTTACGTATTTTTTTGGTGTTAAAATCAGGATAGAATATATTTAACCGTTATACATCAAAGTGTTATTAATTATGAGAAAAGACTTCATAATAAAGATTTATAAAATAATATATATATATATATATATATATATATATATATATATATATATATATATATATATATAATATATATATATATATATATATATATATATATATATATTACGTTGTAATTAGCTCCATAATTTATTTTTTATCAAAAAAATAATCAAAGAGTTATATTTAAATGAAGTTATTATTGTAGAAGTTTGACTAATAATCTTTTTTTTTTTCAATTAACGTCAATTTTTTAAAAAAAAGGATGTGTGACTATAATTTTTTTTTTAAAATTTTATTTTTTAAATAATTTTAATGTGTGATTAGAACTTAATATTATTGTAATGTATGATGATAAATACACCAACCTTCCCCAATTTTATTTTATTAATCACTAAGAAAATAACACCACAACCCTGAGAGCCTTAGCCATGGTTTAAGCAAATAAAACCATTGCTCAACAATTAAAACGTTATCTTAATTTTAATCCAAAATTATAAATATAGCTAAATTATAATTAATAATCATATTTCATTAACATTCTTTATTTTAATATTGAATTTTTAGATGAGTAAAACATTATTGCTCCACATTTATTTGATTTAACTAAAATTATTAAGTTGTGTGACTATAAGTTCTGTTCATAATCATTATTTTATAATTTGATGATAAATAGTTAAAGCAAGTCCAAAAAAAAAAAAAAAAAAAACAATATCAAAATTGTATTATTTATAATTTAAAAATCAAATGTAAATATAAAAAAGGGTAATGTAATGTTTCTCTCATAGTTTTTAGAATAATATGAAAATAAAAAAAAATTTTTGCTATTAAAAATATTTGAATATAGTTACAACAAATAATTTACTCAAGAAAATAATTTAATTTATTTAAGAAAATATTGACAATTATTGTTGCTTAATCAACATTATAAAATGTGTGCAATAACTCAAAATTAAGCTACAGCATACCGAATAATTGTATGTGATAGATGAAATTAATAAAAATAAGAGAGGAATGCGCACATTAGCAGTAAATATCGCATGAAAGTAAGAACATAGGTCATGCTAAGCTTCCTTATGCCTTCCTCTCTTAGGGTTTTCTTTGGGGCCGCCTCCACCATTCTCCTGAAGTTTTCTTCACCTCTTTGCTATTGTCTAGTCTCTTTGCTCTGCCTCTCTTGCTTTTGGCGAGGCCGTAAGGTCTTCGCCTTTCCCCCTTTTCTATGGATTCCTCCGCTCTACTCCATTCTCTTATGCCTTCCTCTTCCATTTTGGGAAGACCTCCTCCCCCCTCCCCCTTCCTATGTCCACTCTAAACTGGAAAAACTTGCTCTCTTCACAATCACCTAGCTCCAACCCCTTCAACCTAAGCTTCATACAGACTTCAGAGGAGATTGTGTCGTTCTCTAAAGAAGAAATTGCTGACGGATCGAGACAATAGAATAATGCTTTGGTTGGATATGCCCTTGGTAGGAGACCATTCTACGAAAATCATCTGCAAGCAATTAAGAAAATATGGATGCTACGCGATAATGTTGATTTCATTTCTTTAACTAATGTTTTTTTCCTTTTCAAATTCAATTGTGTGGAAGATCTGGAAATGATTTTCAACAGTGGTCCGCGGTTTATTTTGGGAAATCCTTTTATTTTTATGAAATGGACTCCGGATTTTACCCCTATTCATGAAGTTTTTAAGGAAGTTTCAATTTGAGTCAAATTTCCAAACCCATCATTGTGCTGCTGGTCAGAAAAGGGGATTTCTAAAATTGCTAGTAAGATTGATACTCCTTTAATAGTTGATCCTTTCACTGTTAATGACTCTTGGCTCACTTTTGCTAGAGTTAGCATATAGATTTCTACCTCCTCTTCTCTACCTGACTCTATTACTCTCTCTCTAAATGACAAAGAATTGGTGCAGCCAGTCATCTATGAATGGAAGCCTATCCCTTGTAGTGTCTGTTACATGTTTTCCCACAATCCCTCAAACTATCCAAAATCCCCCAACTACAAACCTCCTATGGCTGCTCCCTTATTTCGTGTCAGAAACAGGATCAGATCTGCTCCTCTTGCCCAGGGAACCTAATACTTCAAAAGTTGTTGACCCTATTGTTCATCCCCTCCCACCCCCTCTACCTCTACTACTCCTGACTTAAACTTACCTATTCCTAATCTCACTAACAGCTTGGAATCGACTGCGGATGAATCAAATTCTAGTTCTGAAGATGATCTTATTGAAAATAATTCTAACCATAATGAACTACATCAATCTATTACCTCTCCTATCAAAATGTTTGCCACCTTTTCTAATCAAAACCTTGATGCGTAGATCAAACCAATGAGCCTAACATTCCTAAGGCTTTTTCTTCTAAAATTGCTATCTTATTATCCACAAGTAAAGGTCAGAAATGAAGACGTAGAGGGGGTTCCTCCTCCCAAAGTCAAAAATAATATATGACACATATTAAGATTTCCTCTTGGAATGTGAGAGGCTTTCATAATGACTCTAGAGTTACTGAAGTTTGTAAAGGATAACCATATTGATGTGATGTGTTTGCTTGAAACAAAGCTTTCCCCCTATCTATCTCCAATCCCCTTGATTCTAATAATTTCAATATCTTCAAACATGAACACAACTTTAATAACTTCTTGGATGCCCCTAATGTACATATTTGGCTCAAATGGAATGCGGAAGTGACCTCCTTTTTTGCTCTTCTTACACATCCGCAGTTTTTACATGGCCGCTTCACTACTAATTCTTCTAGCAGTTTTTTTGTCACATTTATTTATGCAGAAAATAGTAACCATGGGAGGAAGGTTTTATGGAATTCCACTCTTTCTTTAGCTACTTCTACTACTGAACCCTTGCTTATAATGGGAGACTTCAATTGTATTCGAAAAGCTAAGGAGAAATTGAGAGGTTGGGCCCTCCTTCCCTGTAAGCTCTATAATTTCGATGATTGTATCTTCAACTCAGGATTGGTAGAATTACAAAATTTGTTTCTCTCATTTAGTTAGTTTAATCAACAACTTAATTATCTTATTAAATGCTTACCAGATTGGGTTCTCTGTAATAATCAATGGATTACCAGTTTTCCTCTTTCCCATTGGAAGGTTATGGTTCCTCTTACTTCAGACCATTCCCCTATTATGTTCTCCTATGGCACTATACCAAACCTAAGGCACAAATTTGCTTATAAAAATTATTGAAGCTATTGCCTTGACTTTCAAGAAATAGTTCAAAACTCTTGGAGGATTAAAGTGAGAGGGGATCCTATTTTTGCTCTTTGCAACAGTCTCAAAAATGTCAAAGAACCTTTAAAAGCTATTCGTTGGAATTCATTCAATTACATATCTACTAGAATTTCAAATTTGAAGAGGAAGTTAAATGAGATCTACAAAAGTTTTGAATCTAACCCCACATGCAAAGATCTTCTATCTAAAGCCCTCACCACTCAAAGTAGTTTAAGTGAGGCCATTACTTGTGAGAATAAATGGATGACTCAGCGCAAATTGTGCTTGGCTCTCAAAGGTGGTGGATGACATCAAATTCTTTTATCAAAAGGTTAACATTAGAAAAACAAGAACTTTATTAGTACTTTGAAATCTAATGGGATTGCTCTTAGCCCTCAAGAGGACATTGCTAGAGAGACTATCTTTTATTATTCAAATTTGCTAAACAATTCTACTTTCTCTACTAACTCTAATTGGTCAGACATTCTTATTGGATCTCATCTAGCCCAATAGGATTGTGATACCCTCATCTCTCCATTTACCCTTGAAGATATTAAGAATGTTGTTTTTTTTCCATAGGACTGGACAAGGATCCTAGGCCCGATGGTTTTACTTTTAAAGTTTTTATGGATACTTGGGATACCACGGATCTTCAATGATTGAAGCTATTCAGTATTATTTTCTCTTCTTCTAAGCTTACCCTTAGAGTCAAACACTCTGCTATCACTCTTATCCCCAAGCACTCTCATTCAGAAGACATTAGTGATTATAGACCTCTATCCCTTTGCAACATTTTATATAAGATGATATCTAAATTACTTGCTGAAAGGATGAAGACTCTTCTTCCTACCCTCATCCATCCGGCCCAAGATGCATTCCTAAGAGGGCGTGATATTGTAGATAATATAATTCTAGCTAATGAGATTTTATATGGATTCAATCATAAAAATTACCCTAAAAGTTTTTGTGCAAAAACCGATCTTAAAAAGGCATTTGACAATGTCAACAGTCACTTTCTCATACATCGATTGCATCTTTTGAAGTTCCCTGCCATATTTGCCACTTGGATAGAAGCCTGTATAAACCATGTCCCCTTTCAAATATCTTAAATGGTGAAATGAGAGCGTACTTTCCATCCACCTCACGTCTGAGACAAGGCTACCCTTTGTCTCCATATCTCTTTTCAATTGTCATGGATGCCTTCTCTAGGCATATAGATAAATTCAACAATGAAGACTCATACAAGCATATCCATAAAATAACTGCTCTATGTCTCATCTTATATATGTAGACAATCTTCTGGTTTTTGGCAAGGTTGAGCTATCTAATATTAATTGTCTCTCTTCATTGCTTCATATGTTTCATAGAGAGGCTAATCTTTCTACTAATGCTGAAAAATTGGTTATTTGTTTTTCTAAATCTGTGGATATTTCAGTTAGAGAAGATTACAACAACTACCTTGGGGTTTCTTCATAAACCTCTCCCTTGAGACTACCTTGGTTTAACCATTTCTCATTTTTGATGTAAGCCTTTTGACTGCTTTAAGATAATGGATAAGCTTCATCAATGGTTCAATGGATGGAAATGAAATCTTCTTTCTTTTGATGGTAGACTTCAACTTATTAGATACACATGTTGGGGCTATTTTCATTATTGGTTCCACTCCATCACTTTTCCTTAAAGCATTAGAAAGAAAATCTCTAACTTGGTAAATGTTTTCTTACAAAACAATGACAAGGAGAGCAAAACGATCACTATCTCTTGGTCCAAATTTGCTAAACCCTTTCTTTTGGGTGGCCTGGGTATCCTTATTTTGGATTCTCTTAATGTCATGTGCAAATCAAAGAAGATTTGGAAGATTTATGACTCCAATTCTTATCTTTCGACTTGGTTTCTAGGAACAAATTTCTCCTTTTGGAATAATACCACCACCTTAGCCTCTCCTATTTGCAAAGAATTAAAAACTACAGCTTGGAGAATCAAGAGTTGCTTTTCTTTTCAGGTGTTCAGCTATAGTACACTCTCCTTTTCTTTGACCCATGGCTGAATGGTTCTTCTCTTTTGAAACATAAGAAAATGTCATTTTCTCTTGTTTTGATTGTTCCTTAGATACCATGGTTTGTGAAGTCATTAGAAATAATACTTGGAGATTACCTTACAACTTGGCCCTGTCTATGTATTACCTTGATTGGCAAAATCCCTATTAATGACAAGCCTATTAATTGCTTTTGGTTGGATAAAACTTGCTTTAGCCACAAAGTTACTCACTTATTTCTTTTTAGAGACTTCCTTGAGACGGATTGGATGAAATTTGTTTGGTTTAAAAGGCACTCTCTTAAATATGCTACCTTGGCTTGGAGGATTATTATGAGAGGTTTGAAAATGAAAGAAACTTTAATACATAGAAGTATAACTGTTGACCTTATGTCTGTTCTTTGCCAAAGAGATAATGAAAAAAACTCTCATCTCTTTTTTGATTGTCCATACTCAATGGAAGTTCTTAAAGATAGCATCCCTATGGGAATTTATTTCAAATGGGATGCACCTTAATGCAATTACTTTCTCATGCTGACTTGCATAATTCCAAGGTAACGAAATAATTTTTTCTTCTTGCTATCCCCATTATAGCTCATTACCTTTGGTTGGAGAGGAATCAACGTATTTTTCATTCTAAGGCTTTTCCAACTTACATTACTATTTCCAAAATATGCTTTGCTATTAAATATAATAACTACAAATGGAAACTGCAAGGGAATGTGCCAGTTTTGATCCAATCTTTATACTTTTCTTAATGGCACTTTTTCTGCTGTTACATCAGTATGTCTCTACTTCTACTCATAGAAAATTTTTCTTGGCTGACCGATCTCTAACTATTTCTTATAGCTGGTCTCTACTGCATATCTCTACTGGGCTTACAATTGCTTTTGGATACTTTCAAGATATGGCTTTTCTCACTATATTTTTTGGAGCTATGATGTTATACCAACAATTTTTGGGACTTAACTAGAAGCTAGGTTCCTAGAGCATGATACTTACTCTATTCAATCCAGCATCACATGTTTAACCTTTCTCTAGAGAGTCTTTCATTAAGGGACAGATCTGTGCTTGATTGAGACGTTGGCTTCCCTGGACGGAGTCTATCCAAATTACTGGTTTGTTAATTTTACTGAGCTCGACTCTTTTGGAGTCAGTTTTTGTTTTTCCAAATTTTCTTCTTTCCTTCCTTTTCCAATATGTGGTATAATTATTGGAATTTCAAGTTTTATTTTCTTTCTTTAGTTTTAGTTTGCTCACTCAATTGGTATCATTATGTAGTTCACAATTTACTATTTTGTATTTTTTTTTTTCATTAATGGAATGAATCCTAGGCGAGGCCCTCAATTCTCCCAAGAAAATAAAAATGAGAGAGAGAGAGAGAGAGAGAGAGAGAGTTAAATCCATCAATTAGTTGATTTTTATCAAAAAAAATAAAATAAAAATAATTCCTTATAAATTATTACTTAAAATCTAAAATTTTGGTAAAGTTTGCAAAGAGATGTGTGCTCTATTTAGTAAAATTAGTTACAAAAAACTTTATATTTATTGTATCATAGATAATCAAATTTTAATCTTAGATGAATTAAGTAATTGATTCACAAATCATAATTAAGTGATATCACTCATAATATTAATTGATTAGATAATTAACTTAACTAATGGTAATTAAGTTATTAATCCAGTTTAAATAATAATTACATCTCTTATGAAGTAGTTAAATGGCCAAAGAGATATTTTTCAGGGTGGAACCAATAGACTTAAATAGCAGAGCTAGCATTTAATATTAAAAAATAATAATGGGGAAAATAGAAGTAGGTGAGATATCATGTGAGCCTGAACTTCAAAATTTATCACATGATATTTATATTATACTAATTAAATAATATGATAATACAAAATAAAGAAGATATTAAGATATTTACTGTCAATGGATAGAATATCAAAATATTAAGATATTTACATGAACTTTATTAGTAGTGAAAGTAAAATTTTTTGCAATATATATATATATATATATATATATATATATATATATATATATATATATATATATATAATTTTACAAATAAAAAAATATATAAATGTCATGGAATAAGATAAATATTAGATATAAAATCTATGATAAAATAATATAATATTAAAATATAAATTATTATTTTTGGGTTATTTGATGCCATGTGTGATGCTTTTTCATGCAATTTTAGACCCTTTTTCATAGTTGAAACTTTTTAAAGAAGATTGTAAAAGTTTAGTGGGTAAATTAACTTTAAAAAAATTATTATAAGTGTTATAAATATATATATTTTTAAAAAATTAAATAATAATTTTTGAACGTCATCATATTTTAATAACTCTAAAGGTCTGTTTGGAGTATCTGTAGCTTTTTATAAAGTTGATTGTAGAATTATTGTGAGAAAAATAACTTTTTGATAAATCATTGTGGGTATTAGAATTTTTTTAAAAAAATTTAAACAATAGTTTTCTGACAACAGTTATACTTCAATAGCTTTAGTTCTCAAAAATAATTTTTTACTATAATTTTTTTGAAAACAATCAAAAAGCTGGTAATCTATGGTATTTATTTTTGGATGTGTATGGGGGGGACACCATGCAGATTGTATGGAGTATTTATTGAAGTGATTGGATACGACATTGAGGTATGATATACTATCTTGAAAGATAGAGACATCATCCTTTGTGTATTTTTCGATATGTGTATGAGGGACACCATGATTTGTGGGTGTACTTATTATGGTGAAGTGCGATCAAGGAATAGCACTATCTCAAATATAAAAAATTACCACCATATAATGAACCTAATCACCTAATAATGACTCTTAAGGCATGATGGGTCTTGAATATCGTAGATTTTTCTCCTACTTTACATAGATGAATAAATTAGGGTTTATATTAGACCAAATTCTAAATTTTCTTATGAGGGCAAGCCCCCATTGTTAATTACATCATAAGGAAGTTGAATTCCTTAGGAATACTCTCGATTAAAGTAGATAATTTTTGTCTCCAAAGATTTCAAAGATAGAACTATCAATAAATTGGTTTTTCTTGAAAAATCAATCGGGATAGATAAAAACGGAGAGACTTATTATCGAAGCCGAAAGATATGAGTAGGGAATGCTCATGATACTAGAAAACCTAGTGAGCATTCCAACCTATCCTATGGTTGGACTTTATATGTTTGAAATTAAAGAGAGTTATTGTTTGGGTTAAATTTTATTAGAAAGTTAAGACTTATAATCCATCAATACAAGATTATGGAGATGCATAAAAGGTGAGGATTTATGCTTGTAGCTCAAAGGAAATAGCAACCTCAGATCCTATATCTAAAGAGCTTTAGCAAGAGCTAAAGCACGACCTAAATCTAAGAAAAAATGGACATAAGGTTTACCTCCATAAGAGAGGGTAAACCACCCGACTGCTGGACTTATAACCGCATGGAGTGGCATGACTAACTTCTACTCGCTTTAAAATCATATAGGCAAGTCATATGATTTTGCAAGATAGTTGGATTGTTATTATTTAGAAAGAGACTAAAGTCATTAAACCAACTTCCTAAGAGATTTTCATGAGTGGTATGAAAAATGACCTAGTATAATGCAAATCTTTTTAAAATTTATTTGATTTTGGACTCTTCATTTTGACAAAGGCCATAGGATTTTTATATGCTTAAATGCATGATAAAATGAGATTATTGGCTAAATCAGAGAGAAAGTGATATTTTCTACCACAGAGGAGACCCTCAAAGGTCAAGTCTTCCCCTATCGTGCAATGATGGAAACCCTCTCTTTATATGAGTGAAATAATATAAATGCATCATATTAGAAATACAACATTCAGCTAAGGGTTGCTAAATCTTTAATTATCTTGATTTAATTCTTAGGCTTTATATGAGGTTATGAATTACTTATACAATTTAGTTATGAGTTGTAGTTGGGTAGAAATTTTTTTTTCCTAAGAGCCTAATCAGGTCTAGGCCACACATCAAATCACCATATAAGTAAGAAACTAAGAAGAGACATGTTGTTTCTATTACATAATTTAAACATAACATAAAAATTTTTATAAATCCAATGTAAAAGAATAAAAGGCCTGTGTTGTTGGGTGTCATCGTACAACCCAAAAAGAGAAAGTGGGTAGCTGAGCTCTACCCTTATACAACCTGATATATGAAAGAATAATTACAATTTTATAAATGAATAAATGCTATGGGGGGTCTTCTTATCTTTATTCTTCATATCTTCTTTGATTCTCCATTTGGATTTGTTTGCTTCAAAGGCATAACAGGGCCTCCTAGGACAAAGCCTTCTAGCCACTGCTCATCCTAATCCCTCATAACACTAATCTTAATTCTTAATGTAAAATTACATTAAAATAGAAAAAGTAAATCTAACAATACCCGTAAAATAAGTGTTAGCTAAACACACCATACAACCTAAGCAGTTATATGAATAATTCAAACTTAGCACTCTACACATGGGTAACCAAGGCCACCTATCCTAATTTAGATTATACTTAGGGATTAAGCAACCTGTAAAAGAGAGCACTTATATTTATTTTTGAGCACTCCTTTAGCACAACACCCTATAGAAAATATGATTAGCATAATCATGGTCTTCCATCTAGTCTACGAAGCATACACCATAACATCTAGTCTACAATAATACATCATAAAACCAAACATGCACCACCCTAACATAAAGATAGAAATGGTGACTTAATTCTAAAGTGTGTGCATTAAGGCTTATGTGGAATGCTTAATCTAGACTTAGTTATGATTTTCAAAGTATGAAAAGATTTAATTATAAGGGGTGGTTTCACTTTAAGTGACTTAATTAATTTGCAAGTTTTACATAATGTTTTCTTTTGTTTCGTTTGGTTTACACTTAATAACTAAGTGTTATGAAGAGAAGAAAAGAGAGGATCACTCTCTTTTATCCCTACCTTAAGTCACATCTAAAGCAAATTAATTAATCAATTCTCTTTAGTGAATGGCTTATTACATATTTTAATTAATCCTAAGTTTAGGTTCACTTTCAATTACCTTATTCAAAAGATTAATTGAAATTAATTACTATCACATGACACATATTCATTCATTTCTTTCCATCATATATAACATGCGTATGATTAAATCCTTAAGCATACCTATACATGCATTATGTCTTAACACACTTAAATGATGGATGTAAGTATATGTGTATTTTGGAATTTAAATGTTTCATTTGATTAAATTATTTTATCATATTAGTTTAAAACTCTATCTAAATTCTTACAAAAATACATAGGAATGAAATTAAATAGGTACGTATTATTGTTAACATGGAAAGTGAGGTAATCAAATGACCTCCTTGGGGCTAGCTAAAGCCTCATGTTCCCGGGATGTCCAAACTATATACCCATAACA
This sequence comes from Cymbidium sinense, assembly GCA_021442155.1. Lineage (NCBI taxonomy): Eukaryota > Viridiplantae > Streptophyta > Magnoliopsida > Asparagales > Orchidaceae > Cymbidium > Cymbidium sinense. The sequence goes on from CM038215.1 coordinate 33,144,029, forward strand.
TTCAAGCATATGTAAATTTTCATACATGAACATACGAAAGAGAGCTCCAAGTCATATGATTAATTAATCCTACAACTTGATCAATCATGAATGCATGGAATTTTGATAAAAGATAATGGGTTCTAATTTCATAATTAAATACACACACACATATATAAGAGACATAAGCTAGTACATGCCATTGTTAACTATGGAAGTGAGGTAATCAAATGTCATCCTTGGGACTAACTAAAGTCTCATATTCTCGGGATGTCTAGAATAAATATTTGCTTTTCTCAAATACATGTGGGTGTATACATATATAAAGGAAAGAAAATAATGCAAAAGTTATATTTTTATTTGATTGAAATATTTATGCATATGAAGTGAAGTCTTTCCAAATTCTAATGTTGAAATACATAAGAATGAAATCAAATGGAGTACATGCCGTTGTTAAATCAGGGAAGTGAGGTAATCAAATGACCTCCTTAGGGCTAACTAAAGCCTCATATTCCATGAATGTCCATGCTATATATCCATTAACATTCTTACTTATATAAATCAACACATGAATGAAAGAAAAGAAACTTCCCTTCATACACTTAAGCTATAATCACATACATCTCCTATGTATTTATAGCTAACATTCATGCCATATATAATTATTCATTTATAAGTTTTAGAAAATAGATTTAGATTTAATAGTGATAATAGTCACACATATATTAATTTAAACCAACACATGCAAGCTTGACATAAAGGAAATAATTTAATTTAATTTATTTTGTAAAAAAGATGAATGCATGAATCAAGTGGCAATCAGCATTTAATATGATTGGAAAGAAATAAAAGGACATAAGCACATGGTTTCATTCAATCCAACTAATCTCTAAGGACAATCATACTAAATAAACTCATTTAAAATAAACCTAAGTTTCTTAATATCATTCTTAATTTCATATTTGATTTAATTTAGTAAATGTGAGAAAGGTTTGCTAATCCTAATCCCCTTGTCCATGTGTGAGTTAATTTAATTTAATGAAAAGAAATTAGGTTGATTTTATGGCTTAATTAAGTTAAGGTATGAATTAAATCAATTAATTAACCCTTACCTATGTTATCTGAAGATAATTAATTAAATGATTATGATCTAATGTAATATGCAAATGAGTTGAAAAGTAAATAACAATGCTCTTATGAAATGAAAGGGGGACTAATGAAATTAACTCACAATATTAATTAATTAAGATTAAGATACTCACTTAATTACTTTAAGGGTTTTCTCACACATGTGAGCTAATCATAATTTCATTAACTCTCTTTAGTTTATTAACACCTAAAGCTCTACCCAAGGATCAATTAATTAAGATTCTATATGATTACATTTTTAACTTGATTAATTAAGCAATTGGATCAATTAACTTTGATTAATTTAATTAATTAAAATGAACTTAGAGAAATAGATTAGGAACGAGGTCCTAATCTTATCTCTTGAGTTCACCCACTATTAAAGAGCACTTAACCACTTAATTAATTAATCCATTAATGTTCACATGATTAGTTAAATATTAATTAAATCAAGAGAGTAATTAGGGCTTAATTAATTAATTCTTCTAATTTGGCAAGCAATAAATCCCAAAAAAATTAGAGGAGGCAGTGGTCATCCTCTTAAACAATCTCAAAAATTTTGGGATCAATCACTTGAATAATTAGAGAGTAATTAAGCTAATTAGGTTTTTAGTTAAATCCTAATTAAGCTCTATTTACTATTAAAACTAATTGGGAATATTTTTATTAAATTCTCCTCTAAATACCTTTAAAATGAACAATTATTTATATTTTTAGATTTTTCTATAATTAGTTCTTATTAAAGATTTAGCCTTAAAATGCATTAAATAACCCTAATTAAACCTAATCCACCGGCGCCACATGGCGTGCTAATGCGGCACACTTTCCACATGGCATCGCAGGATTGGCTATTTAAGTTATCACATCCATTTCTTTGAATCGGTTAATATTGATCTCCACTATCGATTTGGATCGCGACTCAAATTAATCCCATGGTGTAAAGGGAGAAAATAGGGAGACCTAACATGATTTGATCAATTCATTCCAATCATGCAAAATGGATGGCCCGCGATCCTTCTTCTCATGAGTAATGAATAATGGCGTTCATCCACCATGGATCATTCGATCGAGCTCACCTGAGCTCGGATGAACTCTAAAATCAACCCACACATCAAAGAAGGAAACCGAACACATCCAATGATCAAGATCAACTCACATGTAAATTTTCTTCGAAAATGACCAACACCACTTAATCTAGAGATCAATTTTCATAGAAATACCTCACCAGAGCTAAGAATAGTGGCTCGCTTGAGGAAGCTTCATCTAGTTGAGATAAAGCCCTATTGAGTAGCAATTGGGTTTGTTCCAAGTGGATAGCTCAGAAGGCCAAGGATCAAGCTTTGGAGCTTTAGTATTGATTGAAATCTATCCTCTAGGGGCTTTGGAGCTTGGGAAATAGGTTAGGTAGCTTTGACGATGTGCGTGGAAGTTGTGTGTAAGAGGAATTGAAGTTTGGTTGAGAAATGAGTAAGTTTGAATCAAGGATGAGCTCCCCTATTTCAGTTGCGCATGGGAGAGGAAAATCCAAAGTGGGGAAGGCTTGGAAATGCTCTATGAGATGCTAGGGTGTTTCATTTTACTCTTAGGAGGTTAGAAGAATTGAATGAATGTCAAAATTGGTTTTAATTAAGGGGGTATATCCTTCAATTGGTTGAGGTGGATTGATGAGATTATCTCCCATTTTTTAGCCAAAAAATCACTGTCAGAGCAGGGTCTCAATCGAGTCCACATGGCTTGGTTTGGTTGGAGGAAGGAGTGCGAGGTGGCTCAAGGTTTGATCTTGGCTGATCTCTTTGCTTGGATCCAAGGGGTGCTCTTGTAAGGGAGGTGAGTTGGCTCACCTCCCTTTCATCCATGGCAAGTCCTAGCCCATTTAGGGTGGGCTAGTAGGTTAGGTCATACCCCAAATGGGGTGAGTGAGGCCTGTCATGTGATGGGAGAGTGGACTTTGCCATTTATGAGTGGAATCCTATGTAAAGAGGGCTTGACCAATGGACAATGGCTTGGATTGGACCCACTTGTCTTTGGGCTAACTTTGGGCTAACCTAGGGTGAGTTTGGGTCAGGTTAGGTCAGGTTGTAAGGTCTCATGGGTTTTGGTTTCATTTGGTCAAATGGGTTCATATTGGGTCATGTTGGGTTAGGTTGACCAATTGATCAAATTGGGTCAAACCAAAGCTTGGGTTAAGTTCAAATGATGATTTGAAGAGTTTTGGTTCAAGTTTTTTCAATCAATTTGGCTTAGGTTTGATTTTGGCTCACTTGGATTCATATAGGTCAAATGAGCTAAGTTGACCAATTTAAATTGGCTTGGGTTAGGTGTTGGTTCATGTTCAATTGGTTATTGAAAATGATTGGCTTTGGTTTGAATCAATTTGGATTTAATTTAGATTTTGGTCAACTTGACCCTTTAGGTCAATTTGGGCTATGTTGGGTCAAGTTGACCAATTGGTCAAATTGGGCTCAATCATAGCTTTGGTCAAGTTCAATAATCCATTTGGAATGAACTTGAGCCATTGTTTGCAATCAATTTGGGTTATATTATGATTTGACCCATTTTTTCTTTTAGGCTAATTTGGGTCAACTTGAGTCAAATGACTAATTGGACTTGGTATGGCTCAATTGAGGGTCAAGTCATGTTCAATCATTGATCATGAGTTAGTGTGAATCAATAGTTTCAATCAATTTGGTGTATGATGGATTTTGGCTAGTTTAGGTTTCATTTGAGCTAAAGGTTGACTAGGTCAAAGGACCAAGTTTACCCAAATCAAGGTGGTTGATCATCATAGGGTGATTGTTGATCATGATATGAGGCTTGGATGGACTTGGTTCAATCAATTTGGGTTGGATTAAGACTTGGCTCAAAAAGGTCCTTTAGGTCACTTTGGGTCAAGTGTACCTAAATATGTCAATTGGTTTGATTTTGGCTTGACTCAAGTTTAGTTGAACTTATATATTAGCCTAAGATTGAAATATAAATTCAACCGCAATCAATTTGGAGTCCAATAGATTTTGGCTCATATGAAGTTTTCAAGCTAAAAAGGACCAACTTGGGCTTGACTTAGGTTTGACTTAAGTTTGGCTAGATAATTGTAAGTTTCATTTATATTTGGATAGGTAGTTGAAGGAATGATTGATTCAAGAGAAAATCCAATGATTTTGGCTTGGTTTAGGTGGATCTTAGTTAAGTCCAAGAAAATGGCTTAAAAGACTTGAATTGGGTTTTGGTTTGATTTTGGATTTGATTTTGGCTATTTGGATTTACATTTCATTTATATTTGGGAATATAAATGAAGATGTACATTATTCATGAGAAAATCACTTGAGTTTGGAGTGATTTGAAAGAGAATTTGACCAAACTTAAGGATGTAGGTCAAAAAGGCTAAGGAGAAAATCAATTTAGTTTGATTTATTTTTGCTCATTAGATGGCGGGTTTCATTTATATTTAAATATAAATAAATGAAGTAATTTATTTATAAAGAAACAATCAATTTTGGGTAGATCTGGGTTAATATTTGATTAAGCTTATGGAGGTAGGTCCATATGGCTTAAGAAGGGATTTTGGTTTGGTTTGATTTAGTTTGATTTTATTTTGGTCATTTGAGTATGGGTTTCATTTATATTTATGAATATAAATGAAGAAATAATTCATTTATAAACGAATCAATCAAGTTTGGGATGACTTAGGTGGAGATTTGGCTAAGTTTATGAGAATGAGTCATTTGGCTTATGAAGGAATTTTGGAATTTTAGATTTGATTTTAGAATTGAATCATTTGGAATTGGGATTTGATAAATGATTGAGATATTGAATTGATATTTGAGAAAATTAATTGAATTGGGATTGATTTGAATTTGGTTAAGGCTAAGTCCATAAGATGAAATCAAAGGGCTTGTAAAGGGTTTTGAATTCAATCATAAGGCTCATGAAAAATTTTGAGCTTAGATTTTATAGATTAATCATGAGTCTTGGAAATTTGGTCTGGATTTGGTATGAATTTGTGGTTTTGATTTTAGAAGGAAAGGATGAATTGGGTTTAGGCTATAGGGTAGGTAAGTCTTCCTAAGTCCCTAAGGCATAACCTATTAATATGGCAAACCCTTCTAAGTCTCTTGGCCTAAGTTAAGTGTTCACCTAATCACTAGGAGCATCTTAAGACTAAAGAGCTCTTAGTGCCTATAAGAGTCCTAGATCTATGATGAGGAAGTTGAGAACTCACTCCAAAAGTGAGGTCAACACCCTTCAATGGACCTAAACACTTAATAAAGACTCTTAAGGCATGGTGAGCCTTCGAATGTTCGAGAGATTTTTCCCTTATTTTATATGGATGAATAAAGCATGGTTTATCTTCAACTGGGTTCAAAGTTTCCTATGGAGGCAAGCCTCCATAGTTAATTACATCATAGGGAATGAAATTCCCTAAGAATACTCTCGATTAAAGTAGATAATTAGGATCTCCAAAGATTTCAAGCTAGACTATCAAAGGATTGATTATATTTGGAAAATCAATTGGAAAAGTTCAAGGAGAAGACTTATTTTGGAAGCCAAAGAGAATAGGTAGGGAATGCTCATGATACTAGGAAGCCTAATGAGCATTCCAATCTATCCTATAGTGAGGCTTTATATGTTTAAAGTCAAAGAGAATCATTTATTTGAGTTGAATTTTATCAGATTATTAGGGCTTATTATCGTGTTTATTTTTGAGATTGATGTGGTGTCATGTGTGTTTATGGGTGGAGAACCATCTGGTGTATTTATTAAGGTGATCAGGTATGACATCAAGGAATAGTGCACTATCTCAAAAGATAGAAATCACTACCCTATGATCGACCTAACCATCTACCATCTAATAAGGACTCCTAAGGCATGATGGGTCTTCAAATATATCAGAGATTTTTTCCCTACTTTACATGGATGAATAAAGTAGGGTTTATTTAAATCGGGTTCTAAAGTTTCTTATGGGGCAAGCCCCCATAGTTAATTACATCCTAAGGAAGGTGAGTTCCTTAGGAATAATCTCGATTAAAGTAGGCAATTATTGTCTCCAAAGATTTCAAAGATAGGACTATCAATAAATTGGTTATATTTGGAAAATCAAGTGCGATAGATCAAAAGGAGAGACTTATTATCGAAGACAAAGAAGATGATTAGGGGATGCTCATGATACTAGAAAACCTAATAAGCATTCCAATCTATCCTATGGTTGAGCATTATATATTTAAAATTGAAGATAATTATATGTTTGTATTGAAATTTTATTAGAAAGCTAGGACTTCTAATCCCACAATACAAGATTATGAAAATTCTTAAGAGGTGAGGATTTATGCTTGTAGACCGAGGGGAAACAACGACCGCATATCCTAAATTTAGGGAGCTTTAGCGAGTGCCAAAGCACGTTCTAAATCTAAGGCAAAAATGGGTATATTATTTACCTCCACAAGGGAAGGTAAATCACCCAATTGCTAAACTTATAACTGCCTAGAGTGGCAGCCAGCTAACTCCTCCTACATTTTAAAATCATGTGGTTAAGTCATATGTTTTGCAAGAGGGCTAGGTTGTTATCATTTAGAAAGAAACTAAAGTCCTTAAACCCACTCTCTAAAGAGACTAGAGCATGAGTGGTATGAATAATGACTTAATCTAATAAAAATTTTATCAAATTTTATTTGATTTTTGGACTTTTTATTTTAATGTAGGCCATAGGATTTTATATGCCTAAATGCATGATGAAATAATATTATTGGCTAAATTAGAAAGAAAGAGGTGTTTTTTACTATAAGGGAGACCCTAAAAGGTTAAGTCTTCCCTATCATACAAGGATGGAAACCCTCACTTAGCAAGAATGAAACAAGATGATATGCATGCTGTTAAACATACAACATTTAGCTAAGGGGTTGTTAAATCTTTTAATTATCTTGATTTAATATCTAGGCTTTAAATGAGGTTATGAGTTATTTTAGAAAATTTAATTTTGAGTTGTGATTAGGGTAAAAAGTTTATTTTCCCTAAGAGCCTAAGCGAATCCAAGGCACACATTAAATCATCATATATGAAAAACTCAAAAAATACATGCCATTTCTATTGCATAATATAAACAAATCATTAAACCATTTATAAACTCAACATGAAAGAATAAAAGGCCAGTGCGGTTAGGTACCACCGTACAACATGAAAAGAGAAATGGGTAGCCTAGCTCTACCCTTATACATCTCGATATATGAAAGGATAATTATAATTACAAATGAATATATGTTATGAGGGTGTTCATGTCTTCATATCTTCATGTCTTTGCTCCATTTAGATTTGGTTGCTTCAAAGGCATCACGAGGCCTCCTAGGATAAAGCCTACTAGCCATCACTCATCCTAATCTCCCATAACACTAATCCTAATTCCTAATGCAAGATTACATCAAAAATGGGAAAAGCAAATCTAACTACACCTGTAAGATAAGTGTTAGGAAAACACACCATACAAGTAGTTATATAAAAATTTTGGATTTAACACCCTGCACATGGGTAACCAAGTCCATATGTCCTAATGTAGATCATGCTTAAGGGTTAAGAAACCTACAAAAAAAGCACTTATATTTATTTTAAGCACCACTTAAGCACAATCTCCTACAAAAGATATAATTAGGCTAATCACGACCTAACATCCAGTCTATGAAGAAAATACCCTAACATCCAATCTACAATAATACTTCACAAAATAAGCATACATCAAACCATGCACCGCCCTAACATAAAGCTACAAGTGGTGTCTTAATCTAATGTGTGTGTTAAGGCTTGTGTGGTATGTCCTAATTAGGCTTTAGAGTTAAGATTTTCTAAGTATAAAGAGATTTAATTATGAAGGGTGGTTACAATTTAAATGGTTTATTTGATTTAAAATTTTTTACTTAGTATTTTCTTTTATTTCATTTCACTTACCCCAAATAAGTAAGTGTTATAAAGAGAGGAAAAGAGAGGATCACTCTCTTTCATACCTACCCTAAGCCACATCTAAAGAAAATTAATTAATCAATTCTCTTTAGTGAATGGCTTATTACATGCTTTAATTAATCCTAGGCTTAAGTTTCACTTTAAATAATCTCATTCAATAAGAAATGCATCTTAAGATTAATTGGATTTAATTACTATCACATAACACATATTTGTTCATTTCTATCCATCATGTATTTGGCATGCATATGATTAAGTCCTAAACATACCTATACATGTAGTTTATATCTTAACACACTTAAATGATGAATGTAAACAAGTGTACTTGAAATTGATGTTTCATTTGGTTGAATCATTTTGTCATATTAATTTAAAGCTCTATCTAAATTCCTAACAAAAGCATAAGAAAAGAACTCCAAATCATATGGCTGATCAGTCCAACCACTTGAACAAAGTATGAATGCAGGTCTTTTTTATAGAAAAATTAGGATTTTCATTCATTATCTAAATACACATTCAAATGTATAAAAGTTTTAAGCAAATACGATGCCATTGTTCTGCACCAGGGGAGTGAGGTAGGAACCTTCTTGGAACTACTTAAAGCCATGTGTCCCCGAAATGTCCAGACTAATATACTCGCTATTATTAAATACATATGGATGTATAGACAACTATAAGAATAGAAAAACCATGTGAAAGTTGCATTTAATTGAATTAATTTATTTGTGTAAATGAATTAAAGTTCTATCTAAATTCCAATGTTAAGATGCATAAAAATGAAATCAAATAAGTATGTGCCATTGTTCTGCACCACGGAAGTGAGGTAGGAACCTCTTTGGTGCTACTTAAAGCCATGCATCCCTGGAATGTCCAAACAAATATACCCATTAACATTCAAATTTATGCAAATCAAGACATGAATGTAAAAAAGAGACTTCACTTCATACATTAAGCTTATATTCACATGCATCTCCTATGTGTGTGTAACTAAAGTCACTATATATATATATATATATATATATATATATATATATATATATATATTATTCTTCATTAAGCTTTTGAAAATATATTTGAGATTTAATAGTGTAGCTACATAGATTTCTAATTGAGTAAACACATGTAAATTGACATAAAGGAAATCATATTCATTTGATTAATTTGAAAGAAATGATTGCATGAATACAAGTGGCATACAATATTTTAACAAGATTGGAAAGAAAAAAGAAACACAAGCATGTAATTTCATTCAATCCAAGTAAGTCCTAAGGACAATCATATTAAACAAACTCATTTAAAATAAACCAAAGTTTTTTAAAGCCATTTTTGATCTTTATGTTTGATTTGATTTAAGAAATGTGAAAGAGGTTTACTAATCCTAATCCCATTCCCCATGTGTGAGTTAATGTGATTCAATGAAAAGTAATTAGGTTGATTTTATGTCTTAATTAGGTTAATGTTTGAATTAAATCAATTAATTAACCCTTACCTACATCACCTGAAGTTAATTCACTAAATAATGATGAGCCAGCATGAGATGCAACCACATGGAAAGTAAATTAGCATTGCTCCTAAGAAATGAAAGAGGTCTAATGCAATTGGCTCATAATTAATAGTTAATTAAGCTTAAAGGACTCACTTAATTACTTTTATGATTCTCTCACACATGTGAGCTAACCATAATTTCATTAGCTCTCTCTTTAGGTTATTGAACAGCCAAAGAGATATACAAGAGTTAATTAATTAAGGTTACTAAAGAATGGATTTTAAATTAATTTAATTAAGCCTTAATTAGTTAATTAAATTCTTTGATTATATCTTTTAATTAGGATGATGAAATTAACTTAGGGAAAGAGATCAAGGAAGAGGCCTCAATCCCAATCCCTAAGTCATCTCAAATAACTAATGAGGCTCTAGAATAATTAGATATCATTTTTTTAATTAATTAATTAAGTGGCTAATTAATTATTTAAATTTTAATGAATTTGAAATAAATGAAGAGGCTTAATGAAATGGTCATAAGGAATGAACCCAAACCACTTTCCTAAGACTTCTCATTGTTAATAGAGGATAATAAGCTTAATTAATTAATCCACTATTCATTTGCTTAATTATCATTAATTAAAGTTTGAGAGTGATTAAGGATTAATCCATTGATTTTCTATCCAATAAATCCCAAGAAAAATAAGGGAGGCAGAGGTCATCACCCTAAACATCTCTGAAAAATTTGAAAGGAATTGGACAATTAATCACAGAGTAATTAGGCTAACTAAAATTTTAGTTAAACCTTAATTAAGCAAAAATTACTATTCAAAATTTAATAATAATAATTTTCTTAGATTCTACTCTGAAATACCTTTAAAGTGAGCCATCATTTATATTTTTTATATTTTTCTAGGATTAGTTATGATTTTAGAAAGTTTCAACCTTAAAAATTAATTAAAATAGCCCTAATTTATCCCATCCCATCGACGCCATGTGGCTACTGAAACGGTGCACTATTTTCACGTAGCACGATGGGATATGATATTTAAGTTATCAATCGGAGGCTGGGTTGGGCCTTTCCATGGACCAGATCGGCATAATCGATCAACTATTCTAAAGGATTAATCAAGGGATCTACGTGTGATTTAATCATGCTCGTTCGTTCCAATCACATAGAACAGACGACCCATGATCTGTCTCCTTCGTAAATGGTGAAAGACGGATGCCGTCCGTCTTTCTCCATTCGATTCGAGCTCACTAGAGCTTGAATTGGGATCAAATTGGTCCCATACCATCGAGAGGAGGAGATGAACACATCCAACGGCTAAAAACACATGACATGCAAATTTCCTTTGAAAAGGACCAATCACTTTTTCTAAATCAACAGTTTTGAGGAATTACCTAACCGTAGCTAATGTCCGGCGGTGGGATCGACTGAGATAGCTTCATTTGGAAGAAACAAATCCCCGTTGAGTGCACGAGCCTTAATTTGAGGTAGATTGCTCTATGGACCAAGCTCCTCCTATTTGGCATTCGGTCTTGATCAAAGTATGGCTTCGATGGCTTGGAAGCTTGGAAAATGGTTTGGTATGGCTCGACGAGGTGTGGTGATGGTGTGTGTAAGTTTAATTGAAGTTTGGTTGAGTGGGGAAGGAGTTTGAAGCAAAGAAAGGATGCCGTATTTCAGTTGCGCACAAGAATTGAGAATTTTGATCGTGGGAGCTCGGAGAGGCTTCGGGGAGGCTCTGAGGAGTTTTTCAAAAATGCTTAGGGAACACTCACTGTGCAAAATGTGATAATTGCCGCTTGAATTGAGGGAGTATACCCCCCAATCAAGTGTGATGGATGAACGAGATTCATCCCTGAAATTTTGCCAATTCACTACCATGAAGGCGTCAGAGGGGTCACCGTGAGCTCCACGTGGCTTGCCAGGAGTGAAGGAAGCTATGGCAGGGAGCTCAAGGCAAGATATGGGGAGATTGGGTTGGCTTGGTCCTTCCCTTTGCCCATGGAGTTTGGCCATGAGTGAAGTGGCTTGGTTTGTTTCCCTTGGTCCATGGCAAGTGCTAGGCTGGCTTAAATTATGCTAGGGGGTTTAGGAATACCTTATTTAGCAATTAGATGGCTGTCATGAGAGGAGAAAGTGGACTTTACCTCTTATGGAAAGAATCCAATGTAAATGGGGTGTGTCCAATGGCTAATCCCCTTAGGTGAGGTCCACTATGGATTTGGGCTAACTTGGGAGTGAACTAGGACTGGATTGGGTTAGGTTTGGCCAACTCTTAGAATCCCATGGATTGGTTTTGGGTGATTTTGCTTCATTTGTTCAAAATGAGTTCAGTTGGGTTAGGTTGGGTTGGGTTGATCAATTAATCAAATTGGGTCAAACCAAAACTTGGGTTTAAATGATGATTTCAAGAGTTTTGGTTTAAGTGGTTTTGATTAATTTGGCTTATGTTTGATTTTGGCTCATTTGGATTCAAATAGGTCAAATGGGCTAAGTTGACCAATTTGACCAATTTGACCAAATTGGGTTGGGTTAGGTGTTGGTTCATGTTCAATTGGTTAATTGAAAATGATTGTATGCTTTGGTTTGGTTTGATTTGGGTTTAATTTGAATTTTGGCCAATTTGATCTTTTAGGTCAATTTGGGCTAGGTTGAGTCAAGTTGACTAATTGGTTAAATTGGGCTCAATCTTGGCTTTGGCCAAGTTCAATAAATGATTTGGACTGAACTTGAGCCATTGGTTGCAGTCAATTTGGATCAAATTATGATTTGAACCATTTTGGATTTTTAGGCCAATTTGAGTCAACTTAGGTCAAATGGATAATTGGACTTAGTTTGGCTCAATTGAAGGTTTGGTCATGTTCAATCATTGATTATGATTTAGTTTGAATCAATGGTTTAAATCAATTTTGTATATGGTGGGTTTTGGCTAGTTTGGGTTTCATTTAGGCTAAAGGTTGACTTGGTCAAAGGACCAAGTTGACTTGGTTTGACCCAATTCAAGGTAATTTATCACCTTAAGATGATCGTTGATCATGATATTAGGTTTGGATGTGCTTAGTTCAATCCAATTTGGGTTGGATTAGAACTTGGCTCAAAAAGGGTCTTTAGGTCACTTTGGGTCAAGTGGGCTTAAATGGGTCAATTGGTTTGTTTTTGGCTTGATTCAAGTTTAGTTGAACTCACATATGAGCTTAGGATTGAAATATAAATCCAATTGCAATTGGTTTGGAGTCAAATGGATTTTGGTTCATATGATAATTTTAAGTCAAAAGTCAAAACATGCTTGACTTGTGACTTGAGTTTGATTGTGGTTTGATAATTGTATTATGTTGGAACAATGATTGAAGGAATTATTGAATCATGAAGAAATCCATGGGTTTAGAATTGATTTGGGTATCATTTAGCCAAGTTCAAGAGATTGGATAAAAAGGCTAAAATTAGAAATTTGATTTGATTTGGGCTTGATTTTGGCTATTTGGATTTATTTTCATTTATATTTATGAATATAAATGAAGATATAAATGAGTCATGAGAAAATCACTTGAGTTTAGAGTGATTTGGAAGCAAATTTGACCATGCTTAAGGATGTAGGTCAAAAAAGCTTAAGTAGGGAATTGATTTATTTTGATTTATTTGTGGTCATTGGAGGGTGGATTTCATTTATATTTGTGAATATAAATAAAGAATGATTTATTTATAAAGAAATCAATTGAGATTGGGTTAATTTGGGTTGAAATTTGACTAAGCTTATGGAGGTAAGTCCATATGGCTTAAGAAAGGTCTTGATTTGGTTTGATGTAGTTTAATTTGATTTGAATGGTTTGAATTTGGATTTCATTTATATATGTGAATATAAATGAAGGAATGATTGATTTATAAAGAAATCAATCAAGTTTTATTTGGTTTAAATGGTGTTTTGGCTAAACATATGAAGGTGGTTCATATGGATCAGGAAGGGATTTTGGAACTTGAATTTGATTTTGGGTTCTAGTCATTTGATTTGGAATTTTAGTTGGGATTGAATTTGTATTTGAGAAAATCAATTAGATTGAGGTTGATTTGAATTTGGGAAATCAATTAGATTGAGGTTAATTTGAATTTGATTAAGGCTAAGTCCATAAGATAAAATCAAAGGGCTTAGGATGGGTTTTGGAATTTGAATTTGATCATGGGTTCCAATCATTTGATTTGGAATTTGATTTGAAAGTTTTGTTTGAAGAAGGGAGAAAGGATTGGGTTTCAGGCTATAGGGTAGGCAAATTTTTCTAAATCCTTAAGGCATGACCTATTTCTATAGCTAACTCTTCTAAGTTTCTAGGCTTAGGTTAAGTGTTCACCTAATCACTAGAAGTGTCTTAAGACTAAGGAGCTCTTAATTTCTATAAGAGTCCTGGATCTATGATGAGGAAGTTGAGAGCTCACTCCAAAAGTAAGTTCAACACTTATAATCCACCAACACAAGGTTGTGGTGACACCTAAGATGTGAGAATTTATGCTTATAACTTGAAAGAAATAACTACCTCAGATCCTAAATCTAGGGAGCTTTAGAAAGAGCTAAAGCATGACCTAAATCTAAGTGAAGATGTGCATAAGGTTTACCTCTACAATGAGGATAAATCACTCGACTACTAGGCTTACAACCGTCTGGAGTGCCCTCCAGCTAACTCCTCTTATGATTTTAAAACTATGTAGGCAAGTCTTATGAATTTGCTAGATAGCTAGGCTCTTATTTATTTAGAAAGAGACTAAAGCCCTTAAACTCACTCTCTAAGAGACTAGAGAATGAGTGGTATGAGTAATGACTTAATCTAATGTAAACATCTTTTCAAGTTTTATTCTAATTTTGACAAAGGCTTTAGGATTTTTATGCTTACATGCATGATGAAAGTAGATCATTGGCTAAATCAGCATGAAAGGGGTGTTTTCCACCACAAGGGATGCCCTCATAGGTCAAGCATTCTCCTATCATGCGAGGATGGAAACCCCCTATTTTCAAGAATGAAATAATATGATATGCATGTTTAAGTTCACTAAAGAAAATTAATTAATTAACTTACTTTAGAAGTGACTTAACATAAAGATGAAAGAGAGATTCCCTCTCTTTCTTCTCTTTATAACACTTAGTTGTTAAGTGTAGACCATATGAAACAAAATAAAATACTAAGTAAAATCTTTAAATCAATTAAATCACTTAAAGAGAAATCAACCCTTTATAAATTAAATCCCTCACATTTAGCAAATTACAACTCTAAAGCCTAGTTAAGACATACCCCCTAAATTTTAATTCACTCACATTAAACTAAGTCACCAATGCTAGCTTAATGTTAGGGCAGTGTATGGTTTGATGTATGCTTATTTTGTGATATATTATTATAGACTGGATGTTAAGGTGTATGTGCGTAGTCTGGATGTTAGGCCGATATTAGCCTAATCATGCTTTCTGCAGGGGGTTGTGCTTAAGGGGTCGTTGTAATAAAAATATAAATGCTTTGCCCCTATACATAATCCAAGTTAGGACAGGTGGGTTTAGTTACCCATGTGTGGGGTGCTAAGTCCAAATTATTCGTATAATTACTTGGGTTGTATGGTGTGTTTAGCTAACATTTATTTTGCAGGTGTAGCAAGATTTACTTTCCTTCTTTTAATGTAATTTTGCATTAGGATTATGATGGGTATTATGGGGAATTAGGATGAGCATTGGTTATAAGACTAAGTTTTATGTACCATGTGATGCCTTTGGAGCAAGCATATCCAAATCAAGCCAAAAGGAAGAAAGGAATGGATCAAAAAAATGAAGAAGGAAGAATAAGAATAAAGACCCCCACAATATTCATCATTATTCTTAATTGTAATTATTCTTTTGTAATCCGAGTTATAAAAGGTAGAGCTCGGCTACCTACATTTCTTTTTTGGTTGTACAACGGTACCCGACCACATCGGCCTTTTATTCTTTTGCGATAGCTTTATAAATTATTTGATGTTTTGCTTAGCTTGTGCATTAGAAAAAGCATGTCATTTCATAATTTATTTATGATTAGTGATTATTGTATGACCTGGATGTGATTAGGCTCCTAGGATAAAAAATAAATTTTCTATCCCATTAATAACTAACTCTCTAACCCTCACATAAACATTAAATCAAGATAATAAAAAATTTAACAACCCCTTAGCTGAATGTTGTATGTTTAATATCATGCATAATTATCTTATTTCACTCTTGTTAAGAGAGGGCTTTCATCTTTTCCAGATAGAATGGGCTTAACCTTTAAGAGCCTATGATGAAACAACACCTCTTTCCCTTTTGATTTGGCCCATAATCAACTTCTCATGCATTTAGGCATATAAAATCCCATAGCTTGTGTCAAAATAAAAAGTCTCAAACTAAATGAAATTTGATAAAAAAATTTGCATTAGATTTAAGTCATTATTCATACCCCCTCATGCTCTAGTCTCTTAGGGAGTGAGTTTAAGGACTTAGTCTTTTTCTAAATAAAATAACATAGCCATCTTGCAAAAGCATATGACTTGCCTACATAGATTTAATGCGTAGATGGAGTTAGCTAGCTGCCACTCCAGGAGATAATAAGTCCAGTAGTTGGGTGATTTACTCTCTCTTATGGAGGTAAACCATATACCCACTTTCACCTTAGATTTAGGTTATGTTTTGGCTCTTTCCAAAGCTCCCTATATTTAGGATCTGAGGTTACTGTTTCCCTTTTTCGGGCTATAAGCATAAATCCTCATCTCTTAGGAATTTTTATAATCCTGTATTGTGAAATTACAAGTCCTAGATCTCTAATAAAATTTCAAATTAAATAAATAAATCTTCTCAACTTCAAATATATAAAGCCCAACCATAGGATGGATTGGAGTGCTCACTAGGCTTCCTAGTATCATGAGCACTCCCTACTCATCTCCTTTGGTTTCGATAATAACTCTTCCCTTTTGATCCATCCTAATTGATCTTCTGAAACACAACCAATTTATTGATTGTCCTATCTTTGGATTCTTTGGAAAGAGTAATCACCTACTTAATTAAGAGTATTCTTAAGGGATTCACTTTCCTTAAGATATAATTAACTATGGAGGCTTGCCTCCATAGAGAACTTAACCAACCCGGTTTAAATAAACCCTGCTTTACTTTTCAATATAAAGTAAGGAAAAAATCTCTGGTATATTCGAAGACCCATCATGCCTTAGGAGTCCTTATTAGGTGATTAGGTTCATCGTAGGGTAGTGATTTATATCTCTCGAGATAGTGCATTATTTCTTAATGCCGTACCCGATCACCTCAATAAGTACATCCTCAGATTTGCGTGGTGTCCGCTCATATATACACACACAAACGAATCCAAAAATAAACACCACATTTAATTTTATGAGTTAATTAAGTTGTGATATACATTAAATTCATTAATTAACCCTTTCTTTTATTACCTTAACATAATTACTAAAATAATTATGAGCCAATAGAATATGAACATACATTAGAAACTAAATCAACAATGATCCTAAGAAATGAATGGGGCCTAATGTAATTGGCTCACAATTAATGTTTAGTTAAGTTAAGAAATTTAATTAAGTACTCTTATAATTACCACACACATGTGGGTTAATTATAATTTCCTTAGGATTTTCTTAGATTGTTGAACACCTAAGGGTCTACCCAAGACTCATTAATTGAGATTCCATGTGATTATAATTTCAATTTGATTAATTAAGTAATTTGATTAATTGATTAAGCCTTGATTAATTTAATTAATGAAATAAACTTAGTGAAATAGATTAGGAAGGAGGCCCTAATCTTATCCCATGGGTTCATTCACTGTTAAGAAATAATAAACTACTTAATTAAATAATTTATTATTGATCATGGGATTAATTAATTATTAATTTAATCTGTACTTCGTTCAGTTACGTATTGCTTTCTAATTAATTAAGCAATAAATCCCAATAAAATTATGGGAGGCAGAGGTCATCCCATTGAATTAACACACAAAGTTTGAGGTTAATTACTTAAGTAATTAAAGAGTAATTAAGTTACCTAATTTTTTAATAAAATATTAATTAAGTCCTAATTACTATTCAAAATTAATTAAGAATATTTTTAATAAATTATCCTCTGAAATACCTTCAAAACAAAATTATTTGCATTTTTATGATTTTTTATGATTTGTTATAATTTTTCAAAGTTTGAGCCGATTTAAATAATTTATCATAATTTTTATAAAGTCTATTAATTTATTCTGAAAATAGATTATTTGAGCTTGAAAATTCAATATCTCCTAATTAGAAAATTCTTTTGACTTGACATTTTTATGGTAGGTGTATTTTAACTTCAATTCAATCCCTTAAAATTTCAGATCAATTAGATGTGTATTTTTAGTTTAATTTGTAAAATTTTAGTTTTACTAAAACCTAAATTAAGCTCAAAATACCTAATAGAAATTGAAGATTTTAAGCTTATTGGATTCCTCTCAGAGAGACAAATCCAATGAATTTTTTAAAGTTTCAAGCAATTTAAAAAATTTTTAAAATTGAAAAAACCTTGATTGTTCTACCTAACCTAGTTAGCACTACGTGATGCTGACTGGACCATGTGGTTTCACGTGTTATCATGTGATTAGGTTGCATAGTTTCACATGCCACAAGGAACAGTGTTGCAAAACTCGATTGGGCCGCATAATTCCGCGTGCCCTTTAGTGGGAAAACTACAGGTTTGGATTGGACGGTCTAGATCAAATCCGTGATCTGAGGGACAAAATCAAGATGATCTACTTCTAATCTCAGCCATCCGTCCCTCTTAAAGGCAAATAGGATGGATGTTGTGACATCTTCTTCCTAGAGGATGAAAATAACTAGTGAAATGGGCGAACCGAGTGGACAAACAGGAAACTGAACACAGAGGGTCCTTTTCGGGCTTGATTTCATGGAAATTCACATCAAAAAACTCCTATTTTCACATTGGTATCATGTGAAATAAAGAATGCAAGGGATATCTAAGGTATTTTCCTAAAATCGAGCAAACATCATCACAAACAAGCAATCCTACGGTTGGCTACGGGATTTAAAAATTATCTCATTGGAGATGATTTTCGGTGGCAGAGACAATTTGAACACATTCCTAGATGCGAGATGAAGCTTTGGAATGAATCTAGACTCTTGCCTTTTCTTGGAACGTTGCGGTCACCAACCTTCACCGCACTTCACCAAATTAACTTAGATTTAATGGTTTTGCATCGAAGAGAAGTGGGGAATAAGTTTCTCTCCCTCACTGGAGTTCCTAGAGCTTCTCTATTGCAGAAATTGAATCCCTAGGGTGCCTTTTTTCCTTTGTGCTTAATGGTGGTCACAAATCACTAATAATGGTGATTTGTTTTGCTCCCACTGGGTGTCTTATGGGTTGGTGGTGGTTGGGAATGGCAAGGAATGTCCTAAGTGGCTTGGTTTAGTTGGCCAAGGCTTGGGAGGTGGCTGTCAAGAGGGATTATTGGGTGTCCTATGGGTTTTAAATGCTCAAATTGGGGAGGTGAGGTGAATTCACCTCCCCATGAGTCATGACCAACCCAACCACCTCTTGGGTCAAGTTAGGAAGTGTCCTAAGTGCCTAGGTGGACCATTGGGAGGGTGTTAAGTGGCAAAGGGATGGAAATGATCACTTACATAGGTGATTTATCTCATGTGATATCCTTGACCCAAGGGTAAAATGATTGATTGACATTATATTTGATTTGGGTAGATTTGAAATGATTCAAAAGTGAGTTGGGTCCAATTTTAAATCATTTGAAGTTCATTAGGTTCAATTTGACTCAATTTGTCAAATTGGGTCAAATCAGAATAGGTTGACTAATTGGTTAAATTGAGTCAAACTAAGGTTGGGTCAAGTTCATATGATCATTTAAGATGTGTTGGTGTCATTGGTTTTGTTTAATTTAGTTTAGATTTGATTTTGGTTCATTTGAATTCATTTGAGTCAAATGGGTCAAGTTGACCAATTTGACCAAATTGGCCAAATTGGCTTGGGTCATGGCTTGGGTTGGGTTTGGTTGATCATTTGGAATGTGTTGTAGGATTTGGTTGAGTTCAATTTGGATTTGATTAGGTTTTAGGTTGGTTTGACCCTCTAGGTCAAGTTGAGTTCAATAGGTCATTTGGGTCTAATGGGTCGATTGGACTCAATTGAGGCTTTGGTCAAGTTCAATAGTCAATTTGGAATGAACTTGAGCCATTAGTTACAATCAATTTGGTTTAGATCTTGATTTGACCCATGTTGGCCATTTAGATCAATTTAGGTCAACTTGGGTCAAGAGGGCCAATTGGGTTAGGTTTGGCTCAGTTGAAGGCCAAGTCATGTTCAAGTGTTGATTTTGGGTTGGTATGAATCATGGGTTTCAATAGATTTGGCTTAGGTTGCAATTTGGCTAGTTCAGGTTCATATGGGTTAAATGGTTGACTTGGTCAAAGGGATAGGTTGACTTGGTTTGACCCAATTTATGATAATTGATCAATCTAGGATGATCAACAATCATGTAATGAAGTTTGGATTGGCTTAATTCACTTTGATTAGGATTTTGGTTCATGTAGGTCAAATTGGCCACTTTGGGTTAAGTGAACCAGATGGATTTAGTTGGCTTGATTTTAGGTTGATTTAATTTAGTTGAGTTTATATATGGATTTTAGATTGATATATAAATCCAATTACAATTGGCTTGAGTTCAAATGAGTTTTATTTATTTGAAAATTTCAAGTCAAATGGGCTAAGTTGGGTTTGACTTGGGTTGATTTTGATTTGGCTTGATGATTATAGATTTTCATTTATATTTATGATTGTTATTGAAGGAATAATTGATTTATGAGAAAATAAGTTGATTTTGGGTTTTGAATTAAATGAAATTTGGCTAACTCCATAGGATAAAATCATAAGGCTTAAGTTGATTTGATTTGATTTGGTTTAGAATTGTTTATAGATTTCAATCATTTGATTTGGATTTGAATATGAATTTAGATTTGGTATTGAATGGTTGAATTGAATTTGAGGTTTGGTTTTGAGTGGGTGAACATAGGTTGGATTTAGACTATAGAGTAGGTGAGTCTCCTTAATCCCTAAGGCATCACCTAATCCTATGATTAACCATTCTAAGTCTCTAAGTTTAGGTTAAGTGTTCACCTAATCACTATAAGTGTCTTATGACTAAGAAAGTCTTAGTGTATAGAAGACTCCTAAGTCTAAGATTAGGAGATTGAGAACTCACTCCAAAAGTGAGGTCAATAAAAGGACTTATAATAGGTGTGGTGTAACTGACAAGTCACATCGCATGTATTGGCGTTGACCGAGATGATTAACAATGTCCAAAAGATTACAAGCGCTAATGAAATGATCTATACTTAAACCCAAGAAGGTATATAGAATCACGATCTTAGTGCAATGCAACTCAACTTATGCCAAGGGCATAAGAGAGCCAAAAGGAGGAATCCATGGGGGATTGAGTACATGAACCTTCCACTTGGGAAGCAAGTTTGAGCAATTCGCTAAGGATAAGAATTTGATTTCAAATATGATTTGTTTGGGGATGTATCCACTGGGGGATAAAAGTCTAGTTGGATTTCTTTGATTTTTTTTATTAGACTCCACTGGGGAGGCTAATTTGATTTGCACCTCGCTGGTGAGAAGTTTGGTTTGTCGATATGTTTAATTTGACTCCACTATGAAGGTTGGTTTTCAATTTGGTTTATTATAGACCTTGTCGGTGTGCAATGGACCGCACAAAGAAGGAGCCACGGAGACCTTGACCTGTCTTAAATTTACAAGTCCAAAAGGGTAGTCCATCTACCATAGGGTAGGTATGACCTGGTTGCCTTTCTGTAGGGAAGAAAGCATAGCAGACTTACATCTTTCAAAGCAGGGAAAAGCCACTGGGTGATCTATTGGATGTGCAACAAATCAAACTAGATCTAAGGTGACTACTAAGAGAGTGCCACTGGGGATCTTACTTCAACTCAAGAGCAGTCAAAACTAATTTCATTTTAATTTGATTTTATTTAATATGATTTGATTTGATTTGATTTGATTTGATTTAATTTGATTTATTATGTTGTAGACCCTATTGATGTGCGATGGACCCACTTAGAAGGGCTATGTCGGCCTTGACCTATCTCAGATTTATAAGTCCAAAGGGATAGTCTACAAGTCACAAGGTAGGACTATCCAACCTAAGGGGTGCCTTCGGGTGTACAATGGCTGTGCTAAGGAGAAAGCATAGCAGACTTACAACTTTAAAGCGGGGAACAATCGTTGGGGTGACCTTTTGATGGCATAATAAATAAAACCCGACCTAAGATGACTACTGAGTGAATGCTACTGGGGACTTATATCAGCTCAAGAGTAGTCAGGATTAATTTCATTTTAATTTGATGGACCTTGTCGATATGCGATGGACCCATTGAGAAGGGGCTATGTCGGCCTTAGCCTACATCTGATTTACAAGTCCAAAGGGGTAATCTATCGGCCATAAGGTAGGACTATCCAACCTAAGGGTTTCCTTTCGATGTGCAATAGTAGTGCTAGGAAGAAAGTGTAGTAGACTAATATCTTCCAAAGTGAGGAACAACCACTCGGTGATCTATTGGATGCACAACAAATTGAATGCGACCTAGGGCGACTACTGAGAGAGTGACGCTGGGGATCTTACCTCAACTCAAGAGTAGTCGAGATTAGTTTCATTTGAGTTCATTTGATTTATTTTAATTTGATTTGATTTGATTTATTTTGAATTCATTTGATGGATCCCATCAGTGTGTGATGGATTGCACTGAGAAGGGGCTATGTCGGCCTGGGCCTATCTCAGATTTACTAATCCAAAGGGGTAGTCTACCGGTTGAGGGGTAGGACTATCTGACCTAAGGGGTGCCTTTCAGTGTGCAATGGTTGTACAGGAGAAAGGGTAGCAAACTTATATCTTCCAAAGCAAGGAACAACCACTTGGGTGACCTGTTGGTAGCACAATAAATCAAACCTGGCCTAGGGGTGCCCATCGGTGTGCAGTGATCATGCTGGAAAGAATGCATTGTAGACTTACATCTTCCAAAGCAAGGACGACTGCTAGGGTGACCTATTGGTGGCACAACAAGTTGTACCTGACCTAAGGGTGACTACTAAGAGAGTTCCATTGGGGATTTATCTCGGCTCAAGAGTAGTCAGGTGATTCCTAGAGGGAGTTTTGTTGACACTGCCCTAAAGATAGTAGGGGTGTAAACGAGCTGAGCTTGAGCGAGCCAAACCTTTGTTCGTGCTCGGCTTGTATGAAAATTGCTTTGTTCATGTTCGACTCATGTTGGAAATAGCTCAAAATTTCACTGTTCGTGTTCGGCTCGTCTTCAAAATGACTGAAAATACAATAATTTAAAAACTGTAAGAGGGAGGATTCGAACTAGGCAAACATTTGCATAATAAAAGTTTTAACCATAAAGTCTTGCTTTGAGTTGTGATATATATATATATATATATATATATATATATATATATATATATATATATATATATATATATATATATATATATATATATATATATATATACAAGTGTTTGTATTTATATATATAAGTAGTAATAATAATAATAATAATAATAATAATAATAATATAATTTAATATAATTTTTTATGTCGAGCTAAATCGAGTCGAACACGATCAAACAAATGATTGTTTATGTTTGGCTCATTTATAAATCGATCTTGAAATGTTTGTTCGTGTTTGACTCATTTAGTTAACAAATGAGTCGAACACAAGCTACTTAATGAGCCAAACATGAGCTGTTCGTGAACAACGAGATTTTTTGATAGCCCTAAAAGATGGGATTCTGCTTTGGAAAAGGTGCCACTGGGGGCATTCTCCTAATCCACAAGCGAATATATATGTAGTTTGTTTATATGTTTTCATGGACCCTATTGGTGTGCGAGGAACCACACTGAGAAGGGGCTATGTCGGCCATGACTTATCTCAGATTTATTGGACCAAGGAGAATATGCAAATCCATGAAATAGAATCTCTAACCACATGGGTGGCTACCAGGAAAGGGGAATACCCAATCTAAGAGTAACCTGAGTAGTGTCTAAATGGGGTCGTAAAGGACGTCAAGTAGAGTGCCCATAGGGGAGGTGCCACTAGGAGCATTATCTTGGACCCTATAAAGAAGAAAGTCTGTAGGTGTACGGTGGTCAGCTCAAGGAGAAAGTGTAGCAGACTTACATCTACCATGAGTGGTGTATCCATCAGGTGGGTCGTTGTCAGCATAGAGAACACTAACCAACCTAAGGTAATTTATCGCGACAATCAATCTAAGAAGAAGGCGTGTAGACTTATATCTCTCTAAAGTGGAACTAATCACCAGGATAGTCTATTGTTAGCTCGACATGTGCTATTCAACCTAGGTGCTAAGAAGAAAGCGTAGTGACTCACATCTTCCAAAGTGAGAACAGCGGGGTGACCCATTGTTGGCATCAGATTGACCACCTAGGGCACTACTAAGTAGAGAGTCACAAAGAAGGATGAAACTTGTGTCGAGGAAAGGGATGCCACGGGACTTACACCCAAACCTCCAATAATGGATGAATGCCATTGATGGCAGTGACTCAAGAAGGAAGGATGCCGTGTTCTCTTACACCTAACTTAGTTGTGCTAGTCAAAATAAGGTATCTCTTGGGTTCTCTTACACCTATCCTAATCCCATGGAGATAAATATTGAGTTTTGGATGTAAGTTTGAATAATGCTTAGATTGATGAGGAATTTTGAAGCGTGATTATAGATCGATATATATATATATATATATATATATATATATATATATATATATATATATATATATATATATATATATATATATATATATATATATATATATATATATATATATATATATATATATATATTATTTTTTTATTTTGAATTTAGACTCAACCAATGTAGACTTGAAAAATCAACATTCCTAAAGAATTGATTTTGATTTTGATTTTTTTTTGAAATTTCTTTAGGTGTGTAAATGGAATAAGAACAACTAAGATTATTATTCTTTCTCCAAAATCCTTGGGACCTTCTCAAAGTAATTGATCATCCTTATTGAAAGAAATTCACCATGGCTTCTCAAATATTATGCTCTAATTTGTATTTGAATGAAAGAAATTTTTCATTCAAAATACTTGAATTATTCTCCAAATTTGGAATTTTGATTTTGAGTGTAATGGCTCTTGAGGTAGTGTTTATTAACTAGAAATATAAGACACTCTCCTATCATAGTGGTTTAAACTACTTTCCATCCTTCGAAGCACTAAAGTAAGCCTTTTAAAGATTAGAAGCAATATCTTGATTTGGATAGTTTTGAGATAGTCTAACTTTAAAAGAGCTTAAACCATCATTCAACATTAATTATGGCCTCTCTCTTTTTTTATTTTATTTTAATTTTTAATTTTTAATTTTATTTACAAGACCTTCAAGCTTTTCAATTTATCTTCTTTTTTTTCCTTTTTTTGCATCTCTAATATCACTTTAATCTCTTTTTCAGATCAATTTTTGTTATCCCATGTTGCTTTACTACAAGCCCTAGAAACTTTCCTAAAGTCATCCTAATTGTATACTTTATGGGATTCATAGTATCATAACTAATCGAAGACAACTACTTAGATCATAAAGATGGTCTTCCTTTTCTTCGCATTTGACCATGAGATCCTCAACGTAGCATTCGATTTGTAGATGAATGAGTTTGTCGAAGATTCGAGTCATAGCCCGTCGGTATGTGGCACTAGTATTTTTAAGGTTGAAAGGCATGACCTTATAGCAGTAAATTCTGATGGAACTCATAAATGCAAATGACTTCTCATCCTCTAGCATCATTTGACCCATCTTTTAATGAGGAGACTGCATGGAAAGAGGCTATGTCCACTATTAAATTTGATGTAGGTAATGTGAATTTTTCTTGAAGACATGCCTAACTTAGATCTTCAAAATTGACGTATGTGTGGATTTGAATGTTCTTCCTTTTGATCGGGAATAATGTTGGATAATCATGATAATATCTTTCTTCTTCAATAAGGTTAACTTCAAACTATAATAGTCTTCTTGGTGCAAATGTTTGCATCAAAAGTTTGTAAAATAGAAATAACATTAGATTCAAATTTCAGTTTGCAAATTGCTACCTTTGGAGATATATTGGACACTTTATTATGGTCTTAGGTAAAGCATTATTTAAACTACAAAAGTAACCTAACCAAGTCATTGACATTTTCCTTCTGACTTATCATATATGGATGTTGGGAGGGTGGGCAGATCCTCTTTATGTTCTGAGGTTAATTTCTTGAAACATATTAGTTAATGATCTAATTTTCTCCTTAACTTCAGAGAGTGCATCCTCTACTTGAAAGTCTTCAAACTTCTTTCATTAAAGTAAGTAGACTAGGCAAAAGATGATTTTATTACTTCATTTGAAGGTTTATCTATAAGTGTTGAATCCTCTTTCGATCTTGAAGAAAGAGATATGAAGTTGAAATTTGAAATCTCATAAAATTTTTTCTAGAGGTTAGGAGCAACTCTTAACTTACAATCCTATAATAATATCATGAGATAGTAGAATTGGAGTCAATGAGCTCGCATACCTACTAAGTTTCTAGTCATATTATACACAAATCATCGTTTTAGAACTTTTTTTAATATTATTTCCATCTTACTCCAAAGACTTGTTAAAATTTGACTCAAAATTTATTTTGTATATTCTTTTTCTCTATTTTTCCTTTAATTTACACCTCATGCACATGATTTATCCTTTGGATTATAAATCAATGTGTGTTGACCTCATTTTTAGAATGAGCTCTCAACCCTTTCATCTTAGACATAGGACTTCTCTTAGATATTAAGATTTCCTTAAGCTTAAGACACACCTAGTGATTAGGTGGACACTCAACCTAACCCTAGAAGACTTAGAATAGTTAGCCATATGAATAGGTCATGCCTTAGGGGTGCTAGGAAAATTTCCTACCCTTAGCTCAAACCATTCCTAACTTTCCTCTTTCAAGTCAAACTCCAAATCAATCTTATTGATTTTCTCCAAGCTCAAATCAACTCCATATGATTGAAATCCATGATTAAAATTTATGATTAAAACTCATGAGCAAAATCAATAAAAATTCCTGAGTCCAAATTTTGCCTAAGTCCTTAATCTTCCCTTAAGGACTTAACCAAATCATGATCAAAACCAAATCAAATTTTTGAGATTTTCTCTCAATATTCATATATATATATATATATATATATATATATATATATATATATATATATATATATATATATATATATATATATATATATATATATATATATATATAAATGAAATATAAATTTAAACCAATCAAACCAAACTCAGAATTCCAAATCAATTTATGAAAATTCCCTTAAGTCCTTAATTTTCCATTAATGGACCTAGCCAAAATCAACTCTAAACCAATTAAAACTCATGGGATTTTCTTAAAACTCATTTATATTTTCATTTATATTCACATATATAAATGAAATATAAATATAAATCAATCAAATCAAATCCTCAAATTAAATTTCTAATTTAAAAATTTCCATTAAAGGACTTAGCCTAAAATTTGATCAAATCAATTCAAATTCATGGGATTTTCTCATAATTCATTTATATCCTCATTTATATTCACATATATAAGTGAAATATAAATATAAATCAATCAAATCAAATTCCCAAATTCAAACTCCAAAATTTTTCTAAGTCTTTTAAATCCTTCTTAATGGACTTAGCCCAAATCATGATTAAACCACTTCAAATCCTTGAAATTTTCACAGGATCAATTTATATTCTCATTTATATTCACATATATAAATGAAATATAAATTCAAACAATCGAAACCAATTCCAAAAATCAAACTCAAATCCACTCAAAATCCAATCTAAGCCTTTCAAGTCAAAATTTTGAACTTAGCCAAATCAACTTCAAATCAAGCCGAACTCTTGATTTTCTCTCATGATTCAATCAACCCTACAATCATGAGCCCATATATAAATCCAAACTTCAATCAAACAATCAAAACCTAGTTCAAAAGTCAAATCCCAATTCCATTCATATTCTTCCTTTGATTATGAAATTGTCAAATGAATCAAAACCCATTTGACTTCAAACCACTTGCAAATGGATTTATATTTCAATCATAAGTCCATATACAAGTTCAATCAAACTCAAATCAAGCTTTGACCAAGCCATTTGACCTACTTAGGCTCACTTGACCCAAAAGTAACCTAAAGTACCCTCATGAGCCAAATTCTAATCCTAACCAAATTGGATTGAACTAAACTCATCTATATCTCTCATCATGATCAACAATCATCATGGGATGATCAATCAATCAAATTAGGTCAAACCAAGTCAAACCTAAGTGTTGACCAAGTCAACACTTAGCCCAAAATGAAACCTAACATAGCCAAATTTCATCATAGGCCAAATTGATTGAAACCAATCATCTAAGTTCACTCATGACCTATGTTTGAACTTGACCAAGCCAACATTTGAGCCTAACCTAGCCCAATTGGCCACTTGACCGAAGTTGACCCGTTTTAACCTAAAAGGTCAAAATATGCCAAAACTTGATCTAAGCCAAATTGATTCAAAATAATGGGTCAAGTTCATTCCAAATCACTTGTTGAACTTGACCAAGTCAACTAGACTCAACCTAGCCTAATTGACCTTAGACCCAACTTGACCTAAAGGGGTCATGTTGAGCCAAATTTGAACTTAACCAAAATTGATTGGAAACAAAGATACCAATCCACTCCATATGACTATCCAAACCTAAACCTACCCTTGACCTACCTCAAATAGGTCAAATAAGGCAAATAGGTCAACTTGACCCATTTGACCTAAATGAAGTCATATGAGCCAAATTCAAAACTATACCATATTGAATCAAACCAAAGCCACCAAAATATTTCAAATGCTCATATGAACTTGTCCCAACCCTTGGTTTGACCCAATTTGACCAATTGGTCAACTTGACCTAAGTTGACCCATTTTGACCTAAATGGGTCAACATGAGCCAAACCTTATCAAATGAATTCCAAATCTCATGAAACTTGGCCAAACCTAGTTTCTCCACATACCCAACATATCCAAAGTAAAAAAAAAATCAGCAAAATGACCATTCTACCCCTAGGCCATAGAACAAATTTTGGCTTAATCCATGGGTAA
This sequence comes from Cymbidium sinense, assembly GCA_021442155.1. NCBI lineage: Eukaryota > Viridiplantae > Streptophyta > Magnoliopsida > Asparagales > Orchidaceae > Cymbidium > Cymbidium sinense. The sequence goes on from CM038215.1 coordinate 33,172,815, forward strand.
TCCATGGGTAATCCACTTGAGGCTTTCCTAAAAGCTCAAGGGGACCTAATGAAGAGAGGTACACCCAACCCAATGGGTTGGGTCAGCCCAATTGGCCCCAAGACCAAACCTGACCCCATGGGTTAAAATGGCAAATTCAATATCCCTGTTCCACTTAAATTTAAGCATATGAGAGGTTGGCAATCCACTCCTTAGCTCAAGCCGATCATGATCCAACTCAAAACAGCAAAAAAAAAAACTCCCCATTGTGATCAATTGGATCAAAACAACACAATGGCTTACGACCGTCTGATCTTTCAAGGGGGAGATATATTCCCCCTAATTCAATCTGAATTATGCCTTTCCACGTTCGATACTAGAGAGAGTAAGGAACCATCAGAGAGTGATCCCTAGCTTCCTAGAGCTCTAGCCATTTTCCTATCCTTGATTTTTGAATAGTGAAAATAGGGGAGGAAAATCGAAGAGCTAACTTTCTCCATACTCAATTTCCACCAAATTCCCTTTGCACACTTCATTTGGGAGCTAAGTCGAGTGCACCCAAGCTTCCATTGGAGTTCCCATAGCAAGGAAGAGTTGTATTGGATCAAGGCCACAAAGGGGAGCAAGGGGAGTTGGTCCATAGAGCAATTCACTTAACCTCAAGAGGTCATTCTTCCAACACAGCTTCGTCTCAACTAGACGAAGCTTCTGCAAAGGAATTGAGTGTCGGTGATCACCTCCGGCGAGGTATGAACTTTTTTGACCATCTAGCATAGGAGGTGTTGGTATTTTGTAAAGAAATTTTTTAATTAAAGTCAATCCCACCATTAGATGTGTCGCTCTTTGGCTTTAGATGGTGTGGGTTAAGTTTGGTTTGAATCACAATCGTTCCCCTAGATCATGGATGGTCTCTGTTGATCAAGGGGGGAAGAACTTGGGAGATCTCAGCTGTCCATCCATACATTTTGGATGGACAGCTAAGATAATTCCCATATTTAGATTTCTTTATGTCCTTTTTAAAACCAGGGGGAGATCTCTAGCCATTCGATCTTTTGATCGGATGATAGAGATCAAACCGCATTCACCGCCAGCCACCTTTGTGGATTTGACATTTATGTGAATCCCTCACGGTGCAACGCGTGTAAATCGCGCTGACCGCCATCTCCACACGTCATGCTGTGAGCTATAGGATTAGTTAGGATGCTTAATTAAATGCTAATTAATCTAGGGATCTTCTAAAATTCATATCTCCTTCAATAAAATTCAAAAAAATATGAAATAAAATCCTATGGAAAGATAATTCATCCTAGAATAATTTAAAATTAATTTTAATGGGTTTTGAATTATAATTTTCTCTAATTTTAGGTTTTATTGGAAACTTCATTTACCTTTTAATTAAGCCTTTGATTAATCCAAAATTTCTTGGGTATATTTTAGGAGATGACTTCTACCTCCCCTAATTTTCTTGAGATTTATTGATGGCTTAATTAGAAGAATTGCATATGGATTTCTTAATTACCCTCCTTATGTAATTAGGCATAATTAGGGTGTGTTTAGTGGTTTTAATCCATGATCAGAGTTGATTAAGGTTAGATCCAGTAGATAGGAGGTTTAAGGAATAATTTTGAGGTATTTCCCCTAAACTATTCTCTAAACTCCTTTTTTTCTTAATCTTCTCTTAATTAAGGGTTAATTCATTAATTATCTCCTAAATTAATTTTTTAAAATTCTAAAAACTTCCAGAACTTAATTAATCTACTTTGGGTAGATGCTTATGTGTTTAATAACCTAAGTTTAATTAAGAAAATCAAAACCCAATTCATATGTGTGAAAGGGTGTTTTGAAATTACTTAAGCTAAACCCTTTAGCTTAATTAACCTTTAATTATGAGCCAAATTATATTAGGCATTTTTCTTATTAGGTGCATTGCAAATTTAAATTCCTTGTGAGTTTTTATGTCATCTCATTGGCTCATAATTATTTGGATAATTATTTTACGGTGGTGTAGGAAAGGGTTAATTAATTTACTTAATTCATACCTTAACCTAATCAATACTTAAAAATGAATCTAATAATCTAAAAGTTAAACAAAATATTAAACACATGTGGGATGGGGTTAGGAATAGCAAACTCATCTCACCTTTTCAAAATTAAATCAAACTTCAAACTAAACAAAAATCACATTGAATACACTTTGAGTTATTTTAAACTTTCTTATTCCATAAGAATGTCTTTAGGATTTATTTAAAGTGAATTTGTTTACATGCTTTCATTGCTTTGAGTCTTTCCTGAATATGTTAAATTTGCATGTCATGTTCTTTCATGCATTCATATTTTTCAAATTCACGTTTAAAATGAAATTGTTTACTTTATGCCAAATGTTACATGTGTTGGCTAAAGTAGAAATATGAGTGGCTATTATCACTACTAAATCCAAATTATTTTTAATACATATAAATAAAATATCAAATCTGAAAGTATGCTACTTATATTTTAATTATGAGCTTTGATGTGAAAGATTATAAAGGTATGCTTAGCATAGGTTACTTTCACCTTTATGATTAGCATAGTTTTGAATAGGAATTTGGTGAGATATATGGTTCATTTGAAAAGGACCTAATACCCACCTAATTCCATACTCTATTCATCTCTATACGATCACCTAAGAAGGGTTACCTACACTTGTATACAAAAATTGCATAAACAAAATGAATCCATTAATACAACTTTTGCATTCTTCTTTTCCATTTTATTTCTTTTATACACATGTGGTATATTAGTTTAGACAACCCTGAGGTTGCATGGCTTTAAGTAGCCCTAAGTAGGTCTTGTATCTTACACCTCTGGTTAACAATGACGTTGTACTCACTTATGCCTTTCTTACTTTCATGTGTGTATGTGAAAATTTGGATAAGGAAACCCCTTTCTACTTAAGAAAAATCATGCATATTCAACTTCTAAATTTCCTTTAATGGATTACTTAGCATGCATCATAAAGTGTGTTAAATACTCTCAATTGTATATATAGATATGCTTAGGGTCCATCCATATGCATGTTATATATGTTGGGAAAGAAATGAAGTAATGTGGGTTATGTGAATTTTGATTCATTTTATTTAATCTGAAAATGTCTTTCTTTTTGAATAGGTTTGTTTAGAGTTCATTTAAACTTAAGGTTAATAAAAATATTTAATCAAAACATTCACCTAAACAAAATTAAAATATGAACCTACCTTAGAAATTACTTAGGTTAGGGAAGGAAAGAGAAGTTCTCTTATCTTTCCCTCTCTTCATAACTTAGTAATTAATTGTAGGATCCACTTAAACCAAATCAAAATATGAAGTAAAATCAACCTAAAGAAATTAAACAACTTAAATGAAACCCTCCTCTAAGTTGAACATCTTTTCACACTTAGAAAATTTGAACCTAAAGCCATAGCTAAGCATACCACACAAGCCTTCAAGGCACACACATTAGCCTAAGTCACCACTTCTAGCTTTAGGTTAGGCTGGTGCATGGTTTGATATTTTATTTTATTTTGTGATATATATTTTAGACTGGATGTTAGGGTGTATGCTCATAGAATGAATGGTAGGACGCTCTTAGTCTAACTATTCTTTTCTACAGGGGATTGTGCTTAAGGGGCGCTATCATAAATAAAAATATAAGTGCTTCTACTTGCAAGTGCTTTATACCACTAAGTATAATCCAATAGGCCAGTGGACTTAGCCACCCAAGTGTGGGGTGATAAGTCTAATATACATGCTTGGGATTTGTGTGGTTTATTTTAACTAACATTTTTTTTATAGGTGTTAGTTAGATTTCCACTTTTCCTTTTCATGTAAATTTATGCAATTAGGATTTTGCAATGATTGTTATGGGGATTAGGATGAGCATTGGTCATAAGATCCTATCTTATGCAACATGTGAAGCCTTGGAGAATCTACCTTCCAACCATCTAAAAGAAGGAACCAAAAGAAGAAAGGAGAAGAAAAGAAGAAGAAAGAAGAAAAGAAGAAAGAAGAAATAAAGTTTGAAGACCCCCATAACAATGAATTCCTTGCTAAATTGTAATTTAATTCATTTATAATCCGGGTTGTATTAGGGTAGAGCTTGGCTACCCAATTTGATATTTTTGAGTTTGTGCGATAGTTCAGCTTTTATTCTTTTTGCAATTAGCTTTATAAATTGGTTGATGATTTGTTTAGCTTTTACATTAAGTGGCATACTTTTCCTAGTTTCTTCCTTGCTTTATGTATGGCCTGGATGCGGATTAGGCTCTTTAGGAAAAATAAATCTTTTATCCAAATTAACAACTCAAAATAAAAGTTAAAAAACTCATAACCTCACCTAAATCTTAGGTTTAAAATCAAGATAAAAGAATTAGCAACCCCTTAGCTAGATGAGCATTTCTTTTGTAATATCATGCACAACTGTATCTTATTTCACTCTTGATTGGAGAGCTTCTACCTTTTCCAGAGAAACTTGGTTTGACCTTTGAGAGCCATGGTGAAACTCACCTCCTCCCTTCTCACTGATTTTGGCCAATAACTTTATTTCTCATGCATTATTCATATGAATCCTATTAGCTTGAGTCAAAATAATTGTCCAAAAATAAAAATAAAATGAAATTTGAATGGCATTAGATTTAGGTCATTTGAAGCATGCCCTTTACATGATCTAGTGTCTTTAGGGAGTGAGTTTAAGGACTCAGTCTCTTTCTAAATAAATAACAACCTAGCTATCTTGCATAAGCATAATGGCTTGCCTACATATATTTAAAATCGTAGGAGGAATTAGTTGGTGGCCACCCCCAGGCGGTTGTAACTCCAAGCTATCGGGTGGTTTTTCCTTTCTTATGAAGGCAAATCAATTACCCATTTTTGCCTTAGATTTAGGTTGTGCTTCCGGCCCTCGCCGAAGCTCCCTAGATTTAGGTTCTGAGGTTGCTTTTCTCCTTTGTGGGCTATAAGCATAATTCCTCACCTCTTAGGCATTTCCTTAATATCATGTTAAGGAATCATAAGTCCTAAATTTCTAATGAAAATTCAACTTAAATGAACTAAATCAATTTCAAAAATATAAAGTCCAACTATATGATAGTTTTAGATTGTTTGTTAGGTTTCTATCATCGTGGGCATCTCCTACATGTCTTCTATTTTGGCTTCAATAATAACTCCCTCTTTTGATCAATCCCATTTGATCTTTCAAAAATAAACCAATCGATTGATAGTCTTTCTTATTGAAATCTTCAAAGACAATAATTATTTACCTTAATTGAGAGTTTTCCTAAGGAGTCCTCATTCCTTGAGATGTAATTAACTATGGGGGCTTGCCCTTGTAGGGAACTTAACGAACAAAATTTAAAATAAACCCTACTTTACTTTTCCATGTAAAGTAGGGGAAGAATCTCAGTACATATCGTGCCATCATCCAGAGTCCTTATTGAGGTGATTAGGTCCATTAAAGGGCAATGACTTCTATCTTTTGAGATAGTATACTATTTCATTAATGACATGCTCGATCACTTGAATAAGTACATCTGTGGATCTGCATGGCATTCTAAAAAGATGAATTTCTACAAGTCTTGTCTTTCTTTTCTCACCCACAGATTTGAAAGGTGACTCGTCTATAAGAATTTTTCTCCACCATGTGTATTATTTGTGCTTTACTTTTTTCTCTTTTTCTTCTTCTCTTTCTCTCTCTTTTTTTTGAGTCTTTGTTGATATTGTGTTCTTTGGAGGAGATTGCTTGTCTTCCTTTTCCATAGGATATTCTATGTTATGACTTCAGGAGGTTGCCACTAATTGAGCAAGGAATAATCAGATTAAGTTCCGATCAAACACTTTTCTATCTCTTTAGAGAATGTGAAATTATACTTATTATTTAGCTTAGTGGGAAACCTTCCAAGATAGCTTGGGACCTTAAGATTAACCTTCTGAATAGTTTGTTGCCTTATTTTGGATTATGAGGTTTATCTTAAGAAGGATTTAGAATTTGATTATTTCTAACAACTGGTTTGCTTCTTCTTATGGTGTTGATCAAAGTAATGGACCCTACCACTGCAACAATTGACTTATGTGATACCTTCTAAAAGAGAGGTAGAATTGATGTCTACCTACTCTTTTTGGTGCCCAAAGTTTATCCTATTAGAATTTTAAAATCTAATGATTCTAACTCTTTATCGATAGTGACACCATGAAAGCTTAGAATGGGGGCTTATCTACCCGAGTTGGAATCATTAAAGACATCAAGTCCATCGATATTGCTATTTTATGTATTACGATCATTATTATGATTATCATTTTGAGAGGTTGTATTCTTTTGGAAATTAGGATTCAAGTGATTCAAGTCATACTTATCTAAAATAGATAATACATACTCAAAATCCTTGTTAATTTTATTCTTGGCCCCTGAAGGAACCTATATGGCCTTTCTCCTTTATGGTGAGACTCCACATTTTGGTTTTAAGTTGAATTACATCATAAAAAAAATTATTAACCATAAAATTATGAACCATAATCATGAATATTGCATTATCATAAGTCATCTTAAGGTTTTCAAGCTCTATGTAAAATTTGATTCAGACATTCGTGATAGATTTAAAGAGTTTGAACCCACACTCATCAAATTTGAATATGATAAGGGGGGTTCAAATAATTATATCTTGATTTGGAGAGATATTGAAGATAATTTCTTTGGAACCTCACTAGTCAAATGTTGATATGACTGTAGGTTCAGAGCTCTTTGACTGGGACATAAGAAATTTTGGAACCTTATTTTTCAAATATTAATATGACAATAGGTTCAAAATTTTAAGATTTTTTTTGAAAATAGAACTCTCAATTAACAAATTTGAGTATGTTAAATAGAGCTCAATTGTATGTTGGTATTGATTATTGTGTGTTGATATGCGATTTTGTTTTGATTTTTGAAGAGGAAACTCTCACTAAACAATTTTAGGTATGTTAAATGGAGTTAATTTTGTTTGAAAATATGTTTTGAAATTTTGTTAGGAAAGTGTCTTGACATTTTTAAGAAGAAATTTTTGTTTACTATATTTGTTGTTTGATTTTGATTTTGAAATAGAATTAACATTTAACATATTTGGGTATGTTAAATGGGGTTGGATAATTTTATTTAAAAAAGGGTTTTGATATTTATTTTTAAAGAAGAGGCATTATTCGATTTAATCTTGATTTTGACAAAAAGGAACCTTCACTTAACAAATTTAGGCATGCTAAGTGGGGTTTTATTAATTTTATTTTGAAAGGGACTTGAAAATTTTAGGAGAAAAGCTTTTTGTATTTGTTTAATTTTGATTTTGAAGAAAGAACCTTCATTTAACAAATTGGATTATGTTAAATGGGGTTCATGTGATTTTTATTTTGAAAGGACTTTTGAAATTTTTTTGTAAAGGATATGTTTTTATTTTACTTTGGCTTTTATTGAAATTTTGTTAAGCATGGGATGAACCTTGCTTCACCAATCTAGTGTTAAGAGGTTCTAAATTTTATGCTTGGTTATTTTCCTTTCTTTAGTTAATTTATTTTTTTATTATGCAGAGGTTTTAAGATCATATGGAGTAAGGTCCTAAAACCTAAAGGATGTTGGCTAGCTTCGTTTAAGGATAAAATAAGAAAGGTGCCAACGAAAAGAAAGATAGTCTTGAGCTTATGTAAAATATAATTCCACTATCGATGCTTGGAGATAATAATTGTCTACTAAATATGGATAGAGGAACCATCTCCAATGGAGTCTCCAGAAAAATCTGTGGTGTTTATTTTTGGATGTGTATGAGGGGACACCATGCAGATCATATGGGGCACTTATTGAAGTGGTTAGGTATTACATTGAGATATGATATACTATCTTGAAGGATAGAGACATCACTCTTCAATGGACCTAATCACCTAATAAGGACTCCTAAGGCATGATGGGTCTTTGAATGTACTAGAGATTTTCCCCCTATGATAAAATAGGTTTTATATTAAATCGTGTTCTAAAGTTCCCTATGGAGGCAAGCATCCATAGTTAATTACATCTTATGGAATGAAATTTCTTAAGAATACTCTCGATTAAAGTAGATAATTAGGATCTCCAAAGATTTCAAGGCTAGATTCAAAGGATTGGTTATATTTAGAAAGATAATTGGGCAAGTTCAAGAAGAAGACTTATTTTGGAAGCCAAAGGGAATAGGTGGGGAATGCTCATGATACTAAGAAGCCTAGTGAGCATTCCAATCTATCCTATGATGAGGCTTTATATGTTTAAAGTTGAAGAGAATTATTTATTTGAGTTGAATTTTATTAGTTTGCTAGGGCTTATAATCCACCAACATAAGGTTGTGAAAATGCCTAAGAGGTGAGAATTTATACTTATAGATCAAAGAAAATAGCTACCTCACCTAAATTTAGGGAGCTTTAGGAAGAGCTAAAGCACGATCTCAATCTAAGTGAAGATGGGCATAAGGTTTACCTCCACAAGAGAGGATAAACAACCCAACTGTTGGGCTTATAACCATATGGAGTGGTTGCCAGCTAACTCCTCTTGAAATTTTAAAACCATATAAACAAGTCTTACTAATTTGCAAGATAGTTAAGCTATTATTTATTTAGAAAGAGACTAAAGCCATTAAACCCACTCCCTAAGAGACTAGAGCATGAGTGGTATGAGTAATGACTTAATCTAATGCTAAAATCTTTTCGAGTTTTGTTCTGATTTTGACACTTCATTTTGACAAAGGCTTTAGGATTTTGATGCTTATATGCATGATAACGTAGATCATTAGCTAAATCAGTAAGAAAGGAGTGTTTTTCATCATAAGAGATACCCTCACAGGTGAAGCATTCCCCTATCATGCAAGGATGGAAATTCCCCATTTTTAAGAATGGAATAATATGATATACATGTTGTGAAACATTCAACCATTCAGCTAAGTGGTTGCTAAATATTTTAATTATCTTATTTAATGCCTAGGCTTTATGGTGAGGCTATGAATTATTTGAAATTTTAGTTATGAGTTGTAGTTTGGTAGAAAATTTATTTTTATCCTAAGAGCCTAATGGCATGCAGGCCACACATTAAAGCATCAATCATAAGAAAATATGAAAAGTATGTTATTTTTAATACACAATTTAAATATAACATCAATCAATTTTATACAACTAGCATAAAAGAATAAGAGGTTGGTGCGGTCGGGTACCAAAACATAACCTGAAAAGGAAAGATGGGTAATCGAGCTCTACCCTTACAAAACCCAAATTACAAAATCATAATTATAATTTAAAATGATATGGGGGGCTTCTTTCTTCATTCCTTGTGTCTTCATTTCTTTCCTCCTTGCTTCTATGATTTGGTAGGTTTCAAGGATCACATGGCACCCCAGGACAAAGCCTTCTGACCAATGCTCATCCTAAACTCCCATTGCACTAATCCTAATTCCTAATATAAAATTACCTTAAAATGGAAAAAATAAATCTTACTACATCTATAAAATAGAGGTTAGCTAAACATACATATATTCCCAAGCAGTTATATTTATGATTTAGACTTAGCACCCTACACATGGGTAACCAAGCTCACCTGTCCAAACTTAGATTATGTTTGGGGGCTTAGACAACCTGCATAGAAAGCATTGATATTTATTTTTAAGCACCCCTTAAGCACAATCTCCCATATAAAATATAATTAGGCTAACAATGACCTAACTTCCCGTCTACGAAGCATACACCCTAACATCCAGTCTAAAATAATACATCATAAAACAAAAGATACATCACATCATACACTGCCCTAACATAGAGCTAGAAGTGGTGAATTAATTCTAATGTGTGTGTTAGGACTTGTGTGGTGTGTCTTACTAAGCATTAGAGTTGTATTTTCTAAGTATAGGAGATTCAATTTAACATGAAAGGTTGATTTCACTTGAAGTTTTTTAATTGATTTTAGAATTTTAATTTGTGTTTTCTTTTGTTTCATATGATTTACACTTAGCAACTAAGTGTTGTAAAGAGAAGAAAGAGGACGCCCTCTTTCATCCCTACCTTAAGACGCTTTCTAAAGCATGTTAATTTGATTTAGTTTTCTTTAGTAAATGGCTTATTAAATATTTGAGTTAATCCTAAGTCTAAGTTCATTATAAATAATTCTATTCAAAGTGAAAGGCATCTTAAGATTAATATAATTAAATTATTATCACATGACACATGTTAAATCATTCTTTTCCATCACATGTAACATGCATATGATTTAATCCTAAGTACATCTATACATGCAACACATTTTAGCACACTTCAATGATGAATGTAGATATGTATATTTAAAGTTTATATTCTTTCATTTGATTGAATTATTTAATCATATTAATTTAAAGCTCTATCCAAATTCTTATACAAAAATATACAGGGATGAAGTTAAATAGGTACGTGTAATTGTTAAACTAGAGAAGTGACGTAAGGGCCAGCTAAAGCCTTGTATTCTTAGGATGTCCAGACAATATACCCATTTTCATTGAAATAAATGTAAGTTAGTACATATGAACATGAGAAAGAGAACTCCAAAACACATAATTAGATAATTCAATCATTTGAACAATTATGGATGCATGCATTTTTAATATAAAAGAGGGATTCTCATTCTTTACTCACATATACATACACATGTATGAAAACATAAACAAGTACATGCCATTGTTAAACTAGGAAAGTGAGGTAATCAAATGACCTCTTTAGGGCTAAATAAAGCCTCGTATTCCCGGGATGTCTAGACTATATACTTGTTTGTTTAGATACATATGAATGTATAAATAACCAAGAGAATGAAAATCATGCAAAACTTGTATTTTGTTTAATTGAATTATTTATATATATGAATTGAAGCTCTATTTAAATTGTAATATTAAAATACATATGAATGGAATTAAATGAGTACGTTCCATTGTTAAACTAGGGAAGTGAGGTAATCAAATAACCTCCTTAGGACTACTTAAAGCCTCATATTCCCGGGATGTCAAGACTATATACTCGTTACCATCCAAACTTATGTAAATCAACTTGTGAATAAAGGAAAGAGGCTTTACTTCATACACTTTAAACTATAAGCACATACATCTCTTATGTATTTATAACTATCATTAGCACACATTTCATCATTCATTTATAAGCTTTTGAAAAAATACATTTGGATTTAATAGTGATAATAACCACACATATATTAAATTAAATCAACAATGCAAGCTTTACATAAAGAAAAATTATTTGATTTAATTTAACTTTGAAAAGATGAATGCATGATTTCAAATAACATACAATATTTAACATGATTGAAAAGGAATAAATAAACATAAATATATGATTTCATTCAATTAAATTAATTCCTAAGGACAATCATATCAAATAAAATAATTTAATATAAACCAAAGCTTCTTTAATATCATTTTTAATCTCATGTTTTGATTTGATTTAAGTTTGTTAGAAGAGATTTGTTGATCCTAAACCATTCTCATATTTGTTAATTAATTTGATTTAATGAAAGATGATTAGGTTAATTTTATGAGTTAATTAGGTTGTAATATGCATTAAACCTATTAATTAACCCTTTCTTATGTTACTTTAACATAATTACTCAAATAATTATGAGCCAATATGATATGAACATACTTTGAAAATTAAATCAGTAATGATGCTAAGAAATAAAAGGAATCTAATGCAATTGGCTCACAATTAATGATTAATTAAGTTAAGGAACTTAATTATGTACACTTATAATTCCCCATATATGGGTTAATTATAATTTCTTGAGGATTTTCTTAGGTTGTTGAACACCTAAGGGTCTACCCAAGACTTCATTAATTGAGATTTCATGTGATTATAACTTTAATTTGATTAATTAAGCAATTTAATTAATTAATTAAGCCTTGATTAATTTTATTAATGAAATAAACTTAGGGAAATAGATTATGAAGGAGGCCATAATCTTATCCCATGGGTTCATTCACTATTAAGCAACAATTAACCACTTAAATAATTAATTATTACTGTTCATGGGATTAATTAATTATTAATTAATTTAATAGAGTAATTATAGTTTAATACTTTAGGTCACTTTGGGTCAAGTGAGCCTAAGTGGGTTAATTGACTTGATCAAGGATTGAATCAAGTTTGGTTGAACTCACATATGGACTTATGATTGAAATATAAGTCCATTTGCAAGTGATTTGGAGTCAAATGGGTTTTGATTCATTTGACAATTTCAAGTTCAAAGGGTAAACATGAGTTTGAATTGGGTTTGATTTTTGAATTTAGTTTTCATTTGATGATTGAAGTTTGTGCTTATATTTGGATTCATGATTGAAGGATTGATTGAATAATTAAGAAAAATCAAGGGTTTGGCTTGATTTAGCTAAGTTCAAGAATTTGACTTGAAAAGCTTAGGTTGAATTTTGGTTGAATTTAGATTTGAGTTTTGAATTTACTTTAATCATTTGAATTTATATTTCATTTATATTTGTGAATATAAATGAGAATATAAATGGGTTATGAGAAAATATCTTAAATTTGAATTGATTTGGATTTGATTTAGGCTAAGTCCATAAGATAGAATCAAAGTGATTTAGGAAAGATTTTTGAATTTAGATTTCAATCATGGGCTTTAATCATTTGGAATTGATTCATGATTTGAGAAAATCCATTGGAATTGATTTAAGGTTTGTTTTGGGATTGAAGTTGATTTAAGTTCAAGGTTAATTTGAATTTGGAGTTTGACTTGAAAGACAGAAGTGAGGACTTGGTTTAAGCTATAGGATAGGCAAATTTTCCTAACACCCCTAAGGCAAAACTTATTCTTATGGTTAACTCTTTTAAGTCTCTAGGGTTAGGTTAAGTGTTCACCTAATCACTAGAAGTATCTTAAGACTAAGGAATTCTTAGTATCTAAGAGTAGTTCTAAGATGGAGGGGTTGAGAGCTCATTCTAAAAATGAGGTCGACACCTCCATATGAGAGAGTAAACCACCCAACTACTGGACTTATAACCGCATGGAGTGACAGCCAACTAACTCCTCCTACATTTTAAAACCATGTAGACAAGTCTTATGATTTTGCAAGATGGCTAGGTTGTTTATTATTTATAAAAGAAGCTAAAGTCTTTAAACCCACTCCCTAAGAGACTAGATCATGAATGGTATTAATAATGACTTATTCTAATGCAAATCTTATCAAGTTTTATTTGATATTTGACTCTTTATTTTGACATAGGATATAAGATCTTTATATGCCTAAATGCATGATGAAGTTGATTATGGGCTAAATCAAAAGAGAAATAAGTGTTTTTTCATCATAGGCTCTCAAAGTTTAAGCCCATTCTATCTAGCAAAGATGTAAGCCCTCTCTTAACAAGAGTGAAATAAGATGATATGCGTGATGTTAAACATACAACATCCAGCTAAGGGGTTTCTAAATATTTTATTATCTTGATTTAATTCTTAATTTTTATATGAGGTTATGAGTTATTTTAAAAGTTTAGCTATGAGTTGTTAATTGGGGTAGAAAATTTATTTTTATCCTAAGAGCCTAATCTCATCCAAACCATATAATAATCACCAATCATAAATAAAATATGAAGAGACATACTTTTTCTAATGCAAAAGCTAAACAAATCATCAAACAATTTATATATCTATCGTAAAAGAATAAGAGGTCATTGCGATCGGGTACCACCGTACAAGCTAAAAAATAAATGGGTAGTCGAGCTCTACCCTTATACATCTCAACATAATGAAAGAATAATTATAATTTAATTATAACAAATGAATGGAGGCTATGGGGGATCTTCAAATCTTTAAAGCTAAATAAATCATCAAACAATTTATATATCTATCGTAAAAGAATAAGAGGCCATTGCGGTCGGGTACCACCGTACAACCTAAAAAATAAATGGGTAGTCGAGCTATACCCTTATACATCTCAGTATAATGAAAGAATAATTATAATTTAATTATAACAAATGAATGGGAGCTATGGGGATCTTCAAATCTTTAAAGCTCCTTCTTTCCTTCATTTCCTTCTTTCATTTAGTTGGGCAAGCTCCATAGGATCACATGGTACATAAGACTTGGTCTTATAACCAACGTTTATCCTAAGCCCCCATAGAAATAATCCTAATACCTAATGAAAAATTATATTAAAAATAAGAAAAGGTAAATCTAAGTACACTTGCAAAACAAGTATTGTTAAACATGTCATACAACCCAAATAGTTATATGAATAATTTTGACTTAGCACCCTGCACATGGGTAACTAAGTCCACATGTCCTAATGTAGATTATGCTTAGGGGTTAAGCAACATGCGTAGCAAAAATATTTATATTTATTTTAATCACCCCTTAAGCATATTCTCCTGCAGAAAACATGATTAGCTAATCACAGCCTAACATCCAGTCTACGCACATACACCCTTACATCTAGTCTATAATATTATATCACAAAACAAACATACATCAAATCATACATTGCGCTAACATAAAGTTAGAAGTGGTGACTTAATCTAATGTGTGTGTTAAGGCTTGTGTGGTATGTCCTAGCTAGGCTTTAGAGTTAAGATTTCCTAAGTATGAAAGAGATTTAAACATAAAGGGTGGTTTTACTTTAAGCAGTTTAATTGATTTGTAAATTTTACTTAATATTTTTTTTTATTTTGTTTGACCTACACAAAATAACTAAGTGTTATGAAGATAATGAAAGAGAGGATTCTCCCTTTTATCCCTACCTTAAGTCACATCTAAAGAAAATTAATTAATCAATTCCCTTTAGTGAATGACTTATTATATGTTTTAATTAATCTTAAGTTTAGGTTCACTTTAAATAAACTCATTCAATAAGAAAGGCATCTTAAGGTTAGTTGGAATGAATAACTATCACACAACACATGTTTATTCATTTCTTTCCATCATGTATATCATTCATATGATTAAAGCCTAAGCATAGCTATACATGTAATTTGTATCTTAGCACACTTAAATGATGAATGTGAGTGAATACATTTGGAATTAATATTTCATTTGGTTGAATGATTTTGTCATATTAACTTAAAGCTCTATCTAAATTCTTATGCAAAAGCATATGGAAAGAACCTTAAATTACATGACTACTTAGCTAAACCAAATAAACAAAGTGTGAATGCATGCCTTTTTAATAGAAAATGAGGGTTTTCATTCATTAGCTAAGTACACATCCACATGTATAAAAGTTTTTAGCGAGTACATCGCCATTATTTTGCACCAAGGGAACGAGGTAGGAACCTCCTTGTAGCTACTTAAAAATGTGCATTCTTGGAATGTCCAGACTAATATATTCTTAGATACATATGGATGTATAAACAACACAAGAATAGAAAACTATGCAAAAACTATTTTTTGATTTGATTGATTTATTTTATGTAAATGAATTAAATATCTATCTAAATTCTAATGCCCAAATACATAAGAATGAAATCAAGCAGGTATGTCACCATTGTTCTACACCAAGGGAACAAGGTAGGAACCTCCTTAGAGCTACTTAAAGCCATGCGTCCCAGTGATGTCCAGACTAACACACCGCTAACATTCTTACTTATGCAAATCAACAAATGAATGTAAGGAAGAGACTTGATTTTATACACTAGATTTTTATTCACTTGTATTTCCTATGTATATATAACTAAATTTATAACATATATGTATAATTATTCGTTTATAGACTTTTGAAAATATATTTGGGATTTAATAGTGGTACTAGCCACACATATTTTTAATTTAAATCAACACATGTAATTTGACATAAAGGAAATCATTTTATTTAATTAATTTTTAAAAGAGATGGATGCATGAATCATATGTCATATAACATTTAACATGATTTATAGGAAATAGAATAACACAAGCATGTGATTTCATTCAAATCAACTAAGTCCTAAGGGTCAAACTAAATAAGATTATTTAAAATAAACCAAAGTTCTTTAATGTCATTTCATTTTTATGTTTAATTTGATTTAAGGAATGTGAAGGACGTTTTCTAATCCTAATCCCATTCCCAATGTGTGAGTTAATTTGGTATAATGAAGAATAATTAGGTTGATTTTATGTCTTAATTAGGTTAGGGTATAAATTAAGTCAATTAATTAACCCTTACCTACATCACCTTAAGTTAATTAACTAATTAATAATGAGCCAATATGATATGCAACCACATGAAAAGTAAATTTACAATGCTCCTAAGAAATGAAAGGAACCTAATGCAATTGGCTCATGATTAATAGTTAATTAAGCTTAAGGGGTCTCACTTAACCACTCTTATGATTTTCTCACACATGTGAGTTAACCATAATTTTATTAGCTCTCTCTTTAGGTTATTGAACACCCAAAGAGCTACTCAAGATGGATTAAAGGTAATTTGATGCGAAGTGGATTTTAGATTGAGTTAATTAAGCTCAATAACCCATTTGGTTAAGCATTAAACATTTTTAATTAATGAAACTAACTTAAGGAAAGAGATCAAGAAAGAAGCCTTAATCTGAATCCCTAAGTCCCATATTTGATTATTTAGGCTTTGATTTTATCTTGTAGATTAATTAATTAATTAAGCACTTAATTATCTCATTAATCATTAATTAATCAAATTCCAAAAAGTGATGGAAGACTTAGGAAATGAATTAGGAAAATATCCCAATCACATTCCTTAAGTTCCCTTGCTGCTCAATGAAGGTAATTAGGCTTAAATGATTAATTAAGCCACTGTTCATTCACTAATTATCACTAATTAAATTAAGAAAATAATTAAAGCTTAATCAATGATTTCCTTAATTAAGCAACCAATAAAATCCCAGAAAAATAATGGAAGGTAAAGGTTGACTTGGTTAAGTGTTGACTAGGTCAAAGGGCTAGGTTGATTTGGTTTGACCCAATTCAAGATAATTGATTAACCTAGGATGATTGTTGATTATGATATTGGGTTTGGATGGGCTTAGTTCAATCTAATTTTGGTTGAATTAGAACTTGGCCCAAAAAGGCCTTTTAGGTCACTTTGGGTTAAGTGGACCTAAATGGGTTAATCGCTTGATCATGGCTTGATTTTAGTTTAATTGAACTCACATATGGACTTAGGATAGAAATATAAATCCAATTACAAGTGGTTTGGGGTTAACATAGGCTTGACTTGGGTTGACTTGGGTTTAGATTGATAATTGTAGTTTGTTTTTATATTTGGAACAATGATTGAAGGAGTGATTGAATGATGAAAGAATTCATAGGCTTTGAGTTGATTTGGATATCATTTAGCTAAGTTTAAGAATTTAGCTTAAAATGCTAAAATTGGGAATTTGATTTGATTCAAAGGAGGTTTTGGCTAAGCATATGAAGGTGGTTCATCTAGCTTAGAAAGGGGTTTTGGAGTTTGAATTCAATCATGGGGTTCAATCATTTGATTTATGGTTGGATTTGAATTTGAGGTTTTGTTTGGAAGAAGGAAGCAAGGAATGGGTTTAAGGCTATAGGATAAGAAAGACTTCCTAAATCCCTAAGGCATAACCTATTCCTATGGCTAACTCTTTTAAGTCTCTATGCTTAGGTTAAGTGTTCACCTAATCACTAGAAGTGTCTTAAGACTAAGGAACTCTTAGTGTCTATGAGAGTCTTAGATCTATGATGAGAAAGTTGAGAGCTCACTCTTAAAAGCCAGTCAACAACATCTTAAGATTAATTAGAATTAATTACTATCATATAACACATGTTTGTTCATTTCTTTCCATAATATATATCATGCATACAATTAAGTCCTTACAATGTATCTAGAATTGATGTTTCATTTGGTTGAATGATTTTATCATATTAATTTAAAGCTCTATCTAAATTCTTACAAAAACATAAGAAAAGAACTCTAAACTTTATGACTAATCAATTCAACCACTTGAAGAAAATATGAATGCATGTCTTTTTAATAGAAAGTGGGGGTTTTTATTCATTAGCCAAATACACATTCAAATGTATGAAAGTTTTAAGCAAGTATGCCACCATTATTTTGCACCAGGAGAGTGAGGTAGGAACGTCCTTGGGGCTACTTAAAGCTATGCATTCCCAGAATGTCTAGACTAATATATCGACTATTCTTAAATACATATCGATGTATAAGCAACTGTAAGAATAGAAAAACCATGCAAAAGTATAGTTTGATTTAATTAATTTATTTGTGTGAATGAATTAAAGCTCTATTCAAATTCTAATGTCAAAGTGCATAAGAATGAAATCAAATGGGTATGTCGCCATTATTTTACACCAGGGGAGTGAGGTTGGAATCTTCTTGGGGCTACTTAAACCCGTGCGTCCTCGAAATGTCCAGACTAATATACCCCTAGCATTCTTACTTATGCAAATCAACATATGAATAAAATAAAGGAGCTTTACTTCATACACTGAGCTTATATTCATATGCACCTCCTATGTATGTATCACTTAAGTCACAATATATATTATTATTCATTAATAAGCTTTTGAAAATATATTTGCAATTCAATAATGATAATAGCCACACATATTCTTAATTATGCCAACACATGCAAGTTTGACATAAAGGAAACCATTTTATTTAATTAATTTTTGAAAGAAATGAATGCATGACTACAAGTGGAATACAACATTTTAACATGATTGGAAAGAAATAAAGAAACACAAACATGTAATTTTATTCAATCCAACTAATTCCTAAGGACAATCACATTAAACAAGCTTATTTAAAATAAACCAAAGTTTCTTAAAGCCATTTTGATTTCATGTTTGATTTGATTTGAGGGATGTGAAAGAGGTTTACTAATCCTAATCCCATTCCCCATATGTGTGAGTTAATTTGATTTAATGATAAGTAATTAGGTGATTTTTATGGATTGATTAAGTTAAGCATGGATTAAATCAATTAATTAACCCTTACCTATGTTACATTTAAGGTAATTAATTAAATAATTCTTAGCTAATATGATGTGCAAATAAATTGAAAAGTAAATAACAATGCTCTTATGAAATTAAGGGGGCCTAATGCAATTAGCTTATAATTATTAATTAATTAAGCTTAGGGAACTCACTTAATTACATTTTTGGTTTTCTCACACATGCGAGCTAACCATAATTTCATTAGCTTTCTCTTTAGGTGATTGAACACCTAAAGAGCTACCTAAGAGTTAATTAGGGAAAATAGGTTTAATCAAGTTAATTAAGTTCATTAATTATCTAATTAAATCTTAATTACCCTTAATTAACAATATGAAATGGACTTAGGAAAGAGACAAAGAAGGAAGCCTAAGTCTCAATTTCTAATTCTTTTCAATTAGTTAATTAAAGTTCAGATATGATTTTGGTTTTGATTGATTTAATTAATTAAATAATGAGTTTTAATTAATTAATTTAAAAAGGGAATGATGAAGACTTAGGGAAGAGATGGAAGAGGGGCCCAATCCATTTCCCTAAGTTTCTCCTCTATTAACAAAGGCTAATGTACTCAATTAAATGATCAATTCATTATTCATTTAATTAATTATCATTAATTAAGCTAAGAGAGTAATATAGACTTAACCAATTAATTACCCCAAATTAAGTAGCTAATAAATTTCAAGAAAAATGGGGCAGACAGAGGTCATCCCCCTAAACATCTTTGGAAAGTTTGAAATTAATCAGATGATTAATCAAAGAGTAATAAGGTAATGAAATTTTTAATTAAATCTTAATTAAGCAAAAATTACTATTCCAATTTAAATAATGATAACTTTATTGAATTCTCCTCTAAAATACCTTCAAAATGAGCCCTCATTTGCATTTTTTTTAAATTTTTCTATAATTAGTTATGAATTATGGAAGTTTCAATCTTAAAATCACTTAAACAGCCCTAATCTCGTTGGTACCATGTGACTGTTGACGCGACATGCTGATGCGTGCGATTTCCACATGGTACGATGGGATATGTTATTTAAGTTGTCACATTCATTCATTGAGTCAGCCAATGACGGACGTGCTTTCTCGTGGACCATCCAATCTAATATCAAATGGCCATGATTAAATCCCATAGGAATGTGCATTCCAATCACATAGAACGGATGGCTCGTGATCTATCTCCTCATGAGCTATGAGAGATGGAGACCATTCATTATTCATCACTCGATCTGAGCTCACCCGAGCATGAATAGAGATCAAATTAATCCCACACCTTTGGAGAGGCAAAATAAGGAGATCCAACGATGGAAATCTTATGACATGGAACTTTCCTTCACAAAGGACCAAATCATTTTCATACAAGGATCAGTTTTAATGGCATACCTCACCGAAGCTTCTAACCAATAGTTTCAATGATTAAGAAAGCTTCATTTGGAAAAATATCCTATTGAGCTGCACAAGCTTTGATTTGAGATGGATCACTCTAGAGACCAAGATCCTCCCTTAGAGCGCTCAGTTTTGATCGAACTCATGCTTAGAGTGGATTTGGAGCTCAAGAACTAGCTTCGATGACACATGAGGATGGTGTGTGCAAGTTTAATTGAAGTTTGGTTGGGAGATGGATGAGTTTGAATCAAGGGAGGCCTCCCCTATTTTGGTTTGATGTAAAATCGATAAGGGAGAAAATGGGGGAGCTTTGGAGCTTGGGGAAAGGCTGTGGGAGACTCTCCTTCACTCTCTCTTTCTCAAAATGAAGTTGAATGCACCCTTTCCTGTTTGAATTGAGGGCTATATCCCCTCAATTTTTAAGGTGTATGGACGAGATTCAATCTTGATTTCTCGTTGGCCAGCCACCGTCAGACTGCCAGACTCATCTCCATTGGGTCCACGTGGCTCGCTAGGAGTGGAGGGAGGCTTGGGATGTGGCTTAAGGTCTAATGTGGGGAGATTTGGTTTCCTTTGTCCATGAGGTGCTATGTTTGGAGTGAGGTGGAAGAGAGTGGGTTTCCTTTGGTCCATGGCTGATCTTAGTGAGCATAGGCTGGGCTAGGAAAGCTAGGCATACCCCATTTGGCAATTGGATGGCTGCCAAAGTGATGAGAGAGTGGACTTTGCCAAATGTGGGAGGAATCCTATATAGGGAGGTTTGTCCAATGGCTAATTTACTTGGATGGGGTCCACTTTTCTTTTGGGTAGATTTTAAGGTGACCTAGGGTCAATTCAGGTTGGGTTTATTTAGCCAGAAAGGTCCCATGGGTTGGTTTAGGGTGCTTTGGCTTCATTTGGTCAAATGAGTTCATATGGGTTCATGTTGGGTTGGGTTGACCAATTGGTCAAATTGGGTCAAACCAAGGCTTGGGTTAGGTTCAAATGATGATTTGAAGAGTTTTAGTTCAAGTAATTTCAATCAATTTGGCTTAGGTTTGATTTTGACTCACTTGGATTCAAATAGGTTAAATGGGCTAAGTTGACCAATTTGGGTTGGGTTAGGTGTTGGTTTAAGTTCAATTGGTTAATTAAAAATGATTCTAGGTTTTGGTTTGATTTGATTTGGGTTTAATTTGGATTTTGGCTATTTTGACCCTTTAGGTCAATTTGGGCTAGGTTATGTCAAGTTCACCAATTGGTCAAATTGGGCTCAATTGTGGCTTTGGTCAAGTTTAATAAATGAATTGGAATGAACTTGAGCCATTGGTTGCAATCAATTTAGGTTAAATAATGATTTGACCTATTTTGGCTTCTTAGGTCAATTTGGGTCAACTTAGGACAAATGGTCAATTGAGCTTAGTTTGGCTCAATTGAGGGTTTGATCATGTTCATTCATTGATTATGAATTGGTTTGAATCAATGGTTTCAATCAATTTAGTATATGGTGGGTTTTGGCTAGTTTATGTTTCATTCGGGCTAAAGGTTGACTTAGTCAAAGGACCAAGTTGACTTGGTTTGACCTAATCCAAGGTAGTTGATCACCCTAGGATGATTGTTAATCATGATATGAGGTTTGGATGGGCTTGGTTCAATCCAATTTTGGTTGAATTAGAACTTGGCTCAAAAAGGTCCTTTAGGTCACTTTGGGTCAAGTGGATCTAAATGATTAGTTTTGGCTTGATTCAAGTTTGGTTAAACTCATATATGAGCTTAGGATTGAAATATAAATCCAACTATAATCAATTTGGAGTCTAATGGATTTTGGCTCATTTGAAATTTTCAAGTCAAAAGCTAACTTGGGCTTGACTTGGGTTGACTTGTGTTTGATTTAATAATTATAGTTTATGTTTATATTTAGCTAAATGATTGAAGTAATGATTGATTCATTAAGAAATCCATTAGTTTTGGCTTGATTTGGATAGGATTTGGCCAAGTTCAAGAAATTGACTAAAAAGGCTTGAATTAGATTTTGGTTTAATTTTGATTTGATTTTGGCTATTTGGATATATATATATATATATCATTTATATTTGGGGATATAAATGAATATATAAAAGATCCATGAGAAAATCACTTGAGCTTGGAGTGGTTTGGAAGCAAATTTGACCAAGCTTATGGATCTAGGTCAAAAGGGCTTAAGTAGGAAATTGATTTAGTTTGATTTAATTTTGGTCATTGGAGGGTGCATTTGATTTATATTTATGAATATAAATAAAGGAATAATTGATTTATAAAGAAATTAATCAAGTTTGGGATAATTTGGGTTAAGATTTGATTAAACCTATGGAGGTAGGTCCATAAGGCTTAAGAAGGGATTTTGGCTATTTAGATTTAGTTTGATTTGGTTTTGGCTATTTAAGTTTGGATTTTATTTATATTTATGAATATAAATGAAGGAATAATTGATTTATGAAGAAATCAATCAAGTTCAGGATAGTTTGGGTTGATATTTGATTAAGCCTATGAGAGTGGGTCATAAGGCTTAAGAGGAAAATTTGATCTTGGATTTGATTTGAGATTGATTTGTTTGGTTTAAAATTTAGATTTGGATTTGGATTTGGTAAGTGATTGAAGGATTGATTTAATCTTTGAGAAAATCAATCAAGTTCAGGATAGTTTGGGTTGATATTTGATTAAGCCTATGAGAGTGGGTCATAAGGCTTAAGAGGAAAATTTGATCTTGGATTTGATTTGAGATTGATTTGTTTGGTTTAAAATTTAGATTTGGATTTGGATTTGGTAAGTGATTGAAGGATTGATTTAATCTTTGAGAAAATCAATTGAATCATGATTGATTTGCATTTAGTTAAGGCTAAGTCCATGAGATGAAATCAAAGGGCTTAGGAAGGGTTTTGAATTTAGTCATGGGGTTTTATGGAGAAATCTTGAGCTTGAATTTGATCATGGGATTGATCATAAGTCTTGAAATTTGGCTTGGTATGAATTTGAGGTTTGGTTTGAGAAAGAAAGCATAGATTGGGTTTAGGCTATAGGGTAGACAAGTTTTCCTAAGTCCCTAAGGCATAACCTATTCTTCTAGGCTTAGGTTAACTGTTCACCTAGTCATCAAAAGTGTCTTAAGACTATGAAACTATTAGTGTCTATAAGAGTCCTAGATCTATGATGAGGAAGCTGAGAACTCACTCCAAAAGTGAGGTCAACAGGTTCCTAACTAACGCCTGACAGTTTCACAGAAAGGCTTGGATACACTCATGCTTTGCTTGGAGACCCAGTTTTCATCGATGTCTGGCTCAACTATCATTTGCATGGGGATCTATTATCAAGAAGTGCTAACTGGTGTACTAATCATATAAGACTCATTCTCTAAACTAAATTCTAAGTCTATATGGATAGTAGGTGTACTCTTGGTAGCTGGAACATATCTCTTATGGGTGGCCAATAAGGAGGTCTTCTATCCTTGGGACTGCCTCTGGATCTACCTCTTTCTCTGCCTAGCAGAGGTTTGGTCATCCTACCCATATGTTTAAAAGGGGTAATGAATTGTGGGTGGAATCTAATCTTAAGCTCTATTTCTTCCCTTGAGTCTATGTCTCACTCCTCTTTTTCTCAATCTCCACATCTTTTTCTTTTCCTATTTCTTTTTCTTTTCTTTCCTTTTCTTCTTTTTCTTTTTCTTCTTTAATGATGTGAGATTTTGACTAAGTTTGCAAGAATAGACTTTCTAATTTTGACGGAGGTAATAGGCCGCATCCTCATATATCCTGACCTCATGGACTAAAAATGGTTTGAGATTTCCTTTGATGCAGTATTCGATCCCACCTATCATGAACTTGATGCAGCATAATGAGGACAAGACCATGTTGTGTTTGTGTATCCATGGTCTCCCAAGCAAAGCATTTAAGGATGTATCTGAGTTTATGATGTGAAACTTGGCTTCAGTCTTCCATTCATCTATCTCTGATGATAACATTATGGAACCTGAAGCCCTCTTGCCTTGCTTGTTGAATCCTTTCAACATCATCCTTTCTAAATGGAGTTTGGAGATGTTGATCCTCAAGTAGGCAAGGGTCTTTAGACTCATAATGTTGATTGAAACACCTAGATCAACCAACACTCTTGATAACTTGAATATGCCCATGTCCACTGTGATGTAGAAGGGATGATTGTGTCTGATCATCCCTAAAGCGGTCTTCATCACTAAATGTGACTCCTAGGATGTTCTTTGAATAGTGGGCCTCCTCTCCAATAGCAGTCAGTTGAGTTAAGCAAATATTAGGATCAAGTAGGGCCTTGATTAGATATTCCCTCATCTCTTTGGGTAAAATGAGGGTGTCATATATGCTTGGTTTAGTTGACAGCTTTCTTAGGTGGGCAAGGATGTTGTAATCCACTTTCAGCTGGTCCTCTACAAGCATATCCATGGGTGGAGCATCCTGTGGAGGGGTTATCTACTCCCCATAACCAATGACTTGTTTGCCCTTATCTTGAGTCACTACCCTAAGAGGTAGAACTTTGCCACTATGGAGGTTGACTTCGGTGATTTCATGTGGTGAGTTTGTAGAAAGATTTACCTCCTCATCAGGTACACCTACAACTTCTCCTATGGGATCCTCAGAGTCAGATGACTCTAAGTCAATCTCAATGGTGAACTTGATTGATTCAGAAAAGGAAAGTCTAGTTCAGAATCAGAAAATAAGGGATCAAAATTATTAGAGCTATTATTATTATTATTATTTAGACTAGGAAGACTTTCTATAGGAATGTACTCAAGTAAGTCATCAGAGGTGGCAAAGATATACGTAGAATCCAATTTCTTCATTAATTTTTTTAGATTTGGATGGAGGTATAAAGTATAAATTAAGCAAAGTAAGTGGAGTGAGGGGTTTGATGCCCTCATTCTTAGATATAACGTGTCTACTAGAAGAAGAGTTGGATGAAGTAGATAGCTACAAGTAGGAAGGAATGCTTGGATGGTGGCTGCATGCCTATCCAAGTGAAGACACCGCTACTATTGAGCTCCCACCTCTCTTGAGTTGTCTTTGGCAACTTGCAAACCTTCCTTGATGTTGGAGGTTTGAGCTACCTTGAGCACCTGCAAGGAGAGTTTCTTGATCTTAGAAACATTCTTCTTAGAGGTTCAGGATAAAGAGATATCCCAACCTTCTTTTTACTTAAGAGGATCGCAAGTATCCCCAAGGATTACCTTAATAGAACTAGATGGTTATTCTAATAAGTATTCCTTAGGGATAACTATGGCACCCGAATTGTAAGCAATCTTTGATGGTGATGCAATCCTCTAAGACATGGCCTAACATGCAGTGGTAGAGCAAAAGTTAGGATCATCACTCTTGCCCACTTCCTTCGGCCTCTTAGGCTTAGGTACCTGAAAATCAGGATTCTTTAATAGAGTCTTAAAGATATTCCTGACTACATCCCTCTTAAATGGATAGGGCTTATTTAACTTGTCTATAAGAGTAGGGCGATAATAGTTACCTAGCCATGGATATGAATATCACTACTATGTGTACTATTGAGGAGGCGGTGGTAATGGTCGTTAAGGTAGTTGTGATGGCCGATATGATGATCAGGTGGTGGTAAAGGATGTGGCAGTGGAAGCTACTGAGCTAAAGGTCTCTTAAATTGAACTCTAGCTAACTGCTTCCCCTTGTCTATTGACACCACTGCCCTTGGCTTCTTCTCAAATTATTTTTATAGCTTGGGCTTGGACGACTGATCTAGGAAAGGTAACTATTTGGCTTCCTCTTGTAGACTAGCTGCCTTGTTGATTAATTATTCAAAGGTTTTGATTGTAAATCCCTTGAGCATGAAAGTAAACGGGTCATGGATATTCTTAAGAAGAATTTCTATGACATGCTATTCAGATAGCTGTGGTTCACATTTCATACTCAGGTTTCACCACTTGAGAATGTAATCAATAAAGGACTCATTGGGATTTTTGTTTGCCACAATGAGGCCACCCATAGTTACCCTTTGTTGGGCTCCAGCAAACCTCTTGATAAAGAGGTGCTCCAACTCAGCAAATATCTTTATCGAACCGTTGGGTAGTTTGACGTACCAATCAAATGAAACCCCTGAAAGACTATTGACAAAGAGGCGGAAAGAAGCACATCACTACCACTAGTGTTGCAATAGCTAGCTCTGAAGTGTGCCATGTGTTTCGTAGGGATCCCATTGCCATCAAAAATGTAGAAAGAAGGTGGCACAAACCCCTCGAGGTACTGGACTATATCGAATTCCTCTAGGTAAGGCCTACCCTTTGGAACGGATGAACTATCCCAGGCTTGTGCCAATGCTTCCCTCACTTACTGTTCCACCATATGTTTGATGTCTTTTTCATGCACAAATGTACTATCTATGACCTTTCTATGACCACTATCCTGATCCAGGAGAGGCACTCTTGGGAGGTTCCAAGACATGTAATAGCTCAGGCCGCTCGGCCTCCATAGGACTAGGCTGTGATGCTAGAGCCTGGTTCTGAAGTGCTAAAATTGTGGCTAACAAATCCTCCACCTTCTTCTCCATTTTGCTCAACTGCTCATCCTTCTGCCTAAGCTACTGACGGAGGTATTGGGTTGAATGAATGACATCATATTCTTCAACCACAATACCTTCCTAACTCTGGTGGTCTCAGTGGAGGGATCCTCGGGTATCGACCATATGGACTTCTGTTGAGTCCTCTACCCTACCCTCTTCTTGATCTGAATGATCAGTCCAAAGAAGTAATCTCTTCTCGATAAATTAGTCTTTTAGGATATCATCTAATGAATGATCTCTTACTTTGGCTAGCTGAATTAGCACAAAGACCTGCTGGTGGCTGACTATAGGACTATGCTCATCTGAATCTATGCATTGGACACTGCCTACTAATGGGATGCTCTCACTATGAGTATCAACTACCATGGGGACTGCACTGGTATCCCCTCCTTCCTCTGCTATTGCTGGTGGCTACGAGGTGGCATGACCATGACACTTTTGGGTCACCACTCCTTTAACATGGCTGAGGTGAAAGGTTGAATGGGGGAGTTCGACCTCACCTCAACTAGTGGCACAGATGGAGTGTGATCCTTAGGCCATATCAGGATCACCAATGGAGATGTCCTCTCTTGGATGTAGACTTTTGGACTTTGGTGGGGACTTTTGAAGGAGGGACTCAGACGAGTGATGGTGGATGGGGAATGGAGCGGTGTGATGGTGGAGACACCGACTACCCTCCCGCTAGAACTCTTCTCCTGTGGCTGATGGTGGCTGTCAATACTATACTATTAGTGTAATCAACCCTAGTGGCCCACCGATTCAGAAAATCTACAAGGTGGAGGCCGCTGACTAACTGGCGTACCTCCTCTTCTCCCTCTTGTCCACTTGGGCTGCAACTCGAGCCTCAATCTGTAGATCTGATCATTGACACTCCTGGGAATCAAGAACCTTAAATCAAATAATGCACTGGACTCTGAGCATCCGTAGGCTCTTCCAACCAGGTGAAGAACTATCCTTAGACTAACATAGGGCTTCCTCCTCTCTCTAGTTGGTACCTCAAAGTGTGTTGGTGGTGGAGGCAATGTAGCAATCCTCCTGTAGTCCTCCTCTCCATCTAAAGCTGAGAGGGGGAGGAACTTACTACCACTTAAGAGTAAAAAGGTCTCACAGGGGGAACCCTCCTCAACTACATGGGAGGAAACATCAATCTCTCTGGTTGCTCACTCATGATGCCGCTTGATCTTCCTGTTCTTGTTTCGGTGCTATGTGCGAGTGAGAAGGGCAGATCAAGAGCGGGAACCTACTTCAAAGGTAGAGGGGACTATCTTGGGAGCTAAGATAGCCTTCCCCTTTAGGGTGGGGACCAAAGAGGAGGTACCAACCCTCCTTGGAATTGTGGCAGGGGTAACTGACTGAACCAGCCTAGGAACCACTAGCACTGACACTGCTGGAGCTGGCACAGAAGAAATTAGCACTGATGTTGCTGCAGGGATCTCGATAGCCTTCCTCTTAAGAGAGGGAAATTCGATCTTATACTATAGGTCGAGATGAAGGTGTGGCTTCTATTTTTCCACCTCCTCCCTACTAATAGTGGTGAGGGCTGGCCCCTCACAAGTGACTCGGACAACCTCAATGTCACGACTGAATTGAATCAAGTGGGTGGTGGTTGTGGTGAGTTTGGCCTGATACAAGGCTAGATCTACAGCAGATGGGAAAGGGAAGATGAACTTGCCGGACGATAAACTGACTAAGCTTACTTAAGATGGAAGAGGGCTAACTGTTGATACCTCTACATTTGTTGAAACATAACTAAGTCAGACCCGTGCTTTGATACTTGTATTCAAACATTAACTTATGATATTGATTTAGAATTTTGAACCCACACTTAACAAATTTAAGTATGCTAAGTTGGGTTCATTGAATTGGAGAGATTTGAGGAGAGATTTTGCTATAGAATTTGATTTTGATTTGGCCAACATTCAACAAATTTAAGTATGTTGAATAGGGTTCATTCCATTTGGAGAGACTTTGGAGATGAATTTGTTTTGTTTTATCCTTAGTTTGAAAATTTGATTTTGGAATCTTCACTTAGAAAATTTGGGAATGCTAAGTGAGGTTCAAGTATATGTTTGAAATTTTGAAATCATTTTTGTTATTTTGATGATGATTGTCATGTGTTTGATTTGTTTGATTTGATTTGAAAATGGGATCCTTACTTAGCAAATTTAGGTATGCTAAGTAAGGCCCAAATGTGCTTGATGTGTTTATTTTGTTTTCATTTGAAAAAGAGAAACTCTTATTTAACAAATGTGGGTATGTTAAATAAAGTTCAATTTGTTTTGATTTTGGAAAGACGGAACTTCATTTGACAAATTTTGGGTATGTCAAATGGAGTTCAAGTGTATTTTGATTTTTTTTTTTTTTTTTTTGAAAAAGGGGACTCTACTTAACAAGTATGGGTACGTTAAGTAGAGTCCAATTTATTTTGATTTTGGCAAAGGGAGTTCTCGTTTGACAAATTTGGGTATGTCAAATGGAATTCAAATGTGTTTCAATTTTTGGTGATTTTTAAAAGGGGGAATTCCACTTAACGAATTTAGGTATGTAAAAATAGAATTCAATTATATATTTTCTTTTTTATTTTCAAAAATGGGATATTTGTGTGTGATATTTCTTTTGAAATGGGAAACTCCAACTTAGCACATGTGGATATGCTAAGTGGAATTTCAATTTTATATCATGATTTCATTTGAAAATAGAATCTTCATTCAAAAAACATAGGTATGTTGAATGGAGATAACTATTTTGAAAAAGGTGCTTTTGAAAAAGGATTTTAAAATTTTTTATTTTAATTTTAAAAAGAACCTCCATGTAACAAATATAGATATTGTTAAATGAGGTTTGGTTATATTTATACCTTTTGAAAATTTTGTGCAAATCTTTTTTTCATGTGAATTTTAATTAATTTTGAAAAGTGCTTTTGGAAAGTAATATTTTTGCAAAGGGTTTATTTTCTTAAGGGACAAACCTTGCCTCACCAAGAGGATGTAAAGAGGTCAAAATTTTCAGTCATCTCCTTTCTTTGATTAATTTATCTTTACCAATTGGGGGACCCAATAGGGGTTTTAAGACCTCGACGGAGAGGTCCTAAAACCTAAAAAATGTTGGCTAGCTTAACCTAAAGATGAAACAGGCTAAGTGCTAATCGAAAGAAAGATAGTCTTGGGCTTATATAAAATATAAGTCCACTATCGATGCTTAGAGATAATAATTGTCTACTATAGATGGAGAGAGAAACCTTCCCTAGTAGAGTCATCAGAAAAATCTATGGTGTTTATTTTTAGATGTGGGACACCCTTGTAGATCTTACGGGGTACTTATTGAAGTGATCGAGAATGACATTAAGAAATGATGCATTATCTCGAAAGATAAAAATTACCACCCTATAATGGACCTAATAGCCTAATAAGGACTCCTAAGGCATAATGGGTCTTTGAATATACCAGAGATTTTTTCCCAACTTTATTTAAAAAAGTAATGTGGGGTGTATTTTAAGCAAGGCCCGTTAAGTTCCCTATGGAGGTAAGCCTCCATAGTTAATTACATCTTAAGGAATGTGAATTCCATAAGAATACTCTCGATTAAAGTAGCAGTTAAGGTCTCCAAAGATTTTAAGGCTAGACTATCAAAGGATTGGTTGTATTTGGAAATCAATTAGGAAAGTTTAAGGAGAAGACTTATTTTGAAAGCCAAAGAGAATGAGTAGGGAATGCTCATGATACTAGGAAGCCTAATAAGCATTCCAATATATCCTATGGTTGGGCTTTACATATTTTAATTTGAGAAGATCAATTTTGTTAGAGTTGACATTTCATTAGAAACCTAGGACTTATAATCCAACAACACAAGAATGTGGAAATGCCTAAGAGGTGAGGACTTATGTTAGTAGCCCAAAGGAAACAGCTACCTCAAATCATAAATCTATGGAGTTCTAATGCAAATTAAAACATGACTTATATCTAATCTAAAATAGACATATGGTTTACCTCCACAAGAGGCAGCTAACTCTTCCTACTCTTTAAATTCATGTAGTCTGGTCATATGAATTGCAAGATAGTTTGGTTGTTATTTAATTAGAAAGATACTAAAGTCCTTAAACCCACTCCCTAAGAGACTAGAGCATGAGTGGTATGAACAAAGACTTATTCTAATGTAAAATCTATTCAAATTTTATTTAATTTTTGACACTTCATTTAGACAAAGGATTTAGGATTTTGATGCCTACATGCATAATGAAAATAGATTATGGGCTAAATCAACGAGAAAGAGGTGTTTTCCAACAGAGGAGGACCTCAAAGGTCAAGCCTTCCCTTATCATGCAAGGATGAAAACTTTAGTTATGAGATGCATATTGTGAAATATTCAACCATCCAGCTAAGAGTTTGCTAAATCTTTTAATTATCTTATTTATGTCCTAGGCTTTAACATGAGGTTATGAATTATTTAAAACTTTAGTTACAAGCTATTAATTAGATAAAAAACTTAATTTTTCCCTAAGAGCCTAACACATCTAGGCCACACATTCAAATATTTAACATGAAGAAATTAGGAAAAACATGCTATTTATATTATGCAAACTAAACAAAAAATCAAACAATTTTATCATCTAAAGTAAAAAAAATAAGAGGTCGGTGCAGTTGGGTACTACCGTACAACCCGAAAAAGAAAAAATGGTAGCCGAGCTCTACCCTTATACAACGAAGAACATGAAAGAATAATTAAAATTTATAAATTAATAAATGCAATGGGGGGTCTTCAAATCTTTATTGCTTCATCCCTACTTCATCACTGCAAAATAAGTGTTAGCTACATACAACCTAAGCAGTTATTTTCATATTTTGGACTTAGTACCCTGCACATGGGTAACCAAGCCCAACTGTCCTAACTTGAATTATGCTTAGGGACTTAAACAACTTGAAATAAAAACATTTATATTTATTTTTATAGCATCCTCTTAAGCACAATATCTTATAGAAAACATCATTAGGCTAACATCGACCTAACATCTAGTCTATGAAACATACACTCTAACATCTAGTCTAAAATAATACATCACAAAACAAAACATACATCATACCACGCACCATCCTAACATAGAGATAGAAGTGGTGAATTAATTTTAATGTGTGTGTTAAGGCTTGTGTGGTATGTCTTAGATAGAATTAAGGTTATGATTTTTTAAGCATAAGAACATTTAGTTTAACATGAAAAGTTGATTTCACTTCAAGTGGTTTAATTGATTAGAAAATTTTAATTTATGTTTTTTTTTTGTTTCACTTGATTACACTTAGTAACTAAGTATTATAAAGAGAAGAAAAAAGGATTTCCCTCTTTCTTCCCTACCTTAAGTCATTTTCTAAAGCACATTAATTTGATTTAGTTCTCTTTAGTAAATGGCTTATTATACATTTTAGATTAATCTTAAGTTTAGGCTCACTTTAAATAACCCATTCAATATAAAAGGCATCTTAAAATTAA
Organism: Cymbidium sinense; assembly: GCA_021442155.1. NCBI lineage: Eukaryota > Viridiplantae > Streptophyta > Magnoliopsida > Asparagales > Orchidaceae > Cymbidium > Cymbidium sinense. The sequence continues at coordinate 33,205,162 of CM038215.1, forward strand.
TCTAATTAAATTACTATCACATTACATATATCAAATCATTCCTCTCCATCACATATAATATGCATATGATTAAATCCTAAGTGTACCTATACATATAACATGTTTTAGCACACTTAAATGATGAATGTGGATGTGTACATTTAAAGTTTATATTTTCCATTTGATTGAATTATTTAATCATATTAATTTAAAAGCTCTATCCAAATCTTATACAAAAATACATAAGGATGAAATTAAATGGGTATGTGCCATTGTTAAACCAGAGAAGTGAGAAAATAAAATGACATCCTTGGGGCTAGCTGAAGCCTCATATTCTCAGGATGTCTAAAATATATACCAATTTATATTCAAACATATGTAAATTTATATACATGAATGTAGGAAAGGAGGCTTCAAACCATATGACTAATTAACTCAATCACTTAGTCAATTGTGAATGCATGTAATTTTCAATAGAAAAGAGGATTATCATTCTCTAATTAAATATACACATACATGTATAAAAGACATAAGCATGTGTTGTTAACCAGGGAAGTGAGGTAATCAAATGACCTCCTTAGGGCTAACTAAAGCCTCATATTCCTGGGATGTTCAGACTATATACTTGCTTTTCTTAAATACATATGGATGTATTCATAATTAGGAGGATGAAAATCATGCAAAGATTATATTTTCTTTAATTGAATTATTTATGTATATGAATTTAAGCTTTATCAAAATTCTAATATTGAAATACATAAGAATGAAATCAAATGAGTATGTGCCTTTATTAACCAGGGAAGTTAAGTAATCAAATGTCCTCCTTGGGGCTAGCTAAAGCCTCATTTTCTTGAGATGTTTGGACTATATACCCATTAACATTCATACTTATACAAATCAACACATGAATAAAGGGAAGAAAGCTTTACTTCATATATTTAAGTTATAATCACATAAATCTCCTATGTATTTATAACTAGCATCATAACATGTGTCATTATTCATTTATAAGCTTTTGGAAAATACATTTGGATTTAATAATGATAATAGCCACACATATATTTAATTAATTAACACATGCAAGCTTAACATAAAGGAAAACCATTTGATTTAATTAATTTTGAAAGAATGAATGCATGATTTCAAATGAGATACAACATTTAATATGATTGGAAAGGAAACCAAAGCTTTTTTTTATTAAAAAAAATCCATTTTTAATTTTATGTTTAATTTGATTTAAAGAATGTGAGAGGAAGTTTGCTAATCCTAATCCTATCCCCATGTTTGTGAGTTAATTTGGTTTAATGAAATGTAATTAATTTGATTTTATGAGTTAATTAAGTTATGATATGAATTAAGTTCATTAATTAACCCTTACCTATGTTACCTTAAAGTAATTAACTAAATAATTTGAATTAAGTTCATTAATTAACCCTTACCTATGTTACCTTAAAGTAATTAACTAAATAATTATGAGCCAATATGATATGCAAATGAATTGAAAAGTAAATTAGCAATGGTCCTAGGAAATGAAAGGGCCTAATGTGATTGGCTCACAATTAATGGTTAATTAGGTAAAGGAACTTAATTAAGTACTTTTATGGTTTTCCCACATATGCCAATTAACCATAATTTCTTTAACTTCCTTTAAGTTATTGAACACCTAAAGATCTACCCCTCAAATAATTAATTAGGATCTGATGTGTTTTAAGTTTTAATTAAACTAATTAAATAATTAATTAGCCAACTAATCCTTAATTAAACTTTCTTGAAAAGTGAAATGAACTTAGGGAAATGGATTAGAACAGAGGTCCCAATCCTATTCCTTGAATTCCCTCACTATTAGGTAGTGATAAATGAGCCCAAATTAATTAATAGTGTTCATGTGGTTAATTAACCCCAATTAAATTAAGAAAGTAATTAAGGCTTAATTAGATAATTTTCTTAATTAATTAACCAATAAATCCCAAGAAAATTAGGTGATGCAGAGGTCATCCCCTTAAACAATCTCAAAAAATTTAGGGCTAATTAGTTAATTAATTAGGGAGTAATTAGGCTAATTAATGTTTCAATTAAACCCTAATTAAGCTTTAATTATTATTCAAAATTAGTTAAGGATATTTTTAATAAATTCATCTTTGAAGTACCTTTAAAACAAGCATTTATTTGTATTTTTTAAATTTTTCTATGATTTTTTATAAATTTTGCAAGTTCCAGCCACTAAAAATAGTTAATTTACCTTAATGAAGCCTTAATCCCGTTGGCGTCACATGGCATGCTGATGCGGCACGCTTTCCACCTGACACCATGAGATTGATTATTTAACCGCGTCCGACTCAGAACCTACGTGGTGGCGGCGAATGTGGTTTTAATCCCCGCCGTTTAATCTAAGATCAGACGACCAAGATTAGATTCGTTGTTCATAAGCAAGTAAATAGAGATAATGTAATGAGATCTAATCACGATCGTCTGTTCTGATCATGCAGAATGGACAGTGCATGATCTATCATCTCGAGAGCGATAAGAGATGGACTCTATCTGCCATTGGTCGCTCGATCAAAGCTCATCCGAGCCCAGATAAACACCAAAAGGATCCTACACCTTCACGACGTCGATCGACGAAGGGAATCTAATGGTTGTGATCACATGAAATGACACTTCTCTTAATAAAAGACCAACCAAATTTCACCTAAAGCTTGATTTTAATGGAATTACCTCACCAGAGCTAAGACCAATGGCTCATATACTTGAGGTAGCTTTGTTTGGTAGAGATGAAGCCCTGTTGAGCAGCAATTTGATTGGTTCAATACCATTACTTGGAAGACCAAAATCCATTTTTGGAGACTCAACTTCAAATGAAATGGCACTTTTGGTGGGTTTGGAGCTCAGGGGAAGCTTCGATTTGCTTCAACGGGTCGTGGAGATGGTGTGGGAAGGAGGAATTATGTTTAAGTGAGAAATCAAGGAAGTTGGGATCGAAGGGGATGTGCCATATTTCAGGTGCACTCGAGAAGGAGAAATTCTGATGAGGGAAGCTTGTGGAATGCTCAAGAGCTCACTTGGGAGTTTGAAAATGCCTTAGGAAGTTATGAAGATTCGAATGAATGAGAATAAACTTCTCAAACTGAATCAGACCAATGGGATTGGATCCCATTTTTTGGCAAGCCAGTCGTGGTCAGGGCGCCAGAGTTGTCTCCATCACCTCCACATGGCACGACTTGAGTGGAAGGAGGGCTGGCAAGAGGCTCAAGGCAAGATGTGTCTTGATCTTTGTCCATGAGGTTTGGCCATGGAGGGAGGTGAGTTAACTCATCTCCCTTTGGTCCATGAAAGCCTAACTAACTTAGAGTGAGCTATGTGAGTAGGTAAGACCCCATTTGGGGTGTGTGAGGGATGCCACATGGAAAGGGAGAGTGCACTTTGCCAATTTTGGCAAAGTACCATGTAGGGAGGAAAATCCAAGGGAGATTTTCCATGGGTTTGACTCCATTTGAGTTTGGGCTGATCCCAAGTGGGTTTAGGTCAAGTTAGGTCAACTCCCAAGGTGCCATGGGTTTCATGAGATTTGGCTCAATTTTAGTCATATGGGTCACTGTGGGTAATGTTGAGTTAGGTTGACCAATTGGTTAAATTGGATTAAATCAAGGCTTGGGTTAGGTTCAAATGATGATTTGAAGTATTTTGGTTCAGGTGGTTTCAATCAATTTGGCATAGGTTTGGCTCTGGCTCATTTGGAATCAAATGGGTTATGGTGTTTTATTTTAGGATGTAGATGGAGGGATGGATTGTTGGAGACCACATAGAACCATAGTCATACTTATTAAGGTGATCTGGTACAATATTGAAGAATGATGTACTATCTCAGAAGATAGAAGTCACCATCTTATAATGGACCTAATCACCTAATAAGGAGTCCTAAGGACAATGGGTCTTCGAATGTACCAAAGATCTTTCCCCTACTTTACATGGAAGAGTAGAGTAGAGTTTATTTTAAGCCGAGTTCATTAAGTTCCCTATGGAAGTAAGCCCCTATAGTTAATTACATCCTGAGGAATGAAGTTCTTAGGAATACTCTCAATTAAGGTAAATGATCATTGTCTCCAAAGATTTCAAAGATAGGACTATCAATCAATTGGTTTTTTTAGAAAATGAAGTGGGATTGAGCAAAATGATGGAGTTATTATCAAAACCAAGGAAAGATGAGTAGGGATGTTCATGATACTAAGAAGCCTAATGAGTATCCCAAACTATCCTATAGTTGGGTTTTATATTTTTGAAATTGAGGGAAATTATATATTTGAGTAAATTTTATTAAAAATCTAAGACTTACAATTCTACAATACAAGATTGTAAAAATACCTAAGAGGTGAGGATTTATACTTGTAGCCTACAATGGGAAGCAGTGACCTCAGATCTTAAATTTAGGGATCTTTGGAAAGGACCAAAGCACAACTTAAATAAAAGGCAAAAAAATGGGTATATGATTTATCTCCACAAAAGAGAATAAACCACCCGACTATTGGACTTACAATTGCCTGGGGGTGGCCGCCAACTAACTCCTCCTATGATTTTAAATACATGTAGGCAAGTCTATCCTTTGCAAGATGGCTAAGTTGTTGTTTATTTTGATAGAAGAGTAAGTCCTTAAACTCACTCTCTTAGAGACTAGATCATGAGGGGCATGAATTCATGACTTAACTAATTACGCAATCATAAATAAAACACCAATCAATTTATAAAATTAGCATAAAATAATAAGAGGCCGATGTGGTCAGGTACCATAATACAACTCAAAAAGAAATGTGGGTAGCCGAGCTATGCCCTTATACAACCCATATTACAAATGAATAATTATAATTAAAAGGAATGCATGTTATGGGAGTCTACATTCTTCATTCTTCATTTTAATTTGCTTCTTTTCTTTCTTCCTTTTGTCTTGATTGGAATAAGGTTAAAGGCATCACATGGTGCATAAGACTTGGTCTTATGACCAATGTTCATCCTAATCCCCCATAGCATTCATTTCAAATCATAATTACAAAATTTACATCAAAATGGGAAAGATAAATCTAACTAAACTTACAAAACAAAGGTCAGTTAAACATACCACACAACGCAAGAAGTTATATGAATAAGTTGGACTTAGCACCCCATATATGTAACTAAGTCCACCTATCTTAGTTTGGATTATGCTTAGGGATATAAGCAACCTGTAGAGCAAAATCATTTATATTTTTATTACAGTGCCCCTTAAGCACAATCCTCTAGAGAAGACATGATTAGGCTAAGATCACCCTATCACCCAGTTTACGCACATAAACCCTAACATCCAGTCTAAATCATTACATCACCATCAAACCATGCGCCTAACATAGAATTAGAAATACGACTTTCTAATGTGTGCCATTTAAGGCTTGTGTGACATGTCTTAGCTAGGCTTTAAGGACGGAATTTTCTAAGTATGAAAGATTCAATTTAGATGGTGGTTTTAGTTTAAGTGATTTAGTTGATTTTTCAATTTTAGTTGGTGATTCGATTTATTTTGAATGAACCCACACTTAATGACTACATGTTATGAAGAGAAGAAAAGAAAGGACAACTCTCCTTCATCCTTACCTTAAGTGATTTCTAAGGTAGATTCATTAATGAATTTCTTTGGTGAATGATTTTTAATTAATCCTATTTACTCTAAATAGCCCTATTCAATAAGAAAGGCCTCTTAGGATTAGTAAGGGTGGATTGCTATCACATAACACACACATTCATACCATGCATATTATCCTAAACCTAACTATACATGCACTGCAAATCTTAACACACTTCAATGATGAATGCAAAGAGATATGATCTGAAAATTTGGATATTACATTAATGCATGTCTTTGTTATGTAAAAAAGAGATTTATCATCCATTAACTAAATGCACATCCACATGTATAATAGTTATAAGTGAGTATAGTGCCATTATTTTCTACACTAGGGGCATAAGGTACAAGACCTACTTAGGGCTACTTAAAGCCTCACAGCCCCGAGATGTCCAAACTGATATACCACTTTTGTTAGATACATGTAAATGTACAAAAAGAATAAAATGGATAAGGAATCATGCAAAAGATTATGTTTGATTTGGTTGTATAATTTACATGTATAATATGAAGATCCTTCTTGAGTCATAACATAGAAATGCATTAGAATAGATTTAAATAAGTGTTGTGTTCTCTTCAAATGAACTATACACTTTGCAAATTCTATGTAAATCCATGTTAAGAGAAGAAAAGAGAACATCATAATACACATCTTATGTTATAATCACATGCAAACTTATAAATATTTATAAGTAGCATCACCTCATTAATAATCTTTGATTTATAGGTTTTGAAAATAATTTTTGGTTTTAATAGTGATAATAGCCACTCATATTCTTAGTTTTAGCCAACACATACAATTTGACATAAAAGAAAACATTTTTTAAAATTAATTTTTAAAAGAAATGAATGTATGATTTCATATGAAAAATAATATTTAACATGATTGGAAAGAAACAAAGGAATGTAAGCACATGACTTCATTCACCCTAATTAATTCCTAAGGATAATCCTATAAAAATAAGATCATTTAAACTGAATCAAAATTTTTAAGAAGATTTTTATTTTTGAATTTGATTTGACTAAGGAAGAGTGAGAAATGTTTGTTAATCCTAACCCATTCCCCCATGTGTGAATTGGTTTGGTTTAATTTAGAATAATTAGGTTGATTTTAGGGTATGATTTGGTTAAGGTATGAAATAAATAAAGTAATTATCCCTTACCTATATCACCTTAAGTTAATTAACTAATTAATAATAAGCCAGTATGATATGCAACCACATGAAATGCAAATTTGCAATGTTCCTATGAAATAAGGGGCCTAATGCAATTGGCTTATGATTAATAGTTAATTAAACTCAAGGGATCTCACTTAATTACTCTTATGATTTTCTCACACCATTGACCTCACTTTTGGAGTGAGCTTTCAACTTTTCCATCCTAGACATAAGGACTCCTCTAAACACTAAGAGTTTCCTTAGTCTTAAGACACTTATAGTGATTAGCTGAACACTTAGCCTAACCCTAGAGACTTAGAAGAGTTAGCCATAGGAATAGGTTATGCCTTAGGGGTATTAGGAAGACTTGCCTACCCTATAGCTTAAACCTAGTCCTTGCTTCCCTCCTTCAAACCAATTCAAAATCAGATCTTAAATCAATTCCAACTCAATTGTTTTTAACAAATCATAAATCAAATTCCAAAATCTAAATCATGAATCAATTCCAAATCAAATCTTAAATCAATTCCAACTCAACTGATTTTTCAAATCATAAATCAATTCCAAAATCCAAATAATAAATCAATTCAAAATCAAATAATTGAAACCCATGATCAATTCCAAATCCAAAATCTTTTCTAAGCCCTTTTGATTCCATCTTATGGACTTACCTCAAACCAAATCCAAATCAATCCAAAATCAAAATATTCTCATAACCCATTTATATTCTCATTTATATTCACAAATCTAAATGAAACATAAATTCCAATAACCAAAACTAAATTCAAAACTCAAATCTAAATCCAACTTAAATCCAACTTATACTCTTTCAAGTTAAATACTTGAACTTAACTAAATCATTCTCAAATCAATACAATCATCTAGATTTTCTCTTCAAACAATCACTTCTTCTTCATTCACATACCCAAATATAAATATAAAATACAATCACCAAACCAAATTCAAACTAACCCAAGTCAAACCCATGTTCACCCTCTTGACTTGAAATTGTCAAATGAACCAAAACCCATTTTGACTCCAAATCACTTGCAATTGAATTTATATTTCCATGATAAGTCCATAAGTGAGTTCAACCAAGCCTAAATCAAGCCTTGATCAAGCTAATTAACCCATTTAGGCTCACTTGACCTAAAGTGACCTAAAGGACCTTTTTTGAGCCAAATTCTAATCCAACCCAAATTGGATTGAACTAAGCTCATCTAAGCCTCACATTGTGAGCAAAAATCATCCTAGGATGATCAATCACTCAAATTGGGTCAAGCCAAGTCAAACCTAGCCTTTGACTAAGTCAACATTTAACCCAAATAAAATCCAAACTAGATAAAATTCACTATAAACCAAATTGATTGAAACCATTGATCTAAAGCAATCCATAATGAATGATTGAACTTGAACAAGTAACCAATTGAGCCAAACCAAGCCTAATTGGCCACTTGACCTAAGTTGACCCAAGTTGACCTAAAAAGTCAAAATGGGTCAAATCTTGAACTAAGCCAAATTGATTGTAATCAATGGGTCAAACTCATTCTAAATTGATTGTTGAACTTGACCAAAGCTTCAATTAGCCAACTAGACCCAACCCAGCCCAATTGACCATGAACCTAACTTGACCTAAAAGGATCAAATCAAGTTGAAACCAAACCAAACCATAATTGATTGAAACTAAATATTGCAATACATTTTAAATAATCAACCAAGCCTAAACCAACCCATGACCTAACAATTGGTCAAATGGTCAAATTGGTCAACTTGACCCATTTGACCTAAATGAACCTAAATGATGCAAAACCAAATATAAACTAAATTGAACCAAACTAATGATACCCATAGGCTCCAAATGATCATTTGAACTTGACCTAACCCATGGTTTGACCTAATTTGATCAATTGGTCAACCCACTAATTTGACCCAACCTGACCTAAATGGGTCAAGTTGAACCAATTCAAGCCAAATGAAGTCCAAACCACTTGAAATTTGGCCCAACCCATTTTTGAATCATTTTAAATCTGTCCAAATCAAAATCAAGGCCAAATGACCATTTTACCCTTAGGTCAAAGGGTATCCTATGACCAAATTCACTTGGAATTTGGTCCTTTCTCTCTGAGAGCCACTTGCCTTCCTCCTAGTAGTCCACATGGACATTAAGGGTGGTGGTGAACATGACCCAAGCCAAGGCCAAACCAACCCCTCCAATGGGAATTGAACACTTGGATCACTCAAGACACTCACCTAGCACATGGGCAATCACTTTCCTTCCCTCCACTACCTAAAATGAATCACATGGGATGCCTAACAGTCCAAATTGATCAACCAATCTCAGCAATTGAGCTAAAATGGCAACTTAACTCTCGACCGTCTGATCTAAGGAGGGGTAGATATACTCCCCCTCATTCTCACTAACCACAAGCATCAATTTGACTGAGCTCAGAATAAAACCAAGCATTCCTAAGTTTCCCAAAGCCATTTCCAAGCTCCCTTGATTTCTCCTTCAATTTTCCTCAAAGAAATAGGGAGGTCCATCCCAATTCCAACTCATCCAATTCTCCATCAAAACCAAATTAAACTTGCAAGCACCATCAAGGACTTCATCTCACTGCTTATTTCCCAAGTCACCAAGCCAAGGAGGACTTTGATCAAAGCATCCATTGAAGGGGAGCTTGGTCAACATCATCCACTTAAATCAAGACTTGATACCTTCAACAAGGCTTCATCTCTACTAGACAAAAGCTACCTCTTGGAAGCATCGATAGCCTCCTGAGGTATTGCTCAAAACCATCTTAGAAAAAATTATTTTTGTCCTTTTGAAGGAAATTGTAATCCTTGAGATCTTGATTGGATACATTGCTTATGCTTCCCAAAAGTGGGGTGAGTTTGAACTCCATCCGAGCTTGATTGATCGACACGACGATGGTATCATCTCGCCGCTGTGGGAGGAGATATCACACACCATTCATTCCACATGATTGGAATGGATGGTGTGATTAAATCATGATAGATCTCCCCTAATTTAAGCCTAAATCATGGATTAATCTCCCCGATCTTAGATGGACGCCAATGGAGAAAGTGCATCCACCGCCACGACTCAATGATGGATGTGACAACTTAAATAACCCATTCATGCCACATGAAAGGCACGCCACCGCCATGTCATCTGGGATTAGGGATTTAATTAGCTCTAATTAATTTATTTTAAAGCTAAAACTTCAAAATTCATAACTAATTGTAGAAAATCTAAAAAATACAAACTCAAGTTCATTTTAAAGATAATTCAAAGGAGAATAATAAAAAATTAATTTAAATTTTAATTTTCACTCAATTTGGGTTTTATTGAAATGTAATTAGGCTAATTACTCCCTTTAATTACTTAATTAATTCCAAACTTAAGGTTGATTAGTGAGATGATCTCGCCTCCCATGATTTTCTTGGAATTTATTGGATTAATTAGGGAATTGCTTATTTCATCCTTAATCCTCTCAATTAAATAAATGATTATTTAACCTATTAAATAGTGATAAATTTATTAATTAAGCTTGTTAATCATGAAATAGTGAATGGACTTAGGAATGAGATTAGATTTCTTTTCCAATCTTTTCCCCTAAGTTTATTTCATTTGGATAAACACTTAATAATTTGCAAATTAATTAATGGCTTAATCACTTAATTAACTCAATTAATCAAACTCAAAACTAAATCACTCCAAAACTTAATCACTTAATTCTTGGGTAGATTCTTAGGTGTTTAATAACCTACGAGGATTTCAAAGGAACTTATAATCAAACTACATGTGTAGATGGTTACAAAAGTACTTAATTAAACCTTTTAGCTTAATTAATCAATAATTGTGAGCCAATTACATTAGGCCCATTTATTTCCTAAGTGCATTATTGATTTAAATTCCATTGGTTCCATATCATATGTTAGCTCATAATTACTTGTTTAATTATGTTAAAGTGGTATAGGTAAAGGGGTAATTAATGGATTTAACTCATACCTTAACCTAAACAAAACATAAAATCAACATAATTGTTCTAAAATTAAACTAAACCAATTCACATATGGGAGAAATAGGTTAGGATCAGCAAACCTTTCTCATGTTTTCTAAGTCAAATCAAATACAAAAATAAAAATCTCTATAAAGAATTTTGATTCACTTTAAATGATCTTATTTTATAGGATTGTTTTAGAATTAAGGTGAATGAAGTTATATGCTTACATCACTATATTTCTTTCCAAGCATGCTAAATATTATTTTCCATATGAAATCATGCATTCATCTCTTTTGAAAAATCAATTAAATAAAATGTTTTATTTTATGTCAAATTGCATGTGTTAGTTAATGTAAGAATATGAGTGGCTATTATCACTATTAAACCAAAATTTTTTTCCAAAACCTATAAATTAAAGATTATAAATGAAGTGATGCTACTTATAAGTATTTATAAGCTTGCATGGGATTAGAGCATAAGATGTATTTTATATTATTTTCTTCTCTTCTCTTAACATGGATTTGAATAGGATTTGCATAGTGTATAGTTCATTTGAAAAGAACACAACACTTGCTTAAATCTATTCCTATGCATTTCTATGTTATGACTTAAGAAGGATCCTCACATTTACACATGTAAATTATACAACCAAATCAAACATAAATCTTTTGCATGATTCTTCATCCATTTATTTCTTTTTTACATTTACATGTATTTAAAATAAGTGGTATATTAGTTGGACATCCCGAGGTCGGGCTTTAAGTAGCCTAAGAAGGTCTTGTACCTTACCCCCGTGTAGAAAATAATGTATACTCACTTATGTCTTTTATACATGTGGATGTGCATTATGTTAATGGATGAAGAATCCATTTTTCTACATAAAAAGACATGCAATATCCAAATTTTTAAATCATATCTCTTAGCATTCATCATCAAAGCATGCTAAAATTTGCATTGCATTTATAAGTATGCTTAGATTATTCATATGCATGGTATACATGGTGGAAAGAAATAAATGGTCGTGTGTCATGTGGTAGTAATCCACCTTAATTAATCCTAAGATGCCTTTCTTATTGAATAGGGCTATTTAGAGCAAATCTAAACTTAGGGTTAATTAAAATAATTAATAAAACATTCACTAAAAAAATATTAATGAATCTACCTTAGAAATTACTTAAGGAAGGGATGAAAGATGAGTTCTCTTCTCTTTTCTTCTCTTTACAACATTTAGTAAGTGTGGTTCATTCAAACCAAATCACATCACCAACTAAAATTAACAAATAAACTAAATCACTTAAAATGAAACCACCCTCTAAATTTAATCCTTCACACTTAAAAAATTCTAACCGTAAAGCCTAGCTAAGACATGCTACACAAGCCTTAAATGACACACACATTAGGCTAAGTCACCATTTCTAGCTCTATGTTAGGGTGGTGCTTGGTTTGATGCCTAATTTTATTTTGTGATATAATATTTTTAGACTGGATGTTAGGGTGCATGTATGTAGTCTAGATGTTAGGATGATATTTATCTAATCATGCTTTCTGGAGGATTGTACTTATAAGCCGTAATAAAAAAATATAAATTGCTTGTTGCTTATAAGCATAACCCAAATTAAGATAGGTGGACTTTCTTGTGTGGTGCTAAGTCCAAATTATTCATATAACTTGGGTTATGTAATATGTTTAGCTAATCTCTATTTTGTAGTTTAGTTAGATTTATCTTCCCATTTTGATGTAAGTTTTGTAATTGAAATTTGGAATGAATGTTATGGGGAATTAAGGTGAACATTGGTTATAAGACCATGTCTTATATACCATGTGAAGCCTTGGACCAAACCACATATCAAGTCAAATTAAAAGAAAGAAAGAAATGAAGCAAAATCAAAATAAAGAAATCAAGAAATGAAGAAATAAAGACATGAAGAAATGAAGAATGAAGACTCCCATAACATGAATTCCTTTTAATTGTAATTATTCATTTGTACTCTAGGCTGTATAAGGGTAGAGCTCGGCTACCCATTTTCCTTTTAGGATTTGGTGGAACATGACCACATCAATGTCTTATTCTTTTATGCTAATTATACAAATTGATTGATGTTTTGTTTATGATTGTGCAATTAGGATGGCATGAACTTCCTAGTTTCTTCATTATTTGATGAATGGACTGAATGTGATTAGGCTCTTAGGGAAAAATAAATTTTCTATCCAATCAATTAACTCAAATTAAATTAAATAACTCATAACCTCACCTAAAGCCTATAACATAAATCAAGATAATAAAAGATTTAGCAACCCCTTAGTGTATGTCTCACATCATGCATAAATCATATTGCTTCACTCTTGCTAATGGAGGGCTTCCACCTTTGCCAAAAAATATGGCTTGACCTTTGAGATCCATAGTGGAAAAACACCTCCTTCTTTCTTATTTTGGCCAATAACCAATTTCTCATGCATTAGGAATATAAAATCCCATAGCCTATGTCAAATAAAAATGTCCAAAAATTAAAATAAAACTCAACAAAATTTGCATTAGATTAAGTCATTATTCATGCCCTTCATGATCTAATCTTTTACGGAGTGTGCTTAAGGATTTAGTCTCCTTTCTAAATAAACAACACCCTAGCTATCTTGCAAAGCATAATACTTGCCTACATGTATTTAAAATCATAGGGGAGTTAGTTGGCGACCACCCCCAGGCAGTTATAAGTCCAATAATCGAGTGGTTTATTTTATCTTATGGAGATAAACCATATACTCATTTTTGCCTTAGATTTAGGTCATGCCTTGGTCCTCTCCAAAGCTCCCTAGATTTAGGATCTGAGGTCACTATTTTCCTTTATGGCTATAAGCATAAATCCTCACCTCTTAGGCATTTTCATGATCTTGTATTATGGAATTGTAAGCCTTAGATTTCTAATAAAAATTCAACTCAAACATATAATTCTTCTCAAATTTAAAAAATATAAAGCCCAATGATTGGATAGTTTGGGATGCTCACTAGGCTTCCTAGTATCATGAGCATCCTCTACTCATTCCCCTTTGGTTTCGATAATACTCCCTTCTGTTGATCAATCCTACTTTTTTCAAAATAACTAATTTTTTGATAGTTCTATCTTTGAAATCTTTGGAGATAATGATCATTTATCTTAATTGAGAGTATTATAAAGGAATCTCATTCCTTAAGATGTAATAACTATGGGTTGCCTCCATGGGAACTTAATGAACCTTAAAATAAACCCTACTTTACTTTTCATGTAAAGTAGGGAAAGATCTTACATTGAAGACCCATTATTCTTATGAGTCCTTATTAGGTGATTAGGTTCATTATAGGATGATGACTTCTATCTCTCGAGATAGTACATCATTCCTCATTATCACACCTGATCACCCTAATAAGTACATTTATGGATCTACGTGGTGTCACACAAACATATTTTTGAAACTCAAAATTTGAAAATAAAACACCACTTTTTTTTCTAGACTGTGGGATGGTTCCTCTCTCCATCTTTGGTAAATGATCATTCTCCAAGTATGATAGTGGATTTATATTTTATATGAATCGAGACTATCCTTTTTCATTGTACTTAGTTTATTTCATTCTTAAGCTAAGCTAAACATCCTTTAGGTTTTAGGACCTTACTCCATGTAGGTCTTAAAACCCTTATTGTCCTCCAATAGGTGAAAATAAAATTTATTAAAAAAGAGATTACTAAAAATCCTAACCTACCATTTCTATGGTAAGGTTCATTCTACAAGTAAGAAAAATAAATCCTTCATAAAATTAACACTTTTAAAAGCACTTTTCCAAAATTCACATAAAAATATTTGCAAAATTTTTTACAAAATACATATAACTCAACCCCATTTAACAATCCTCATGATTATATGTAGGTTCTTTTCAAAAACAAAATCAAAATCATCTTTCAAAAAGCGCAAATTTAAAATGAACATCCTCATTCAATATACCCAAATTTATTGAATGAAAATTTCATTTCCAAACAAAATCATAATCAACTCGCAAAAAGCACAAATGAACATCCTCATTCAATATACCTAAATTTATTGAATGAAGATTTCATTTCCAAATAAAATTAAAAGCACATTTGAAAAAGCACACATTTAAAAATGAGAATCCTCATTCAATATACCAAAATTTATTGAATAAAAATTTTATTTCCAAATAAAATCATGTCATAAAAATTGAAATTCCATTCTCAACATATGGAATTTCTTTCTTTTCAAAAATTAAAAATTTGAAGGTAAGCCTTTTCATTCAATATATCCAGATATGTTGGATGGAGGTTCTAGCTGCAAACAAAATCACACCATTTGAAATTCCACTCAACACATTCCATATTTGTTAAGTTAGAATTCCCTTCTTTTCAAAAAGCTATAATCACACACAAAAATTTCATCTTTGAAAAATAAAATATAATTGACTTCCATTTTACTTACCCAAGTTTGTTAAATGGAAATCTACTTTGCAAAAATCATGAAAATAAAAATACATTGGAATTCCATTTAACATACCCAAATTTGTCAAATGAGAGTTTCATTTCTCAAAAAGAAATTTAAAAAAAATAAATGGATTCCATTTAACTCACCGTGCTTGTTAAATAGAAATCACTCCTTTAAAAATGACACAAAAATCAAAACTCGAAAATCAAACACATTTGGACTTTATTTAGCATACCCAAATTTGCTAAGTAAAGATCCTGTTTTAAAAATCACAAAAAATCAAACACATTTGGATTTTTATTTAGCATACCCTAATTTGCTAAGTAAAGATCCCTTTTTAAAATAAAAACACAAAAATCAAACACATTTGGACTTTATTTAGCATACCCAAATTTGCTAAGTAAAAATTCTCTTTTCAAACATACAAAAAAATTATACACGTTTGATTTTTTATTTAGCATACACAAATTTGCTAAGTAAAGGTCCCATTTTCAAAACTAAAAAAAAAACATTTGGACTTTATTTAGCACAAATTTAAGCTAAAGTAAAGATTCTATTTCTAAATTCATACATGATTCACATCATGGGAAAACAAGCAAAAGAAGAAAATATTTTGAAACAACTCACTTAGCACCCAAGGTTGCTAAATGAGTAATCCCAAACAAAATCAATTGACCCTCTATTTAACATACTCAAATTTGTTAAAATAAAGGGTCCCCAAATAGAAAAAATCAAATTCAAATATGAACCAATGAAAGCATAAAAAAATCTCTTCAAAATATTTGAACCCATTTTCAACATACACAAATTTGTTGAAAGTGGATTCTAAACTGAGAATCTCTTCTCCAATTCATTTAAAATCTCTCTCCTAAATTCAAAGAGCTCCACTCATATTCAAATTATTGAGTGTGGGTTCAATTTCTAAAGCAAATTTAAAAAGTCAGCAGAATATCAAAATAGAAAATATGATTTGAGTTTGTTTCCAACAATTGTAGAATTCCAGTTCAGTCTCAGTCAGCTTTATCTAAAATTTTAGTACAGTTCAAATGGATGCTTAGATGTATGTGTTTACTTTTCCCTTTGGGATGGATTTGGCCTTGGATCAGGCCAGCCTCCCACAAACTGATTTTGCTCATCTGATACACTTTGGCTAAGGATTCGAGGGGGGCTAGATCACTATGAGGGGGGCAACCTCACCACCATGTAGGAATGTCATGATCAAGGGCTGGCCATCCATGTTGAGATTCCTCTCATTCTAAATTTCCTTCACTACCCCTGCATCGCCCACCCAACATAACTCAACACAATAAGAGTTGCAAGATCAAGCTTACATCAGCGCATTACCAAGAGATGGAAGCATCATTATAGAAAGGACCTGTGGTGGGTAGTTCCTCCTTTGATTACATAGAACAAGTTCCATCCTCTTTTGGATCTGATGGAGAGGAAGCTGCTAGGAGGATTACAGTGTCACCTCCATCTGCAGTTCATTATGAGGCACCTACTAGAGATAGGAGGAGGTCATATGCTGGCCTCAGGATAGTTCTACACCAAGTTGGTGAGGCTTACAAATGGTCAGCATCGGTGCCCAATTTGATTTATGATCAGTTATTCCTATGTGTAGCATATCCACAGAAAGTTAGAGGCCCATGTTTAGTTCATGTTACTAGTAGAGAGAGTGAAGGTATGTAGCAATAGCCTCGCCTCATAGATTTCTCGACGCATGCTACCCACTGGTCACACTAGTATTCTATTGATTCAACCCATCATGGGAAGAGATCCCCACATAGAGAGAGTTAGTGTTGTCTCCATCACACCACTCCACTCCATGTCCGCCATCACCAGTACAGGTCCCATCTTCTGCCATCCATTGAAGCCATGAAGGCAGCATCAGGGGAAAAGAAACCCCACTAGTGATCCCATGGCTGGGATCCATTTCATCTATACCACCGAGGTGAGGCGAGCTCTCTCAACCTTCTACTTAGTGGGTGAAGAGGGAGTGGTGACCTCGTAGCATCATAGTTGTACCATCATCACCACCACCTCAGCAGATCATGGATATAGCAGCAGTAAAGGGAGAAGGAGATAGTTCCATTATCCCCATGGTGATAGATCCTCCCAGGAGCAGCACTCCACCCATAGTAGTTGACAGCCATGAGCATGTATCCAAGTGTAGCCCTCACAAGATTATTCTAGTAGTAGGGGAGGTCGATGTATCTCTTCATGAGCATGATCTTACCACCAACCTTGAGCATTTGTGCACAGATAGTTGGATTTTGGATGATATCGTATACAATATCTCATAGAGAAGAAAGAAATCCTAGGGTATGAGTGGTATGATCTAGAGGAAGAGAAGGTTAGCTTTGATCCCAATGAAGATGATTTGTTGGAAGACTCAGTAGAGGTGCATATGGTTAACACCAGGGGTTCCCTCCTTTGGGATCACCAAAATTTGGAAGGTGTTGTGGCCGAACAAGATGATACAACCTATTCGACCCAACACCTCCTTCAACAACTCAAACAAAAGGATGAATAGATTGACAAGATGGGAAAAAGACTTGAAGATTTGCTAGTGATAGTTCTAGCACTTCAGAATCAAGCTCAAGTAGCACATCCTACTATTATGGAGATAGTGCAGCCTTAGTTATTACATGTCTTTGATCAATCCAAGAGTTCACCTTCTGTAGGGCAAGGCAGTACTAGCTTGTCTAGGAAGGTAGTGGACAATACCTCCATACAAGAAAAGTATATCAAACTCATGGTTGAACAAGAAGTGAAAGAAGCGCTGGTACAAGCTCGAGGTGGTTCATCAGTTTCGAAGGGTAGACCATACCCAGAGGAATTTGATGCTATCCAATACCCTAAGGGTTTTGTGCCTCCTTCTTTCAAGAGTTTTGATGGCAACGGGAACCTAGCCAACATATAGCACACTTCAAGCTGTTGTAACAGATGGTAGATGCACTATTGTTCCATCTCCTTATCGAGTTTAGGGAATAGCCTTTGATTGTTATGTCAACTCCCAACGATTAGAAGACTTTTGTTGAGCTAGAGCAACTCTTTGTTAAGAGATTTTCTGGAGCTCAGCAAAGGGTAACTATGGGCAATTCATTGTAGCACAACAATACCCCGATGAGTCCCTTGTTGATTATTTTGTTAGATGGTGCAATTTGAGCATGACATATGAACTACAGCTATCTGAACAACATGTTATTGAAATTCTACTAAAGAATATTCATGGCTCATCCGCCTTCATGCTTAAAAGTTTCACCATCAAGATATTTGAGAAGCTAATCAACAAGGTGGCTAGTCTACAAGGAGAGGCCAAACAGTTGCCTTTTCAAGATCAATCATCAAAGCCAAAGCTACATAAAGCCTATGAAAAGAAGTCGTGGAAAGGTTGGATAAGGGGAAGCAACCGTGAGATCATGAGAGACTTGAGCTCCATAGCCGCTTCCACCTCCTTTACCACCACCTAGCCATTTATCACCACTGCCTCCATGGCCTTCATCGCCTCCTCCTCAGCCATACTCTCAGCAGCAGTACACATACCCGCCCTTAGGTAGCTATCTTCCACCAACTCTTTTGGATAAATTAAACAAATTATTCATTTAAGAGGGAGGTGGGCAAGAAAATATTTAAGAACCTTTTAAAGAAATCTGATTTCAGCTACCCAAGCCTATGAAGCTGGAGGAAGTGGGAAGGAGTAATGATCCTAACTTTTGCCTCTACCACCACATGCTAGGACATGTTTTGGAGGATTGCTTTACATTTAAGGACTGGCTTGAGCACAGCTACAAGTCGTATAGTTATCCCTAAGAATATCTAGTGGAACAACCATCCAGTTCGAGGTAATCCTTGGAGATACATGTGATCCTCTCAAGAAGGTTGGGATATCTCTTTATCCCAACCTCTAAAAGATTATTTTAAAATCAAGAAACTTTCTTACTGCAGGCGCCTTGAACTTCTAACATCAAGGAAGGTTCACAAGTTGCCAAAGACAACTTGAGGAAAGTAGGAGCTCAGCAGCAGCATTATCCCATACTTGCCCGAGATAGCCAAGTAACCACCCACCAATCCCATCCTATTCCACACCATAGCTATTACTGACATTTCTTCACTAGCTCTTCTTCTAGCAGACATCTTGTATCAGCGGATGAAGACATCAAATCCCTCATCCCACTTACTTTACAATTTTTACTATGTACCTTCTTTCTAAATCCTAGAAATTAAGGAATAAAGCTAGTTTGAAATACATTTGTGTCACTTCTGATGGGTTGTCTGACTCTACTCTTTTAGAAAACTCTTCAAGTCTAAATAATTATAACAACTCTGATCATCTTCTTTCTGATTCAAAAATAGACTTTACTTTTCTAAATACTATAGGTTCACCTCTTGAGATAGACTTATAATCATCTAATTTTGAGAGTCCTATAGGAGATGTTGTAGGTATGCCTGACGAGCAGGTAGAATCTTCGACTAACCAGCTATAAGAGATCATTGAAGCTAACCTCTATAGTGGCAAGGATCTACCTCCTAGGGCAGCACCTCAAGGTAAGGGAAAACAAGTCATTGGTACCAGCGAGCAAGAAGCCCCTCCACAGGATGCTCCACTCATGGATATGCTTGTGGAGGATTAGCCTAGAGTTGACTACAATGAACTAAGCATATATGATGCCTTTTTCTTATCCAAAGAGATGAGAGAATCATTAATCAAGGCTCTTCTTGATCCAGAAATATGCTTAGCTCAGCAAACTATTGGTGGAGAGGAGGCACATTATTCAAGAGAAGCCCAGAGGAGTCACATTCATCTATGAAGGCCTTCTTCTTGGGGACATGGAGCACAACCATCTGTTCAACATCACAGTGGATATGAGAAGATTCAGACTTTCTAGGGTTTTAGTTGATCTAGGTGCATCGGTAAATATTATGAGCTTAAAATCCTTTGCCTATTTGAGGATTGACATATCTAAGCTCTGAGGAGATTGGATGATGTTGAGAGGATTCAATGAAGAGGGCGAGATGGCTTTAGGCTCCATAGTGTTACCTTTAGAAATATGTGACTGGAAGACTGAAACCAAGTTCTATATAATTGATTCAAATACATCATTTTTTGCTTTGCTCAGTAAGCCTTGGATACACTAGAACAAGATGATTCCATCCACCCTTCATAAGTGCATCAAGTTTTGAAGACATGGAATCGAATACAGTGTCAAAGGGGATAAAAAGTCATTTTTAGTTAGAGAGGTCAAGATATATGATGATGTGACCTACTATCTTCCACAAAATCAAAATGTTTATTTTTACAAACTTGTTCTAAATTCAAATACAAAATAAAAAAGAAAAGAAGAAAAAGAAAAAGAAAAGAAAAAGAAAAGAAGAAAGAAAGTACAAGTGAGCGAGAAAGGGACACCGAGGAAGAGGTAGCCGCATGTCACATTCCACCCACAGTTTGTTCCACCATATGAACATATGGGTAGGATGACTCGACCTCCACCAGTGAGAAGGCGATAAGGTAATTAAAGGTAGAAGACCCCGCCCAGCCCAAGGGGCTATGTTCCAGTTCATAAGAGTAATCTTGCATTCACATAGACTTGGAATCTCGAAGATGAGTCTCATGTGATACCACCCAACCCTCTGGGTTTCATTGGAGGTGACACTCAAGATAGTGATGAAGACCAGGCCTCCAAGCAAAGCATGAATGTATTTGAATCGTTTATGTAAAACTATTAGGTAGTAGTTGGGAACTTTAGCTCTAACCCAACTTTCTTCTCAAAAAGTTGAAGGTTTAGTAGTTAAGAAAGTCCCTAGATCTTCCATGGATATCAAGCCAAAGAGATTCCTATTGGGATCATCATTCTCAAGTCCAGAAGCTGATGTAGAACTTGAGGATAATTCATATAAAAATTTAATGGATTTACCTTTTGATTAGTACCCGCTTTGTGTTCATAATCTTGCAAAAAAAAAGTTTGATTCCTTATACATGGTCCAGGCACAAGTCAGAGTATTTTGAAAAGCAGTGGAACAACAAAGGTAGGGATGCACAATCAAGACTAGGACTAGGATTCGGTACAGTGAGTCAAGTCAATCACAATGATTACTGCTTAGTTATCACCAATCATTTTGAGTCTGATAGGTTCTTCTCAAACCACACTAACTCTTATGAGGAGGTGACTTTAGATGATTCTGAGTTTCTTCAAATCAAAGATGCTCCTCCAAACTTTGAAGAGGAAATCCATTCAATTATTGAAAAGTTCAAAGAAATCAACATCGGGACAGAAGAAAATCCACACCATACAAACATTAGTTCTCTGCTAAACGAAGAAGAAACCAATGACTTAGGCTATTTATTTAGTTTAAGGACTACTTTGCAAGGAGCTATGAAGAGATGCCCAGATTATCTTCTAATAAAGCAGTCTATAAACTAGCAATAGACCCTAACATTAACCTTATCAAGCAAGCTCCTAGATGCATGCGATTAGAAATTGAACAACAGGTCATTTTTTAAGTCAAGAAATTGATCATTGCTAGTTTTATCAAGGAAGAAAAATACCCCTACCTGGTTAGCTGTCAGTTAAAAAAAGAATGAGCAAATTCACATATGCATCGATTTCAGGGACTTAAATAAGGCATGTCTTAAGGATGAATTTCCACTTCCTATACCAAAGTTAATGGTAGACTTTGCCTCATCTCATGTTGTTTTCTCTTTTATGGATGGGTCATCTGGCTACAACCAAATTAAGATTGCCCCCAAGGATGAAAGAAATACTACTTTTCAAATCCTGATCAAAATATATTGTTATAAGGTCATGCCTTTCAACCTTAAAAATGTCGGTGCCACATACCAACAGGCCATGATTCAGATCTTCAATGAACTCATTCAACTTCAAGTTGAATGCTATATTGATGATCTAATAGTCAAAAGCAAAGAAAAGGAAAACCATCTCTTTGACTTGAGAGTAGTTTTGAACAGTAAAGATAATTCAACCTCAAAATGAATCCCCTGAAGCATGCATTCTAAGTAGCTTCAGGGAAGTTCCTTGGGTTTGTTGTCCAACATTGGGGAATAGAGATAGACCCATAAAATATCAAAGCTATCTTAGAAATGACACCCCCTAAAAGTCTAACTCAACTCAAATCTTTCCAAGGTTGCATCTAAGACGCTTTATCTCCAATCTATCGGGGAGATGCAAGCCATTTTCAGCATTTGTCAAAAAGGATGCTAAGTTCAAGTGAGATGATAAGTGTCAGCATACTTTTGAAGACATCAAACAATATTTGGTGAAGCCAGTTCTAGTAGCCCCTGTCTTGGGCAAGCCACTTATCCTCAACACTGCTGCATTGGATGATTCCCTTAGCACATTATTGGCTCAAGCCAACGATAAAGGGAAGGAGAATGCTCTCTACTACCTTAACCGTCATTTGATCGTTGTTGAAGCAAACTATCCACCTATTGAGAAATATTAGCTCTCATCTTCGCATCACAAAAGCTACACTATATGCTTTCGATAAGGTGAACTTGATCTCAAGATCAATCCACAGTATCTCATGACATTGATGTCGCATTGTAACGATGGTCCATGATTCTCTCATAGTTTGATATTACATTCATACCCTCCATGAAAGGATGGGCACTAGTGATTTCTTAGACACACCCACTGATTCTCTATTTAATGATGACCTCCCCGATGAACAAATCATGAACTTAGGGGACAGGATTCACCATTAGAGATGTATTTTGATGGTGCGCCTTTCACAAAGGAGAAGAACCATGATCTACTCTTCCGGAAAAGGTAGGGGAATCATTCTCTTAACTCCATCGTGATGTGATGAGATTCTCACACTATCTCCAATCCATGCACCAACAATGAGAAGTATGAGGCTTTGATCGGTCTGAGTTAACTATTATAGTATGTCAAAAGCATCAACATCTATGGGATTCTCAGTTCATCAACCGCATTGGGTCCTATAAGGTTCTAAAACTTAAGCTTCGTTACTATAATGATTACACCATGAAGCTGTTGGCCCAAATCCTTAAGGTCACCATCTACAAGGTCCCTCGAAGAGAGAATGCAATAGCATATGCTTTGGTCAAATTGCCAAGGAATTGGCATGTCCAGAAGATGAGTCCATTCTAATAAGGGTCCAAAATAGATAAGTCATATCCCTTATTAATGAACTCATCAAGAGATTCTCTTGAAGGGGAGGTTGTCATTGTCAATAAAGACAAGGAGCTAGATTGAAGGTAACCATTCATAGATTGCTTAAACATAAGCAAACTACCTTAAGAGAAATCATAAGCCTATCATATGAAGCAGAGAGCTCTCTCCTATGCTCTCATGGATGGAACCTTATACCGACAGTCTTTCAATCAAATATGGCTATGTTGTTTAGACAAACACAAAGCCCATAAAATAATGATCGAGGTACAATTAGGTCTATGTGGAGCGCATCAATCCAGTCCGAGGATGAAAGCAAAGCTCAAGAGGCTAAGATACTACTAGCCTTCGATGATCATAGACTGCGTGAATATAGCTAGGAGATGCCATCAGTGTCAGGTACATGGTGTGATCCTACATCAACCACCCAACATTCTGCATCCTACATTGGCCTCATGGCCATTTGAGTGTTGGGGTATGGACATAATGGGTCCTATTGATCCTCCTTCTTCTAAGGGTCATTGGTTCATCCTAGCTGCCACCGACTAACTTTTTCAAGTGGGGAGATACAATCCAGCACAGAGAGGTCACAACTCAGCATGTGCTCTAGTTTTTTAGGAACCATATTGTATATAGGTTCGGGGTGCCTCAAATTATATCAAAAAGGTACGATTCAAAAGACCAAGATCAACCTTTGCCGGAGACATAGTATAGATTGAGATATTCCACCATCTACTATCCCGTGGAAAATGGCCTAGCAAGCATTTCAATAAAACTCTCATTCAAATACTAAAGAAGACACTTGATATAATAAGCAAGTGGCATGTGCTAATTTAAGCAGAGCATACACACCATACAATATAGAACTCCAACCCAATCCACCTGCTCTCTTAGTGTATGAGTCTGAAGCCATTCTACCCTTAGAAGTGTAACTCCCATCACTAAGGATAACAATGGGTAAAATCACTGAGAAGAATGCGGTTGTGTTAGAAGAGCTCAAAGGTTTGGAGGAGAGATGCCTACTGCATGCAAGAACCTCGAGTTATACAAAGCCAAGATGATTCAACTCACAACAAGGTCTACTAAAACTTTTCAGGTAGGAGAGCTTATTTTAGCTCTAAGGAGACCAATTGTTGCCCTTGAAAGATGGGAGGCAAGTTTGAATCCACTTGGGAAGGTCTTTTTATCATAGAGAAGGCCTACCAAGGAGGATCTTATCAACTTATTGATTGTAAAGAGGAACACCCAATGTTTCCAATTAATGGGCTCTATTTAAAGAAATACTATCCATAAAATCATGTTTGAAAATAATTATCATCAAAATTATATTCCAATTCATCAAGATATTCTCTTTAGTGAAGTGTTATTTGCTTATTTTTGAATCCACCATGACGTGTTTAGGATAGGTGTAAGAGAACCCAAGTGGCATCCTATCCCTCTTTCATAACACAAACACAAACACAAACAAAAAAATAAACACATATCTTTATCTGAGCTATTTTCATGTCGGAGCAAGCCCACTATGGCACTCACTCATTTGCTGCTCTAGGTTGGGTTGACATGCTACCTTGCTAGTATGTCACCACAATGATCATTTGTCCGCGATGTGAGTCCTGCTTTCTTTCTAACTTGACCATTACAAATCAATGAGCATCTTATTAGTTTGGTAGGCTTTACTACGCAGCCGTTAATCTACCTCATGTTGACTTTGTTTAAGAGGATGTAAGCTGACATGCTTTCTTCTTGAACTAGCATCATGCTAACTAGGTTAATATATTTGAGGTTTAGGATAAGTCCCAGTGGCTCCTTTCTCTTGACTACTCTTGGGTTGATATAAGTCTCTAGTGGCATTCACTCAAGAACCATATGTCGGATACCACCTATTATGCTAAGATAGACTATCCCACAATCAATCAATTCAATTGTAGGATGATGTGAGTCCCGATGCTTTCTTCCTAGTTGATTAAAACCGATGGGCACTTTAGGTTGGTTGATTATTTCTATTCGACATGACTCACCCTGGAATACACTACTTGGCGATGAGTCACATGCCTTCTCTTTGAGTTGGCCACCAAATACTTATAAACATTATCTTCTTTAGGGTTTTGGATAAAGCCCTTAGTGGCCCCTACGAGCACTCTATTTGGATTACATCCTTTGCCATTTAGACATTACTCGGGTTACTCTTGGATTGGACAGTCCCCCTTTCCTAGTAGCCACCCTTGTGGTTGGAGAATTTGTTCAGCGGATGCACAGATTCTCCCTTGGACTAGTAAATCTGAGATAGGTCTAGGCTGATATAAGCTCCTTCTCAATATGACCCCTCATAAACCAATAGGGTCCACGATAAACAAATAAAACAAATAAACAAATCTATTGGCTTGTGGATTAAATCAAGCGGTCCTTTCCCAAGGCATCCTATCTTGGTAGTGTAACTTCCCTATATGAATTGACTACACTTGATAAGTCCCTGTTGACACTCTCTCTCAGAAGTCACCGTAGTCGTTCAATCTATTTTGCCACAAACAAAGTTGCCGTAGTCATTTTGCTTTGGAAAATGTAAGTCTACTATGCATTCTTTCTAGCATTACTGTCACAAATCGACGGGCAGCCTTAGGTCGGATTGACATGTTACCTTGCTAATGTGTCACCCTAGTGGTCTTTTATTAAGAAAAGATGTGAGTCCCTATGCTTTCTTCCCTGAATTGGTCACTGCAAATTGAAAGGCACCCCTTTGGTTGGATAGTTTTCCCCTCAGTCGGGAAGCTACTCCCTTTGGATTGGTAAATGAGTAGGTCAAACGATGGCCTACTCGCATCCATCAAATTGATGAGATTCATCAAATATATTTAAAATGAAATTAATTTTGACTATCTTTGAGCTGATTGAAGTCCCGCAATGGCATTCACTCAGTAGTCATCCTAAGGTTGGGTTTGATCCATTGCCTTGCCAACAGATCATCCCAGCAACTGATCCCTACTTTGGAGGATGTAAGTTTACTATACTTTCTTCCTAATACAGCTGTTGCATACCAAAAGGCAACCCTTTGGTTGGATAGCCTTACCATGTGGTTGGTAGACTACCCCTTTAGATTGGTAAACCTGAAGTAGGCCAAGGCTAACATGGCCACTATTCAGTGCGGTCCATTGCAAACCAATAGGGTCCATTCAAAACTAAAAAATTAAAAAATATGAAACAAAATCAGCCCTCCTCCCTAGTGGAGTCAAATCAAAAAATCAAATCAATCTGTGAGATGCAAATCCTTCCTACTTCCCTAGCAAATCAATTCAATCCAACCCAAACTTGCCCCTTAGTGGAGGTTCACATCATTTATCCTTGGATTCCAAGTTTTAATCCCCAGGTAGATTTTATAACCTCAGAGATGACTTAAAACCTTCCATAATGGAAGGTTCACATACTCCATCCCTGGTAGATTCCTCCTTTGTTCTCTTATGTTTTTGACATAAGTAGAGTCTCATTGCACTAAGATCTTATTTCATTCTGAACCTAGAGTTTAGGAGTATATCATTTTTATTAGTGCTTCTAATCATTTGGCATTGTTGATCATCTCGGTCAACACTTTTATGTGTGGTGTACCTTGTTAGTCACACCACACCTATTAGGTGCCCTTCATTGACCTCACTTTTGGAGTAAGCTTTCAACTTCGCAATCCTAGACATATTGACTCCTCTAAACACTAAGAGTTTTCTTAGTCTTAAGACACTTCTAGTGATTAGGTAAACACTTAACCTAACCCTAGAGACTTAGAAGAGTTATCCATAGGAATAGGTTATGCCTTAGGGGTATTAGGAAGACTTGCCTACCCTATAGCTTAAACCTGGTCTTTGCTTCCCTCCTTCAAACCAATTCCAAATCAGATCTTAAATCAATTCCAACTCAATTGACTTCCTCAAATCATAAATCAATTCCAAAATCCAAATCATGAATCAATTCCAAATCAAATATTAAATCAATTCCAACTCAACCAATTTTCTTAAATCATAAATCTATTCTAAAATCCAAATCATAAATCAATTCCAAATCAAATAATTGAAACTCATGATCAATTCCAAATCCAAAATCTTTCTTAAGCTCTTTTGATTACATCTTATGGGCTAGCCCAAACCAAATCCAAATCACTCCAAACTCAAAAATTTTTCTCATAACCCATTTATATTCTCATTTATATTCACAAATATAAAGGAAATATAAATACAAATAACCAAAACTAAATTCAAAACTCTAATCTAAATCCAACTTAAATCCAACTTATACTCTTTCAAGTCAAATCCTTGAACTTAATCAAATCATTCTCAAATCAATCCAAACCTTTGGATTTTCTCTTCAAACAATCACTTCTTCAATCACATACCAAAATATAAACATAAACTATAATCATCAAACCAAAATCAAACTAACCCAAGTCAAACCCATGTTCACCCTCTTGACTTGAAATTATCAAATGAACCAAAACCCATTTGACTCCACATCACTTGCAATTGGATTTATATTTCCACCATAAGTCCATAAGTGAGTTCAACCAAACCTAAATCAAGCCTTGAACAAGTCAATTAATCCATTTAGGCTCACTTGACCTAAAGTGACCTAAAGGACCTTTTTGAGCCAAATTCTAATTCAACTCAAATTGGATTGAACTAAGCCATCTAAGCCTCACATTATGAGCAACATTCATCCTAGGATGATCAATCACTCAAATTGGGTCAAACCAAGTCAAACCTAGCCTTTGACCAAGTCAACATTTAACCCAAATAAAATTCAAACTAGCAAAAATTCACAATAAGCCAAATTGATTGAAATAATTGATCTAAACCAATCCATAATAAATGATTGAACTTGACCAAGTAATCAATTGAGCCTAACTAGCCACTTGACCTAAGTTGACCTAAGTTGACCCAAGTTGACCTAAAAAGTAAAAATGGGTCAAATCTTGATCTAAGACAAATTGATTGCAACTAATGGGTCAAACTCATTCTAAATTGATTGTTAAACTTGACCATAGCTTCAATTGGCCAACTACACCCAACCTAGCCCAATTGACCATGAACCCAACTTGACCTAAAAGGTCAAATCAACTTGAAATCAAACCAAACCAAAATTGATTAAAACCAAAGCTTGTAATACATTTCAAATAATCAACCAAGCCTAAACCAACCCATGACCTAACCCAATTGGGTCAAATGGGTCAAATTGGTCAACTTGACTCATTTGACCTAAATGAACCAAAACCAAATATAAATTAAATTGAACCAAACCAATGATACCCATATCCAAATGATCATTTGAACTTGACCTAACCCATGGTTTGACCTAATTTGATCAATTGGTCAACCTAACCCAATTTGATCCAACTTGACCTAAATGGGACAAGTTGAACCAATTCAAGCCAAATGAACTCCAAGCCACTTGAAATTTGGCCCAACCCATTTTTGAATCATTTCAAATCCCAAATCAAAATCAAGGCTAAATGACCATTTTAACCTTAGGTCAAAGGGTATCATATGACCAAATTCACTTAGAATTTGGTCATTTCTTTCTGGCATCCTCCTAGTGGTCCACATGGACACTAAGGGAGGTGGTGAACATGACCTAATGGGCTTGGATTGGCCATGACTCAAGTTAAGGCCAAACCAAACCCTCCAATGGGAATTGAATGCTTAGATCACTCAAGACACTCACCTAGCAAATGGGCACTCACTCTCCTTCCCTCCACTACCTAAAATAAATCTCATGGGATGCCTAATAGCCCAAACCGATCAACCAATCTCAGCAATTGAGCTAAAATGGCAACTTAACTCTCGACCATCCGATCCAAGGAAAGGGGAGATATACTCCCCCTCATTCTCACTCAAACCATGAGCACTCAATTTGATTGAGCTCTAAGAATCGAAACCAAGCATCCCTAAGCTTCCAAAATCTATTTCCAAGCTCCCTTGATTTCTCCTTCTCAATTTTTCTCAAAATTGAAATAGGGGAGGTCCATCCTAATTCCAACTCATCCAATTCTCCATCAAAACCAAATTAAACTTGCAAGCACCATCAAGGGACTTCGTCGAGCTTAATCAAGTTATTTCCCAAGTCACCAAGCCATGGGAAGGAGAACTTTGATCAAAGCCGATCGCCATTGAAGGGGAGCTTCATCAACCGAGTCATCCACTTCAAATCAAGACTTGATACCTTCAACAAGGCTTCATCTCTACTAGATGAAGCTACCTCCTCTATTGGAAGCGCTGGTGATAGCCTCTAGTGAGGTATTACTCAAAATTGATCTTAGGATAAAAATTGCTTGGGCCTTTTTGAAGAAAATTGCAATCCCTTGAGATACATTGCTTGTGCATCCCCGAAGGTTTGGGGTGAGTTTGAACTCTATCCGAGCTTGGGTGAGCTCGGATCGAGGGATGGTTGATGGACGACATCAATCTCTCACCTCTCGGGAAGAGACATATCACACCCTTTCATTCCACGTGATTGGAATGGACGGTTGTGATTAAATCATGATAGATCTCTCTCTAATTTAAGCATAAATTGGATTAATCTCACCGATCTTAGATGGACGACGGTGAGAAAGCCGCCACCACGACTCAATGACGATGTGACAACTTAAATAAGCTATCCTGTCATGCGACATGGAAAGCCCACCATGTTAGCTGCCACTTGGCCCGATGGGATTAGGGATTTAATTAGCTCTAATTAATTCATTTTTAATGCTAAAACTTTCAAAATTCATAACTAATTTAGAAAAATCCAAAAAATATAAACTCAAGTTCATTTTAAAGATAATTTAAAGGATAATAATATAAAATTAAGTTTAATTGATTTTGAACAGTAATTTTTACACAATTTGGATTTTATTGGAAATGGTTAGGCTAATTACTACTTTAATTACTTCAACAATTAATTTCAAACACCCTAAGGTTGATTAGTGGGATGATATCTGCCTCCCATGATTTTCTTGGAATTTATTATTGGATTAATTAGGGGAATTGCTTATTTCATCCTTAATCCCTCTCTTAACTAAATAAATAATTAATTAACCTATTAAATAATGATAAAATTATTAATTAAGCTTGTTAATCATCATGAAATAGTGAATGGACTTAAGGAATGAGATTAGGATTTCTTTTCCAATCTTTTCCCCTAAGTTTATTTCATTTGGATAAATACTTAATAAATTTTCAAATTAAGTAATGGCTTAATCACCTCATTAATTAAGTCAATTAATCAAACTCAAAACTAAATCACTCCAGAACTTAATCCCTTAATTCTTGGGTAGATTCTTAGGTGTTCAATAACCTAAGAGGATTTCAAAGGAACTTATAATCAAACTACATGTGTAGGATGTTATAAAAGTATTTAATTAAACCCTTTAGCTTAATTAATCAATAATTGTGAGCTAATTGCATTAGGCCCCTTTATTTCCTAGGTGCATTGCTGATTTAAATTTCATGTGATTGCATATCATATGTTGGCTCATAATAACTTATTTAATTATGTTAAATTGGTATAGGTAAAGGGGTAACTAATGGATTTAACTCATACCTTAACCTAAACTAAACATAAAATCAACATAATTATTTTAAAATTAAACTAAACTAATTCACATATGGAGGAAATGGGTTAGGATCAGCAAACCTTTCTCATATTTTCTAAGTCAAATCAAATTCAAAAATAAAAATCTCCTTAAAGAATTTTGATTCACTTTAAATTATCTTATTTTATAGATTTGTCTTTAGGAATTAATTAGGGTGATTGAAGTTATATACTTATATCACTTTATTTCTTTCCAAGCATGCTAAATATTATTTGTCATATGAAATCATGCATTCATCTCTTTTAAAAAATCAATTAAATAAAATGTTTCCTTTTATGTCAAATTACATGTGTTGGTTAAAGTTAAGAATATGAGTGGTTATTATCACTATTAATCCAAAAAATTATTTCTAAAACCTGTAAATTAAAGATTATAAATGAAGTGATGCTACTTATAAGTATTTATAAGCTTGCATGTGATTAGAGTATAAGATGTATTTTATGTTATTTTCTTCTCTTATCTTAACATGGATTTGAATAGATTTGCATAGTGTATAGTTCATTTGAAAAGAACACAACACTTGCTTAAATCTATTCCTATGCATTTCTATGTTATGACTTAAGAAAGATCCTCACATTTACACATGTAAATTATACAACCAAATCAAAACATAAATCTTTTATGATTCTTCTTCATCCATTTGTTTCTTTTGTACATTTACATGTATTTAAGAAAAGTGGTATATTAGTTTGGACATCCGGGGCAGGTAAGTAGCCCTAAGTAGGTCTACCTACGTGTAGAAAATAATAGGCATAGTACTCACTTATGTCTATTATACATGTGGATGTGCATTATGTTAATGGATGAAGAATTCCTCTTTTATACATAATAAAGACATGCATTCTTAGAATATATAAAATTCTAAATCATATCTCTTAGCATTCATCATCAAAGTGTGCTAAATTTACATTGCATGTATAAGTATGCTTAAGATTATTCATATGCATGGTATACATGGTGGAAAGAAATAAATGGTTTTGTGTCATGTGGTAGTAATCCACCTTAATTAATCCTAAGATTCTTTCTTATTGAATAGGGCTATTTAGAACAAATCTAAACTTAGTGTTAATTAAAACACATAATAAAACATTCATTAAAGAAAAAAAATCTTTAATGAATAACTTAGAAATTACTTAAGGAACGGATGAAAGAGAAGCTCTCTTCTCTTTTCTTCTCTTTATAACATTTAGTAACTAAGTGTAGGTTCATTCAAACCAAATCAAATCACCATCACTAAAATTAATAAATCAACTAAATCACTTAAAATATAACCACCCCTAAATTGAATCTTTCACGCTTAGAAAATTCTAACCTTAAAGCCTAGCTAAGACATGCCACATAAGCCTTAAATGGCACACACATTAGGCTAAGTCACCATTTCTAGCTCTATGTTAGGGCATTGCATGATTTGATACCTGATTTTATTTTGTGATATAATATTTTTAGACTGGATGTTAGGGTCCATGTGCATAGTCTGAATGTTAGGATGATATTAGCCTAATCATGCTTTCTGAGGGGGTTGTGCTTAAGGAGTTATAATAAAAAAATATAAATGCTTTTACTGTGTAGATTGCTTATACCCCTAAGCATAACCCAAATTAGGATAGGTGGACTTTGTTATCCATGTGTGGCATGCTAAGTCTAAACTATTAATATAACTACTTGGATTGTGTGGTATGTTTAGCTAATCTCTATTTTACGAGTTTAGTTAGATTTATCTATCCTATTTTGATGTAAATTTTGCAATTAAAGTTTGGAATGAATGTTATGGGGAAATTATGGTGAACATTGGTTATAAGGCCATGTCTTATATTCTATATGAATCCTTAAACCAAACCAAATCTCAAGTCAAATCAAAAGAAAGAAAGAAATGGAGCAAAATCAAAATGAAGAAATGAAGAAATGAAGAAATAAAGTCATGAAGACCCCCATAACATGAATTCCTTTTAATTATAATTATACATTTATAATTCAGATTGTATAAGGGTAGAGCTCGGCTACCCATTTTCCTTTTTGGGTTTATGTGGTGGAGCCTGACCACATCGGCCTTTTATTCTTTTGTGCAAATTTTATAAATTGATTGATATTTTATTTATGATTGCACAATTAGGATGACATGATCTTCTTAGTTTCTTCATTATTTGATGAATGGCCTGGATACGATTAGGCTCTTAGGAAAAATTAATTTTCTATCCAATTAATTAACTCAAAATTAAATTAATAACCCATAACACATAAAGCCTAGGACATAAATCAAGATAATAAAAGATTTAGCAATCCCTTAGCTGGATGTTGTATGTCTCACATCATGCATAAATCATATTGCTTCACTCTTGCTAATGGAGAGCTTCCACCTTCGCTAGATAAAATGGCTTGACCTTTGAGAGTTATGGTGGAAACACACATCTTTCTTTTGATTTTGGCCCATAACCAATTTCTCATGCATTAGGCATATGAAATACCATAGCCTGTGTCAAATAAAAATGTCCAAAATCAAAATAAAATATAACAAAATTTGCATTAGATTAAGTCATTATTCATGCCCTTTATGATCTAATCTCTTAGGGAGTGTGTTTATAAATCTCCTTTCTAAATAAACACAACGTAGCTATCTTACAAAGCATAAGACTTACATATGTATTTAAAATCATAGGAGTTAGACCACCAAGCGTAATTTCAATGGGTAGTTTATTCTCCTTGTGGAGATAAACCATATACCCATTTTTTGCCTTAGATTTAGGTCATGCCTTGGCCCTCGCCAAAGCTCCATAGATTTAGGATCTGAGGTCATTATTTCCCTTTGCAGGCTACAAGCATAAATCCTCACCTCTTAGGTATTTCCATGATCTTGTATTATGGAATTATAAGCCCTAGATTTCTAATAAAAATTCAACTCAAACATATAATTCACCTCAAATTTCAAAAATATAAAGCCCAACCATGGGATAGCTTGGGATGCTCACTAAGCTTCCTAGTATCATGAGCATCCTCTAATCATCCCCCTTTGATTTCAATAATAACTCCATCTTGTTGATCATTTTGATTTTAAAAAATAACCAATTTGTTGATAGTCCTATCTTTGAAATCAGAGACAAATGATCGCTTACCTTAATTGAGAGTATTCTTAAGGAATCTCATTCCTTAATATGTAATTAACTATGAAGGCTTGCCTTCATAAGGAACTTAACAAACCATACTTTATTTTTTTCCATGTAAAGTAGAGGAAAGATCTCTACATTTGAAGACCCATTATCCTTAGGAGTCCTTATTAAGTGATTAGGTCATTGTAAGATAGTGACTTATGTCTCGAGATAGTACATCATTCCTCAATATCACACCCAATCACCTAATAAGTACATCTATGATCTACATGGTGTCACACAAACACATTTTTTCAAACTCCAAATTTGAAAATAAAACACCACACACACACATGTGAGCTAATCATAATTTTATTATCTTCACATTGGATTATTGGACACCCAAGGAGCTACCCAAGACCAATTAAAGGTTATTTTGGTTGGGTGAATTGATTTTTAATTTTGATTTCATTATGTCATTAATGAATTGATTGAATGCTTTAACTATGCTTTATTTTAAATGATAAAGTTAACTTAGGGGAAAGGATCAAGGGCAAGGCCTCAATCCTAATCCCTAAATCAGTCAATCATTCCCTAGGTTTTGATTCCCTCATTTTGAAGATCTAATCACTTAATTAATCAACTAATCATTCCATTAACCCATTACTTTAATTATTAAAAGTGAGGGATATTTAAGAAATAAATTAGGAAAATGTCCCCAATCATATTCTTTAGGTGACCTTACTGTTTAACCAGGATAATTATGTTTAAGTGATTAATCAAGCTACTCTTCATCCCTTAATTATAATTATTTTGATTAAAAAGTGATTAGGGCTTACTCAAATGATTTTCTTAACTAACTAATCAATAAAATCCCAAAAAATAGGGGAGGTAGAGGTCATCCCCCTAATCATCCATAGAAAATTTGAGATTAATTGAGTGCTAATTAAAGGATAATTAAGCTAATTATTTTTTATAGAACCCTAATTAAGCCAAAGTCACTACTCATAGTCAACTAATTATAATTTTTCTAGATTCTCCTCTGAAATATCTTCAAAATGAGCCTGAGTTTGTATTTTTTGGATTCTTTTCTAAAATTAGTTATAATTTTAGGAAGTTTCATCATTAAAAATCAGATTAATTAAGCCTATTTAACCCCCTAATTCCGTCAGGCCATGTGGTGGCTGACGTGGCATGCTTTCCATGATGCGATGGGATAGATTATTTAAGTTGTCACATCCGTCGGTTGAGTTAGCTGGCAATGGATGCATTTTCTCTGTGAGCCATCTGATCTAAGATCAGACAGCCGGGATTAATCCTGTGATTTAGGCTTAGAATCAAATGGGATCTAGTGTGATCTACTCACAACCATCCATTCCAATCACGCAAAATGGACGGTGATCCTTCTCCTTCACGATAGATGAGAGACACACATCGTTCGTCTCTCTTCATTCAATTTGAGCACACTTGAGCTCAGATTGGGATCAAAATGATCTCATACCTTCGGAAGGAGGGGGATGCACATCCATCGGTCAAGATTTTAAGGGGTGACAATTTCCTTCAAAAAGGATCAACCAAATTTTCTTATGGCTATGGTTTTGAGCAATTACCTCACCGAAGGCTATCACAGGCTCTTCCAATGGAGGAGGTAGCTTTATCTAGTAGAGACGAAGCCTTGTTGAAGGAATCTGACCTTGGTTTGAAGTAGATTACTTGGTTGACCAAGCTCCCTTCAATGGTGATCAGCTTCTATTGAAGTGATGCTTCCCGTGTCTTGGAGACTTGGAAAATTACTTGATTGAGCTCGACGAAGTCCACTGATGGTGTGTGCAAGGTTAATTTAATTTTGATGAAGAATTGAGTGAGTTGGATTTGGAATTCACCTCCCCTATTTTGGTTTTGAGTAAGATTGAAAATGGGTAATGAGGGAGCTCAGGAATGGCTTGGAAAAACTTGGGGAGGCTTTGATTGAATCTCCTTAGCTCTGTGGAAATGAATCCTTGTGGTTTGAGTGACAATGAGGAGGAGTATATCTCCCCCAGCTTGGATCAAATGGTGATGGGCTATTTTGCCATTTTTGATCAATGACATAGATTGGAGGCATTATTTGAGCTACAAAATACCCCACATGGGTCAATTTTGGTAGTGGAGGGAAGGAGAGTGGATTCCCATGTGCTAGGTGAGTGCATTTGGTGTTCCAAGTGTTCAATTGCCATTGGGGAGGTCAGTTTAGCCTTGCCTTGGGTCATGGATGACCCAAGCTCATTGGGTCATGTTCACCACCTCCCTTGGTGACCATATGGACCAATGGAAGGATGCCAGATGGCCTTGAGAGAGAAATGACCAAATTCCAAGTGAATTTGGTCATAGGATACCCTTTGACCTAAGGACAAAGTGGTCATTTGGCCATGATTTGATTTGGGCTGATTTGAAATGATTTAAAAATGGGTTGAGCCAAATTTCAAGTGATTTGGAGTTCATTTTATTTGATTTGGTTCAATTTGACCCATTTATGTCAAGTTGGGTCAAATTGGGTTAGGTTGACTAATTGGTCAAACCATGGATTAGTCAAGTTCAAATGATCATTTGGAGCCTATAGGTGTCATTAGTTTGGTTCAATTTGATTTATATTTGGTTTTGGTTCATTTAGGTTCATTTTGGTCAAATGGGTCATGTTGACCAATTTGACCCATTTGACCCAATTGGGTTAGTTCATGGGTTGGTTTAGGCTTGGTTGATCATTTGAAATGTATTGCAAGCTTTGGTTTAATCAATTTTGATTTGGTTTGATTTCAAGTTGATTTGATCTTTTAGATCAAGTTGGGTCTTGGTCAATTGGGCTGGGGTCTAATTGGTCAATTAAAGCTTTGGTCAAGTTCAACAATCAATTTGGAATGAATTTGACCTATTGGTTGCAATCAATTTGGCGTAGATCAAGATTTGACCCATTTTGACTTTTCAGGTCAATTTGGGTCAACTTAGGTCAAGTGGCCAATTAGGCTTGGTTTGGCTCAATTGATGGCTTGGTCAAGTTCAATCATTGATTATGGAATTGGTTTGAACTAAGTTGTAAGATGAAATCAAAGGGCTTAAGAAAGATTTTGGGATTTGAATTCAATCATCATTTGATTTGAAATTGATTCATGATTGATTTTGGAATTGATTTATGATTTGAGAAAATCAATTGAGTTGGAATTGATTTATGATTTAAAAAAATCAATTGAGTTGGAATTGATTTAAGATTAGATTTGGATTTATTTGAAGGAGGGAAGCAAGGATTGGGTTCGAGCTATAGGGTAGGCAAGTCCTCCTAATACTCCTAAGGCACAACCTATTCTTATGGCTAACTCTTCTAAGTCTCTAGAGTTAGGGTAAATGTTCACCTAGTTTCTAGAAGTGTCTTAAGACTAAGAAACTCTTAGTGTCTAGAGGAGTCCTATGTCTAAGATGAAAAAGTTGAGAGTTCACACCAAAAGAGAGGTCAACATGAGTCAAATGGGTCAAGTTGACCAATTTGACCAAATTGGCCAAATTGGATTGGTTGGGTGTTGGTTCAAGTTCAATTGATCAATTGGATGAGATTGTAGTATTTGGTTTGAATTAATTTAGATTTAATTTGGATTTAGGCTAAATTGACCCTTTAGGTCAATTTGGGCTAAGTGATTGGGTTCAATTGTGAGCTTGGTCAAGTTCAACAATTTGGAATGAATTTCCAATGGTTGCAATCAATTTGGTTAAATCATCATTTGACCTAATTTGTCATTTTAGGCCAATTTGGGTCAACTTGGGTCATAGGGCCAATTGGGTTAGGTTTGGCTCAATTGATGGTCAAGTCATGTTCAATCATTGGTCATGGGTTGGTGTGAATCAATGGTTTCAATAAATCTGGTGTAGGATGGGTTTTGGCTAATTTGGTTCATGTGGTCTAAAGGGTTGACTAGGTCAAATGACTAAGTTGACTTGGTTTGACCCAATTTGTGATAATTGATCATCCTAGGGTTATCAACAATCATGATAGAAGGTTTAGGTTGGCTTGGTTCAATCCAATTTGGGTTAGATTAAAACTTGGCTCAAATGAGTTCTTTAGGCCACTTTGGGTCAAGTGAGCTTAAGTGAATCAATTGTCTTGATTTTGGCTTAATTTAAGTTTAATTGAATTTATATATGAGTTTAGGATTGAAATATAAATCTAACCGCAATCAATTCGGATTCCAATAGGTTTTAGTTCATTTGAAATTTTAAGTCAAAAGGGCTAAGTTGGGTTTGACTTGGGTTGATCTTGGCTTGGTTTGATGATTGTAGATTTTATTTATATTTAGATGGGTGATTGAATGAATAATTGATTTATGAGAAAATCAATTGATTTTGGTTTGATTTAGATAGGATTTGGCTAAGTCCAAGGAATTAGCTTAAAGGGTCTTAGATTGGGTTTTGATTTGATTTTGATTTAGTTTTGGTCTTTTGAATGTAGATTTCATTTATATTTGGGAAGATAATTGGAGTTATAATTGATTTATAAGAAAATAAATTGAGATTGAAGTGATTTGAAGGCAAATTTGGCTAAGCTCATGAAGGTAGGTCTAAAGGGCTTAGAAGGAAATTTGATTTAGTTTGATTTAGTTTTGATCATTGGAGTGTAGATTTCATTTATAATTGTAAAGATGATTGAAGCTATGATTCATTTATAAAAAAACAATTTATTTTGGATAGAATTGGGTGGAGATTTGGCTAAGTTTATAGAATCAGATCATATGGCTTAAGAGGGATTTGGAGTTTGGATTTGATCTTGGGTTTCAATCAATTGGAGTTGAGTTTGGATTTAAATTTGATAAATTGATTGAGGGATTGAATTGATCTTTTAAGAAAATCAATTGAGTTTGGATTGAATTGGATTTGGTTAGGGCTAAATCCATAGAATTCAATCATAGAGCTTATAAAGGATTCTGAGTTTGGATTTGATCATGGGCTTCAATCTTTTGATTTGGATTTGGATTTTAAATTTGAATTTGGATTTTGATATTTAAATTAAATTTGAGGTTTGGTTTATGAAGGTTTAAATGAATAAGGCTTTAGGTTAGGTGAGTCTCCCTAAGTTCCTAAGGAAAAGCCTAATCTTATGATTAACCCTTCTAAGCCTCTAGGCATATGTTAAGTATTCACCTAATCACTAGAAGTGTCTTATGACTAAAGAATTCTTAGTGTGTTGAAGGTTCCTAGGTCTAAGAAGGGGAGGTTGAGAACTCATTCTAAAAGTGAGGTCAACAATTGCATTTATATCATTATATAATGCTGAATTTTGTGGTTTAATATTGTTATATTTATACTGTTGTATTTCTATTCAACAGTTTTAAAAATTATAGATATTGCACTTGGTGTTATGCTAAATGTTATGAATTGATGAGCTATGATAGTAATAAGATTTTTTGCAAGAGATCCAACTTAGCTTTATTATTTGGCTACTTATATAATAGATAATATACTTAGTTTAACTTTGGGATAAAGATTTTTTTTTTTTTGCTTTTTGATCATCACTTATATAATAGATAATACACTTGGTTTAATCTTGGAATTATGAGCTTTTCTTACTTTTATTCTTTTGGTTTGCTGCCTAATTTGATTTTTGCTTTGTAATCAGATTTTGTATTGATGGTTTC
The DNA here is from genome assembly GCA_021442155.1 of Cymbidium sinense. NCBI lineage: Eukaryota > Viridiplantae > Streptophyta > Magnoliopsida > Asparagales > Orchidaceae > Cymbidium > Cymbidium sinense. Next base: position 33,244,906 of record CM038215.1, read on the forward strand.
TGGCCCATTTATTGTTGGTTTAATTTTTTGTTGCTTGATTTCTTAGTCCGCCCATCCTAGACTCAAGCCCATTTTTTAATGTTTTACAATATATCTTCTTATTTTCTAATTTTCTTTTTGTTCATTTTAAATCCAATAAAATCTATTGCTATTTTATTTTGCCTATTTTATGTTTTTTATGTACTTAATATAAGCAACCAACAAGCTATGAAGGCATTAATGGTTGTTTGGTTTAATCTTCTGAGCCCATTAGTTGTTTTTATTATATCATTTTTTGTCTGGTTTTCTAATATATGATGTTGGATGAAGTGCAATTATGGATTCTAAAGATTGAAGACAAAATGCCTAATTTGAAGCTTAAAGTATATGAAATGCTCATTTTTTTAATTGCGTAAATGCATAAAATGTAATGCAATTGTTAATTAGTTTATAAATTATATCTTGTAATACTTGTAAAAGTATAAATGTGTAAAAGTTTATTAATTATTGTATTTAATATTTGATTTATTTTTTATTATGTAAATGTGTAAACATTCAACAACAACAACAACAACAACAAGCCTTTATCCCACTAAGTGGGGTTGGCTACATGAATCCTTCGTCTCCATTGTGACCTATTATGTCAAATTCTCATTTAATTCAAGTATACTAAAATCATTTTTTATACGTCTTAAACAAGTCTTTTTAGGTCTACCTCTACCTTTCTTAACATAAGGCAAATCTAATGCATCTAATCTTCTAAAGGTCATCGGATGGCTGACGCTTTATCTGGCCAAACCACCTAAGGCGACTCTCTCTAATCTTATTTGCAACTGGAGCTACTCCAACTTTTTCTCGAACATACTCATTTTGCATTTTATCTCTAAGAGTAAAGCCACTCATCCACCTGAGCATCCTCATCTCTGTAACACTTAACTTAGTCTTATGCTTCTCTTTTATTGGCCAACATTCTGCACCATAAGTCATTGGTCTTACCACCATCTTATAAAATTTTCCATTAAGTTTGAGTGGAACTTTTCTATCACACAACAGGCCAGATGCATTCATCCACTTCAACCATCCAACTTGAATTCTACTAATAACATCTCCATCTATTTCACCATCATTTTGAATAATAGAGCCTAAATATCTGAATCGCTCACTCTTATTAATGACTTGTTCACCTAATGTCACAACACAACCACTACAACTTCTACAACTAAAATTACACTCCATATATTCAGTTTTAGATCTACTTAAATGAAAACCTTTAGACTCTAATGTTGACCTCCATAATTCAAGTTTCTCTTGGACTCCCTCTCTAGTCATATCAACAAGAAGAATGTCATCAGCAAAAAGCATACACCAAGGTACATCTTCCTGTAAATGCCTAGAAAGAACATCCATAACTAAAGCAAAAAAGATAAGGGCTTAAAGTTGATCCTTGATGTAATACAACTGAAATAGGAAAATATTTTGCCAATCCTCCTTGTGTTTGGACACAAGTAACAGCTCTAGTATACATATCCTTAATTACTTGAATATAACCAATATTAATTCCTTTTTGCTCTAGAACTCTCCAAAGAACATCTATAGAAACTTTATCATAAGCTTTTTCTAAATCAATAAATATCATATGTAGATCCTCCTTACATTCTCTATACTTCTCCATCAAACCTCTTAACAAATGTATAGCATCCATAGTAGATCTACCTGGCATGAAACCAAATTGATTGTGAGAAACTTTTGTATCACATCATAGCCTATGCTTAATTACTCTCTCCCATAATTTTAATGTATGACACATTAACTTAATTCCTCTATAATTTGCACACTCTTGTCCATTACCTTTATTCTTAAATATAGAAACCAACAAACTCTTTCTGCACTCATCTGGCATCTTTTTAGTCTTTAAAATAACATTAAAAGATTTTAAGCCAAGAAATTCCTTTATCTCTAAACATTTCCATACTTCAATTGGAATATCATCAGTCCTACTATTTTTACCACATTTCATTTTCTTTAAAGCTTCTCTAACTTCATTTATTTACTAATCAATAAAAAAACAATTCTCTATTTTTTTAGGTATTAAGGTTACTAAAATCAATCAAATTTTCAAATCCTTCATTGAAAAGTTTATCAAAATACCTCATCCACCTATTTTCAATATCTTTTTCTAAGAAAAGCACTTTATGATTTTCATCCTTAATACACCTCACTTGAACTAGTTCTTTACTTCTCTATCTCTTTGGTTGGCTAACTTATATATACATCTTTCACCTTCTTTAGTATCCAATCTATTATATAAATCACTAAAAATTAAATTTTTTGCATCACATATTACTTTATTAGAATCTCTAGGCCATTTTATATATCTTTCTCAATTCTTGAAGTTTTACATCTAAACTAAGTTTTATAATAATACTTCTTATTTCTTATCTTTTCTTGCACACTCTGACTCCACCACCAACTATTTTTATTAAAAGAAGTTTTTTCTTTTGATTCTCCAAGAATATTTTAGCAACTTGCTTAATTTTACTTCTATTTTTCACATAACATTAGCTTCATGAACATCCCATATTTTAAATCTTGTAGCTTGCTCTTAAAATATTATTTGTGTTCTTAAGTGTCCATCTAATCTTAGGACAATAATTTGATTTATTTTTCTCTTACAATCTTTCATCTTAAAATCTAAAACTAACAATTGATGTTGGGTACTTAAACTTTCACTTGAATGACCTTACAATCTTTACAATCTAAACTATCTATTTTCTTATCAAAAAATAATCAATTGTTTTATTAGATCCATTTTATAAGTAATAATATGTTCATCTCTTTTCTTAAATAAAGTACTAGTAACTATAAAATCATAAGCTAACAAAATTTAATATAGTCTACCTTCTTCATTAGTCACTCCAAATCCATAACCACCATAAATACTTTTAAAATCTTCTATCACTCTACCAACATGTCCATTTAAATCTTCTCATAAATACTTTTTCTTCAAGAGGTATCTTTTTATTAATCTCTAATTCATTCCAAAATTTTCTTTTGAGCTTACATCCAAACCTACTTGAGGAGCATAAACACTTATAGCATTGATAATCTTAGTCAATAATCTTTAAAGCTATAATTCTATCCACATCTATTAATATTTAACATTATCCTTCAAAATTTTATTTATTTGTAATCACACCTACACCATTTCTAGTTCAACTTCTATCTGAAAACCAAAGTTTAAAACCTAAACTATCAATCTCCTTGGCCTTCTCCCTAACCCATTTAGTTTCTTGAACACATAAAATAGTTATCTTTCTATGAACCATAATATCTACTAATTTATTAATTTATATAAAGTATATATTTAAGATTATAAAATTCTAGTTTCATGGACTAACTTCTTTGATCCGCCCATAATGTGGGAACCCTTGCTTATTTAACATGCATAAGTAGCAATTTTGCACATTTTTTAGTATTGCCATATAGCTTCACTCTAGGAGATAGCATTAACACAATGATTTAAAGGATTCATGATTATTTAACATTCAAAAATTTATTATTTGATTTGTAATTATGCAAAATTATCATTTGATTGATGAAATTTACCAAAGTATTAAAAAAGTTGAGTTATATTTATTATTATGAATTATGATTGTATGAGTTTAGAGCTTGTGATTATGAAATACAATTTTTTAATCATCAACATTTTTAAAAAAATATATTTAATTTAAAATTATTATAATATATCATTTTAAATATATAAAAATGAGCTATTTCAATCTAACATGAGTCGTAAAGTACACGACTCTTTCTGTAATATAAAAAGTGAGTTCATGAGCAATTTTAACACGAGTTAATACAAACAAGTTGAACATAGAGCCCAAAGCTCCCAAGCTCTACTCGTTACCCCTATCGGAATTATTTTTATGGCACAAACTAAATATTTTAAAATTTTATGTAACCTCTTCATTTATAAATCTACATTGACAGTTTTAAATTTTTTATTAAAATAACTTTAAACAAAAAAGATGAAAATTTTAAGGCAAAATTTATAATCTACTTTTTATATTTTAATAATATTAATAATTACTTTATTATAAATATTATTAAAATTATATATTATAATTTTTCTGACCTAAATATCATTTTTCAACTAATCTCAAAATCTATTTAATCAACTATTTTTTCTACAATATTCATTGTAGAGAAGTACTGATTACTGCATATGGGAGAGGTAGTGGGGTGGAACTTCCAATGCATTATCTAATGCATAATTAGAAAGATGCCAAAATATTAAATTAGGTTGGATTAATATTTATTTTATATATTATATTAAAACTAGTAACTCCCTCCATGACTTAATCTCTTAGAAAGAGCATTTAACTTCTAAATTTTTTTGACATGGTATTCTAATAAATATTAGAGAGTACAATGTCATATTTAAGTTATACTTATTAATTACTTAGAGATTAAATTTTTTTACATTGAAGGGCATTAATATAATGAAATTAATTATTATTAGATGTAATAAAAAATCCCTTCTTTTCCAAAAGAATTTATATCTATAAAGATATAATAACTAAAAATACACCCATTTAAATGAGCTTTATTTTCATATTAAAACCAATGAAGTTTTCTTTCAATCAATAACATTGCATCTTATCTCTTCACTTAAAAAGTATCAAAAGGATTGAACCTCAAAGCTAACTAATATTAATTAGAATTCTCATTTGAAAGACCCAATCAAGCAAATAATTGACAAGGTGTCTACTCTAAACTCCTAAAATACATGCCTATTCTTAAGTCTAGAAGAAAAGATAGTGTTGGATATGAATCTCATTAAAATCCCTTCATGAAAGTAAGTAGCATACCTAAAAGACATATCAAAAAATTTTAAAAGGCATAAGTCTAAAATGATATAAGTCCTTCAGTCATCTAAAAAATTTATAAGATATATATGTTGATCTCATTTTATGGAATGAGGTAAACATAACCTAAAAAAATCATTTTCTTTCTATCATGCCTCTCATTAGACATAATTTGATCAATTTGGATAAATTGAATAGAATTCTCCAAAATTATCAAACACCACTCAAATTTAAATTGCTCTAAAACTAAAATTAATCATCAAAATAGCCTTCTCTTGAACCCATTATGATCCTATACTATTCTAGAATCATTTGGACCATATTTGGATTATGGTAGAGTCATATTGACTGAAAGACCTATTTAAGCCAGATTCAATCTAAATTTAATTTTTAATACTAAATTTATCTCTGAATGACTTATGAGTGTTCTTTAAATCATTTAGTAATGCTCTTTGATCACTAGCTGATTATAGTTTAATCAAACAAAATTCAATTTTAACAAAAGCCAATTTATTCACTTGTCTAATCTATGATTCATATTAGAGTTTGAGTTGAGCAAAATTGAGACTAATAAAATTTAATAAAATCTATTAATTTATTGTTAATCTATTGCATTGAGCCAAATGCAGTCAAGTGAAATTTCAAATCGGTTAAAACAAGCCATTCTAAACTTAAGCTAACTTCAATCCAATTTAAATTAAAATAAAGCATCCAATCATGATCTATTAAAAATAATATTTAGTTAAAAACTTCACAAATCATATTTGATTAAAGTTTAAGTATGGATAAGAAATTTATAAGAGCTTTAATAAAGCATCTAAACATCAAATCCAAATTAATTAAGTCCAAACTTAGCTTAGGCATTAAATTAGTTTGCCATCTTGAATTTAAAGATAACTCAATGATAATTCATAAAGATTAGTAATGATTAAATTAAACCTATGTAAAATAAAAATTGATAATCATTTGTTTAAGTAACAAGGAAAAACCCAAACTAAATTTAAAAAAAATGAAGTATGATCAAAGTTGAAATCATTTAAATGACTAAATGCAACTTAATCAGATCAAAACCATAACTTAATATGATTAATCCCCTTACAAAATGCTTACCAAATTTAAAATATAAAATCAATGAATTCAATTGTTTTAAATGTGTGAAATCACTTTTAACTAATGAGAAATCATTGTTCTAATAAATATATGAGATTAATAATTTTACAATTATCATTCAAGAGATGAAGAAATTTTCTTAAAAATAGAACCTACTCTTCCGCCTTGGAGCCCTACAAATTTGATTTTGATCAAATGTTAGCATATTCACTTTGAATTCGACCAACCCCTACATTTAGCTTTTTCTCGCCTATTCAAGGGATTTTCCAACTAAGGCGAAGTTCAAAGACTGATCAAAGCAAGCTTGAATCAATAAAGGTTCTTGATCCTCCCAAATGTAGTATTTTTAAAAACATGACTTGAATTACATGGATCAATGTTGGTTAAATCAATTTCTATGATCGCACGATGCAGGAAGAAAGAGTTCGTTTAGGATAGATGTAACTGTATGAAAAAATAGTGGTGTAGTTGTTGTAGAAGAAGCTGATGTCTAAGAAGCTATAGTGGATACTACAATGTTTTTATTTTCAAAAAGTCAAACTACACCATCCTAGCCACCACCCCACTTGGCCAAGTTAGGATGAAAAATGAAGCTTTTTTGCCACAGATTCTTTAAACCTTCGCACCACCACAGTTTGACAAACATCTCGAGCAGTGAGATTCGAACAGTACCATAGGTGAAATGCTACCCAAAATAGGGCCTTATAAGTCATCCTATTCTTAGATCCAAATTTGGAATCCTCATCAAAGAATGAGTCCAATCATCAATTAGTGGATAAATCAAGAATAATATATAAAATAAATTCAAAAATGGCTGGAATTTTCAAAAATCACAATAAATTCAAATGAAATCTAAATTTACAAATAAATGCTCATTGAAATCAATAAATTAAGAAGAATTCAATAAAATTAAAATCTTTAAATAATTTTATTGAATTTATAATTAATTAAAGAAATTATAAAATTAAATTAATTGAATTAAAATTAAAATATAAGGTAATTTCACTTGAAATTTTTATGAGATATACCTTTGTTTATTTTATTGGATAAATTTACTTAATAAATTATTATAATTACAATTTGAATCAATATGAAGAAAATTTTGCATTAAAAATATTATAAAATAATTGAGGAATCACCAATAATAGTACAACACAGTTCTCCAAATAGAAAAAGAGTCAAAGAAAATTATTAAAGTCCTCTAAGTTTGATTAAACATAATTAAAGAACAAAATAAGTTACTAAATTAAATTAAATGAATAAAAATATATAATATAATTAACACCAAGACTCTTTGAAAATTTATAAATAACCCAAAATATATCATAAAATGTGAAATAATTTTTTGTAGGAAGAAAACAATGTTAAGGATCCGACGAAATTAAAATTAAACTTAAATAAATTGTATTTGAATTTTAATTTGTAAATAGTTTAATTTAATCAAATAAATTTTTAAAAATTCAAATCAACTCAAATTTTTTCCAAATTTTTATGAAAGATTACTTAAACCTTCAAAAGAATTTCATAATGTTTAGAATTAATTTAATATAGAATATTAAAGTAAATTTAAAACTAATTAATAAATTATAATAAAAAAATTTAAATATCAGATAAAATTATAATAATCCTCAAATATTATGAGAAGAATCTCGTGATGTTTTAAGCCAAAGGGAATTGTCTTATAATTTTTAAAATTATTTTACTTTTTTCTAAAATTTTCTTACCCAAAAATATAATAAAAAAATTTAGAAAATTTTATAAATTAACTTAAAATAATTTTAAATTTTTATGAGACTCCCTCTAATCATTTTAGCATCCCCATAAGCTTTTGAAATCATTTTAGTCAATTTCTCATAGAAGGATGAAATAAATCATAATTTTAACCAAATTAAGTATTTATAAAACCCACAAAATTCTTTTAGGATATTTTAAGGTGTTATGAAATGTATTGTCATCTTGTTGACCTCACTTTTGGAGTGAGGATTCATTCTCCTCTTCTTAGATTCATGAGTCTTTTAGACACTAACTCTTCCTTAGTTATAAGACACTTCTAGCAATTAGGTGAACACTTAACCTAAGCCTAGAGAATTAGAAGGGTTAATTATAAGATTACGCTATGCCTTAAGACTTTGGGAGACTTACCTACCCTATAGCCTAAACCCAACCCATGCCTACCTCTTTGGCCTAGATCAAACCTCAAATTCACTTCATCCAAATTCAAATCTAAATTCCAAGCTAAATGATTGAAACCTATGATCAAACCCAAACTCAAATCAATCCTTCCTAAGCCCTATGATTTTATTCCATGGACTTAGCCTTAACCAGATTCAATTCATCCAAACATAATTGGTTTTCTCAAAGATCAATTCAACCCTTCAATCAACTTACCAAAATCAAACATACATTCAAATGACCAAAACCAAAATCAAATCAAATCAATCCTTCTTAAGCAATATAATTTTATCCCATGAACTTAGCCAAATTCCCCTAAATTCAAATCAAAATTAATTGATTTTTCCATTAATCAATTATTTCTTCGATCATCTTCTCAAATATAAATCAAATCTACATTTAAATGACCAAAATCAAATCAAATTAGTCCAACCTAAGCCACATGATTTAATTCCATGGACTTAGTCAAATCTCCTTCAATTCAAACCAAAAATCAATTAATTTTCTCATGATTCAATTATTTTCCCAATCATCATCCCAAATATAAATGAAATATACAATCAAATCGTCAAGCCAAAATCGATTCAATAAAATCAAACCTAACCTTTTGATTTGACTTGAAATGTCCAAAATATTTGAACCCAAATCAATTGCAACCAAAGCTATATACCATTTCCAAATCCATATATAAACTCAATTAAACCCAAATCAACCCAAAATCAAGCCAATTGACCACTTAAGCTCACTTGACCCAAAGTGACCTAAAGGACCCATTTGAGTCAAATTTCAATCCTACCCAAATTGGATTGAGCTAAGCCTACCAAAACCTCCTATCATGATTATTGATCACCCTAGATTGATCAATTATCATAAATTGGGTTAAACTAAGTCAACTTGGTCATTTGACCAAGTCAACCCATCTAACCTACATGAACCAAACTAGCCAAATATCAACCTAAACCAAATCAATTGAAACCAATGATTTATATCAACCTAAAATCAATCAGTAAATATGACTTGACCATCAATTGAGCCAAACCAAACCCAATTGGCCCTCTTGATCCCAAGTTGACCCAATTTGCCCTAAAGGCCAAATTGGATCAAATCAAAATATAAACCAAATTGATTGCAACCAAAGATCTAAGTTCATTCCAAATTGATTGTTGAACTTGACTAATGCCCCAATTGACCCATTTAGTCTAAATTGGCCTATAGGGTCAATTTGGGCCTAAATCCAAACCAAATCTAAATTAATTGAAACTAAAGCCTACAATCATCTTCAATTGGTCAATTAAACCTAAATCAACCCCTAACCCAAGCCAACTTGGTCAATTAGGTCAAATTGGTCAACTTGACTCATTTGACCCATATGACTTCAATTGAGCCAAAATTAAATCCAAGCCAAATTAATTGAAAACCAATTGAACCAAAATACTTCAAATTATTATTTGAACTTGAACGAAGACTTTGTTTGACTTAATTTGATCAATTGATCAATCTAACCCAACCTAGCCCAATTTGAACTATATTGGTCAAATTAGGCCAATCCCACTTAAACCAAGCTCATACCTAATGAGACCTGACCCAACCCATCATAATCTTACCTTGGGTTAGCCTCAAACTAAGCCAACCCAAATTGGACCCAATCCAAGGCCATACCCATTAGCTTAACTTCCCCACATAGGTTCAAACCCAAAATTGGCAAGTCAACTCTCCTTCTCTCACCTTGGCAGCCCTCCAATACCCAAATAAGGACCTGACCTACTTTCCTAGCCTGACCCAAGTGGGTTAGGTCAACCATGGACCAAGGGGAGGTGAGTTAACTCACCTCCCCACACTAGTTGAACCCATTGGATCGAAAGAAGGAGGTTGCCACCTTTAGCCACCAACCAAGGCTGTTGGCCAACCAAATTGAGCCACCTCAGCTTAACCTTGACAACTCCAGTGCTCGGATGGTGGCTGATAAGCTAAAATCAAGGCTTGAATTGGCCCCCCCTCCTCCTCTCACTTCAATCCAATTTCAACACCCTCAGAGAACATCTGAGTTTTAAAATCCCCGAGCTCTCTCCAAGCCCCCAAAGCCTTCCCAATGCTGGAATCCTTCAACCTGAAATATGACAAGGCCTCCTTCCATCCCACTTCCTCAAACTCAACCAAACTCCAGTTAACTTCACCCACACCTTCCCCTACCTTCGTCGAGTTAAAATAAATATTCTCCCGAGCTCCACGACCATCGTAGATATAACTTCGATCAACGTCCACCTGCAAATCAATGACCTTTGGTCCATAAAGCCAACGACAAGGAATTAGGATACGTGTTGCTCAACAGGGCTTCGCCTCGTCAAGGAGAAGCTACCTCAAGCATTGCACTGGCGATTTTGAGCTCCGACAAGGTAATTCTCATTAAACTAAGTTTTGGTAAATTTTTTTAGGTCATTTTTGAAGAAAACTTGTATGTCGCACAAATCTGACTGGTAGATCCCTTCGGATTTACCTCATCATGGTGTGGGTTGAATCCTGAATCGATTTGAGCTTGGTTGAGCTCGGATCGAACAAAGGAAGATGGATGGTGTCCATCTCCCATCGCTCGGGAGATGATGGATCACACACCATCCATTCTGCATGATCAAAATGGACGATCGTGATTAATCTGCTAGATTTATCTAATTAAATCCTTTGGACGGCGGGGAAAATTGTGTGCGCCATCCGTGAGCGAGTGGGATGAGTTTATGTAGCCAATCTGCTAATGTCACGTGGAAAGTGCGACATGTCGGTGATGCGTACCGATGGATTAGCTTTAAGCTTAATTAATTGATTTTAATGGCTGAATCTTTAAAAATTTATAACAAATTATAGAAAAATTTAGAAAATATAAATAAATACTCATTTTAAAGATAATTCAAAGAAGATTTGATTAAAATTAACTTCAATTGATTTTGAATAGTGATTAAGGTTTAATTAAAGTTTAAATAATAACCTAATTAGCTTAATTAAGCCATAATTACTTAAGTAATTAATCTCAAATTTTGTGTGTTAGTTTAATGGGATGACCTCAGCCTCCCATAATTTTCTTAGGATTTATTTCTTGTTTAATTAGGAGAATTGATCATTTAAGCCTTAATTACTCTTTTAATCTATTTAATGGTTAATTAATACCCTAATCAAAATTAATTAATTAAACTCACTAATCACTGTCTAATAGTTAATGGACAAGGGGAGTCGAGTTAGGGCCTCTTTCCTAGCTTCTTTTCCTAAGTCCATTTCATTTTGAATGAAAGTTAATTAATATGAAGGTTAATTATTAGTTAATTAATTAATTAAGTGGCTTAATTAATCAAATTAAAATGTAAATCAAATTAAATAATTAACAATGAGATTAATAATTCTTCTTTATGTATTTAATAACATAAATACTCTTTAAAGAAATTATGATTAGCCTATAAGTATGGGAAAATCATAAAAGTACTTAATTAGGTTCTTTAATTTAATTAACCCTTATTTATGAGCCATTTGCATTAGGTGCTTGTAAGAGCATTGCAATTTTATTTCCTCACATATTCATGTCATTTGTGGCCCATAATGAAGTGGTTAATCAAATTAAAGAAGCATAGGTAAGGGTAATTAATTGATTTAATTAAGGATTCAACTTAATAAATTCATAAAATTCACTTAATTATCTTTTCTTAAACCAAATGAAATCACCAACATGAGAATGGGATCAAAATAGTAAATGATAATTCTCCTCCTCTTTAAATCAAATCTAAATCTAAAAATCAAATCAATAAAGAAGCTTTGGTTTTCTTTAAACAATTTTATTTGATATGATTGTCCTTAAGAATTAGTTTAATTGAATGAATCATATGCTTATATTTGGTTATCCCTTTCCTATCATGTTAATTATTGTATGTCATTTGAATCCATGCATCCATCTTTTCAAAGTTAAGTTAAAAGAAAATGAATTTCCTTTTGAAAGCTTGTATATGTTGACTTAACTTAATATATGTGTGGCTATGATCACTATTAAATCCAAATATATTTTTTCAAAGTTTATAAATTGATAACAACATGTGTAGTGATGATAGTTATAAATATATAAGTGGTGCATGTGCTTATAATTTAAGTATATTAAGTGAAGTCTTCTTTCTTTTATTCATATATTGACTTACATAAGTTTGAATGGTAATGAGTATATATCGACATCCCAGAATCTGAGGCTTTGTAGATGAAGGTCATTGATTACCTCACTTCTCTGATTTAATAATGACACATATCCATTTGATTTCATTCTCAGGTATTTTAATATTATAATTTGGATAGAGCTTTAATTCATATACATAAATAATTCAATTAAAGAAAATATAACATTTGCATGATTTTCATTCTCTTAATTGTGTATACATTCATATGTATCTAAGTAAGAAAGTACATAGTCTGGACTTCTCAAGAATACGAGGCTTTAAGTAGCCCCAAGGAGGCCATTTGATTACCTCACTTCTCTGGTTTAACAACGGCACGTAGTTGTTTATGTCTTATGCATTTATATGTATATGTGATTAAAGAATGAGAAACTGCCTTTTCTACTAAAAATGAATGCATCCATAATTATTAAAGAGATTGAATTGTTTAATCATGTGATTTAGAGCTTTCTTTCCTATGTTAATGTATGCAAATTTACATGTGCTTGAATGCAAATGGGTATATAGTCTAGACATCCCGGGAATACGAAGCTTTAAGTAACAACGGCACGTACCTAAATAACGGCACGTACCAAGAAGGTCATTTGATTACCTCACTTTCCTGGTTTAACAGCGGCCCGTACCTATTTAAATCCATTCATATGTATTTTTGTATAAGAATTTGGATAAAGTTTTAAATTTACATATATTAAAATGATTTAATCAAATAAAATATAAACTTTAAATACACATACATTTATCATTCAAGTGTGCTAAAACACATATGTATAAATACAGTTATGATTGAATCATATGCAGGTTATATGTAATGGAAAGAAAGAATTTGATATATGTCATGTGATAAAAATTCAATAAGATTAATCTTAAGAAGCATTTCATATTGGATAACGTTATTTAAAGTTAACCTAAACTTAGGATTAAATAAAAATATTTAATAAGTCATTCAGTAAAGAGAACTAAATCAAATTGAAATGCTTTAGAAAGTGGCATAAGATAGGTATGAAAGAGGGCAATCCTCTTTTTTCTCATTATAACACTTAGTTGCTAAGTGTAAATCAAATAAAACTAAAAAAAATATAAATTTAAATTCACAAATCAATTAAACAACTTGAAGTGAAACTAACCATCATGTTAACTTAAACAATCTCCAAAGTTAAAAAAATATAACTCTAATGCTTAGCTAAGACACACCACACAAGCCTTAGTACACATTAGAATTAGGCCACCACTTCTAGTCCTAAGTTAAGAGTATGTATGTATGGTGTATATTTTATTTTGTGATGTAATATTTTAGAGTAGATGTTATGGTGTCTGCCTCATAGATTTGATGGTAGGTCGTTGTTAGCCTAATCATATTTTATGTTTGGGATTGTGATTAAGTGGCTACTTAAAAATAAATAAAAATGCTCTCTTTGCAGGTTGCTTAAGCCCCTAAGCATAATCCAAGTTAAGGGCAGATGGACTTGGTTACCCATGTGCAGGATGCTAAGTATAAATTATACATATAACTACTTGGGATTGTATGTATGTTTAGCTCATCTTTATTTTGTAAGTGTAGTTAGATATACTTTTTTTACATAAAATATAATTTTACTATAGGGATTAGGATTAGTACTATGGGGGATTAGAATGAGTAATGCCTAGAAGGCTTTATCTTTGTGTGCCCTGTGATGCCTTGAAGTCAACCAAATCTAAGAAGGAAAAGAAGAAAGACATGAAGAAATGAAGAAAAGAAGACCCACATAACATTTATTTTATTATAATTGTAATTATTTTTCATATTCTGGGTTGTATAAGGGTAGAGCTTGGCTACCCATCTTTTCTTTCTCGGGTATGGCGGTACCCGACCGTACCAGCCTGTTATTCTTTTGTGCTAGTTTATAGAATTGTTTGATGATTTGTTTAAATTGCGCATTAAAAATTGCAATTTTTTTAGTCTCTAATGCTTGATTCTTTAATATGTGGTCTAGATGTGTTAGGCTCGAAAGATAAAATAAATTTTCTACCCACCTAACAGCTCAAAATTAAAATTTTAAACTCATAATCTCATTATAAATATTAGGCTATAATCAAGATAATTAAAAGATTTAGCAATCCCTTAGTGAAAGTTGTATATCTCACATCATGCATGCATATTCCTTCTTCCTTAAATATGGGAGATCTCTATGCTTGCATGATAGAGGAATGCTTGATTAGTGAGGGCATCCCTTGTGGTGGAGAACACCCTCTTCTTGCTGATTTAGCCAACCATCTCTTTTCATCATGCATTTAGGAATAAAAAATCCTAAGCCTTTATCTAAAATAACTTATCAAAATGAAATAAAATTTATAAGATTTTTCATTTGTACATTAAGTCATATGCTCATACCACTCATACTCTAGTCTCTTAGAGAGTGGGTTTAGAACTTTAGTCTCTTTCAAATTAAATAACTATCCTAACTAGCTTGCAATTCATAAGACTGGGCTACATAGTTTTAAAATTATAGGAGGAGTTAGCTGACGACCACTCTAGACAGTTATAAGTTCAGAAGTCGGCCAGTTTATCCTCTCTTATGGAGGTAAACCTTATGACCATTCTTGCTTAGATTTAAGTCTTTCTTTGGCTTATGCTAAAGCTCCATAGATTTAGGATTTGAGGTTGCTATTTCTTTTGGGCTACAAGCATAAATCTTCACTGCTTAGGTATTTTCACGATCTTGTGTTGATGGATTATAAGCTCTAGCAATCTAATAAAATTTCAACCTAAACAAAAAAAAATTTCTCACTTTCAAATATATAAAGCTCAATTATAGGATAAATTAGAATGCTCACTAGATTTTCTAGTATCATATACATTTCCTACTAATTCCCTTTAGCTCCCAAAATAAGTCTTCTCCTTGAACATTCTCAATTAATTTTCCAATATGACCAATTTGTTGATAGCCTAACCTTGAAATCTTTGGAGATAATAATTGTCTACTTTAATCGAGAGTATTCTTAGGAAATTCCATTCCCTGGGATAAAATTAACTATGAAGGCTCGTCTCCATAGGGAACCTAAGAATCCGGTTTAAAATAAACCCTAATTTACTTTTTCAGTAATGTAGGGGAAATATCTCTAGTATATTCAAAGACCAATCATGCCTTAAGAGTCTTTATTAGGTGATTAGGTCCTTTATAGGGTGATATTTTTATCTTTCGAGATAATAAATTTTACCTTAATATCGTACCCAATCACTTCAAAAAGTACCCCATAAGATCTGCATGGTGTCTCACATCTAAAAATAAATATCACACATCTATTGTATGTAAAATATTTTTATCTGCATGGTGTCTTAAGAGTCTTTATTAGGTGATTAGGTCCTTTATAGGGTGATATTTTTATCTTTTGAGATAGTAAATTATACCTTAATATCATACCCAATCACTTCAATAAGTACCCCCTAAGATCTGCATGTTGTCTCACATCTAAAAATAAACATCACACATCTATTCTATGTAAAATATTTTTTGTAATGCTTAAGATGCTTGTAATAAGGTTTACTTATTTGGAGGACCCTATTTGCCTTTATGCATTCTTGATAATTTTTAAATAATTAAAATTTAAATTTATCAAAATTCATATAGAATTCATTCTGAATTATTAATTACTTAAATTAGAAATCATCCCTAGTTAAATTGAATATCTAATCAAAATTCAGAAAATTGGAGCATAGATCATGCCTTATAGGTAGACACCCACACGATCAAGCACACACTAGATTTGCTTGTTAGGAATACAAATTTTAGACTCTTAGGTTTGGTATGATTGTTTTTATTAATGCAATGCTATGATAAAATATTTTGTGATGTGATGTGGTGCCTGCTTTAGGTTAACTCTATGATGTTGTGAAAAGATAATTATGTGATATCACTTAATTTAATAATGATATTTTTTTGTAGATGGTCCTGCTTAACAGAGGGTAATGTTGTGATGTCACTATGATGTGAAATGTTTAAATCTCATCAATTTTTTTTTTTACAAATGACACTAAAAGAAATCCAATGAACTGTCAAAGCCCATCAAGAATAATCAATAGAATAAGTAGCTTGACACCTAAAAGTATTAGACATTCTATGTGATACTGGTAAATGTATGAATATTTGCATTATATATATAATTGTTAGATTAACATGTATTTTATAAGAATAAAATTTTATTTTTTATAAATTTAATTTTTGAAATTCTAATATATTTTATTATTAGCTTGTGGGATTTTAGGAGGAAACAAAGATGAACTGAAGTAGTGAATCTTTATGATATTTGTGAAACCCAAATAAATAAGAGAATTAGAAGAAGAAGATTGACTTAGAAGACCCACCAGTTGAGTATGTCTATTAATAAGTATAGATTGTACTATATATGGTAGAGCTCACCTATCACTATCTTTTTCTTTTTATGAGATTTTTATTAGTGGACCCAACCATACCAACCTTTCTTTTATTATTTTATAATTTATTTGGATTTATTTGTTTTAATATTTAGTTAAACATGTTTATTATGTACTGCACATTAAAAATACAAGCTTTTTCTGAATTTCTTCTTTATGATGCTTGTTATGACTGTTCAAGCTTGGATTTTCAGTAAGCTACTAAGAAAGATAAATTTTCTACCAAATTGAAGTTATCAAACTCATAACTTAAATTAAATCAACTCATAATAAAAATTATAATTAAATCATTAGAAATTAAATAATAAAATTCACTAAGAACTCTTAAAATGTAGAACCATAAATCTTTTTTTTTTTTTCTTGTATAAGCTTTTTGCTCACTGCACATAAGGGGGTATATATCTAGTGAAAATGATCACACTTCTTGGAGAAGATTACATTCTAAGTTTGATTTAACCTTTAACTTATTCTAATATTATATGCTTGTAAGCATATTTGCATATCATTGACCTTATAATAAACTCAATATTTAAACTATATAAAAATTATAAAATTATTGCATTAGTTAGGTATATTTTATATCATTTATACAAATCTTAGTCACTAAGGTTATGTTCTTAATTTTTTAAAATTAATAATAGTATAGCTATCTTGTATTTCGTAAAACTTGCCTCATGGTTTTAAAGAGCTTTGGTAGATTAGCTGAGTGCTCTTTGATGCGTGATTTTAAGTTCAAAAGAGTCAGACTTATTTTAACTTAAGGTGAAGGTAAGAGCAGTTAGTTCCATTGCATATTTCTAGATTAGGCACGAGTAACTACTTGATAATAGTTCTCAACTTAGTTTTGGTTCAGAAGTCCTCACATCGTGGGTGTACTCATAGTATTATGTTATTGAATTATAAGTCCTAGTATTATAATAAAATGTCCAAGTCAAAACTAAATAAATTTGAACACCAAAATATAAAACCTAATCTTATATTAATTTAGAGTACTATTAAGCTTCTCAATATCTTGTGCTCCCTACCATTCTCCCTTTGTCCTAAAAAGAAGTTCATGGATTTGAAGTTATCATTTTTGAACTTCCAAAATCATCATATGATTTGAATTTAAACTATGAATAAATCACAAAATTATTCTCCACTACTTAATTTTATCAAGAGTTTTTTAAAGAGTTTACACTCTTAAGATGTAATTAACTATAGTAGATTTCCTCTATAGAGAACTAGCACTCAATATTAAAATAAAATTTAAATTTAAATAAGTAAAAATGCAGACCAAATACATCTTGAAACTCATCTTATTATTGTACTTAATTTTATAGTAAAATGGTACTTCTATCTTCTGAGCTAGTTTATCATTATGTGTCGCAATTAGGTGTAATAATGAGAAAATCCTCATTTTATTTGTTTTCGAATCCATTGAAGAATAGTATCTCTATGTCCTAAGATAGTATATTATTCTCAAGGATGCATTCAATCACTAGAATAAAGTTAATTTCAAAATTTATGGGTTTTTCATTTCATCCAAATAAATTTTCATTCAATATAATTTTTTTCTAAAATCTAAAAATGCATAGATATTATAGATATTACTTATTAATTATTTAAACATTTTGAGGCATAAAGTTTAAAATGTATAAATTCTTTATTATAATATAAAAAGGCATAAGTCTCAATAATAATACATTATTATTTTTAATTAAAGATCTCAGAAGGCATAAGTCTCAACAAATAAAAGGTTCTTTCAAAAACTCATAAGGCATAGGTCTCAAAAGATTTGCATTAATTTTCATTTTCTCAAAAAACATAAATAAAAAAATACCTTTTTTCTACTCAATCAAAATAACTTAAAATGTATAAGTTTTCACACATCTAATAATTTTGGAAGTTAAAAATTTAAAAAGATTAAAATTTTTATTCATTTAAAAACCTTTTAAGGTATAAGCCTTAATAGGCACAATAGTTCAAAGTTTAAAAGGACATCCAACATTCATAAGCCTCAAATATCATATATAGCTAGACAAAATCATTATCAAATAAGGGGGTATACTTACTATATTTTAATTGGGCTGTAATATTTTTATTGTTAGTTTAAAAATTAACTATGGTAACCCAAATTTCTAGCAAGGTCTAAAGTTTCAACTTTATCTAAAGGACCTCAAAAGTGATTAACCTCTTATAAGGAGAAGCTATCAAAATTTAGAATTCATTTGTTATCATTATTACTTAAAAAATTGATTATAAAGATCAATCATGCTTGTATGTAAATGCATAAGAAAATATAATTTAGCTATGTAAATAAAAAGTATCATTGCCACATATAGAACTATTCCATCTGTATGTCATTAAGTTGTTAAATGACTTCCAATAAATTTTAAATCTTTACTAAATTTCAACAAAGTTATTGTTTGTAACTTCTTGCTCTACCAAATAATAGTATTTTGATTGAAAGAACTTGTGATGTGTTTGAGATGTTATCTACATTCAAGAAAAAAATTCAAAATTTTAAAGTTATTTTGATTACAAAAATTTTTGGAAGATAAAATATCATAATTTAATATTAATAATTCAAAAATAAAAGATAATAGAATTTTGTTATAAAAATTTTCAAAAAAAACTACTTACAGACTTATGATCATCCAATAAAAAACTTAGACTAAAATAAGTAGAAAATACATAGATAAGCATGAAAATTGCTTAAAATAGAAAATTTAAAATAACAAACAAAGTTTCAATATTGTTTAAGAACTTTTATCATCACCTTCTTCATTTTCCTAATCAAGATCAAGTTGCTTCATCAATCATTATCACTTGTGTGGGTTGCAATGAATAATGAGAAAATTTTACTTTAATCTAGAAGAAAATTAGTCCCTCAAATCATCTCACATCACACTTAATATGTTCAAATGGGGATAGTCAACCCCCTCTCAAGAGAAAGATTGGATCCTCATTATAAGGAATACATACCTCATCCACCACTCACATATAATTGCCTTAAAGACAAATCTATATAGACAAGGACAATCAACTCCATTTTAAGAGTAGTATTAAAGCCCTATCCTAGGAATTACAAACATAAGATGCCACTCAATACTTTACTAATAAAAATAATATCAAATTATTTATAGAGGAGAATTAGAACCAATGAAGAAAGAATTGATAATTTCAACTATTTTGGATTATATTATATCTTTTTATAAAGAAGAATTGAAGCTTGCAAAAATAAATTGAGTTTTTTATTGCTTCATAGTGATATTTATAAACAAAGGAATGAGAAAATAGTTACAAATATTAGAGGAAATGAGTTTAATATTAAAGATGAGAGTTATATTCAATTTTAATAATGAATTACAAGTATTAGAGATAACGAATTACAAAACTTAAAGATGAAAATTGTAATCAATCTCTTCCATAAAAATATCATGATATAATTTAATACATTATTAAAAATAATAATTAAAAAGTTATCAAGATGTTGTTTAATATACTATTAGTAATAATGATTAAAAATCATCATAATGTGATATAATATAATATTAATAATAATGATTAGAAGAGTTATCATGATATGTCCAATAAATAAATTTGTTTAATATCATTTTTTTATAATGGTCAGTCATTTTATACTCAAAATTTTAGATGACCAAGAAAATACAATTGATATACCATTAAAATTTTATTAATAGTATTTTAATGCAATATTTGACTTAGAAAGGTTTGAAATTGAATTTAAGACTGCCCAAATTCTATTTTCAACTAACTTATATCTGATTGAACATTTCATTGAGACTTTAATGACATCAAAAGTATCTTATGTAAATTCAAATGAGTCTAAATTAATTAATTTAAGTGTCATAAAAATAATTTATCACACTATTTAATAGAATTATTCTTATTTAGAAAAAAATTGGATTTTTATATTTACATTAATTCCTTTTATTTATTTTGCTTCTCTTCCATCAAAACAAAGTCACCAAAATGTTAAACATTGAGTCATGAGAGGTGCAAAATTGGAACTAGCTCAATTTAGAATTAGAAGCTTTACGAATTATCTTTTGATAGATAAAACTACTCAAACCAATTGGCAAGAGGTCAACGATTACATGTAGTAAAATTGGGTCATTGTAGAGAAAATATGGATGTTTTAATTAAAGCTTCCATAATAATATTTTATTTAAATTTTCTTAATTTAAAAATAGATATTTTTTAATATTTAATTATGGAATTAATTAAATGATTAATAATGAAAAATAAATCAAATTAGAAAAATAATCACTTCAGATAATTAACATTCAAATCATGGATTTCTCTTTATGTGTTCAATAATATAAAGACCCCTTTAAGAAAATTATGATTAACCCATGGGTGTGAGAAAATCATAAGAGTACTTAGCTTAATTACTTCCTTTATCTAATTAACACTTTAGTATGTGCCTATTGCATTAAGTCCTTTAAGAGCATTGTAATTTTATTTTATCACAAGCATATCATTTGAAGCTCATGAATAAGTGGTTAATCAATTTAAGAAAGCATAGAAAATGGGTAATTAAATGGATTGCTTAATGATTCAAACTTAATTACTTTTCTTTAAACACATTAAAATCATCAACATGGGATGGGAACAAAATAACAAATGTGTCATTTCTCCTCTTTGAGTTGAATAATTCAAATTCAAAATCAATTTACATGAAGCTTTGATTTCCTTAAATGATTATATTCAACATGATTGTCCTTAGAAATTAATAAAATTAAACATGTTATGTGATGATGTTTCATTATTCCTTTCCAATAATTATAAATTTTGTATGCCATGTGATATCATGCATTTATATTTTCCAAAATAAAAGAATCAATGAAATTTATTTATGTGAAAGTTGCATGTGTTGGCTTAATCCTATTATATGTGTGGCTATTGTCACAAATAAATTTCAAAAGCTATTTTCAAAGTTATAAATTGATAATTAGCTATGAATATTCTATATGATTTACATGTGTTTATAATTAAGCATGTTAAAGTATTATTTTATTTTTATGATTCATGTATAAGTTTACATATGTTTGAAATAATGAATATATAGTCTGGACATTAAGGGAATACGTGGCTTTAAATAGCCCCAAGAGGTCATTGATTATCTCACCTCCCTAGTTAACAAAGGCATGTACTTATTTAATTTCATTCTTATGTGTACTTGTACTAGAATTTGGATAGAAGTTTACAGGTGTAAATAATTCACCAAAAATACAATCTTTTGCATGATTTTCATTTCCAAGGCTATGCATGCATTCATATGTATTTAAGAAAGCAAGTATATAATCTAGACATCATGGGAATACAAGGCATTAATTAGCTCCAAGGAGATCATTGATTATCTCACATCTCTAGTTTAAACAATAACACGTACTTGCTTAAAACTCTAGTATATGTGTGTTTGTATTTAGATAAAAAATGAAATTCTTCTTTTATACCTAAAAATGTGCATTTATAATTATTTAAGTATGCCAAAAATATATTGCATGTACAGGTATGTTAATTCTAATATCATGTGCACATTATTAATGATGGAAAGGAATAAAGTAACATCCTCTATGTAATAGTAATTCAATCTCATTAATCTTAAGGTGACTTTCATGTTTGAATAAAATTCTTTAAGTTTAACCCAAACTAAGATTAATAAAATATTTAACAAATCATTCACTAAAGAAAATAAAATCATAACAACATGCTTTAGTAAACTGCTTCAAATAGGGATGAAGGGAGATTAAGCTTCTTTCTTCTCTTTACAATGCTTAGATGCTAAGTAAGGTCAAATTAAATAAAATAAAATACAAAATTAAAACTTACAAATTCTCTGAAAGACTTAAAGTGGAAACCAGAGAGAAGTTTAATTTGAACAATTTCAAACTTAGATAATCACAATTCTAAAGCTTAAATAAGATATATCAAACTAAGCCTAAGCACACACATTAGAATACTAAGTCACCACTTCAAGCCTTAGGTTAGGATGGTGTATGTAGTGATGTTGTGTTTTATTTTATAATGTTTTTGACTGAATGTTAGGATTGTTGAGCTCGGACTAGATGTTAGGCCATTATTAGCCTAATATTATCTTCTGCATGGGATTATGCTAATGGGGCCACTGAAAATAAATATAAATGCTTCAACTTGTAGATTGTTTATGCCTCTAAGCATAATCCATGTTAGGACAGGTGAGCTTGATTACCCATGTATAGGGTGCTAAGTCTAAATTATGAAATATAGTTGCTTGGGATGTGTGCATGTTTAGTTAATATTTATTTTGCTAGTGTAGTTAGACTTTACTTTTTCTACAAAAATATAATTTTGCATTAGGAATTAGGATTAGTGCTATGGGTTTAGGATAAGCAGTAGTGAGAAGGCAAAGTCTTGTGGTGCTCTGTGAAGCCTTGGAGTAAATCAAATCAAAAGAAGAAGAAGAAAGAAGTGAAGCATGAAGAACCCCATAGCATGTATTCAATTCTAAATAATAATATTCTTTTGTAATCCAGGTTAAATAAAGGTAAAGCTTGGCTATCCAATTTTTTCCATTTTCAGGGTGTACGGTAGTACCCAACCGCACCTGCCTTTTATTCTTTTACGATATTCTATGAATATATGTTTGTTGTGTTTAAAGTGCGCAATAAAATTTGCATTTTCTTCATAGGTTTCTTAAATATTGATGTTTGAATATGTAGCCTGGATGCGATAGGATTTTAAGGGAAAAATTAATTTTCTACCCTAATTAACAACTCATAACTAAATGTTTAAAAAAACTCACAATCTCATTTTAAAGCCTAGGATATAATCAAGAAAATTAAAAAATTTAGCAACCTTTAGCTAAATGTTGTATGTCTAACATTATGCCTGTCATCTTATTTCACTCTTGAAAAGGGAGGATCTCCAACCTTGCACTTTAGGGAGTGTTTGACCTATGAGAGCACCCCCTCATGGTGGAGAAACACCTTCTCTCTCAGATTTTGGCCAATAACTCAATTTCATCATGCATTTAGGCATAATTGTCTCAATGCCTTTGTAAAAATATTGTTTCAAAATAATATAAAATTTTATAAATTTTGTATTTAGTCTAAGTCATGATTTCATGTCAATCATGATCTAATCTCTTAGGGAGTGAGTCTATGACTTTAGTCTCATTCTTAAATAAATAACAGCCTCACTATCTTGCACTTTCATAAGATTGGCCCACATTATTTTAAAGTGTATGAGGTGTTAGCTAGCAGCCACTCCAGACTATTGTAAGTCTAGAAGTCAAATAAGTTTATACTCTATTATAGAGATAAACTATTAAGCTCTCTTTTGCTTAGATTTAGGTCGTGCTTTTAGCTTGTGTTAAAGCTCCCTAGATTAAGATCTGAGGTTGCTTATTTCCTTTAGGCTATGAGCATAAATCCTCACCTCTTAGCTATTTTCATAATCTTATGTTGATGGACTATAAGCCTGAATATTCTAATAAAATTTTAACTCAAATCAAAATAAACTCTTCCATTCAAACATATAAAGCCTCACTATAGGGTAGATTGTAGTGTTCACTAGGCTTCCTAGTATCATGAGTGCTCTTTACGTATCCTCCTTTGAACTTCGAAAAGAAGTCTTCAAAATTAAAAATTCCCACAATTTCAAAAAATAGCCAATTTATTGATAGTAACCTTGAAATCTTGAAGATAATGATTGATTACTTTAATTAAGAGTTTTCTTAAAAAATCTCATTTTATAGAATGTAATTAACTATGGAAGCTTGCTTCCATAGGGAATTAAAGAACCCGACATAAAATAAACCTGTTTTACTTTTTCATGTAAAGTAGGAAAAATATCTCTAGTATATACGAAGACTACCTACCTTGGGGAGTCTATTAGATTAGGTCAATTATATGGTGATATTATCATCTTTCGAGATGGTATATCATACCTCAATATCGTACTGATCACTTCAATAAGTACCTCCTAAGATTTATGTGATATTCATAATGACCTCCAAATTAAAATACCACAGCATGTCAAAGAGTTACATAAGTTACTTAAGTTCTTTCGGATGTTACTTTTTTTATTCTGGAAGATTTTTTTTGTATATCTAAGAATATTGAATTTTGATATTCATATAAAATAATTATAAAAATATCAGTGATAATTTACCTAATATTTTTATGATAGCAATATCATGTGCATGCCTCATTTAATTAAGAACCGTGACTTAAATCTGGTTATACAAATGTCATATTGAATCTTAAAAGTGAATTTTAAAATTTAAAATTGGCTTTGTATAGGTAAACTGAAGACTTGATGTAAATTTGAGACTAAAGGCATTGCATATGTAAATCTGCTTTTAAAATAAATAAAAAATTTCTTTGATTGTTATCTTCAACTTGAAAGTTGGTGTTTTGCAGCATAAATGACTATTGAAAAAAATAAGTAAACCTAAAGAATGCAAAATGTGGCATAGAAGAGAAACATACTTTCTCTCATTTATGAAGGTAGAGGTGGTCGACAGATTGTAAGTATAAATGTTTGAAGAAGAAGATGAGCGTTGAAGAAGATGAGTGAGGAGGACAGCATTACTCAGGAGCAAAAATATTTTTACAGAGAAGAACTACGTCATGGGGTGGGGATTTTGACGGGAGTTAATGGAGTGATATTTTAGATAGTTAGAGAGATATTTAGGTGATAGAAAAGTAAATAATATAATTTAGGTGTTAGATACATAATTAGTATAGTTTATGATGTTGTATTTGTAAATCCCTCAAAAATTTAATTGTATTACTTTCATAAAAATTAATTTATTATATGATGACCCAATTTTATCAACCTCCTCCAACAACACTGCAAAATGCTACACAGGTCATTTGATCACTTTACTTTACTCCACATTCGCCACACGTGTAACGGCCAACGGGCCAAGCTCACAAATCGCAGCAGCGAAAATCTGTCAACCATGCGTTATTCATCTATCGCCACGTGTCTACCTTTTCGTCTATTGAACGAGGCGTACACTTAACAAAATCGTCAATAAATTTCATTTATTAATATTTAATTATTTGTGTCATTAAATAAGATGATCATATGCTGTAAAGCTGTTTATAGATAACACAGCTGATCTTCCGCCTGATTTCCGAGGGCGGACCAGGCTCGCAATTGAACGAGCCACGTGTCGCCAGCTCCGTGTTGCGGTGGTGCTTTATAACGGCGGCCCTTTTCCTTCAATTTTTTAAACCTCAGAGCAAAAGTTTGCTTCTTGAGCAGGGAGGGAGAGAGAAAACGCTGGAATGGAGCTGGATTTGATAGGGCAATTAGAACGGTGTGGTGGAGCCAGTGCCGTCGGATTCGTCGGCGGCGGTGGAAGAGAGTGGGGTGAAAGTTAACCTAGAGCTTTCAATTGGCTGGAGATCAGACGATGTGGGGTCCAGGAAGCGAGTTCGAGAGGGCGATGAGGCGGCCGAAGGGAAGAAGCCAAAAATGGAGGGTGTGCTGCCTTATGGTTTACAGGTGATGCCGGTGATTTTTCGGGGGACGAATGGCTATTGCTATGCATGTATGGTGCCTTGTTGTGTTCCTTTTTCTGTGCATGCTGCCGAAAATACTCAAAATAATGTGTATGAGCCGAGGATTAACCGGAATTTGGCGGTGGCAACGGATGGAGTGGCTGCCGGTGATTGCCAGGAGATTGCCGGTGGTTCCGGTGGATTGAGTTCGTCGGGGTCTAGCAATTCTGGAACTTCTGTTTTTCAGAGTTTCTCTGCTAAAGGTATAAAAATCTGATCTTTATAAAGGAAATTTAGTTCTTTGCTTGAATAAATGGATGTTGTGGATTGTTGAATTGAAAATTTATATTCAGAATTGCTTTCCGTCCTGTCTAATATCTTTACCTATGGCTTTGTTTTACTCTTCAGAAGAATGCAGCAGCACCAATGAATCAAGAAACAATTAAAGCAGTGCAACTACAGATAATACTTCGCCTATTTCAGCATTCAGAAACGGCGAAATAAGCCAGCATTAAGCCGAAAGCGCAAAGCATTAGTTTATACTCGAAGCGCTGAGGGAAAGAAGATCGATGGTGCCCTAAGAATGAAGTGAGAATCTTATGCCACTGCCAGGGGACCTTCTTCTCGCCTGCTACTTTTGTGAGGCACGCCGGAGGGCCCGAGACTCAGCATCCGCTGAGGCAGATAACTGTGATTTCTTCATGAATTGCTTTTGTTATTTTTTTATTTATTTGTTTTTTTTTTTTCGAGGATTTAACAGGCATTAGGTTATGAAAACTTAACATGGATTGTGAATATTGTAATTGGGGTCCTTGTTTCTTAACTGAGGAAATTTATAAGAAAAGATATAGCTATGGAAGCTCTGGTTCTATTCTTTCTTCTTCTCATGATTAAACTTTTCATGGGATCATACTTGACCTTAAGGGTTTGTTCAATTAGTCTTATGCTAGTGACGTCTCTGTTTCAGTGGGTAAATGTTTTTTCTGATGATTTTGTGATTTTTTTTACATGAATTGCTCGAAAAAGGATGTTTTCAATGCTCTGATTTCTCTTAATCATAGAGTATTGTAAGACATACTTTCAAGAAGTGGACATAGCATTTCTTTTTTATTGCTAAAGAAACTCTATCAATTATTATAATTATGAATCCTAAGCTAAAAATAGCTCCGAACATCAAAGCAACTGTTAATATATTAAAACCAACTAAGGACACTTAGGGGCCTTTTGGGGGCAGCTGTCAACCTGAGTCGTGGTGTAAAATGCAATGTGGATCTGTTTGTTTTGCAACTTATCTGCCACGGCTTACGAATTTCACATAAAGCCATCGTGAAACTACGACCTAGGGGTGAAACTGTGGCATGTGGTTCGATTCAATGCTCCCTAAAATACCCTGTTTTATAAAATCCAACCTGTGGAACAACGCCACTTGCACCGATGGGAGAACGTCGACGACTCGCCGATCTGTAGTTGCTTGAGAAACTTTGTGCAGCCTTCGGAGTGGTGTGTGAGAACGGCATAGTAGTGCAAGGGAAATGGGGTAATTGGAGATGGCGAGATGAATGTGTTTTATCACATGGAGGGAGTTAAGATGTCGGATTTATTTGATTGAAATGTTGGTTCATTGAATCGGAGCGAGTGCCAGGAGTCCTGCACGATGAACTGTTCCTGCAAAGCTTATAGCATTTTGACTTGGATTAGATGCTTATTATGGGCATGGGATTTGGTCGACATTCATATTTTTTTTAATGGAGGTAATAATTTCTATCTCAGTTTGCTAGTTCAGAAGTCATTGATGAGTGTTTTTTTCTATCAAATAAAAATTAATTATGATTTTATTTAAGATATTTTTGTGATATATGTATATACATAAAATAGTTAAGTTTTTGTTAAATATATTATGTATATATATATATATATATATATATATATATATATATATATATATATATATATATATACACACATTTTTATATATTTATTTAAGTAAATTAATGACATCAATTTAATTTATAAATCATATCATATTTAACACTAATTTTTTATATTAAAAATATAATAACATCTGTATTAATCAACTTAAAATACAACATAATCACTATCACATGATAATACATTAAAATAATAAGAAATGTATAATACCATCATGCTCGTTTGACAATATGTATAATTTCTAACTACATATATTATTTCTTTATAAAACACTAAATTATTCATACAACTTAAATCACTAACTACATATATTATAACTACATATACTATTTCTTCTAAAACACTAAATTATTCATATAATTTATTCTTTCTTACTTATTTAAATCATAAATTATTACATTTATAATTTTAATATTAATATTATTCAGTATTATGCGATGTATAAACATTTAATGCAAATTAGTTGACAAATGTCTATATATAAATATTAGAAAAAAAAGTTTAATTATATTTCATATTATTCAATATATAAGAATATTTTAGTCTTTTTTTACACAAACATGCAAACAATAGATTCAACTAAATTTTCAAACATAATCGGAATAGCATCTTTTACCACTTTTTCTAGAGGTTCAGCTTTCAAAGCTACAGCTATCCCAAACGGGCCCTTAGTCAAGAGAAATTTATTAGGTCTAGATAGTTACATATGTAACAATTCTTTTGGTGGAGTATTTAGCTATGTACTCCCCTCCATTTGTAGTTTTCACATAGATAGCTCACACTTGATAACTTATCTAGTCATGGAGAGAAAATTAAAGGCTTCTAATACTTCATTCAATTATCAATGATCATTCATTACAGCTAAATGTACATTTTGAATTTCATGTATATTTTCAACTAAAAATTTAAAATTTTCAAAGAGTTGTAGAATTCTCTTTGATTATAATTGGCTGGGAGATTGCTTGGTGAGGTGAAAGTTGACCGATCGTTCAAGAGAAGCCATCACTTTTGGCTGTTCAATGAGGTTAGAAAGTATTGTTGAAGCCACCATATGAGTCTCCATATTGTTAGCCAAAAAGAAAAAGTCTTGGTTGGTCATTTCCATGTTTGATGTTGTTTATGTTTTCAATATTCCTTCTTATTCTTTGTGGTGAGATGAATGTTTAGGGACACATGATGCAATCTTGCATCTCTTACATGATTTAAATTATAATGGCATGCAAGAAAGATACAATATAATTAGTACATGTCATATGAAATAATAATTATTTTGATACATCAACACATAAACTTAGATAAGAGACAATGCTTAATAAATTATAACAAGTACCAAACTCTTAAATCAACTTATTCCCTTATAAAGAGCATTGCAATTTTAATTTTCTGACTTGATATTTAAATAGATATTAGACAATACAATTTCATAACATAAAAGAAAGATATAATATAATTAGTACAACATATCACATATAACAATAAATATTTTGACATATCAACACAAAAATTTAAATAATGGACACTACATAATGAATTGCTTAATCCAGTGGCAAAGTTGGGAATTAAGGCTATCAAAAAAGCTTATTGTTCACGAACAGCTCGTGTTTGAATCCTTCGTTAAGCAACCAAGTCGAACATAAATAAAAATTTTAAGCATGTTTTATAAATAATCCTTTATTCGACCGTGTTTGGCTCGATTTAGTTCGAAATAAATTAATATTTATAATTAATTACATAAATTTTATATAAAATATAATTTATATCATTAATTTTTTTTAATTTATATTATATAAATAATTAAATTAGTTAATAAAATTTTAAATCAGATAAATTAATATATATTATAATGAATTATAAGTAATTGTATGGTTATGATAAAATCATATACATCATATTTTAGATCTATGACTAAGATTTAAGCTCTTCCAAACCCTACTTATATATAATTCTTGTGACTCGCGAGCCCTAACACGTCGTCGCTTACTTGATCGATTTGGCTTCATTTGCCCTATTCCGGTAAGTATGCTAGTTTCAACTCTTATAGCATTATGGGAGTTGTGAGTCTTGCAAGTTGCAATGCTTTCATCTATAGCAAGAGCCGAACCTCTGACCACAATTTCTAGTTTTCTAGGGCTTGGTATTGACCATTTCTTTCTTCTTTTTATCATACTTCCTCTTGGGACTCGATCACCTTTGCATGTAACATCATTCTCTTTTTATCATAATTTATATATTTCTATTTAATATGTAGTTTTTCTTTTTGATCGGTGAAATAATTAATATGTGGTGATTATTTTGGTTTCCTGATAAAAATAGAAATGCTCTTAAAGCTTCTAGGGTTTGTGGTTTTGGTGTTTGATTTGTAGTTGGGAGTGTGCATCCAAATGTTGATATGTTTATTGTGTATGGACTTTTTGAATTTTTGTTTAATTATTTTATGTAAATGATTGTATGCTTCTGAATCTTCAAGGAAGATTTTCAAAATTTCATCACTTTTATGACTTGTGGGTTTTGTTGTTTGATCTGTAGATTTAAAATGTGAGAAATAGAGTTTGATGCCTTTATTATATATTTCCATCTTATGGTATCGAAACACTTGATGTGCTTATTCTTTGCAGGCTTCTCAGAAGCTCTGTTTTATGTAAATGCTTGTGAATCTCAATGGAAGGTTTTTGAAATTTCTTTACTTCTAGAGCTTTTGGGTTTTGGTGTTTAATATATAGATGATGTAAAAATAGAGCTTGATGTCTTTAGTATCTACCTCCATCTTATGCTGTCGAGATGCTTGATGTTTTATTTTATGTAGGCTTTTTGAAATTGTTATGAAAGCAATCTTTGATTTAGGGCAACATACTGTGATGTAAATTCTTAATTTGTGTTCAATTTTATTATTTTATTCAATGCCATGATGACCTTGTATTATCTAACTATGTTATGATGGTATTTTGATGAGTTGGTGACTGTGTTATACTACAAATCTATTTTGGATTGTTTGTCGGTGTTAATTTAAAGAAATTCATATGAAATAATTGAAGGACCGAAGGTAGCATGGTTTGTTAATTGTTTGGTGGGTCTTTTGTGTAGTTTCATCATCACATACCATTTGAATTTCCTGTTTAGTGCTCAGTTTAATAGTTCTTGATGAA
Organism: Cymbidium sinense; assembly: GCA_021442155.1. Taxonomy (NCBI): domain Eukaryota; kingdom Viridiplantae; phylum Streptophyta; class Magnoliopsida; order Asparagales; family Orchidaceae; genus Cymbidium; species Cymbidium sinense. Next base: position 33,276,217 of record CM038215.1, read on the forward strand.
AAGAAAATTTGAGAATGGGATTTATTATTTTTTCATTGATTATTCTTGCAATTTAATCCTATATATATATATATATATATATATATATATATATATATATATATAATGATTATAAAATTTATTCTCAACAAATTTGATTTAAGACATTGATTTGAATTGTTATTGGCTACTACAATGATAGTAAGATGTGAAAAAAAAATATGGCATAAATATTAATAATTTATTATTTGCTTGTTTACTAAGCATTTTATCTTGAAATATACAATGCACTAATGATATCATGAAGCTCATGTTGAACATCTCTTGTAGTATTGTTTTATCATAAATGACATGAATGACCTGTTTATGCATTTCATCTATAAGAAATACAATGTTTCATGGACTATGAAAATTATTTTTAGTAAGTTTTAATTCATATTTTTATCCATTTATTTAGTTTGTTATCATGTCAACCTTGAACCTTTCTCAAAATGTATCATCTGTTAATGATATAGCTATAGAAATTGAAAATAGTATAAGTGGTGAAGCAATTAGGAATTTTCATTTCAAAGCCTATCTATTGATATTGACACATTGGAACTCCACTTAATGCTTGATTCTATTTTTCTTTATCGCAATATTTTTATGCATTATGCTGCTCGAGATAACAATTATAGGTAGTTGGCTCAAAATTTTTAATGGCTTAAGTATGAGCAAATAAGACAATTTCTTACTGTTTTTCACAATGTTACTAAAATGATTTCTGGTTCTTCTTATCCCACCACATATATTTTTCTTCCAACAGTCATGCATATAAAGAAATTGCTACTGGAGAAATGCGACTCATCTATTGCATACATAAAGCAAATGGCTCTAATCATGAAAACCAAATTTAATACTAGTGCATGTTGTGATTTACTAATTTAATACTATATTTATATCTTGTTGAATATTATGGTTTAATATTACATTTATATTATTATATACTATTGAGTTTTGTGGTATAATATTATTATATTTATGCTATTATATTTCTATTCAACAATTTTAAAAATTATAGATATTGCACTTGGTGTTATGCTAAATGTTGTGAATTGATGGGTTATGATAGTAATAAAATTTTTTTGCAAAAGTTGCAACTTAGCATTATTATTTGACTGCTTATATAATAGATAATACATAGTTTAACTTTGAGATTAAGAGTTTTTCTTGCTTTTTGTACTCTTAGTTGGTTGTCTAATTCAATTCCACTGCTTATGCACTGTATCTCTACTACTTTTTTTTCCATAATATTATAATAGTCAACAGATCATCACATATATAATGGATAATACACTTGGATTAATCTTGGGATTATGAGCTTTTCTTGCTTTTTATTCTTCTGATTAACTGTCTAATTTGATTATGTTGCTTCTTCACTGTATCTCTACTGTTGGTTTCTGTTGGCCCATTTACTGACTCATTTATTGTTGGTTTAGTTTTCTGCTACTTGATTTCTTAGCCATCTTGCCCATCCTAGACTCCCAGTTCATTTTGTTTAATGTTTTACAATATATCTTTTTTTTTTATATATTTCTTTTTGTTCATTTTAAATCGAATAAAATCTATGGTTATTTTATTTTACTGATTTTATATTTTTTAAGTATTTAATATAAGCAAACAACAAGCTATGAAGGCATTAATAACTATTTGGTTTAATCTTCTCAGCCTAGTAGGTATTTTTATTATTATTATTTTTTTTTTGTCTAGTTTACTAATATATGATGCAAAATGAAGTGCAATTATGGATTCTGAAGATTGAAGACAAATATCTAATTCGAAGCTTGAAATATATGAAATGTTCATTTTTTTAATTATGTAAATGTATAAAATATAATGCAATTGTTAATTAGTTTATGAATTATAACTTGTAATACTTGTAAAAGTATAAACATGTAAATGTTTATTAATTATCATATTTAATATTTGATTTATTGTTTATTGTGTATATGTGTAAAACATTTAAAATTCAAATTTTATTATTTGATTTATAATTATGTAAAAATTATCATTTGATTGATGAAATTGATGAAATCATTAAAAAATTGAGTTAAATTTATTATTATTAATTGTGATTGTATGAGTTTAGAAATTTTGATTATGAAATACAATTTTTTAAAAAATATTTAATTTAAAATTATTAAAATATATCATTTTAAAAATATAAAAATGTGCTATTTCAAATCGAGCACGAGTTGTTAATGAACAAGATTATCTTTTCAAGCTGAATATAAACAGTGAGTTCACGAGCCATTTCGAACACGAGCTAATACAAATGAGCTGAACACGAACAGAGTCTCAAGTCACTCAAGCTTGACTCGTTTGCACCCATATCGGGAATTATTTTTTGGGGGCACAAACTAAATATTTTAAAAATATATGTAACCTCTTTCATTTGGTCATTAAATCTACATTGACATTTTTAAACTTTTTATTTAAATAACTTTAAACAAAAAAGATGAAATTTTTTAATGCAAAATTTATAATCTATTTTTTTATATTTTAATAATATTAATTATGTATTTTACTTTATGTGACTAAAATATCATTTATCAACTGATCTCAAAATCTATTAAATCGTCAATTTTTCTACAATATTCATAGTAGAAAAAGTGCTGGTTGTCACATAAGTGAGAGATGGTGGGGTGGAACTGTCAATGCATGCTCTAAGGAGTAATTGAAAAAGATGCCAAAATATTAAATTAGGTTGGATTAATATTTATTTGATATATAATATTAAAACTAGTAATCATATTTATTTCTATTAACTAAAGAAAATATTAACTTAAAATCATAAAAATAAATTTTCAATTTATTAAAAGAATAGTATTTTTTGTTTAGTTTATTGATAATTTATATAGAAATAACTTATAAATGCTTTAAAAAGATATAAGTCTTTGACTCATCTAAAAAATTTATAAGATATATATGTTGATCTCATTTTATGGAATGAGGTAAACAAAACCTTAAAAAATTTATAAGATATATATCAATAGACATAGCTAGATCAATTTGAATAAATTAAATAGAATTCTCAAAAATTATCAAACACTACTAAAAATTAAATTGCTCTAAAACTAAAATTAATCATCAAAATAGCCTTCTCTTGAACCCATTATGATCCTATACTATTCTAGAATCATTTGGACCATATTTGGATTATGGTAGAGTCACATTGACTGAAAGACCTATTTAAGCCTGATTCAATCTAAATTTAATTTTTAACACTAAATTTATCTCTGAATGACTTATAATTATTTTTAAATCATTTAATAATGCTTTTTGACCACTAGCTAATTATATAGTTTGATCAAACAAAATTCAATTTTAGTAAAAGCTAATTTATTCACTAGCCTAACTATGATTCATATTAGAGTTTGAGTTGAGCAAAATTGATATTAATAAAATTGAATACAATCTATTAATTCATTGTTAATCTATTATATTGAACCAAATGCAGTCAAGTTAAATTTCAAATCAGTTAAAACAATCAAATTTAAATTAAAATAAAGCCTTCAATCGTGATCTATTAAAAATAATATTTAGTTAAAAACTTCACAAATCATATTTGATTAAAGTTTAAGTATGGATAAGAAATTCATAAGAACTTTAATAAAGCATCTAAACATCAAATCCAAATTAATTAAGTCCAAACTTAGCTTAGGTATTAAATTAGTTTACCATCTTGAATTTAAAGATAACTCAATGATAATTCATAAAGATTACTAATGATTAAATTAAACCTATGTAAAATAAAAATTGATAATCGTTTGTTTAAGTAACAAGGAAAAACCCAAACTAAATTTAAAAAAAATGAAGTATGATCAAAGTTGAAATCATTTAAATGACTAAATGCAACTTAATCAGATCAAAACCATAACTTAATATGATTAATCCCCTTTCAAAATGCTTACCCAAAAAATATAAAATCAATGAATTCAATTGTTTTAAATGTGAGAAAACACTTTTAACTAATGATAAATCATTGTTCAAATAAATATATGAGATTAATAATTTTACAATTATCATTCAAGAGATGAAGAAATTTTCTTAAAAATAGAACCTACTCTTCCGCCTTGGAGCCCTACAAATTTGATTTTGATCAAATGTTAGCAGATTCACTTTGAATTCGACCAACTCCTACATTTAGCTTTTACTGGCCTATTCAAGGGATTTTCCAACTAAGGCGAAGTTCAAAGACTCTTCAAAGCAAGCTTGAATCCTTTGGATATGGGTAACTCAAAATTCTTTATCATTTCATTTGGGCTTTGCTTCTTTGTGAAGAGAATATTAATTATAGAATAATCCCATCATTGGGAAGGTAGAATAAAGGTTATTGATCCTCCCAAATGTAGGATTTTTAAAAACATGACTTGAATTACATGGATCAATGTTGGTTAAATCAATGTCTATGATCGCACGATGCAGGAAGAAAGAGTTCGTTTAGGATAGATGTAACTGTATGAAAAATAGTGGTGTAGCTGTTGTAGAAGAAGCTGATGTCTAAGAAGCAATAGTGGATACTACAATATTTTTATTTTCAAAAAGTCAAACTACACCATCCTAGCCACCACCCCACTTGACCAAGTTAGGATGAAAAATGAAGCTTTATTGCCAAAGATTCTTTAAACTTTCGCACCACCGCAGTTTGACAAACATCTCGAGCACTGAGATTCGAAAAGTACCGTAGGTGAAATGCTACCCAAAATAGGGACTTATAAGTCATCCTATTCTTGGATCCAAATTTGGAATCCTGATCAAAGAATGAGTCCAATCATCAATTAGTGGATAAATCAAGAATAATATATAAAATAAATTCAAAAATGGCTGGAATTTTCAAAAATCACAATAAATTCAAATGAAATCTAAATTTACAAATAAATGCTCATTGAAATCAATAAATTAAGAAGAATTCAATAAAATTAAAATCTTTAAATAATTTTATTGAATTTATAATTAATTAAAGAAATTATAAAATTAAATTAATTGAATTAAAATTAAAATATAAGGTAATTTCACTTGAAATTTTTATGAGATATACCTTTGTTTATTTTATTGGATAAATTTGCTTAATAAATTATTATAATTACAATTTGAATCAATATGAAGAAAATTTTGCACTAAAATATTATAAAATAATTGAGGAATCACCAATAATAGTTCAACACACTTCTCCAAATAGAAAAAGAGTCAAAGAAAATTATTAAAGTCCTCTAAGTTTGATTAAACATAATTAAAGGACAAAATAAGTTACTAAATTAAATAAATAAAAATATATAATATAATTAACACCAAGACTCTTTGAAAATTTATAAATAACCCAAAATATATCATAAAATGTGAAATAATTTTTTGTAGAAAGAAAACAATGTTAAGGATCCGAGGAAATTAAAATTAAACTTAAATAAATTGTATTTGAATTTAAATTTGTAAATAGTTTAATTTAATCAAATAAATTTTTAAAAATTCAAATCAACTCAAATTGTTTCCAAATTTTTATGAAAATTTCATGAGATTACTTAAACCTTCAAAAGAATTTCATAATGTTTAGAATTAATTTAATATAGAAAACTAAAGTAATTTAAAACTAATTAATAAATTATAATAAAAAATTTAAATATCAGATAAAATTATAATAATCCTCAAATATTGTGAGAAGAATCTCGTGATGTTTTAAGCCAAAGGGAATTGTCTTATAATTTTTAAAATTATTTTACTTTTTTTCTAAAATTTTCTTACCAAAAATATAATAAAAAAATTTAGAAAATTTATAAATCAACTTAAAATAATTTTAAATTTTTATGAGACTCCGTCTAATCATTTTAGCATCCCATAAGCTTTTGAAATCATTTTAGTCAATTTCTCATAGAAGGATGAAATAAATCATAGTTTTAACCTAATTAAGTATTTATAAAATCCACAAAATTCTTTTAGGATATTTTAAGGTGTTATGAAATGTATTGTCATCTTGTTGACCTCACTTTTGGAGTGAGGATTCATTCTTCTCTTCTTAGATTCATGAGTCTTTTAGACACTAACTCTTCCTTAGTTATAAGACACTTTTTTACAATTAGGTGAACACTTAACCTCATCCTAGAGACTTAGAAGGGTTAATTATAAGATTACGGTATGCCTTAAGACTTTGGGAGACTTACCTACCCTATAGCCTAAACCCAACCCATGCCTACCTCAAACCTCAAATTCACTTCATCCAAATTCAAATCCAAATTCTCTAAATGATTGAAACCTATGATCAAACTCAAACTCAAACTCAAATCAATCCTTCCTAAGCCCTATGATTTTATTCCATGGACTTAGCCTTAACCAGATTCAATTCATCCTAACTTAATTGGTTTTCTCAAAGATCAATTCAACCCTTCAATCAACTTACCAAAATCAAACATACATTCAAATGACCAAAACCAAAATCAAATCAAATCAATCCTTCATAAGCCATATGATTTTATCCCATGAACTTAGCTAAATTCCCCTAAATTCAAATCAAAATTAATTGATTTTTCCATTAATCAATTATTTCTTCAATCATCTTCCCAAATATAAATCAAATCTACATTCAAATGACCAAAATCCAAATCAAATTAGTCCAACTTAAGCCACATAATTTAATTCCATGGACTTAGTCAAATCTCCATCAATTCAAACCAAAAATTAATTAATTTTCTCATGATTCAATTATTTTCCCAATCATCATCCCAAATATAAATGAAATATACAATCAAATCGTCAAGCCAAAATCGATTCAATCAAATCAAACCTAACCTAACCCATTTGACTTGAAATATTCAAATGAACCAAAATCCATTTGAACCCAAATCAATTGCAACCAAAGCTATATACCATTTCCAAATCCATATATAAACTCAACTAAACCCAAATCAACCTAAAATCAAGCCAATTGACCCACTTAAGCTCACTTGACCCAAAGTGACCTAAAGGACCCATTTGAGTCAATTTCAATCCTATCCAAATTGGATTGAGAAAAGCCTACCAAAACCTCCTATCATGATTATTGATCACCCTAGATTGATCAATTATCATAAATTGGGTCAAACTAAGTCAACTTGGTCATTTGACCAAGTCAACCCATCTAACCTACATGAACCAAACTAGCCAAATATCAACCTAAACCAAATCAATTGAAACCAATGATTTATATCAACCTAAAATCAATCCGTAAATATGACTTGACTATCAATTGAGCTAAACCAAACCCAATTGGCCCTCTTGACCCCAAGTTGACCCAATTTGCCCTAAAGGGCCAAATTGGATCAAATCAAAATATAAACCAAATTGATTGCAACTAATGACCCAAGTTCATTCCAAATTGATTGTTGAACTTGACCAATGCCCCAATTGAACCCATTTTGACCAACTAAACCCAATTGACCCATTTAGTCTAAATTAACCTATAGGGTCAATTTGGGCCTAAATCCAAACCAAATCTAAATTAACTGAAACTAAAGCCTACAATCATCTTCAATTGGTCAATCAAACCTAAATTAACCTCTAACCCAAGCCAACTTGGTCAATTAGGCCAAATTGGTCAACTTGACCCATTTGACCCATATGACTTCAATTGAGCCAAAATTAAATCCAAGCCAAATTAACTCAAACCAATTGAACCAAAATACTTCAAATTATCATTTGAACTTGACCGAAGACTTGGTTTGACCCAATTTGATCAATTGATCAATCTAACCCAACCTAGCCCAATTTGAACTATATTGGTCAAATTAGGCCAAACCCACTTAAACCAAACTCATACCCAATGAGACCTGACCCAACCCATCATAAACTCACCTTGGGTTAGCCCCAAACTAGTCCAACCCAAATTGGACCCAATCCAAGGCCTTACCCATTAGCTTAACCTCCCCACATAGGTTCAAACCCAAAATTGGCAAGTCAACTCTCCTTCTCTCACGTTGGCAGCCCTCCAATACCTAAATAAGGACCTGACCTACTTGCCTAGCCTGACCCAAGTGGGTTAGGTCAAGCATGTTCCAAGGGGAGGTGAGTTAACTCACTTCCCCACACTAGCTGAACCCATTGGATCGAAAGAAGGAGGTTGCCACCTTTAGCCACCAAACAAGACTGTTGGCCAACCAAATTGAGCCACCTTAGCTTGACCTTGACAACTCAGTGCTCGGATGGTGGCTAATCAACTAAAATCAAGGCTTGAATCCAAACCAAATCTAAATTAATTGAAACTAAAGCCTTCAATCATCTTCAATTGGTCAATCAAACCTAAATCAACTCCTAACCCAAGCCAACTTGGTCAATTAGGCCAAATTGGTCAACTTGACCCATTTGACCCATTTGACTTCAATTGAGCCAAAATTAAATCCAAGCTAAATTAACTCAAAACAATTGAACCAAAATACTTCAAATTATCATTTGAACTTGACCGAAGACTTGGTTTGACCCAATTTGATCAATTGATCAATCTAACCTAGCTTTAAACTATATTGGTCAAATTAGGCCAAACCCACTTAAGCTCATACCCAATGAGACCTGACCCAACCCATCATAAACTCACCTTGGGTTAGCCCCAAACTAGGCCAACCCAAATTGGACCCAATCCAAGGCCTTACCCATTAGCTTAACCTTCCCACATAGGTTCAAACCCAAAATTGGCAAGTCAACTCTCCTTCTCTCACCTTGGCAGCCCTCCAATACCCAAATAAGGACCTGACCTACTTGCCTAGCCTGACCCAAGTGGGTTAGGTCAACCATGTTCCAAGGGACCTCCCCACACTAGCTAAACCCATTGGATCGAAAGAAGGAGGTTGCCACCTTTAGCCACCAACCAAGAATACTAGCCAACCAAATTGAGCCACCTTAGCTTGACCTTGACAACTCTAGTTCTCGGATGGTGGCTAATTAGCTAAAATCAAGGCTTGAATGAGCCCCACCCCCCTCTGACTTCAATCCAATTCGAACACACACACCCTCAGAGAACATCCTAGGAGAGTTTTAAAATCCCCAGAGCTCTCTCCAAGCCCCAAAGCATCGGAATCCTTCAAGATATCCGAGGACTCCTTCCATCCCACTTCCTCAAAACTCAACCAAACTCCAATTAACTTCACCCACACCTTCCCCTACCTTCGTCGAGTTAAAATGAATATTCTCCCAAGCTCCACGACCATCGTAGATAAGACTTCGATCAACGTCCACTTGCAAATCAATGACCTTTGGTCCATAGAGCCAACGATAAGGAATTAGGATACGTGTTGCTCAACAGGGCTTCGCCTCGTCAAGGAGAAGCTACCTCAAGCATTGCACCATCGATCTTGAGCTCCAATGAGGTAATTCTCATTAAACTAAGTTTTGGTAAATTTTTTAGGTCATTTTTGAAGAAAACTTGTATGTCGCTTTGGTAGATCCCTTACCTCATCATTTGAATCAATCGATTCTTGGATCGGCGAAGGAAGATGGATGGTGTCCATCTCCCATCGCTCGGGGGATGATGGATCACACACCATCCATTCTGCATGATCAAAATGGACGATTGTGATTAATCTGCTAGATTTATCTAATTAAATCCCTAAGATTACCAATTATGTTCCAGGGAGTCGGATGAGTTTATGTAGCCAATCCTACAATGTCACATGGAAAGTGCGACATGTCAGCAGTCTGCGTGGCACCGATGGGATTAGGCTTAATTAGGCTTAATTAATTGATTTTAATGGGTGAATCTTTAAAAATTCATAACAAATTATAGAAAAATTTAGAAAATATAAATAAATACTCATTTTAAAGATAATTCAGAGAAGATTTAATTAAAATTAACTTCAATTGATTTTGAATAGTGATTAAGGCTTAATTAAGGTTTAAATAAAAACATAATTAGCTTAATTAAGTCATATATTACTTAATTAATTAATCTCAAATTTTGTGTGTTAGTTTAATGGGATGACCTGTGCCTCCCATAATTTTTTTTAGGATTTATTTCTTGTTTAATTAGGGGAATTGATCATTTAAGCTTTAATTACTCTTTTAATCTATTTAATGATTAATTAATACCCTAATCAACAATAAATTAATTAATTAAACTCACTAATCACTGTCATAATAGTTAATGGACAAGGGGAGTGGGATTAGGGCCTCTTTCCTAGCTTCTTTTCCTAAGTCCATTTCATTTTGAATGAAAGTTAATTAATATGAAGGTTAATTATTAGTTAATTAATTAATTAAGTGGCTTAATTAATCAAACTAAAATGTAAATCACATCAAATAATTAACAATGAGATTAATAATTCTTCTTTATGTGTTTAATAACATAAATACTCTTTAAAGAAATTATGATTAGCCCATAAGTGTGGGAAAATCATAAAAGTACTTAATTAGGTTCTTTAATTTAATTAACCCTTATTTATGAGCCATTTGCATTAGCTGCTTGTAGGAGCATTAGAATTTTATTTCCTCACATATTCATGTCATTTGTGGCTCATAATTAAGTGGTTAATCAAATTAAAGAAGCATATGTAAGAATAATTAATTGATTTAATTAAGGATTCAACTTAATAAATTCATAAAATTCACTTAATTATCTTTTCTTAAACCAAACAAAATCACCAACATGAGAATGGGATTATAACAACAAATGATAATTCTCCTCCTCTTTAAATCAAATCTAAATCTAAAAATCAAATTAATAAAGAAGCTTTGGTTTACTTTAAACAATTTTATTTTATATGATTGTCATTAAGAATTAGTTTAATTGAATGAATCATATGCTTATATTTGATTATCCCTTTCCTATCATGTTAATTGTTGTATGTCATTTGAATCCATGCATCCATCTTTTCAAAGTTAAGTTAAAAGAAAATGAATTTCCTTTATGTAAGCTTGTATGTGTTGACTTAACTTGATATATGTGTGGCTATGATCACTATTAAATCCAAATGTATTTTTTCAAAGTTTATAAATTGATAACAACATGTGTAGTCATGATAGTTATAAATATATAAGTGGTGCATGTGCTTATAATTTAAGTATATTAAGTGAAGACTTCTTTCTTTTATTCATATATTGACTTACATAAGTTTGAATGGTAATGAGTATATAGTCTGGGCATCCCGAGAATATGAGGCTTTAAGTAGCCCCAAGAGGTCATTTGATTGCCTCACTTCTCTGATTTAATAACGACACATATCCATTTGATTTCATTCTCACGTATTTTAATATTATAATTTGGATAGAGTTTTAATTCATATACATAAATAATTCAATTAAAGAAAAATTTAACATTTGCATGATTTTCATTCTCTTAATTGTGTATACATTCATATGTATCTAAGCAAGAAAGTACATAGTCTAGACATCTCGGGAATACGAGGCTTTAAGTAGCCCCAAGAGGTCATTTGATTACCTCACTTCTTTGGTTTAACAACGGCACGTAGTTGTTTATGTCTTATGCATGTATATGTATATTTGATTAAAGAATTAGAAACTCCCTTTTCTATTAAAAATGAATGCATCCATAATTATTAAAGAGATTGAATTGTTTAATCATGTGATTTAGAGCTTTCTTTCCTATGTTCATGTTTGCAAATTTACATGTGCTTGAATAAAAATGGGTATATAGTCTAGACATCCCGGGATACGAAGATTTAAGTAATTCCAAGAAGGTCATTTGATTACCTTACTTTCCTGGTTTAACAATGGCACGTACCTATTTAATTCCATTCCTATGTATTTTTATATAAGAATTTGGATAAAGTTTTAAATTTACATATATTAAAATGATTCAATCAAATAAAATATAAACTTCAAATATACACATACATTTATCATTCAAGTGTGCTAAACCTTGTTGTATGTATAAATACACTTATGATTGAATCATATGCAGGTTATATGTAATGAAAAGAAAGAATTTGATATATGTCATGTAATAAAAATTCAATAAGATTAATCTTAAGAAGCATTTCATATTGGATAAAGTTATTTAAAGTCAACCTAAACTTAGGATTAAATAAAAATATTTAATAAGTCATTCACTAAAGAGAACTAAATCAAATTAAAATGCTTTAGAAAGTGGCATAAGATAGGGATGAAAGAGGGCAATCCTCTTTCTTCTCATTATAACACTTAGTTGCCAAGTGTAAATCAAATAAAACTAAAAAAATTACAAATTAAAATTCACAAATCAATTAAACAACTTGAAGTGAAACTAACCATCATGTTAACAAACAATTAGACAACCACTTAGTACACATTAAGTTAAGTATGTATGTATGGTGTATATTTTATTTTGTGATGTAATATTTTAGACCGATGTTATGGTGTCCTTCATAGATTTGATGGTAGGTTGTTGTTAGCTTAATCATATTTTATGTTTGGGATTGTGATTAAGTGGCTACTTAAAAATAAATAAAAATGCTCTATTTGTAGATTGCTTAAGCCCCTAAGCATAATCTAAGTTAAGGGAAGATGAGCTTAGTTACCTATGTGCAGGATGCTAAGTATAAATTATACATATAACTACTTGGGATTGTATGTATGGTTAGTTCATCTTTATTTTGCAAGTGTAGTTAGATATACTTTTTTTACATAAAATATAAATTTTCTATAGGGATTAGGATTAGTACTATGGGGATTAGAATGAGCAATGCCTAGAAGGCTTTATCTTTGTGTGCCCTGTGATGCCTTGAAGTCAACCAAATCAAAGAAGGAAAAGAAGGAAGACATGAAGAAATGAAGAAAAGAAGACCCACATAACATTTATTTTATTATAATTGTAATTATTTTTTCATATTCTAGGTTGTATAAGGGTAGAGCTTGGCTACCCATCTTTTCTTTCTCAGGATGTACGGTGGTACTTGACCGCATCAGCCTGTTATTCTTTTGTGCTAGTTTATAGAATTGTTTGATGATTTGTTTAAATTGTGCATTAGAAATTGCATATTTTTTTAGTTTCTAATGCTTGATTCTTTAATATGTGGTCTGGATGTGTTAGGCTCGAAGAATAAAATACATTTTCTACCCACCTAACAACTCAAAATTAAAATTTTAAACTCACAATCTCATTATAAATCCTAGGCTATAATCAAGATAATTAAATGATTTAGCAATCCCTTAGTGAAAGTTGTATATCTCACATCATGCATGCATATTCCTTCTTCCTTAAATATGGGAGATCTCTATCCTTGCATGATAGAAGAATGCTTGACCAGTGAGGGCATCCCTTGTGGTGGAGAACACCCTCTTATTATTGATTTAGCCAACCATCTCTTTTCATCATGCATTTAGGCATAAAAAATCCTAAGCCTTTATCTAAAATACGTTATCAAAATGAAATAAAATTTATAAGATTTTTCATTTGTACACTAAGTCATATGCTCATACCACTCATGCTCTAGTTTCTTAGAGAGTGAGTTTAGAACTTTAGTCTCTTTCAAATTAAATAACTACCCTAGCTAGCTTGTTATTCATAATTCATAAGACTAGGCTACATGATTTTAAAATTATAGGAGGAGTTAGCTGACGACCACTCTAGACAGTTGTAAGTTCAGAAGTCTGTCAGTTTATCCTCTATTGTGGAGGTAAACCTTATGACCATTCTTGCTTAGATTTAAGTCTTTCTTTGGCTTATGTTAAAGCTTCATAGATTTAGGATTTGAGGTTGTTTCTTTTGGGACACAAGCATAAATCTTCACTTCTTAGGCATTTTCACGATCTTGTGTTGATGGATTATAAGCCCTATCAATCTAATAAAATTTCAACCCAAACAAAAAAAAAATTCTCACTTTCAAATATATAAAGCTCAATTATAGGATAAATTGGAATGCTCACTAGATTTTCTAGTATCATAGACATTTCCTACTAATTCCCTTTGGCTCCCAAAATAAGTCTTCTCTTGAACATTCTCAATTAATTTTCCAATATGACCAATTTGTTGATAGCCTAACCTTGAAATCTTTGGAGACCATAATTGTCTATTTTAATTTAGAGTATTCTTAGGAAGTTTCATTCCCTGGGATAAAATTAACTATGGAGGCTCATCTCCATAGGGAACCTATGAATCCGATTTTAAATAAACCCTAATTTACTTTTTCATGTAAAGTATGGGAAATATCTAGTATATTCGAAGACCCATCATGCCTTAGGAGTCCTTATTAGGTGATTAGGTCCTTTATAGGGTGATATTTTTATCTTTCAAGATAATAAATTATACCTTAATATCATACCCAATCACTTCAATAAGTACCCCATAAGATCTGCATGATGTCTCACATTTAAAAATAAATACCACACATCTATTCTATGTAAAATATTTTTATCTACATGGTGTCTTAAGAGTATTTATTAGGTGATTAGGTCATTTATATTGTGATATTTTTATCTTTTGAATGGTAAATTATTCCTTAATGTTGTACTCAATTACTTTAATAAGTACCCCCTAAGATCTGCATGGTGTCTCACATCTAAAAATAAACACCACACATCTATTCTATGTAAAATATTTTTTATAATGCTTAAGATGCTTGTAATAAGGTTTACTTATTTGGAGGACCCTATTTGCCTTTATGCATTCTTGATAATTTTTAAATAAGTAAAATTTAAATTTATCAAAATTCATATAGAATTCATTCTGAATTATTAATTACTTAAATTAGAAATCATCCCTAGTTAAATTGAAAATCTAATCAAAATTTAAAAACATGGAGCATAGATCATGCCTTATAGGTAGACACCCACACGATCAAGCACACACTAGATTTGCTTGTTAGGAATACAACCTTTAGACTCTTAGGTTTGGTATGATTTTTTTATTGATGCGATGCTATGATAAAATATTTTGTGATGTGATGTGGTGCCTGCTTTAGGTTAACTCTATGTTGTTGTGAAAAGATAATTATGTGATATCACTTAATTTAATAATGATATTTTTTTTTTGTAGATGATCCTGCTTAATAGAGGGTAATGTTGTGATGTCACTATGATGTGAAATGCTTAAATCTCATCAATTTTTTTTTAACAAATGACACTAAAATAAATCCAATGAACTGTCAAAGCCCATCAAGTATAATCAATAGAATAAGTAGCTTGACACCTAAAAGTATCAAACATTCTATGTGATACTGGTAAATGTATGAATATTTGCATTATATATATAATTTTCAGATTAACATCTATTTTATAAGAATAAAATTTTATTTTTTATAAATTTACTTTTTGAAATTCTAATATATTTTATTATTAGCTTGTGGGATTTTAGGAGGAAAAAAGGAAACAAAGATGAACCTGAAGTAGTGAATCTTTATGATATTTGTGAAACCCAAAAGAAATAAGAGAATTAGAAGAAGAAGAATGACTTAGAAGACCCACCAGTTGAGTATGTCTATTAATAAGTATAGATTGTAATATATATCGTAGAGCTCACATATCACTATCTTTTTCTTTTTATGAGATTTTTATTAGTGGACCCAACCATACCAACCTTTCTTTTATTATTTAATAATTTATTTGGATTTATTTGTTTTAATATTTATTTAAACATGTTTATTATGTACTGCACATTAAAAATACAAGCTTTTTCTGAAGTTTCTTCTTTATGATGCTTGTTATGACTATTCAAGCTTGGATTTTCAGTAAGCTACTAAGAAAGATAAATTTTCTACCAAACTAAAGTTATCAAACTCATAACTTAAATTAAATCAACTCATAATAAAAATTATATTTAAATCATTAGAAATTAAATAATAAAATTCACTAAGAACTCTTAAAATGTAGAACCATAAATCTTTTTTTTACTTTCTTGTATAAGCTTTTTGCTCACTACACATAAGGGGGTATATATCTAGTGAAAATGATCACACTTCTTGGAGAAGATTACCTTCTAAGTTTGATTTAACCTTTAACTTATTCTAATATTATATGCATGTAAGCATATTTGCATATCATTGACCTTATAATAAACTCAATATTTAAAATATATAAAAATTATAAAATTATTGCATTAGTTAGGTATATTTTATATCATTTATTCAAATCTTATTCACTAAGGTTATGTTCTTAATTTTTTAAAATTAATAATAGTATAGCTATCTTGTATTTCGTAAAACTTGCCTCATGATTTTAAAGAGCTTTGGTAGATTAGCTGAGTGCTCTTTGATGCGTGATTTTAAGTTCAAAAGGGTCAGACTTATTTTAACTTAGGGTGAAGGTAAGAGCTGTAAGTTCCATTGCATTTTGTTAGATTAGGCACGAGTAACTACTTGATAATAGTTCTCAACATAGTTTCGGTTCAGAAGTCCTCACATCATGGGTGTATTTATAGTATTATGTTATTGAATTATAAGTCCTAGTATTATAATAAAATGTCCAAGTCAAAACTAAATAAATTTGAACACAAAAATATGAAATCTAATCTTATATTAATTTAGAGTACTATTAAGATTCTCAAAATCACAAAATCAGCATATGATTTGAATTTAAACTATGAATAAATCACAAAATTATTCTCCACTACTTAATTTGATCGAGAGTTTTTAAAGAGTTTACACTCTTAAGATGTAATTAACTATAGTAGATTTCATCTATAGAGAACTAGCACATTTAGGTATAATAATAAGAAAATCCTCTTTTTTTTTTTTTTTTTGGAATCCACTGAAGAATAGTATCTCTATGTCTTAAGATAGTATATTATTCTCATGGATGCATTCAATCACTAGAATAAAGTTAATTTCAAAATTTATGAGTTTTTCATTTCATCCAAATAAATTTTCATTCAATATAATTTTTTTCTAAAATCTAGAAATGCATAGATATTATAAATATTATTTCTTAATTATTTAAAAATTTTGACAGGCATAAAGTTTAAAATGTATAAACTCTTTATTATAATATAAAAAGGCATAAGTCTCAATAATAATACATTATTATTTTTAATTAAAGATCTCAGAAGGCATAAGTCTCAACAAATAAAAAGTTCTTTCAAAAACTCATAAGGTATAGGTCTCAAAAGATTTGCATTAATTTTCATTTTCTCAAAAAACATAAATAAAAAAAATACCTTTTTTCTACTCAATCAAAATAACTTAAAATGTATAAGTTTTCACACATCTAATAATTTTGGAAGTTAAAAATTTAAAAAGATTAAAATTTTTATTCATTTAAAAACCTTTTAAGGTATAAGCCTTAATAGGCACAATAGTTCAAAGTTTAAAAGGACATCCAACATTCATAAGCTTCAAATATCATATAGAGCTAGACAAAATCATTATCAAATAAGGGAGTATACTTACTATATTTTAATTGGACTGTAATATTTTACCGTTAGTTTAAAAAATTAACAAATTTCTAGCAAGGCCTAAAGTTTCAACTTTATCTAAAGGACCTCAAAAGTGATTAACCTCTTATAAGGAGAAGCTATCCAAATTTAGAATTCATTTGTTATCATTATTACTTAAAAAAATTGATTATAAAGATCAATCATGCTTGTATATAAATGCATAAGAAAATATAATTTAGCTATGTAAATAAGAAGTGTCATTGCCACATATAGAACTATTCCATCTATATGTCATTAAGTTGTTAAATGACTTCCAATAAATTTTAAATCTTTACTAAATTTCAACAAATTTATTGTTTGTAACTTCTTGCTCTACAAAATAATAGTATTTTAATTGAAAGAACTTGTGAATGTGTTTTGAGATGTTATCTACATTCAAGAAAAAAATTCAAAATTTTTAAAGTTATTTTGATTACAAAAATTTTTGGAAGATAAAATATCATAATTTAATATTAATAATTCAAAAATAAAAGATAATAGAATTTTGTTATAAAAATTTTCAAAAAAAAACTTACATACTTATGATCATCCAATAAAAAATTTAGACTAAAATAAGGAGAAAATACATAGATAAGCATGAAAATTGCTTAAAATAGAAAATTTAAAATAACAAACAAAGTTTCAATATTGTTTAAGAACTTTTATCATCACCTTCTTCATTTTCCTAATCAAGACCAAGTTGCTTCATCAATCATTATCACTTGTATGGGTTGCAATGAATAATGAGAAAATTTTACTTTTATCTAGAAGAAAATTAGTCCCTCAAATCATCTCACATCACACTTAATATGTTCAAATGGGGATAGTCAACCCCCTCTCAAGAGAAAGATTGGATCCTCATTATAAGGAATACAGACCTCATCCACCACTCACACATAATTGCCTTAAAGACAAATCTATATAGACAAGGACAATCAACTCCATTTTAAGAGTAGTATTAAAGCCCTACCCTAGGAATTACAAACATAAGATGCCACTCATAACTTTATTAATAAAAATAATATCAAATCTTTTATATAGGAGAATTAGATCCAACGAAGAAAGAATTGATAATTTCAACTATTTTGGATTATATTATATCTCATTATAAAGAAGAATTGGAGCTTGCAAAAATAAATTGTGAGTTTTTTATTGCTTCATAGTGATATTTATAACCAAAGGAATGAAAACATAGTTACAAATATTAGAGGAAATGAGTTTAATATTAAAGATGAGAGTTATATTCAATTTTAATAATGAATTACAAGTATTAGATAAAGAATTACAAAACTTAAAGATGAAAATTGTAATCAATCTCTTCCATAAAATTATCATGATATAATTTAATATATTATTAAAAATAATAATTAAAAAGTTATCAAGATGTTGTTTAATATACTATTAGTAATAATGATTAAAATCATCATAATATGATATAATATAATAATAATAATAATGATTAGAAGAGTTATCATGATATGTCCAATAACTAAATTTGTTTAGTATCATTTTTTTATATGGCTGGTCATTTTATACTCAAAATTTTAGATGGCCAAGAAAATACAATTGATATACCATTAAAAATTTTATTAATTGAGTATTTTAATGCAATATTTGACTTAGAAAGGTTTGAAATTGAATTTAAGACTACCCAAATTCTATTTTCAACTAACTTATATCTGATTGAACATTTCAATGAGACTTTAATGACATCAAAGTATCTTATGTAAATTCAAATGAGTCTAAATTAATTAATTTAAGTGTCATAAAAAAAAATTATCGCACTATTTAATTGTTTTATTCTTACTTAGAAAAAAAATTGGATTATTTTTATTTACATTAATTCGTTTTATTTATTTTGCTTCTCTTCCATCAAAATAAAGTCACCAAAATGTTAAACATTGAGTCATGAGAGGTGCAAAATTGGAACTAGCTCAATTTGCAGAATTAGAAGCCTTTACAGAATTATCTTTTGATGTAGATAAAACTACTCCGAACCAATTAGCAAGAGGTCAACAATTACATGTAGTAAAATTGGGTCATTGTAGGAGAAAATATGGATGTTTTAATTAAAGCCGCCATAATAATATTTGATTTAAATTTTCTTAATTTAAGAAATAGCTATTTTTTAACATTTAATTAAGGAATTAATTAAATGATTAATAATTAAAATTAAATCAAATTAAAATAATAATCACTTCAGATAATTAACATTCAAATCATGGATTTCTCTTTATGTGTTCAATAATATAAAGACCCCTTTAAGGAAATTATGATTAACCCATGGGTGTGAGAAAATCATAAGAGTACTTAGCTTAATTACTTCCTTTATCTAATTAACACTTAAGCATGAGCTTATTGCATTAATTCCTTTAGGAGCATTGTAATTTTATTTTATCACAAGCATATCATTTCAAGCTCATGAATAAGTGGTTAATCAATTTAAGAAAGCATAGAAAATGGTAATTAAATGGATTGCTTAATGATTCAAATTTAATTACTTCTCTTTAAACACATTAAAATCATCAACATAGGATGGGATAAAAAAAGCAAATGTGTCATTTCTTCTCTTTAAGTTGAATAATTCAAATTCAAAATCAATTTACATAAGAAGCTTTGATTTTCCTTAAATGATTTTATTCAACATGATTGTCCTTAGAAATTAATAAAATTGAATGTGTTATGTGGTGATGTTTAATTATTCCTTTCCATTCATTATAAATTTTGTGTGCCATGTGATATCAGGCATTCATATTTTTCAAAATAAAAGAATCAATGAAATTTATTTATGTGAAAGTTGTATGTGTTGGCTTAGTCCTATTATATGTGTGACTATTGTTACAAATAAATTTCAAAAGCTATTTTCAAAGTTATAAATTGATAATTAGTTATGAATATTCTATATAATTTACATGAGTTTATAATTTAAATATGTTAAAGAATTGTTTTATTTTTATGATTCATGTATGGGATTACATATGTTTGAATGATAATGAGTATATTGTCTGGACATCCAGAGAATATGAGGTTTTAAATAGCCCCAAGGAGGTCATTGATTATCTCACCTCCCTAGTTAACAAAGGCATATACTTATTTAATTTCATTCTTATGTGTACTTGTACTAGAATTTGGATAGAACTTTACTTCGCATATGTAAATGATTCACCAAAAATACAATCTTTTGCATGATTTTCATTTCCAAGCCTATGTATGCATTCATATGTATTTAAGAAAGCAAGTATATAGTTTGGACATCATGAGAATACGAAGCATTAATTAGCCTCAAGGAGATCATTGGTTATCTCACTTCTCTAGTTTAAACAATATCACGTACTTGCTTAAAACTCTAGTATATGTGTGTGTGTATTTAGATAAAAAAAAATGAAATTTCTCTTTTATGTTAATTCTAATATCATGTTCACATTATTGATGATGAAAAGGAATAAAGTAACATCCTCTATGTGATAATAATTCAATCTCATTAATCTTAAGGTGACTTTCATGTTTAAATAGAATTCTTTAAGTTTAACCCAAACCTAGGATTAGTAAAATATTTAACAAATCATTCATTAAAGAAAATTAAATCATAACAACATGCTTTAGAAAACTACTTCGGATAGGGATGAAGGGAGGTTAAGTCTCTTTCTTCTCTTTACAATGCTAAGATGCTAAGCAAGGTCAAATGAAACAAAATAAAATACAAAATTAAAACATGCAAATTCTCTTAAACACTTAAAGTGGAAACCATAGAGAGGTTTAATTTGAACAATTTTAAACTTAGATATTTACAATTCTAAAGCAAAAAATAAGATATATCCAGCTAAGCCTAAGCACACACATCAGAATACTAGGTCACCACTTCTAGCCTTAGGTTAGGATAGTGTATGTAGTGATGTTGTGTTTTATTTTATAATATTTTAGATTGAATATTATGATTGTTGAGCATAGACTGGATGTTAGACCATTATTAGCCTAATATTATCTTCTGCATGGGATTATGCTAATGGGGCCACTGAAAATAAATATAAATATTTTTACTTGCAGATTGTTTATGTCCCTAAGCATAATCCATGTTAGGACATGAGGGCTTGATTACCCATGTGCAGAGTGCTAAGTCCAAATTATGAAATATAATTGCTTAGGATGTGTGCATGTTTAGTTAATATCTATTTTGCAGGTATAGTTAGACTTTATTTTTTCTACAAATATATAATTTTGCATTAGGAATTAGGATTAGTGCTATGGGATTTAGGATAAGCAGTAGTCAAAAGGCAAAGTCCTGGGGTGCCTTGTGAAGCCTTGGAGTAAATCAAATCAAAAGAAGAAGAAGAAAGAAGTGAAGCATGAAGAACCCCATAGCATGTATTCAATTCTAAATAATAATATTCTTTTATAATCCAGGTTATATAAAGTAGTGCTCGGCTAGCCAATTTTTTCCTTTTCTAGGGTGTACGGTAGTACCTGACCTCACCAGCCTTTTATTCTTTTACGATACTCTATGAATATATGTTTGTTGTGTTTAAAGTGCACAATAAAAATTGCATTTTCTTCATATGTTTCTTAAATATTGATGTTTGAATGTGTAGCCTGGATGCGATAGACTTTTAAGGAAAAAATTAATTTTCTACCCCAATTAACAACTCATAACTAAAAGTTTAAAACAACTCACAACCTCATTTTAAAGCCTAGGATATAATCAAGAAAATTAAAAAATTTAGCAACCTCTTAGCTAAATGTTATATATCTAACATTATGCATGTCATCTTATTTTTTGAAAAGGGAGGGTCTCCAACCTTGCACTTTGTTTGACCTGTGAGAGCACTCCCTCATGGTGGAGAAACACTTTCTCTCTCGGATTTTGGCCAATAACTCAATTTCATCATGCATTTAGGCATAATTGTCCCAAAGCCTTTGTCTAAAATATTGTGTCAAAAAAATATAAAATTTTGTAAATTTTGCATTTAGTTTAAGTCATGATTTCATGTCAATCATGATCTAGTCTCTTAGGGAGTGAGTATATGACTCTAATCTCTTTCCTAAATAAATAACAACCTCGCTATCTTGCACTTTCATAAGACCGGCCTACATTGTTTTAAAGTGTATGAGGTGTTAGCTAGCGGCCATTCCAGGCTATTGTAAGTCCATAAGTCGGATGAGTTTATCCTCTCTTGTGGAGATAAACTATTATAACCCCTTTCGCTTAGATTTAGGTAGTGCTTTTAGCTTGTGCTAAAGCTCCCTAGATTAGGATCCGAGGTTGCTCGTTTCCTTTAGGCTACGGGCATAAACCTCATATCTTAGGCATTTCCACAATCTTGTGCTGATGGACTATAAGCCCTAGTATTCTAATAAAATTTTAACTCAAAGCAAAATAAACTCTTCCATTCAAACATATAAAGCGTCACTATAGGTTGGATTGTAGTACTCACTAAGCTTCATAGTATCATGAGTGCTCCCTACTTATCCTCCTTTGAACTTCAAAAAGAAGTCTTCTAAATTGAAAATTCCTACGATTTCAAAAAATAGCCAATTTATTGATAGTCTAACCTTGAAATATTTGAAGATAATTGTTGACAATTTTAATCGAGAGTTTTCTTAAAAAATCTCATTTTATAGGATGTAATTAACTATGGAATCTAGCTTCCATAGGGAATTAAAGAACCCTACATAAAATAAACCCTGCTTTACTTTTTCATGTAAAGTAGGGGAAAGATCTCTAGTATATACGAAGACACATCTGCCTTAGGAGTCTCTATTTGGTGATTATGTTCATTATATGGTGATGTTTTCATCTTTCGAGATGGTACATCATATCTCAATGTCGTACATGATCACTTCAATAACTACTCCCTAAGATCTATGTGGTATTCGTAATGACCTCCAAATTAAAATACCACAGCATATCGAAGAGTTACATAAGTTACTAAGTTCTTCCGGATGTTACTTTTTTATTCCGAAAGATTTGTTTTGTATATCTAAAAATATTGAGTTTTGATATTCATATAAAATAATTAAAAAAATATCAGTGATAATTTATCTAATATTTTTATGATAGCAATATCATGTGCATGCCTCATTTAATTAAGAACCCTGACTTGAACATGTTTATACAAATGTCATATTGAATCTTAGTAGTGCAATTTAAAATTTAAAATTGGCTTTGTATATGTAAATTGAAGACTTGATGTAAATTTGAGACTAAAGACTTTGCATATGTAAATCTATTTTATTTTTTTAAAAAAAATCTTCTTGGATGTTGTCTTCAACTTGAAAGTTGGTATTTTGCAGGATAAATGACTAAGGAAATAAAATAAGTAAACCTAAAAAATGCAAAATGCGTCATAGAAAAAAACAAAGAAGAGAAACATACTTGCTCTCATTTATGAAGGTAGAGGTGGTCGACAGATTGTAAGCATAAATGTTTGAAGAAGAAGAGGAGCGACGAAGAAGATGAGTGAGGAGGACAGCATTACTCACGAGCTAAAAATATTTTCACAGAGAAGAACTACGTCATGGGGTGGCGATTTTGACGGGAGTTAATGGAGTGATATTTTATATAGGGAGAAAGATATTTTGGTGGTAGAAAAGTAAATAATTTAATTTAAGTGAGATACATAA
Organism: Cymbidium sinense; assembly: GCA_021442155.1. Taxonomy (NCBI): domain Eukaryota; kingdom Viridiplantae; phylum Streptophyta; class Magnoliopsida; order Asparagales; family Orchidaceae; genus Cymbidium; species Cymbidium sinense. The sequence continues at coordinate 33,300,152 of CM038215.1, forward strand.
TTAGTATAATTTAAGATGTTATGTATAAATCCTTCAAAATTTTAATTGTATTATTTTTATAAAAATTAATTTATTATATGATGACTCAACTTTTATTTCATCCCAATCACTTATAACAAATTGAACCGTGCAGCATTCAGAATCTGCCTCCTCTCTTCACACTTGTCACGAGGATCCACCTCAACTTTTATTCTCTTAGGATATTACTTCTTCTTTTGAGATATTTAAGTGAATTTTTAGAAGTTTAACTCATTACGCGTAATAAAGCATTTAACAAATCACCAGTAAATCTCATTTGTTAGTATTTTAAACATTCGTATCGTTAAATAAGACGGCCACATGCTGTAATGTAGTTTATAGACGTTACAGCTGATCTTCCGCCAGATTTCTCGGGGGCGGATCAGGCTTCGCTCTTGAACGAGCCACGTGTCGCCAGCTCCGTGGAGCGGTGGTGCCTTATAAGGGCGGCTCTTCTCCTTCAATTTTTTAAACCTCAGAGCAAAAGATTGCTTCTTGAGCAGGGAGGGAGAGAGGAAACGCTGGAATGGAGCTGGATTTGACGGGGCAATTAGAACGGAGTGCGGTGGAGCCAGTGCCGTCGGATTCGTCGGCGGCGGTGGAAGAGTGGGGTGAAGGTAAACGTAGAGCTTTCTCTTGGCTTGAGATCAGACGATGTGGGGTCCAGGAAGCGGGTGCGAGAGGGCGTTGAGGCGGCCGAAGGGAAGAAGCCAAAAATGGAGGAGGGTGTGGTGCCTTATGGTTTACAGGTGATGCCGGTGATTTTTCGGGGGCCGAATGGCTATTGCTATGTATGTATGGTGCCCTGTTGTGCTCCTTCTTCTGTGCATGCTGCTGAAAATACTCAAAATAGTGTGTATGAGCCGAGGATTAACCGGAATTTGGCGGTGGCAACGGATGGAGTGGCTGCCGGTGATTGCCAGGAGATTTCCGGTGCCGGTGGATTGAGTTCGCCGGGGACTAGCAATTCTGGAACTTCTGTTTTTCAGGGTTTCTCCGCTAAAGGTATACAAATCTGATCTTTATAAAGGAAATTTAGTTCGTTGCTTGAATAAATTGATATTGTGGATTGTTGAATTGAAAATTTATTTTCAGAATTGCTTTCCGTCCTGTCTAATATCTCTACCTATGACTTTGTTTTACTCTTCAGAAGAAAGCAGCAGCACCAATGAATCAAGAAACCATTCAAACAATGCAACTACAGATAATACTTCACCTATTTCAGCATTCAGAAACGCCGAACCAGGACTGAAGAAACCGCCCACTCATCCCAAAAGGCGAAATAAGCCAGCATTAAGCCGAAAGCGCAGAGCTTTAGTTTATACTCGAAGCGCTGAGGGAAAGAAGATCGATGGGTACTTATGCGAGTGCCCTAAGAATGAAGTGAGAATCTTATGCTACTGCCAGGGGACCTTCGTCTCGCCTGCTGGTTTTGTGAGGCACGCCGGAGGGCTTGAGACTCAGCATCCGCTGAGGCAGATAACTGTGGTTTCTCCATGAATTGCTTTTGTTCTTTTTTTTTTCTTTTTCTTTTTTTCTTTTTTTCGAGGATTTAACGGGCATTAGGTTATGAAAACTGAACATGGATTGTGAATATTGTAATTGGGGTCCTTGTATCTTACCTGAGGAAATTTATAAGAAAAGATACAGCTATGGAAGCTGTGGTTCTGTTCTTTCTTTACGTTTCTTCTTCCCATGATTAAACTTTTCATGGGATCATACTTTCTCTGTTTCAGTGTGTAAATATTTTTTTCTGATGCTTTTTGTGATTTTTTTTATATGAATTGCTCGAAAGAGGAGGTTTTCAATGCTCTGATTTCTCTTAATCATAGTGTTGTAAAGCATACTTTCAAGAAGTGGGTATCGCATTTCTTTTTTATTGCTAAAGAAACTCTATCAACTGCTATAATTATGAATCCTAAGCTAAAATTAGCTCTGAATATCAAAGCAACTGTTAATTTATTAAAAGGAACTACGGACACTTAGGGCCCATTTGGGGACGCTACCAACCCTTGTCTTGGTGTAAATTTCACACAAAATCGCCATGAAGTTCTTTGTTTTGTAGCTTATATCCCACGGCCTGTGAATTTCCCACAAAATCGCCATGAAGTTGCAACCTAGGGGATGAAATATTTCGATCCAATGCTATCTAAAATATCCCGCTTCATAAAATCCAACCCGTGGAACAACGCCACGTGCACCAACGGTGAGAACGTCGACGACTTGCCGATCTGCAGTTGCTTGAGAGACTTCGGAATGATGCATGAGAACACTGCAATAGTGCGAGCGAAAAGACTGGGATTAGATGCTTGTTATAGGTGTGAGATTTGGTGCATATTCATATTTTTTTTAAAGGAGGTAATAATTACTATCTCATTTTGCTGGTTCAGAAGTCATTGGTGAGTGTTTTAACTCTATCAAATAAAAATTAATTATGATTTTATTTAAGATATTTTGATGATCTATGTATATACATAAAATAGACAATTGTTAATTAAATTATGTTAGATCTTTTCTTTTATATATATATATATATATATATATATATATATATATATATATATATATATATTTAAAAAAATTAGTGATGTCAATTTAATTAATAGATTATATCATATTTAACACTAATTTTGCCAAGTAAAAAAATAATAATAACATCTACATTAATGAACATAAAATACAACCTAATCACTATCACATGCGAGTACATTAAAGGAATAAGAAAGACATGATACCATCATGCCTATTTGATAATATATATAATTTATAACTACATATATTATTTCTTTGTAAAACAATAAATTATTCATACCACTTAAATCACATTAATTATATATACTATTTCTTTTAAAACACTAAATTGTTATTGACCTCATTTTTGAAGTGAGCTCTCAACTTTCTCATCATAAATCTAAGATTCTTATAAACACTTCTAGTGATTTAGGAAGATTTGTCTACGCTATAGTCCAAACCCAATCCTTGCTTCCTTCTTTCAGACTAGACCTCAAATTCAAATTCAAATTCCAAAATCAAATCCAACTATCCAATGATTGAAATCCATCAATTCAAAATTCTAAATCCTTCCTAAGCCCTTTGATTTTATCTTATGAACTTAGCTTTAACCAAATACAAATCAACCCCAACCCAATTGATTTTCTCAATTATCAAATCCAAACTCAAATCAAATTTTAAATCATAAATCAATTTCAAATTCCAAATGATTGAAACCAATGATTAACTCCAAATTCCAAAAATCTCTTCCTAAGCTATATGAACCACCTTCATGTGCTTAGCTAAAACTTTTTCAAATCAACTCAAACTTGGCTGACTTCTTTATTGGTTTATATCATTCTTTCATAGATCCAAATATAAATATAAACCATCATTATCAAACTACAACCAAGTCAACCCAAATCAAGCCCAAGTTAACCCTTGTGCTTGAATTGTCATATGAACCAAAACCCATTTGGCTCCAAACCAATTACAATTAGATTTATATTTCAATCCTAAACTCATATGTGGGTTCAGCCAAACTTGAATCAAGCCATGATCAAGCCAATTGACCCATTTAGGCTCATTCGACCTAAAATGGCCTAAGAGATCCTTTTAATCTAAGGCCTTATCCAACCCAAATTGGATTGAACTAAGCCTATCTAAACCTCAAATCATGATCAACAATCATCATAAGGTGACCAACCATCTTGAATTGGGTCAAACCTAACCTTTGACCAAGTCAACATCTAGCCCAAATGAAACCCAAACTAGCCAAAATCCACCATAAGCCAAATTGATTGAAACTATTGATTCAAACCCACTCATAATCAATGTTTGAACTTGAACAAACCCTCAATTGAGCCAAACCAAGCCTAATTGGTCATTTGACCCAAGTTGACCCAAATTGGTCTAAAAAGTCAAAATGGGTCAAATCATGTTTTAATCCAAATTGATTGTAACCAATGACTCAAGTTTATTCCAAATCACTTATTGAACTTGACCAAAGCCATAATTGAGACCAAATTGACCAATTGGCCAACTTGACCCAACCTAGCCTAAATTGACCTAAAAGGTCAAATTGGCCAAAACTCAAATTAAACCTAAATTAAACCAAACGAGAGCTACCAATCCTCTTCATTGCCCAATAGAACTTGACTCAACACCCAACCCATCCCAATTTGGTCAATTGGGTCAAATTGGTTAACTTGATCGATTTGACCCATTTGACCCATTTGAAGCCAAATGAGTCAAAACCAAATATAAGCCAAACCATATTAAATTAGTCACACCAAAATATTCCAAATCATGATTTAGACCTAACCCAAGCCTTAGTTTGACCCAATTTGGCCAATTGGTCAATCCAACCCAATGTGAACCCAATTGAACCCTTTTGCCCAAATTGAGCTAAACCACTTCAGATCACACTATGGAACCCCTTTGGCTGATCAAACCCACTCCACATCAGCCCCAAAGCACCCTCAAATCTGCCTAAACCCATTTGAAACCAAGCCAAAGAGGATTGACCAATATTCAAAGCCATTTGCATTGGCTCCTTATCATAAGTGACAAAGTTCACTTTGCTATCTCCATAACAGCCATCAAGATGCCAAATGAAGCATTTCGAGAGCTTCCTAGCCCACTCTAAACCCCCTAGCCTTTGTCATGGATCAAAGGATCCATGCTTCTTCCCTCTCATCCATGGTCGAACCCATGGACACAAGGAAGAGCAATCCCACCCTAACACTCCATATCTTCCCTTGGAGCTCTTGCCACTACTTCGACCAATCCAGGCGAGCCACGTGTCACTGATGGAGACACCTTTGACGGCCCGACGGTAGCCAATCGATTAGATTTGCGAATTCGATCCCATCCATCCATCTAGCTTAATTGAGGGATATTCTCCCTCAATTCGAGCAAGGAACAAGACCAATCGCCTTCTCTGAGTCCCCAAATTCATTTTGAACTCCCTCAGAGCGATTCCAAGGATCCCCAACCTCTCCTCGATCGTCCATTGCCACTCCTGTGCGTAAATCAAAATAAGGCACCCTTCCCTCAAGAAATACTCCCTCTCTACTAAATTAAATCCCAATTCCCTGCACCCACACCATCCCTATTCTCAATCGAAACCAACCAAACCATTTCCAAGCCTTTAGAAGCACCAGAGATCGGAGTTCGATCAAAGCTGAGGTGTGCACGTGTGTGAATTGGTCAACCGAGCACCCTAGGACAAATTGAGCTCGGACTTCTTCAACAGGGCTTCATCTCTACTAGATGAAGCTAACTTCGTTGATCTTAACCGCCGATCTTAGCTCTGGTGAGATAATTTCTCAAAATTGAAGCTTTAGGCCTCTGTGCATTGGTCTTTTGAAAAAGAAATCTCCATGTTGAGGGATTTCAGCCATTGGATGTGATTGTATGCTCCTTTAGATGGTGTAGGATCCATTTAATCCCAATCCGAGCTCGGGCGAGCTCGGATCGAATGGGGAAAGACAAACGATGCTCTTCTTTCATCACCCATGAATGAGATCAATCATACGTCGTCCGTTCTACATGATCCAAACGGACGTCTATGACTAAATCATGTGGTAGATCCTTTGATTTCTCCCTTAACCCATGGATAAAATCGTGGCTATCCGATCTCAGATCGGACGGCCCATGAGAAAGTGCGTCCATCGTCATTGAGTCAGCGCACGGAAGTGACTACTTAAGCCAATCTCATCACGCCATGTGAAAAGCGCGCCGCGTTAGCTACCATGTGGCCCGACGGGATTAATGGCTTAATTATTTTAATTAATCTGGTTTTTAACCCTGAAAGTTTCTAAAATCATAACTAATTGTAGAAAAATATAGAAAATACAAACTTAAGCTCATTTTGGCTTAATTAGGGTTTTATAAAAAAAATCTAATTATCTTAATTACACTAGCACTTAATTAATTTCAAAATTTTTGTGGATGTTTAGGGGGACCTCTACCTCCCCTATTTTTTAGAAATTTTAATGATTGCTTAATTAGAAAAATCATTTGAATAAGCCTTAATCACTCTCTTAATCTAATTAATCATAATTAAGGAATGAACAATAATTCGATTAATCATTTGAACATAATTCATTTCCTTGAAATCTTCAAAATAAGACCACTTAGGGAATGTGATTGGAGATACTTTTCCTAATTCATTTCCTAAATCCTCTTTATCTTTAAAAATCAAATTAATTAATGGGTTAATGGAATGATTAATTGATTAATTAAGTGATTAATCTTCAAAATAAAAAAAATTAAAACTTCAATGAATGTTTAAATGATTTAGGAATTAGGTTGAGGCCTTGCCCTCGATCCTTTCCCCTAAGTAAATTTCATCATTCAAATTAACACATAACTAAAATGTTTAGTCAATTCATTAAAAGATTAATGAAATTAAATAAAAAAAAATCAATTCATCCACACCTAAGCAACCTTTAATTGAACTTGGGTAACTCCTTGGGTGTTCAATATCCCAAGGTGAGAGATAATGAAATTATGGTTGGCTCACATGTGTGAGAAAATCATAAAAGTAATTATGTGAGATCCCTCAAGCTTAATTAACTATTAATTATAAGCCAATTGCATTAGGATCCTTTCATTTCTTAGGATCATTGAAAATTTACTTTTCATGTGGTTGCACATCATATTGGCTTATTATTAATTAGTTAATTAACTTAAGGTGATGTAGGTAAGGGATAATTAATTTATTTAATTCATACCTTAACCTAATCAAAACATAAAATCAACTTAAAATATTCTTCATTAAACCAAACTAATTCACACATGGGGAAATGGGTTAGGATTATCAAACTTCTCTCATATTTCTTAAGTCAAATCAAATTCAAAGATAAAAATATCTTTAAAGAATTTTGGTTCATTTTAAATAGCCTTATTTAATATGATTGCCCTTAAGAATTAATTAGGAAATAATGAAATCATGTATTTACATTCCTTTATTTTTTTCAAATCATGCTAAATATTATTTGCCATATGAAATCATTCATTTCTTTTAAAATTTAATTAAATAAAATGTTTTCTTTTATATCAAATTGCATGTGTTGGCCAAAATTAAGAATATGAGTGACTATTATCACTATTAAACTAAAAACTATTTTCAAAACCTATAAATCAATTATTATAAATGAAGTGATGCTACTTACAAATATTTATAAGCTTGCATGTGATAATAGTATAAGATATGTATTATGAAGTTTTTTTCCCCTTCCTTACATGGATTCACATAGGATTCGCAAGTGTATAGCTTAATTGAAAAGAACACAACACTTGCCTAAATCTATCCTAATGCATCTCCATGTTAAGGCTTAGGAATGATTTCATATTTACACATGCAAATCATACAACCAAATCAAACATAATTTATTGCATGATTCTATATTTATTTAGTTCTTTTTGTATATTCATATGTATTTGAGAAAAGTGATATATTAGTCTTGACATCTCGGGGCTACGAGGCTTTAAGTAGCCCTAAGTAGGTCTTGTACCTTACGCCCCTAGTATAGAAAGTAATGGTGATGTACTCACTTAAAACTCTTATACATATGCATGTATGATGTGGCCAATGAATGAGAATAAAAAATCAAGTAAATAAAACATAACTTTTGCATGGATTTTTCTATCCTTATATTTATTCATACATTTACATGTATCTAAGAAAAGTGGTATATTAGTTTGGACATCCCGACACTACGAGGCTTTAAGTAGCCCTAAGTAGGTCTTGTACCTTATACCCCTAGTGTAGAAAATAATGACACAGTACTCACTTATAACTTTTATACATGTGAATGTGTATTTAGCTAATGGATGAAAAATCCCTCTTTTCTACATAACAAAGACATGCATTTATAATTCAATCAACAAATAAAATAATTAAATTTAAAATATACTTATTTGCATTCATCATTAAAGTGTGCTAAGATTACATTGCATATATATGTATGCTTAGGGTTATTCATATGCATGAAATACATGATTGAAAGAAATAAATGAGTGTGTGTTATGTGACAGTAATCCATCCTAATTAACCATAAGATTTCTTTCTTATTGAATAAGGTTATTTAGAATGAATCTAAACTTAGGGTTAATTAAAATAGGCAATAAACCATTCACTAAAAAAAATTCATTAATTAACTTACCTTAGAAATGACTTAAGATAGAGATAAAAGAGAGATTCTCTCTCTTTCTTTTTCTTTATAATACTTAGTTGCTAAGTGTAGGTTACATGAAACAAAAGAAAACACTAAGTAAAATCTTCAAATTAATTAAACTACTTAAATATAAATCAACCCTTTATAAATTAAACATCTCGCACTTAGCAAGTCATAACTCTAAAGCCTAGTTAGGACGTACCACAAGCTCTAAAACGTGTACATTAGGCTAAGTCACCATTTCTAGCTTTATATTAGGGTGGAGCATGGGTTGATGAATGTTTAGTTTTGTGATATATTAATTTAGACTAGATGATAGGGTGTATGTGCGTAGCCTAAATGTTAAGCTGATATTAGCCTAATCATGTTTCATGCAGGGGCTTGCTTAAAGGGGTCGTTATAATAAAAATATAAATGCTTTTTACTATGCAAGTTGCTTAGCCCCTAAGCATAGCCTAAGTTAGGACAGGTGGAATTGGTTACACATGTGTGGGGAGCTAAGTCTAAATTATTCTTATAACTTCTTGGGTTGTATGATATCTTTAGCTAACATTTGTTTTGAAGGTGTAACTAGATTTACTTTCCTTCCTTTTAATGTAGTTTTTGCATTAGGATTAGGATAATTGTTATGGGGATTATGGATGAACATTGGTTATAAGATCAAGTCTTATATACCATGTGATACCTTTGGAGCAAGTTACATCTCAATCAAGCCAAAAGAAAGAAAGAAATGGAGCAAATCAAAAATGAATGAATGAAAGATGAAGAGTGAAGAATGGAGGACGAAGAATGAAGACCCCATAACACTTATCATTTCATAATTGTAATTATTCTTTCATTATACCGGGATGTATAAGGGTAGACCTCAGCTACCCACATTTCTTTTCGGGTTGTATGATGGTACCCGATCGCATCATTCTTTTATTCTTTTGTGATAGCTTTATAAAATTATTTGATATTTATTTTAGCTTGTGCATTAGAAATAACATATCTTTTCATAATTTTTTTATGATTGATGATTGCTGTGTGGCCTGGCTATGATTAGGCTCTTAGGATAAAAATAAATTTTCTATCCTATTAACAACTCATAACTAAAATTTTAGAATAATTCATATCCTCACATAAAAGCTTAGGAGTTAAATCAAGATAATAAAATGTTTAGCAACCCCTTAGTTGGATGATTGAATGTATAATATCATGCATGTCATATTCTTCCTCTCTTGCTAAGAGAGGACTTCCATCTGTGCCAGAGAATAAAGACTTAACCTGTATGAGTCTTTCATGAAAAAAAAATACTTCTTTCTCTTCTGATTTAGCCCATAATTAATTTTTCATGCATTTAGGCATACAAAATCCTATAGCTTGTGCTAAAATAAAAAGTCCAAAAATAAAATAAAACTTGACAAAATTTGCATTAGAGTTAAGTAATTCATGCCCTTCATGATCTAGTCTCTTAGGGAGTGAGTTTAAGGACTTAGTTTCTCTTCTAAGTAAATAACAACATAACCATCTTGCAAAGTATAAGACTTGCCTATATGGATTTAAAGCGTGGGAGGAGTTAGCTGGCAGCCATTTTAGGCGATAATAAGCCTAGCAGTTGGGTGATTTACTCTCTCTTATGGAGGTAAATCATATACACACTTTCGCCTTAGATTTAGGTCATGTTTTGGCCCGCACCAAAGCTCCCTAGATTTAGGATCTGAGATCACTATTTCTCTTTGCAGACTACAAGCATAAATCCTCACCTCTTAGGCATTTTCATAATCTTGTATTGTGGAATTATAAGTCCTAGATTTCTAATAAAAATTCCACTTAAATAAATAAATCTCTTCAAATTAAAATATATAAAGACCAACCATAAGACATATCAGAATGCTCACTCAAATTCCTAGTATCATGAGCACTCCCGACTCATCTCTCTTGGTTCAAATAAGAATTCTTTCCTTTTGATCTCTCCTACTTGATTTTCAAAAATTCAACTAATCCTTTGATAGTCCTATCTTTGAATTATGTGGAGACAATAATCACCTACTTTAATCGAGAGTATTTATGGTGAATTATTTCCATTCTTCATCTATCTTTTTAAGAAAAAAGAATTAAGAACAAAAATAACACTTCTTGTGTTGGACACCACGCACAGATGTTCTTATTAGGGTGATCAGGTACAACATTGAGGAATAGTGTACTATCTTGAGAGATAGAAGTCACCATCCTATAATAGACCTAATCACCTTAATAAGAACTCCTAAGGACTATGGGTCTTCATATGTACCACAGATTCTTCTCCTAATTTACATGGAAAAGTAAAGTGGGATTTATTTTAAACTGGGTTCATTAAGTTCCCTATAGAGGCAAGCCCCAATAGTTAATTACATCCTAAAAAATGAGATTCCTTAAAAATACTTTGGATTAAGGTAAATGATCGTTGTCTCCAAAGATTTCAAAGATAAGACTATCAATCAATTGATTTATTTTTGGAAGATCAAGTGGGATTGATCAAGAGAAGGGAGTTATTATCAAAACCAAAGGGAGATAAGTAGGAGATGATTATGATACTAGGAAGCCTAGTAAGCATCCCAAACTATCCTGTGGCTAGGCTTTATATTTTTGAAATTGAAGTGATTTATTTGTTTGAGTTGAATTTTCAATAGAAATCTAGGACATACAATTTCACGACATAAGATCATGGAAATACCTAAGAGGTGAGGATTTATACTTGTAGCTCACAAAGGGAAGTAGCAACCCCTGAACTTAAATTTAGGGAGCTTTGGCGAGGGCCAAGACATGACCTAAATCTATGGTGAAAAATGGGCATATGATTTACCTCCATAAGAGAGGATAAACCACTCAACCGTTGGACTTACAATCGCCTGTGGGTGGCTGCCAACTAACTCCTCCTATAATTTTAAATACATGTAAGCAAACCATATGCTTTTCCAAGATAGATAGGTTATTATTTATTTAGAAAGAGACTAAGTCCTTAAACATACTCCTTAAGAGACTAGATCATGTAAGGCATGATTAATGACTTAAATGTAATGTAAATTTTTATTATATTTTATTTTTCATTTTTGGACAATTGATTTGACACAATTTATGGGATTCATATGCCTAATGCATGAGAAATTTGATTATGGGTTAAGAATGAGGTGTATTTCCACCATGGCCCTCAAAGGTTAAGCCAAGTTCCCTGGCAAAGGTGGAAGCCCTCCATAAGCAAGAGTGAAATAAGATACTTTTTTATGAATGATGTGAGACCTATAACATCCAGCTAAGGGGTTGCTAAATCTTTTATCTTGATTTATAACCTAAGCTTTATGTGAGATTATGAGTTGTTAATTTTTAATTTTGAGTTGATTAATTGGATAGAAAATTTATTTTTTTCTAGGTGCCTAACCGCATTCAGGCCATTCATCAAAGCAAGGAAAAAACTAAGAAAAATTTGTCATCTTAATGCACAAGCTAAATAAACATCAAATAATTTATAAAGTTACCGCAAAAGAATAAAAGGCCTTTGTGGTTGGGCTCCACCGCACAAATCTGAGAAAGAAATGTGGGTAGCCAAGGTCTACCCTTATACAACCAGGATTACAAATGAATTAATTAGAATCAAAAGGAATTCATGTTATGGGGGTCTTCATTCTTCATTTCTTCTTTCTTCATATTTTGCTTTGCTTCTTTCTTTTCTTCCTTTTGGCTTGGTTGGAATGTGGTTACTCCAAAGGCTTCACATGGTGCATAAGACATAGTCTTATGACCAATGTTCATCCTAATCCTTCCCCATAACATTTATTACAAATTCTAATAACAAAAATTACATGAAAAATGAGAAAAGTAAATCTAACTAATACTTCAAAAAAGAGATTAGCTAAACACACCACACAATCCCAAGCATGTATATGAATAAATTAGACTTAGCACCCCACACATGGGTAACTAAGTCCACTTGGCCTATTTTGGATTACGCTTGGGGGTATAAGCAACATGCACAATAAAAAATATTTATATTTTTATTACAGTGCCCCTTAAGCACAATCCCCTACAGAAGAAAATAATTAGACTAAGATCGTCTTACCATTCAGTTTATGCACATACACCCTAACATCCAGTCTAAAATATTACATCACAAAATGAAATCAGGCATCAAACCATGCACCGCCCTAACATAGGACTAGAAATGGTGACATAGCCTAATGTGTGTGTCATTTAAGGCTTGTGTGGTATGTCTTAGCTAGGCTTTAGGGTTAGAGTTTTCTAAGTATGAAAATGTTCAACTTAGAGGGTGGTTTCATTTAAGTGATTTAGTTGATTTGTTAATTTTATTTTATGACTTGTTTGGTTTGAATGAACCTACACTTAATTACTAAGTTGTAAAGAGAGGAAAAGAGAAGAGAACTTCTCTCTCCTCCCTACTTTAAGTAATTCCTAATGTAGATTCATTAGTAATTTTTGTTTAGTGAATGTTTTATTGTGTGTTTTATTTAATCTTAAGTTTAGATTTACTCTAAATAAATTTATTCAATAAGAAAGACATTCTAAGATTAATTAAAGTGAATTACTATCATAAAACACATAACCATTTGTTTCTTTCCAACATGTGTATCATGCACATGAAATGATCCTAAGCATATTTACATGCAAATGTAAATATTTAGCACACCTTAATGATGAATGCTAAGGGATGTTGCTTAAGAAAATTTGGATGCTTCATGATGCATGATTTTGTTAAGTAGAAAAGAGAGGGATTCTTTTATCCATTAATTAAATGCACATTTACATGTATGAAAGACACAAGTGAGTACGACACCATTATTTTCTAGACCAGGGGTGTATGGTACAAGACCTACTTGAGGCTACTTAAAGCCTCGCAACCCTGAGATGTCTAGACTAATATACCACTTTCTTAAATACATGTGTATGTACAAAAAGAAATAAATGGAAAAGAATCATGCAAAAAGTTTATGTTTGTTTGTTTGATTTGTTGATTATTTAATTTAGATGTGCAATATGAAGATCCTTCTTAATTCATGACATGGGAGTGCATAGGAATAAATTTAAGCAAGTGTTATGTTCTTTTCAAAGGAACTATACACTTTGCAAATCCTATACAAACATGTTAAGAAAAGAGAAGAAAACCACATAACACATTTTAAGCTATATTCACATGCAAGCTTGTAAATACTTATAAGTAGAATACATTCATTTATAGTCTTTGATTTATATGTTTTGAAAATAATTTTTGATTTACTAGTGATAATAGCCATTCATATTCATACTTTAGCCAAAATATGCAATTTGACATAAAGAAAATATTTCATTTATTTAATTTTTTTAAAAGGTATGAATGCATGAGTTCACATGGAAAACAACATTTAACATACTTGGAAATAGATAAAGTGATGTAAGCATGTGATTTTGTTCATCCTAATTAATTCCTAAGGACAATCCTATAAGATAAGATTATTCAAAGTGAATCATAATTATTTTAAAGAGATTTTAATATTAATTTTGAGTTTTGATTTAATTTAGGTAATGTGAAAAGAGTTTGCTATTCCTAACCAATTTCCCACATGTGTGAATTGTATTTGTTTAATTTTTAAAATAATTAGATTGATTTTATATTTTGTTTAGGTAAAGGTATAAATTAAATCCATTAATTACCCCTTACCTACACCTCCTTAACATAATTATTCAAATAATTGTGAACCAACATATGATATGAAACTACATTGAATTTAAATTAGCAATATACCTAAAAAAGAAAGCGGCCTAATGCAATTGGCTCACAATTATTATTAATTAAGCTAAAAGGGTTTAATTAAGTACTTTCATAACCTTCACACACATGTGGGTTGGAAATAATTTCCTAAAATTTATCTTAGGGTTTTGAATTCCTAAGGATCTACCTAGTAAAGGATTGATTTAGTTCAGATTGATTTTGAAAATTTGATTAAGCTAATTAAGAATATCATTAGTGGATTAATCTTTAATTATATTTAGATTAAGGAAGAAAGGGGGTTTAGGGAATAACTTAGGAAAAATACACCAAACCCATTCCATAAACCTCCTCTTCACTTAAACAATGTCTAATTATCTTAATTAAGTGATTAAACCATTGTTCACATGCTTAATTACCCTTAATTATATTAAAAGAGTGATTAGGGATGCATTAATCAATTTCCCTAATTAACTTATTAATAAATTACAAGAAAATTAGAGGAGGTAGAAGTATTGCACTAAACATGCATGGAAAGTTTGGAATTAATTAATGAAGTCATTAGGGAGTAATTAGGGTTATTAAGTTTCTAAATAAACCTTAATTAAGAAAAATTCACTATTCAAAATCAATTAGAAACAATTTTATATTATTCCTCGCTGAATTATCTTTGAAATGAGCCCTCATTTATATTTTTGATTTTTTTACTTTTAATTATGAATATTTGAAGTTTCAGTGATTAAAGGATAATTATATAACTAATCCTGCTGGCACCACGTGGACTACTGATGCGACACACACTTACCATGTGGCACAATGGGATTAGTTATTTAACTACTCAAATCAAATTCCACGTCAGCCGACAGTGCTACACGCTTTCCCTTGGACCGTTTGATCAAAGATCGGACGGTCAAGATCAAGCCCGCAGTTTTAAAGGATTAAATCATCGGATCTAAAGCATTTAATCAGGATCGTCCATCCAAAACACGTGGGATGAATGGTCCATGATTAATCCCTACCCTCGCTTGTGGGAAATGGAGGTCGTCCATCCTCCATGGCTTGATCCGAGCTCACTTGAGCTCGGATTGGGCTAGGATTCAACCCACACCATCAAAAGGTGTGGGGAAGGACATCCAATGGTCAAATTCGATTAGGATGATAATTCCCTTCACAAAAAACTAAAGAAATTTTTGCTTAAGCTCAATTTTGAGGCATACCTCACCAGAGGCTATCACTGGTGCTCCCAAATGTTGAGGTTGCTTCGTCTAGTGGAGACGAAGCCCTGTTGAAGGTTTGAAGGCTTGAGATGAAGTGGATCTTCGTATTGACCAAAGTGATCATCAAAACTAAAGAAATTTTTTGTTTTGTTTGTTTATCATCAATCCTATTAGTTTGTGAGGGATCATACTGAGAAGAAGCTTATATCGACTGACTATCTCAGTTCTTGAATTAAGAGAATCAATTGCATCCGTAGAATAAATTCTTTGACCATAGGGGTGGCTACTAGGAAGGGGGGATTGTCCAATCCAAAAGTAACCTGGGTAGTATCTAAATGGGGTCGCAAAAGACGTGATCCAAATAGAGTGCCAGCATGGAAAGGGGCCGCTAAGGGCATTATCCAAAATCCTGGAGAATATAATTTGCATAGGTATTTGGTGGCCAACTCAAAGAGAAATCATGGGGACTCACATCTACTAAAAGTTGTGTATTCACCAAGTAAGTCGCTATCAGCATAGCGAACATCAACCAACCTATGATGCCCATCAGTTTGCAATAATCAGCCTAAGAAGAAAGCATCAAGGACTCACATCTTCCTATAATGGAACTGATTGTTAGGATAGTCAGTCTTCGGCTTAACAGGTGCTATCCGACCTTGGGCGACTACTGAGTGACTGTCACTGGGGACTTATATCAACTCAAGAGTAGTCAAGAGGAAAGGAGCCACTGGGAGATTTATCCTAAGCCTCAAATATACTCATTTAGTTGTGGAAGTAGTTTAAGAAAGTGTAGGGACTCACATCTTCTTAAACAAAGTCAACATGATGTAACTTATTGGCTGTGCAGTGAAGTCTACCAAACAAATGAGATCCTCATTGGTTTGCAATGGTCAGCTCTAGAAGAAAGCATGGGGACTCACATCCGTCAGACAAGTACCATTAGGGTAATGTACTGATAAGGTAGTATGTTAGTCCGACCTAGAGCAGCTGACATAAAACAGCTAATGAGTGAGTGTCATAGGGGGCTTTCTCCCACATCAAAGTAGCTCAAGATAAAATATATGTGTTTATTTTTATGCTTATGTTAAAGGGAATAGGTTGCCTCCCGGGTTCTCTTACACTTATTATGAATATGCTAGATATTTGATGAAATGGTGCCACGGATGGCAGCGGGGATTCCCACCAAGAAGAATGTTGCTTGGGTTCTCTTACACCTAATTTAGTTGTGCTAATAGAATAGGATGTCTCTTGGGTTCTGTCACACCTATTCTAGTAGCATTAGGGAATTGTGTTTGATTTGTATTTGTGTTATGAAAGAGGGATAGGATGCCTCTTGGTTCTCTTACACCTACCCTAAAGACGTCGTGGCGAATTCATAAGATAAGCAAACAATAATTTGAATTAAGAGAAGATTTGATGAATTGGAATGAAATTTTTATTCTTTTGTTGATAATTATTTTTAAACATATTTTTATGGGTAATATTTCTTCAAATAGAGCCCATTAATTAGAAGCATATGGTGTTCCCCTTTATAATTAATAAGCTGATAAGATCCTCTTTGGTAGGCCTTTTCTATGACAAAGGCCTTCTCAAGTAGGTTCAAACTTGCCTCCCATCTTTTGATGGGCAACAATTGGTCTCCTTAGAACTAGGACGAGCTCTCATACTTATAAAGTTCTAGGGTAGACCGGCTTATTGTGAGCTTAAATTATTTTGGCCTTGTACAACTCAAGGTTTTGGCATGCTTGCAGGTGTCTCTCCTCCAAACCTTCGAGCTCTTCTAACTGCAACTTTGCATTCTGCTCTATAGTGATTTTGCTACCCAATGCTATCCTTAGTGATGGGAGTTAAACTTCTAAAGGCAGAATGGCTTTGGACCCATACACTAAGGAGAACAGGGTAGATTAAGTTGCAGTTCTATATGTGGTGCGGTATGTCCATAATGCTTCAACTAATTGCTCATGCCACTGTCGTTTGTTATCATCAAGTGTCTTCTTTGGTATATGGATGAGAGTTTTGTTGAATGCTTCTGCTAGGTCATTTGCCCTGGGGTAGCAGATGGTGGAGTATCTCTAATTTATATCATGTCTTACATTGAAGCTTTTGATCTTGGTGCTTCTGAAAGCAGTACCATTATCAAATATAATTCATCGAGGCACCCCAAACCTATATACGATATGGTTTCTGAAAAATTGGAGCACATGCTGAGCTGTGACCTCTCTGAGTGGGATTGTTTCCACCCACTTGGAAAAGTAATCGGTGGCAACTAGAATGAACCGATGACCCTTGGAAGAAGGAGGATCGATAGGACCCACTATGTCGGTACCCCAACATTCAAATGGACATGAGGTCAATGTAGGATGTAGACCATTGGGTGGTTGATGTAGGACCACACCGTATACTTGACATTGGTGGCATCTCCTAGCCATGTCCATACAGTCTGTAATCATCGAAGGCTAGTAATATCCTAGTCTCTTGATCTTTGCTTTCATCTTCAGACCAGATTGATGTGCTTTGCATAAACTTGAATGTACTTTGGTCATGATCCTATGGGCTTCATGTTTATCCAAATAGTGTAACCATATTTGATCAAAAGATCATCGGTACAAGGTGTCATCCATAAGAGCATAGGAGAGAGTTCTCTGTTTCATCTGATGGGCTTGTGATTTCTCTTGAGGTAGTTTGTCAGTGTTCAAGTAATCTATGAACGGTTTCCTTCATTCCAGCTCATTCTATTTATTGGCAATGGCAACCTCCCATTCAAGAGAAAGTATCTCAATGATTTCAGCATCAATAAGGGATATGACTTGTCTAGTTTGGACATTTTTGGAATGGACTAATCTTTCAGACATGCCAATTCTTTAGCAAGTTTGGCCAAAGCATCTGCTACTGTGTTCTCTCTTTGAGGGATTTATAGATGGTGACCTCAAGGATTTGGGCCAACAGCTTCATGGTATACTCATGGTAATGGCAAAGCTTGGGTTTGAGAACCTTGTAGGACCCGGTAATCTGGTTAATGACTAATTGAGAATCCCCATAAATGTCGTAAATGCTTGGATAATCAGAATGTGGCTAACATGAGATTAGAAATCAAAGCCTTATACTCAGCTTTATTGTTGGTGCATGGATTAGAGAGATAGTATGAGAATCTTAACACATCATGATCTAAAGTTAAGAGAACTATTCCTACCCCTGCCTTTCCTGGAAGAGTAGATCATGGTTCTTCTCCTTTATGAAAGGAAGCCACACCAACAAAATACATCTCTCAATGATAATTATCAATCTCTCATAAGTTCATGATTTGTTCACCATGGAGATTGTCACTAAGTGAAGAGTCAACAAGAAGTGGGTGTGCTGTTAGGAAATCCACTAATGCTTATCCTTTCACCGCACGGAGGGGTACGAATGTTATCAAACTACAAGAGAATCATGGACCAATATGCCAACCGTCTGGATAATGCTGGCCATGTCATGAGATACTACAGTGGATTGATTCTTGAAATCAAGTTCACCTTATTAGAAAGCATATAATTCCATAGCTTTTGGGATGCAAAGATTAAAGCTAGGTAATATTTCTCAACAGGTGGGTTGTTTACTTTAGTAGGGATCAGATGATGGCTAAGGTAGTAGAGAGTGCTCTTCTTCCCTTCATCATTGGCTTGACAAAGCACAAGGAGTCATCCAATGTATTGTGTGGGATCGATGATAGAGGAAACTACTTCACCAAATCTTGATATCTTTAAAGGCATGTTGAAACTTATAATCCCATTTGAACTTGGTGTCCCTTTTGAAAAGTGGTGAAAATGGTTTGCATCTCCCTGATAGGTTGGAGATAAAGCATCGTAGATACGTCAACCGCCCTTAGAATGATCTAAGTTGAGTTAGACTTTTAGGGGGTGTCATTTCTAAGATAGCTTTGATCTTTTTTGGATCTATTTCTATTCTCCAGTGTTAGATAAGAAAACCAAGGAACTTCCCTAAAGCTACTTTGAATGCACATTTTAGGGGGTTCATTTTGAGGTTAAATTATCTTAGTCGCTCAAAAACTACTCTCAAGTCAAAGAGGTGGTCTTCCTTTTCTTTGCTTTTGACTACTAGATCATCAACATAGCATTTAACTTGATGATGAATAAGTTCGTTGAAGATTTGAGTCATGGACCATTGGTATGTAGCACTAGCATTTTTAAGGACAAAAGGCATGACCTTATAACAATAGATTCTGATCGGGGTTCAAAAAGCTGTATTTCATTCATCCTCGAGGGCCATCTTGATTTGGTTGTAGCCAGATGATACATCCATATAGGAGAATACTGTATAATATGAGGCGATATCCACCATTAATTCTAATATAAGAAGAAGAACCTCATCCTTAGGACATGCCTTACTTAAGTCCCTGAAATCGACGCATATGCAATTTTGGCCATTCTTCTTCTTAACTAACATGACACTGGCTAACCAGGTAGGGTATTTTTCTTCCCTGATGAAATCAACATCGATCGATTTCTTGACTTTAGAAATGACCTGTTGTTCGATTTCTAACCGCATTCGTCTAGGAGCTTGCTTGATAGGGATGGCATTAAGGTCTATTGCTAGCTTGTGGATCGCTACGTTAGAAGATAATCTGACCATCTCTTCATATGTCCATGCAAAGTAGTCCTTAAACTCAATCAATAGCCTAACTAAGCCATTGGTTTCTTCTTCGTTCATCAAAGAATTGATGTACGTCAGGCGTGGATCATCTTCCATCCCGAGGTTGATTTCTTTAAGCTTGTCAATTATTGAATGGATTTCCTCTTCAAATTTTAGCAGTGCATCTTTGATTTGGAGATCATCTGGATCATTTGAAGTTTTTAAATAGATATCCTCATAAGAGTTAGTGTGGTTGGAGAAGAACCTATCAGATTTCAGATGGTTGGTGACAACTAAGCAGTAATCATCATCATCGGCTGGACCCACTATATTGAATCCTAGTCCTAATCTTGATTGTGCATCCCTGCCTCTGTTGTTCCACATCATCTCGAAGAACTCTGACCTGTGCTTAGACCATGTATAAGGAATCAAACCTTTCTTTGCAAGATTAAGAACACAAGGTGAGTACCAATCAATTGCTAATTCTATTAAATCTTTATATGAATTATCCTCAAGTTCTACATCAACTTCTGGACTTAAGGATGATGATCCCAGTAGGAATCTCTTTGGCTTCACATCAATGGAAGACCTAGGGGCTTCCTTAATTACTAAACCTTTAGCTTTTTGAGATGAAAGTGAGGTTAGAGCTAAAGTTCCCAACTGATGTCTAATGGTTTTACATAATTGTGATTCAAATACATTCATGTTTAGTTTAGAGGCCTAGTCTTCATTGCAATCTAGCTTGAGTGTCACCTCCAATGAAACCTGCTGAGAGGGGTTGGCTGGTATGCTAATCATATGAGACTCATTCTTTGAGCTAGATTCCAAGTCTATGTGAATAGTAGGGGTACTCCTGTGAACTGGAACATAATCCCTATTGGCTAGTGGCCAACCAGGGGGTCTTTCGCCTCTGGAATTGCCTCTATGTCTACCTTTACCTCTGCCTGGAGAAGGTAGAGTCATCCTACCCATATGTCCATATGATGGAATGAACTATGGGTGGAATGTGACATGTGACTCTACTTCTTCCTCGAAGTCATTTTCTCGTTCACTTGTATTCTCCTTTTTTTCTCTTTCTTTTTCTTTTTATTTTCTTCTCTTTTTTTCTTTTATGTTTGAATTTTGACCAAGTTCACGAGAAAAGGTATTTTTAGGAAGGTAGTAGGTCGCATCTTCATATATCTCAACCTCTTTGATTGAAAATGGCTTTTCATCACCTTTGACATAATACTTGAGCCCATCCTTTCAAAACTTGATGCACTGATGGAGTGAAGATGGAATCATCTTCTTCTAACGTATCCAAGGCTTTTCGAGCAAAGTTGTGAATAAAGTATTCAAATCATTTATGTAGAACCTGGCTTCAGCCTTCCATTCACCTATCTTCAAAGGTAACACTATGTAACCTAAAGCCCTCTCACCTTGTTCATTGAATCCTCTCAACATCATCCGATCTTCTGAGAATGTAGATATGTCAATCCTCAAGTAGGCAATGGTCTTTAGACTCATAATGTTCACCGATGCACCTGGATCAACAAGAACCCTGAAAAGTTTAAATCTACCCATATCCCAATGTAGGGGGCGGTTGCTCAATGTCCCCGGAAGGTCTTCATCGATGAATGTGACTCCCTAGGCTTCTCTTGAATAATGTGCCTCCTCTCTAATAGTGGTCAGCTGACCTATGCATATCTCCAAATTAAGAAGAGCCTTGATTAATGATTCCCTCATCTATTTGGATAGGACAAGGGCATCATATATTCTTAGCTTAGATGACAACTTTCTTAGGTGGTGAGAACATTATGATCCACTTTGGGCGGGTCTTCCACAAGCATATCCATAGGTGGAGCATCCTGTAGAGGAGCTTCTTGCTCGCTAGTACCAATGACTTATTTTCCTTTATCTTGAGGTGCTTTCCTATGAGGTAGAACCTAGCCACTACGAAGGTTAACTCCGGTGATCTCTTATGACTAGTTAGTGGAAGATTCTTCCTACTCATCAGGCTCACCTATAGCTTCTCCTATGAGACCCTCAGAATCAGATGATTTCAAGTCTATCTCAAGAGGTGAACCCATATTATTAGAGAAGAAAAATCCATCTCTGAATTAGAAAAGGGAAGATTAGAGTCATTATAATTATTGTTTAGACATGGAGAGCTTTCTAAAAGAGTAGAGTAAGACAACCCATTAGAAGTGACACAGATGTAATTCAAACTAGCTTTATTCCTTAATTTTTTGGATTTTGAAGGAGGTACATAGTAGAAATCTAGTAAAGTGGGGTGAGGGATTTGATGCCCTCATTCACTGATACAAAATGTCTGCTAGAGGAAGAGCTAGTTGAAGTAGAAGTGTTGTAAAAGTACTACGATTGGGTGGATGGACTCGTCGATTGGTTCTTCTTGGTTATCCAGGGCATGGGGCTGCATTCTTTGTCTCCCCTTTCCTAAGTTGTCTTTGGAAACATGCGAATCTTCCTTGATGTTGGAGGTTCGAGCTACCTCAGGCACCTGCAAGGAAAGTTTCTTGATTTTGGATACAATCTTTTTAGAGGTTTGGGATTAGAAGATATCCCAACCTTTTTTGGTTTTGAAAGGATGCATTCCTAAGGATTACCCTAATGAAACTGGATGGTTATTTCACTAAGTATTCCTTTGGGATAACTATGGTGTCTGTCATGTAGTTATACTCAAGACAGTCCTTGAATGTAAAGCAATCCTCCAAAACATGGCCTAACATGGGGTGATAGGGGCAAAAGTTATGATCATTACTCTTGCCCACTTACTCTGGCTTTTTAGGCTCGGGTAGCTGAAAGTCAAGTTTCTTTAAGAGATTTTTAAAGATTTTCTACTACATCCCTCTTAAATGAATAAGACTTATTTAGTTTATCCATAAGAGTAGATGGATGGTAGTTACCTGGTGGTGGGTATGTGTACTGTTGCTGTGGATGTGACTGAAGAGGAGGCGGCAAAGGTCGTGGAGGCTTCTATTGCAGCCAGCAGGATGGCCTCAATGGTGGTAGAGGGGGTGGAAGTGACGGTTGTGGAGCACGAGGTCTCTCATACTTCCCTCTAGCTAGCTGCTTCCCCTTGTCCAACACTACTATTACTGCCCCTGGCTTCTTCTCATAAGCTTTATGTGGCTTTATTGATTGATCTAGAAAAGGTAACTGTTTGGCTTCTCCTTGTAAGCTAGCCGCCTTGTTAATTAGCTTCTCAAATATTTTGATGGTGAAACCTTTGAGCATGAAGGCAACTGGGCCATGAATATTCTTTAGTAGAATTTCAATGACATGCTATTCAGACATCTGCGATTCACATATCATACTCAAATTGCGCCATCTGAGAATATAATCAATGAGGGACTCACTAGGGTGTTGTTGAGCCACAATGAGATCGCCTACAGTCACCCTTTGCTAAGCTCCATTAAACATCTTAATGAATAGGTTCTCCAACTCAATAAAAGTCTCACTGAACTATTGGGAAGTTTAGTGTTCCAATCAAAGGCTATGCTAACTCTTAACAAAAGATAGAATAGTAATATTATTTACGTGTTGCAACAATGGCTTTGAAGTCTATGTCTTTGGGGTTCTGCCATCAAAGTTCTTGAAAGAAGGTGGCATGAAACCCTTAGGATGTTGGCTAGCATTGAATTCCTTTGGGTAAGGTCTACCCTTTGGAACCTATGATCCTCCTCGGGCTTATGCCAATGCTTCTCTCACCTACTGCTGAATGATGATTTTAATGTCCTTTTCTGGCATGGAGGTACTATCCACTACCTTCCTATACAAGCTTGTGCTAACTCTTAGGCTGATCCAAGACATGCAACAACTCACTATTTACGTAATAGTAGGATGCACTTCGGGCTTGGCTAAGTGCTTGCTAAGTCTTCAAGCCTCTTTCTATCTGCTCATCTTTTTATTTAAGTTATTGAATGAGGTGTTGGGTCGAGTGGGCACTATCGTCTTGCTCTCCTGCAGCACCTTCCAAACTTTACTGATCATGAAGGAGGGAACCCCTGGTATCAACCATGTGTAATCCCGTTGAGTCCTCCAACATATCATCTTCATTAGAATCAAAACTGACCTTCTCATTCTCTAGATCAGACTAGGTATACCCTAGAATTTCTTTCTTCTCGACCAGATACTGAGCCATAATGTCATCTAGGGATTAGTTCAACTGAACAGGTGCAAAAGATCGAGGCTGACTGGTTGTATGATCACTGTCATGAAAAGAAATGCATCTAACTTTCCCTGCTACTGAAGAGCTGATCTTGTGAGGACTACGCTCACTAGAGGATATATGCTCCTGACTACTGCTAGATCTGGGTGGAGTGGTACTCTTAGGAGGATCTATAGCCATGGGGACAGTGGTATTGTATCCTTCCCCCTCGACTGCTACTATTTACATAGTCTATTATGGTAGTGGTGGTGATGGAATGACTACTATACTTCGAGTTCGTCATTCCCTCTTCACCACAATTGGGGAAGGAGGTCGAGCAGAAGAACTCGGCCTCACCTCAGTCGGTGGTGTAGTTGAAATAGAATCTCTTAGCCATAGCTAGATCACCAATGGGGCTCTCTTTTCCCTGGATGCAGCCTTCATGGCTTTTGCTGGAATGATGGATGATGGAACTTATATTGGAGATGGTGGGCATGGAGTAGAGTGGTGTAGTAGAGGCACCACCGACTCTCTTCAAATAAAAGCTCCTCTCTTATGATGGGTAGTACCTTTCAATAAAATGCTATCAGTATGATCGACGTAGGTAGCACGCTGATTGGGAAAGTCCATGAGGGCCGAGGCCTCTGACTACCTACTGTACCTTCACCTCTCTCGACTAGTAATCTATACTGATACCCAGGCCTTCTTGGCCCTCTCCTATCTGATGTGTCTGCCCACACTTCAAGGGATGACATAACATAGATCAAATTGAGCTTCGAACTCTAATCATCCATAAGCTCCGCTAACTCGGTGCAAAACTGATCTAAGGTCAACATACGACTTACTCTTGTTACTGATAGGAGCCTCAAAATGAACATCGGGTGGAGGTGAAATTGAGATCCTCCTAATGTCTTCCTCTTCATCAAAACCAGAGAGGGGGTGAAGCTTATTCTCTATGATAATAGGAGAAACCATCATAGGTAACTCCTCTACTGCATATTGGGAAACTACCTCTAGCTCCTTGGCTATGCGGTTAAGATGCCACTTGATCTTGTAGCACTAGTTGTGGTATTGGGTCTTTGCGGGGGGAGGGGTAACCACAGACTACCTCATGGGTGGGGAGACTATCCACGATAGGGTAGCCTTCCCCTTGGAAAATGAGTGGGTGCTTGCGTAGAGTAAAGGGGAACCAGCACCTAGCACTAGAGCGCAAGTGTTATGGGAACCACAACCTTTCTCTTGATTAGGAAAACTCAGTCGATGACATCTCACGGATGATGCTACGTCACCACATTCTTGCTGACGATTGTGAGGGTGGTCCCCTCACAACTGATCTTAGCCCCCTTGGAAACCTCAGCTGAAATGAATGAGGTGGGAAAAGTCGGTCTACGGGAGCCTGGCCCGATCCAAGGCCAAATCCATGTGAAGATACTTAAGCCATTTCTTATCAAACTGAACTTGAAACTGATTGAACTTAATAATTTTGGAAAATAAACCTGAATCATATTTCTGCTTTTGTATGACTTTTGAATTTTGATTTAGAATTTGAACCCACACTTAACAATTTGAATATGTTAAGTGGGGCTCATTGATTTTGGAGAAAGACTTTGAATTGATTGGAAAAAGAGATTTTTGAATGTAGAATCCATTTTTAACAAATTTGTGTATGTCAAAAATGGGTTAAAAAATATTTTAAAAAAGATTGATGCTTCCATTGGTTCATATTTGAATTTGATTTTTGTGTTTGAGGACCCTTCATTTAACAAATTTGAGTATGTTAAAGTAAAAGGTCAATTGATTTTGTTTGGGATTACTCACTCAGCAAATTTGGGTATGCTAAATGAGTTGTTTGAAAATATTTTTCTTCTTTTGTTTGCTTGTTTGTGAATTATGTGTGAATTTAAAATAGAATCTTCACTTAGCAAATTCAGGTATCCTAAATGAAGAATCCAAATATTTTGTTGTTTTTGAAAAGAGGATCTTTACTTAGCAAATTTGGGTATGCTAAATAAAGGATCCAAATGCATTTTATTTTTGATGATTTTTGAAAAGAAAATTCTTTACTTAACAAATTTAGGTATGCTAAATAAAGGATCCATGCGTGTTTTATTTTGATGATTTTGAAAATAGGATTCTTAGCAAATTTAAGCATGCTAAAAAATCCAAATGTGTTTTATTTTGATGATTTTGAAAAGAGGATTCTTAGCAAATTTAAGCATGCTAAAGAAATCCAAATGTTTTTTGTTTTGATAATTTTTGAAAAGAAGATTCTTTACTTAGCAAATTTAGGTATGCTAAAGAAAGAAATCCAAATGTATTTTGTTTTGATTTTTTTGAAAGGAGGATTCTTTACTTAGCAAATTTAAGTATGCTAAATAAAGGATCCATGTGTGTTTTGATTTTTGATTTTGACATTTTGATTTTTCAAAAGAGGATATTCACTTAGAAAATTTGGGTATGCTAAATGAAGAATCCAAGTGTGTTTGATTTTGAAAATAGGATCTCCATTTAGCAAATTTGGGTATGCTAAATGAGGGATCCAAATGTGTTTTGATTTTGATATTTGAAAAGAGGATTCTTTACTTAGAGAATTTAGGTATGCTAAATAAAGGATCCATGTGTTTTGATTCTTTGATGTCTTTGAAAAGAGGATCTTCACTTAGCAAATTGGGTATGCTAAATGAAGAATCCAAGTGTGTTTCATGTTTTGATGTTTTGATTTTTGAAAAGAGGATCTTCACTTAGCAAATTTGGGTATGCTAAATGAAGAATCCAAATGTGTTTTGATTTTTGTTTTTTGAAAAGAGGATCTTCACTTAGAAAATTTGGGTATGCTAAATGAAAAATCCAAATATGTTTGAATTTTGAAAAGATAATTATTAATTTTGATTTTTTTGAAAAAATGATTGTTAATTTTGAAAAGATGATTATTGATTTTGTTTTAAAAATGAAAGCTTCATTTAATAAATTAAATGAAGATGTTCATTTGTGGTTTTAAAAAATATGATTGTTGATTTTATTTTTTAAAAGATGATTGTTGATTTTGTTTTGAAAAAGGAAATCTTCATTCAGTAAATTGAATCATAATATTCATTTGTGCTTTTGGAAAATATGATTGTTGATTTTTTTTTTTTAAAATGATTGTTGATTTTGTTTTGAAAATGAAATCTTTATTCAATAAATTGAATAAGAATATTCATTTGTCCTTTTGGAAAATATGATTGTTGATTTTATTTTTTTTTAAAAATGATTGTTGAATTTGTTTTGAAAGTGAAATCCTCATTCAATAAATTGAATGAGGAAGTTCATTTGTACTTTTTAAAAAGAATGATTGTTGATTTTGATTTTTGAAAGGATCATACATATAACAATCATGAAGATTGTTAGATGAGGTTGATTTATAAAACTTCATGTGTAAATATTTTATTATGTGCATTTTGAAAAAGTGCATTTTGGAAATTGATGTTTTTATAAATGATTTATTTTTTCTTTATTTTTATAATGAACTTTACCTTACCAAAGAAATGGTAAGAAGGAAGTATTTAGTTATTTCTTTTTATTAAATTTTTATTTTTGCCTATTGGGGAACTCAACAAGGGTTTTAAGACCTACATGGAGTTAGGTCCTAAAACCTAAAGGATATTGGCTAGCTTAGCTTAAGAATAAAATAAATTAAATGCCAACGGAAAAGGAAGATAGTTTTGGATTCATATAAAATAAACCCACTATCGATACTTGGAGACAACGTATCAAAGATGGAGAGAGGAACCTTTCCCAGCGGAGTCGAAAGAAAAATCTATGGTGAATTATTTTCATTCTTCATCTATCTTTTTTGAGAAAAAATAAATGATAAATAAAAATAACACTTCTTGAGTTGGAAACTACTTAGATTCGTAGATGTTCTTATTAGGGTGATCAAGTACAACATTGAGGAATGGTGTACTATCTCAAGAGACAAAAGTCACTATCCTAAAATGGACCTAATCACCTTAATAAGGACTCTTAAGGACTATGGGTCTTCATATGTATCAGAGATTCTTCCTCTACTTTACATGAAAAAGTAAAGTAGGGTTTATTTTAAATTGGGTTCATTAAGTTTCCTATGGAGACAAGCCCCCATAATTAATTACATCCTAAAAAATGAGATTCTTTAAGAATACTCTCCATTAAGGTAAATGATCATTGTCTCTAAAGATTTTAAAGATAGGACTATCAATCAATCGCTTTATTTTTGGAAGATCAAGTGGGATTGATCAAGGGGAGGGAGTTATTATTGAAACCAAAGGGAGATAAGTAGGGGATGCTTATGATACTAGGAAGCCTAGTAAGCATCCCAAACTATCCTATAGTTAGCTTTATATTTTTGAAATTGAAGTGATTTATTTGTTTGAGTTGAATTTTTATTCAAAATCTAGGGCTTACAATTCCATAACACAAGATCATGGAAAAGCCTAAGAGGTGAGGATTTATGCTTGTAGCCCATAAAGGGAAGTAGCAACCTCTAAACCTAAGTCTAGGGAGCTTTGGCGAAGGTCAATCCACGACTTAAATCTAAGGTGAAAAATTTGCATATGGTTTTCCTCCACATGAGAGGATAAACCATTCAACTATTGGACTTATAACTGTCTGCGGGTGGCTACCAACTAACTCCTCGTATGATTTTAAATACATGTAGGCAAGTCATATGCTTTTGCAAAATATCTACGTTGTTATTTATTCATAAAGAGATGAAGTCCTTAAATACACTCCCTAAGAGACTAGATCATTTAGGGCATGATTAATGACTTAAATCTAATACAAATTTTTATTATATTTTATTTTCATTTTTTGACAATTGATTTGTCACAAACTATGGGATTCATATGCCTAATGCATGATAAATTTGATTATGGGCTAAAATCACAAGAAGGAGGTGTGTTTCCACCATGGCTCTTAAAGGTCAAGCTAAGTTCCCTGACAAAGGTGAAAGCCCTCCATAAGCAAGAGTGAAATAAGATACTTTTTATATATGATGTGAGTCATACAACATCCAGCTAAGGGGTTGCTAAATCTTTTATCTTGATTTATAATCTAGGCTTTAGGTGTGGTTATGAGTTATTAATTATTAATTTTGATTTGATTAATTGGATAGAAAATTTATTTTTTTTTCTTGGAGACTAATCACATCTAGGCCATTCATTAAAGCAAGAAAGAAACTAGGAAAAATATGACATCTTAATGCAAAAGCTAAACAAATATCAAACTATTTATAAAGCTAGCGCAAAAGAATAGAAAGACGTTTATGGTCGGGCTCCATCGCACAAACCTGAGAAAGAAATGTGGGTAGCCAAGCTCTAATCTTATACAACCCAGACTATAAATGAATTAATTATAATAAAAAAGGAATTCATGTTATAGGAGTCTTCATTCTTCATTTTTCATTTCTTCTTTCTTTTCTTCCTTTTGGCTTGGTTGGAATGTGGTTACTCCAAAGGCTTCACATGGTGCATAAGACATATTCTTATGACCAATATTCATCATAATCCTTCCCCATAACATTTATTCCAAATCCTAATTGTAAGAATTACATAAAAATAGGAAAAGTAAATCTAACTAACAGGTGCAAAATAGAGATTAATTAAATACACCACACAATCCCAAGCATAGATATATAAATAAATTGGACTTAGCACCCCACACATGGGTAACCAAGTCCACCTGGCCTATTTTGGATTAAGCTTAGGGGTATAAGCAACTTGCATAGTAAAAAGGATTTATATTTTTATTACAACACCCCTTAAGCATAATCCTCTGCAGGAGATAATGACTAAGATCATCTTACAATTCAGTATATGCACATACTCTCTAACATCCAGTCTAAAACATTACATCACAAAACAAAATTAGGCATCAAACCATGCACCCCCCCTAACATAGGACTATAAATGGTGACTTAGCCTAATGTGTGTGCCATTGAAGGCTTGTGTGGCATGTCTTAGATAGGCTTTAGAGTTAGAGTTTTCTAAGTATGAAAAGGTTCAACTTAGAGGGTGGTTTTATTTAAGTGATTCAATTGATTTTCTAATTTTATTTTATGATTTGATTTGGTTTGAATGAACC
The DNA here is from genome assembly GCA_021442155.1 of Cymbidium sinense. Lineage (NCBI taxonomy): Eukaryota > Viridiplantae > Streptophyta > Magnoliopsida > Asparagales > Orchidaceae > Cymbidium > Cymbidium sinense. Next base: position 33,330,158 of record CM038215.1, read on the forward strand.
TACACTTAATTACTAAGTTGTAAAGAGAGAAAAAGAGAAGAGAACTTCTCTCTCCTCCCTACCTTAAGTAATTTCTAAGATATATTCATTAGTAATTTTTATTATGTGTTTTTTTAATTTTTTAGATTGTTTAGATTTACTCTAAATAAACCTAATCAATAAGAAAGATATTTTAGGATTAATTAAAGTGAATTACTATCACAAAACACACAACCATTTGTTTCTTTCCAACATGTGTATCATGCACATGAAATGATCCTAAGCATATCTATACATGAAAATGTAAATATTTAGCACACCTTAATGATGAATGATAAGGGATGTTGCTTAAGAAAATTTGGATGCTTCATGATGCATGATTTTGTTAAGTAGAAAAGAGAGGGATTCTTTTATCCATTAAGCAAATGCACATTTACATGTATGAAAGACACAAGTGAGTAGACATTATTTTTACACCAAGGGTGTAAGGTACAAAACCTACTTGCTTAAATCCTCACAAGATGTCCAGGTGTATAAAACTTTTCTTAAATACATGCTCATGTACAAAAAGAAATGAATGGAACAAAATCATGCAAAAAGTTTATGTTTTTTTGTTTGATTTGTTGACTATTTAATTTATATGTGCAATCTGAAGATCCTTCTTAATTCATGACACGGGAGTGCATAGGAATAAATTTAGGCAAGTGTTATATTCTTTTCAAAGGAACTATATACTTTGCAAATCCTATACAAACCATGTTAAGAAAAGAGAAGAAAACCACAACTTATTTTAAGCTATATTCACATGCAAGCTTATAAATACTTATAAGTAGCATACATTCATTTATAGTTTTTGATTTATAAGTTTTAAAATTAATTTTTGATTTATTAGTGATAATAGCCGCTCATATTCTTACTTTAGCCAAAACATGCAATTTGACATAAAGAAAATATTGCATTTATTTGACTTTTCAAAAAGGTATGAATGCATGAGTTCACATGGAATATAAAATTTAACATACTTGGAAAGATATAAAGTGATGCAAGCATGTGATTTCACTCATCCTAATTAATTCCTAAGGACAATCATATAAGATAAGATTATTCAAAGTGAATCAAAATTATTTTAAAGAGATTTTAATTTTTATTTTGAGTTTTGATTTGATTTAGGAAATTTGAAAAGTGTTTGCTGATCCTAACCCATTTCCCACATATATGAATTGATTTAGTTTAATTTTCAGAACAATTAGATTGATTTTATATTTTGTTTAGATTAAGGTGTAAATTAAATCCATTAATTACCCCTTATCTACACCTCCTTAACATAATTATTCAAACAATTTTGAGCGAACATATGATATGCAATCACATTGAATTTAAATCAGCAATGCACCTATGAAAGAAAGGGGTCTAATGCAATTGACTCATAATTATTGATTAACTAAGCTAAACAGGTTTAATTAAGTACTTTCATAACCTTCCCACACATGTGGGTTGGGCATGATTTCCTTAAATTTACCTTAAGCTTTTGAACACCTAAGAATCTACCTAGCAAAGGATTAAGTTTAGATTTTGAAAGTTTGAATAAGTTCAGATTGATTTTGAAAGTTTGATTAAGCTAATTAAGAAGATCATTAGTGGATTAATCCTTAATTATGTTTAGATTAAAGAAGAAAGGGGGTTTAGGGAATAACTTAGGAAAAATACCCCAAAACCATTCCATAAACTTCATCTTCACTTAAACAATATTTAACTATCTTAATTAAGTGATTAAACCATTATTCACATGCTTAATTACCCTTAATTATATTAAGAGAGTGATTAGGGATGCATTAATCAATTCCCCTAACTAACTCATTAATAAATTCCAAGAATATTAGTGGAGGTAGAAGTCATCCCACTAAACATTCTTGAGAAGTTTGGATTTAATTAATGAAGTCATTAGAGTAAGTTGAAGTTTTCCAAATAATTAAGCAAAATTCACTATTCAAAATCAATTAGAAATAATTTTATATTATTCCTCACTAAATTATCTTTAAAATGAGCCACATTTATATTTTCTGATATTGCTACATTTAATTATGAATATTTGAAGTTTTAGTGATTAAAGGATAATTAAATACCCTAATTATATAGCTAACCCAGTTGGTGCCACATGGACCACTAACACGGCGTGCACTTTCCACATAGTGCGATGAGATTGGTTATTTAAGTAGTCAAATCAAATGTTGCATCAGTCGACGATGCTACGGACTTCCTTTGGACCGTCTAACCAAAGAGATTGAATGATCATGATCAAGCCTACAATTTCGAAGGATTAAATCATTGAATCTAAAGAATTTAATCAGGACCATCCATCTACTGCAATCAAGAGCACCAAAATCAACAGCTTTTCCCGGAGACACAACATAAATTGGAGATATTCCACCATCTACTATCGAAAGGCAAACGTCTAGCAAAAGCATTCAACAAAACTCTACCTGTGGCACTCATTAGCTGCTCTAGGTCAGGCTGATATATTACCTTACTAGTATGTCACCCCAATGGTCATTTATCTGGCGGGTATGAGTCTCGATGCTTTCTTCCTAACTTGACCACTGCAAACTGATGAGCGCCTTGTTATCTTGGTAGGTCTGCTACGCTTTCTTCCTAGTACAACCATTGTACACTATAAGGCAACCCCTTAGGTTGGTTAGTTCTACCATGTAGCTCGTAGACTACCCCTTCTTAGTGCGATCCATCACAAACTGATGGGTTTCATCTTAAAATAAAACTTAAACACAATCAATCAATTTCTCCCAAGTGAGACATCAATCAAATCCAATTCAACTTGCATTCTCGAGCGAGTGAACCTTTAAAAGAAATCTAAACCCTCCTTATCCCTAGTGGATAACCTAAACCTACTTCCCTAGTGGAAGGTTCATGCTTTTATCCTTGGTGGGTTATACATTCTAATTCCCAACGGTTACTCTACCCAAATCATACTTTGCATCCAAATCCAAACTTCTTATCCTTAGTGGATAACTTGAGATTGCTTCCCTAGTGGAAGGTTCACATGCTTGATCCATTTGGTGGATCCCTTCTTTCTCCCTTATGCCCTTGGCAAGAGTGGAGTTGCATTCCACTAAGATCTTGATTCTTTCTACACCTTATGTTTAGGAGTAGATCATTTTAGTTAGTGCATGTTATCCTTTGGATGTTGTTGATCATCTCGGTCAACACCAATATGTGTGGTGTGGCTTGTCAGTCATACCACACCTATTGGGTGCCCTTTGTTGACCTCACTTTTAGAGTGAGATCTCAACTTCCTCACCATAGATCTAGGACTCTTATAGACACTAAGAGTTCCTTAGTCTTAAGATATTTCTAGTGATTAGGTGAACACTTGACCTAACCCTAGAGACTTAGAAGAGTTATCCATAGGAATAGGTTGTGCTCTAAGGATTTCGGAAGACTTACCTACCCTATATCCCAAACCCAATCCTTGCTTCCTTCTTTCAAACCAAACCTTAAATTCAAATTCAAATTCCAAAATCAAATCCAATTATCCAATGATTGAAATCGATCACCAATTTCAAACTCCATATCCCTTCCTAGGCCCTTTGATTTTATCTTATGGACTTAGCCTTAAACATATACAAATCAACCCCAACCCAATTAACTTTCTCAATTATCAAATCTAATCTCAAATCAAATTCCAAATCATAAATCAATTCCAAATTTCAAATGATTGAAATCGATGATTAACTCCAAATTCTAAAAATCTCTTCCTAAGCCATATGAACCACCTTCATGTGCTTAGCAAAAACTCCTTCAAATCAACTCAAACTTGGTTGATTTCTTTATTGATTGATATCATTCCTTCATTTGTACTCATAAATATAAATGAAACCCACCCTCCAATGACCAAAAATAAATTAAACCAAATCAAAACCCAAATTAGGCCTTTTAACCTACATCCTTAAGCTTAATCAAATTTGCTTCCAAATCACTCCAAACTCAAGTGATTTTCTCATGACCCATTTATATCTTCATTTATGTTCACAAATATAAATGAAATATAAATTTAAATGACCAAAACCAAACTCAAATCAAATCGAATTTCAAATTTTAGCCCTTTTAGCCAAATTTTTGAACTTGTCTAAATGAAGCCCAAATCAACTCAAAACTCAAGAATTCCTTCATGAGTCAATCATTCCTTTAATCACAGATCCAAATATAAATATAAATCACCATTATCAAACCAAAACCAAGTTAACCCAAATCAAGCCCAAGTTAACCTTTATGACTTGAAATTGTCATATGAACCAAAACTCATTTGGCCCCAAACTAATTGCAATTGGATTTATATTTCAATCCTAAACTCATATGTGGGTCCAACCAAACTTGAATCAAGCCATGATCAAACCAATTGACCCATTTAGTTCACTCGACCAAAAATGGCCTAAGAGATCATTTTGAGCCAAGGTTTATCCAACCCAAATTATATTGAACTAAGCCTATCTAAATCTCAAATCATGATCAATAATCATCATAAGGTGACCAACCACCTTGAATTAGGTCAAACTAAGTCAAACCTAGCCTTTGACCAAGTCAACATCTAATCCAAGTGAAACCCAAACTAGCCAAAATCCACCATAAGCCAAATTAATTGAGACCATTGATTCAAACCCACTCATAATCAATGTTTCAACTTGACCAATTAATTGGCCATTTGACCCAAGTTGACCCAAATTGACTAAAAAAGTCAAAATGGGTCAAATCATGATTTAGTTCAAATTGATCGCAACCAAGTTCATTTCAAATCACTTATTGAACTTGACCAAAGCCATAATTAAGCCCAAATTGACCAATTGGTCAACTTGACCCAACCTATCCCAAATTGACCTAAAGGGTCAATTTAGCCAAAAAAACCAAACAAAACCCAAATTAAACCAAATCAGAGGTACCAGTCCTTTTCATATGACCAATTGAACTTGACTTTACACCTAACCTAACCCAATTTGGTCAATTGGGTCAAATTGGTCAACTTGACCCATTTGACCTATTTGAAGCCAAATGAATCAAAATTAAATATAAGCCAAACCATATCAAATTATGATTTAGACCTAACCCAAGTTTTGGTTTGACCCAATTTGTCCAGTTGGTCAACCCAACCCAATTGAGCCCTTTTGCCCAAATTGAGCTAAACCACTTCAAGTCACCCTATGGAACCCATTTGGCTGATCAAACCAACTCTTCATCAACCCTAAAGCACCCTCAAATCTGCCTAAATCCATTTGAAACCAAGCCAAAGGGGATTGGCCAATATGCAAAGCCATTTGCATTTGATCCTTACCATAAGTAGCAAAGTCCACTTTACTATCTCCATAACAACCATCAAAATGACAAATGAAGCATTCCTAGAGCTTCCTAGCCCACTCTAAACCCCCTACCCTTTGCCATGGACCAAAGGATCCATGCTTCTTCCCTCTCATCCATGGCTAACCCATGGACACAAGGAAGAGTAATCCCACCCCAACACTCCATATCTTCCCTTGAAGCTCCTGCCAATGCTTCGACCAATCCAGGCGAGCCACGTGGCACTGATGGTGGCACCTCCGATGGCCCGATGACGACCAATCAACTAGATTTGCAAATTCAATCCCATCCGTCCACCTGGCTTAATTAAGGGATATACTCCCTCAATTCGAGCAGCGAACATGACCAATCACATTCTCTAAGTCCCCAAGTTCATTCTGAACTCCCTCAGAGTGATTCCAAGGATCCCCAACCTCTCCTCGATTGGCCATTGCCACTCTCATGCATAAACCAAAATAGGACACCCTTCCCTCAAGCATTACTCCCTCTCTACTAAATCAAATCTAAATTCCCTGCACCCACACCATCCTCATGCTCAGTCGAAGCCAACCAAACCATTTCCAAGCCTTCCAAAGAACCAAAGATCATAGTTTGATCAAAGCTGAGCCATGCGCATGGGTGGATTGGTCGACTGAGTACCCTAGGCCAAATTGAGCTCGAACTTCTTCAACAGGGCTTTGCCTCTACTAGATGAAGCTACCTCCATTGATCCCGACCACCGGTCTTAGCTCCAGTGATGTAATTTCTCAAAAATATAGCTTTAGTCCTCTATGCATTGGTCTTTTATGAAATAAATATCCACGTCGATGGATTTCAGCCATTGGATGTGATTGCATGCTCCTTTAGATGGTGTAGGATCCATTTGATCCCAATCCGAGCTCAAGTGAGCTTAGATTGAATGGGGAAAGATGGGCATTGCTCTTCTTTCACTGCTCGTGAATGGGATAGATCATACGTTATCCATTCCGCATGATCGAAACGGACGACCATGACTAAATTGTGTGGTAGATCCTTTGATTTCTCTCTTAAAAGACGAGAAAGCGTGCCCACCGCCATTAAGTCAGCACACGGATGTGACTGCTTAAATAGCCAATCCTATTGCACCACGTGGAAAATGTGTCGCGTCAGTTGTCATTTGGCCTGATGGGATTAAGGGCTTAATTAGCTTAATTAACCTAATTTTTGACCTTGGAACTTCCTAAAATCATAACTAATTGTAGAAAAATCCAAAAAATATAACCTTAGGATCATTTTGAAGATATTTTAGAGGAGAATCTCGAAAAATTATAAATAATTAATTTTAAATAGTGATTTTGACTTAATTAGGGTTTTATCAAAAATTTAATTAGCTTAATTACACCTTAATTAAGCACTCAATTAATCTCAAATTTCCTGTGGATGTTTAGAGGGATGACCTCTACCTCTCTTATTTTTCAAGGATTTTATTGATCTCTTAATTAGGAAAATTATTTGAGTAAGCCCTAATCACTCTTTTAATCTAATTAATCATAATTAAGGAATGAACAATAACTTGATTAATCATTTAAACATAATTATTTCTGTTGAACTATAAAATCACTTAGGGAATGTAATTCGGGATACATTTCCTAATTCATTTCCTAAATATTTTTTATCTCTAAAAATCAAATTAATTAATAGTTTAATGGAATGATTAATTGATTAATTAAGTGATTAATCTTCTAAAGAAGGAAATTAAAACCTAATTGAATGTTTAAATGATTTAGGGATTGGGATTGAGGCCTTTCCCTCGATCCTTTCTCTTAAGTCAATTTCATCATTCATAACACATAACCAAAATGTTTAGTCAAATCATTAAAAGCTTAATGAAATTAAAATAAAAAAAATCAATTCATCCACACCAAAGCAACCTTTAATTGATCTTGAGTAGCTCCTTGGGTGTTCAACAACCCAAGGTGAGAGATAATAAAATTATGGTTGGCTCACATGTGTGAGAAAATTATAAAAGTAATTAAGTGAGATCCCTCAAGCTTAATTAACTATTAATTGTAAGCCAATTGCATTAGGCTCCTTTCATTTCTTGGGAGCATTACAAATTTACTTTTCATGTGGTTGCACATTATATTGGCTTATTATTAATTAGTTAATTAACTTAAGGTGATGTAGGTAAGAGATAATTAATTCATTTAATTCATGCCTTAACCTAATCAAAATAAAAAAATCAACTTAAATATTCTTCATTAAACCTAACTAATTCACATGGGGAAATGGGTTAGGATTAGCAAACCTCTCTCATATTTCTTAAGTCAAATGATATTCAAAGATTAAAATGTCTTTAAAGAGTTTTGGTTCATTTTAAATAGCCTTATTTAATATGATTATCCTTAAGAATTAATTAAGATGAATGAAATCATGTGTTTACATTCCTTTATTTCTTTCCAATCATGCTAAATATTATTTGCCATATGAAATCATGCATTTATTTTCTTTTAAAATTAATTAAATAAAATATTTTCTTTTATGTCAAATTGCATGCGTTAGCTAAAATTAAGAATATGAGTGGCTATTATCACTATTAAACCAAAATGTATTTTCAAAACCTATAAATGAATTATTATAAATGAAGTGATGCTACTTACAATTATTTATAAGCTCACATGTGATGATATTATAAGATATGTATTATGAAGTCCTTTTTCCCTACATTAACATGGATTCACATAGGATTTGCAAGTGTATAGCTCATTTGAAAAGAGTACAACACTTGCATAAAGCTATTCCTATGCATCTCCATATTAAGACTTTGGAAGGATTTCATATTACACATGTAAATCATACAACCAAATCAAACATAATTTATTGCATGATTCTCTATCCATTTGGTTATTTTTGTACATTCATATGCATTTGAGAAAAGTGGTATATTTGTCTGGACATCCCGGGGTTGCGAGGTTTTAAGTAGCCCTAAGTAGGTCTTGTACCTTACACCCCTGGTGTAGAAAACAATAGTGTCATACTCACTTAAAACTCTTATACATATGCATGTATGATGTGGCCAATGAATGAGAATCCAAAATCAAGTAAATAAAACATAACTTTTGCATAGATTTTCCTATCCTTATAGTTATTCATACATTTACATGTATCTAAGAAAAGTGGTATATTAGTTTGGACATCCCGATGCTACGAGGCTTTAAGTAACCCTAAGTAGGTTTTGTACTTTATGCCCCTGGTGTAGAAAATAATGGCGTCATACTCACTTATAACTTTTATACATGTGAGTGTGTATTTAGCTAATGGATTAAAAATCCCTCTTTTCTACATAACAAAGACAAGCATTCATAATTCAATCAATAAATGAAACATTTAAATTCAAAATATACTTCTTTGTATTCATCATCAAAGTGTCCTAAGATTTACATTGCATGTATATGTATGCTTAGGGTTATTCATATGCATGATATACATGATGGAAAGTAATAAATGAGTTTGTGTTATGTGATAGTAATCCATCTTAATTAATTATAAGATGCCTTGCTTATTGAATTGGGTTATTTAGAATGAATCTAAATTAAGAGTTAATTAAAACACATAATAAACCATTCACTAAAGGAAATTCATTAATTAACATACCTTAGAAATGACTTAAGGTAGGGATAAAAGAGAGATTCACTGGCTTTCTTCTCCTTATAACACTTAGTTGTTAAGTTTAGGGTACATAAAACAAAAGAAAATACTAAGTAAAATCCCCAAATCAACTAAACCACTTAAAGAGAAATCAACCCTTTATAAATTAAACATCTCACAATTAGCAAGTCATAACTCTAAAGCCTAGTTAGAATGTACCAGACAAGCTCTAACACATGGACATTAGACTAAGTCACCATTTCTAGCTTTATGTTATGGAAGTGCATGGTGTGATAAATGTTTAGTTTTGTGATGTATTATTTTAGACTGGATAAAATGGTGTATGTGTGTAGCCTGAATGTTAGACCAATATTAGCCTAATCATGTTTCATGTAGGGGGTTGTGCTTAAAAGGGTTGTTGTAATAAAAATATAAATGCTTTTTTACTGTGCAAGTTACTTAGCCCTTAAGCATAGCCCAAGTTAAGATAGGGGGACTAAGTTACCCATGAGTGGGGTGCTAAGTCTAAATTATTCCTATAACTTCGTAGATTATATAGTATGTTTAGCTAACATTTGTTTTGTAGGTGTCTCTAGATTTACTTTCCTTCCTTTTAATGTAATTATTGCATTAGGATTAGGATAAGAGTTATGTGGATTATGGATGAACATTGGTTATAAGACCAAGTCTAATATACCATATGATGCCTTTGGAGTAAGCTACATCCCAATCAAGCCAAAAGAAAGAAAGAAATGGAGCAAATCAAAAATGAAGGAATGAAAGATGAAGAGTGAAGAATGGAGGACGAAGAATGAAGACCCACATAACACTTATCATTTTATAATTATAATTATTCTTTCATTATACCGAGATGTATAAGGTAGACTTTGGCTACCCACATTTATTTTCGGGTCATACGGCGGTATCCGATCGCATCAGTATTTTATTCTTTTATGATAGCTTTATAAAATTATTTTATATTTTTTAGCTTATGCATTAGAAATAGCATGTCTTTTCATAGTTTCTTTATGATTGGTGATTGTTGTATGGCCTGGATACGATTAGGCTCTTAAGATAAAAATAAATTTTTTATTCTATTAACAACTCATAACTAAAATTTTAAAATAATTCATAACCTCACATAAAAGCCTAAGAATTAAATCAAGATAATAAAATTTTTAGCAATGCCTTAGCTAGATGATTGAATGTATAATATCATGTATGTCATATTCTTTCACTCTTGCTAAGAGAGGGCTTCCATTAGTGCCAAAGAATAAATGTTTAACTTGTAAGAGCCTTTGATAGAAAAATATCTCTTTCTCTTCTGATTTAGCCCATAATCAATTTCTTATGTATTTAGGCATACAAAATCCTATAGCTTGTGGCAAACTAAAAACTCCAAAAATCAAATAAAACTTGACAAATTTTGCATTAGAGTTAAGTCATTATTTATGCCTTCCATGATCTAGTCTCTTAAGGAGTGAGTTTAAGGACTTAGTTTTTCTTCTAAGTAAATAACAACCTGACCATCTTGCAAAGAATAATACTTGCCTACATGGATTTAAAGCATAGAAGGAGTTAGCTGGGTACCTCTCTAGGCAGTAATAAGCCCAACAGTCGGGTGGTTTACTCTCTCTTGTTGAGATAAATCATATACCCACTTTCGCCTTAGATGTAGGTTATGTTTTGGCTCTCGCTAAAGCTCCCTAGATTTAGGATCTAAGGTTGTTATTTTTCTTTGCGGGCTACAAGCATAAATCCTCACCTATTAAGTATTTTCTCAATCTTGTATTGTGAAATTATAAGTCCTAGATTTCTAATAAAAATTCTAGTTAAACAAATAAATATCTTCAAATTCAAATATATAAAGCCCAACCATATGATAGATCAGAATGCTCACTAGGCTTCCTAGTATCTTGAGCACTCCCTACTTATCTCCCTTAGTTTCAATAAGAATTCTTCCCTTTTGATCTCTCCCACTTGATTTTCAAAAATATAACTAATCCTTTGATAGTCCAATCTTTAAATTCTTTGGAGACAACAATTACCTACTTTAATTAAGAGTATTCTTAAGGGATTAATTTTCCTTAATATGTAATTAACTATAAAGGCTTGCCTCCATAGGGAACTAGCGAATCCAGTTTAAATAAACTCTGCTTTACCTTTTCATATAAATTAGAGAAAAAATCTCTTATATATTTGAAGATCCATCATGCCTTAGGAGTCCTTATTAGGTGATTAGATCCATTATAGGGTAGTGGCTTCTATCCCTCGAGATAGTACATTATTCCTTATTATGGTATGAGTATCAATGAATCTGCTAATCATGGTGTCTCACATATATAAATAAAAAAAATAAACACTACAATTATTCATATGATTTATTCTTTCTTACTTATTTAAATAATAAGTGATTGCATTTATAATATTAATATTAATATTATTTGGAATTATGTGATGTCTAAACATTTAATGTAAATTAGTTGACTTAGGTCAATAAATAAATATTAGAAAAAATTTTATTTTGTTTCATATTATTCAACACATAGAGATATTTTAGTATTTTTTGCACAAACAGCTATAGCACGATAGAATCCCAACTAAGTTTTCTAAACAGAATCACAGCTTCAGCAATAACACCTTTCTACCACAAGCTTCTTCTGCAACAACTTCATAATTGCTTCTCAAACAGTTGCAACAGTCCCAAACAGTCTCATAGTCTAGAGAAATTTTTTTACGTCTAGATAGTTACATATGTAACAATTCATTGGGTGGAGTAACCAGCTATGTACTTCCTTTCATTTGTAGTTTTCACATAGATAGCTCACACTTGATAACTTATCTAGTCAGGAGAGATAAAAGTAAATGCTTCTAATTCTTCATTCAATTATCAAATATGAAATTTTCTTATAAGCTCACCGAAAAAATATAACATATATATGAACATCTAAAAATTCTAGTGGGGGAGCAGGTGTCCTCATGGCCCTTCCTTAACTCCCCCCATGGCTTAATCTCTTAGAAAGAGCATTTCACTTCTATATATATTTTTTTGACTTGGTGTTCTAATAGATATTAAAGAGTACAATGTCATATTTAAGTTTGACTTATTAATTACTTAGAGATTAAATTTTTTATATTGAAGGAAATTAATATAATGAAATTAATTATTATATGTAATAAAAAATTCCAATGAAATAACTTTTCCAAAAGAATTTATATCTATGAAGATATAATAACTAAAAATGCACCCATTTAAATGAACTTTATTTTCATATTAAAACTAATGAAGTTTTCTTTTTATTAATAACATTGCACCTTATCTCTTCACTTAAAAAGTTTCAAAAGGATCGAGCATCAAAGCTAACAAATATTAATTAGAATTCTCATTTAAAAGACCCAATCAAGCAAATAATTGATAAGGTGTCTACTCTAAACTCCTAAAAGACATGCATATACTTAAGCCTTGAAGAAAACCTAGTGTTGGATATGAATTTCAGTAAAATCCCTCCATAAAAGTAAGTAGCTTACTCAAAAGACATATTCAAAATTTTAAAAGGCATAAATATAAAAAGATATAAGTAAAAGGCAAAAAAAGATATAAGTCTTTCAATCTAAAATATATATATATATATATATATATATATATATATATATATATATATATATATATATATATATATATATATATATATATATATATATATATATATATATATATATATATATATATATATATATATATATATATATATATATATATATATATATATATATATATATATGTTGATCTCATTTTATGAAACAAGGCAAACATAACCTTAAAAATTATTTTCTTTTTACCATGCCTATCATTAGACATAGATGGATCAATTTGAATAAATTGAATAGAATTCTCCAAAATTATCAAACACCACTCAAAATTAAATTGCTCTAAAACTAAAATTAATCATCAAAATAGTATTCTCTTGAACCCATTATGATCATATACTATTCTAGAATCATTTGGACCATATTTGGATTATGTTAGAGTCACATTGACTGAAAGACCTATTTAAGCTCGATTCAATCTAAATTTAATTTTTAACACTAATTTATCTCTGAATGACTTATGATTGTTCTTTAACTCAATTAGTAAAGCTCTTTGACCACAGTTGATTATAGTTTGATCAAACAAATTCAGTTTTAGTAAAAGCCAATTTATTCACTAGTCTAACCATTATTCATATTAGAGTTTGAGTTGAGAAAACTTAAAACTAATAAAATTGAATACAATCTATTAGTTCATTGTTAATCTATTGTATTGGACCAAATGTAATCAAGTTAAATTTCAAATCAGTTAAAACAAGCCACCCTAAACTTAAGCTAACTTTAATCAAATTTAAATTAAAATAAAGCCTTCAATCATGATCTATTTAAAATCATATTTAGTTAAAAACTTCATAAATCATATTTGATTAAAGTTTAAGTATGGATAAGAAATTCATAAGAGCCTTAATGAAGCATCTAAACATAAAATCCAAATTAATTAAGTCCAAACTTAGCTTTGATTAAATTAATTTACCATCTTGAATTTAAGGACAACTCAATGATAATTCATAAAGATTGGCAATGATTAAATAAAGCCTATGTAAAATAAAAATTGATAACCATTTGTTTAGGTAACATGCAAAAACTCAAACTAAACTAAAAAAAAAATGAAGTATGATCAAAGTTGAAATCATTTAAATGGCTAAATGCAATTAATCAGATCAAAACCATAACTTAATATGATTAATCTCCTTTCAAAATGCTTACCAAAGTCAAAATAGAAAATCAACTTATTCAATTGTTTTAAATGTGTGAAAACACTATTAATTAATGAGAAATCATCGTTCTAATAATTGTATGAGATTAATAGTTATAGAATTATCGTTCAAGAGAAGAAGAAATTTCCTTTAACAATAGAACCTACTCTTCCTCCTTGGAGCCTTACAAATCTGATTTTGATCAAATTTTGGCAGATTCACTTTGAATTCGATCAAGCCCTGCATTTAGCCTTTACTGGCCTATTCAATGGATTTTCCAACTAAGGTGAAGCTCAAAGACAATTCAAAGCAAGCTTGAATCCTCTGGATATGGGTAACTCAAAATTCTTTATCATTTCATTTGGGCTTTGCTTCTTTATAAAGAGAATATTAATTATAGATTAATCCCATCATTGGGAAGATAAAATAAAGGTTCTTGATCATCCCAAATGTAAGATTTTTGAAAACATGGATCAATGTTGTTTAAATGAATGTCTATGATCAGACACTGTAGAAGAAATAGTCTTTTTAGGATAGCTATAATTGTATGAAAAAAATAGTGGTGTAGTTGCAGCAAAAGAAGTTGATATCTAAGAAGTTATGATAGATACTACAATTTTTTTATTTTGAAAAGTCAAACTACAACATTCTGGCCACCATCCCACTTGGCCAAGTTAGAATGAAAAATGCAACTTTTTTGCCATAGATTCTTTAAACCTTTGCACCACCGCAATTTGACAAACTCCTGAGGTAGTGCATTTCGAACCACACCATAGGTGAAACACTACCCAAAATAGGGCCTTATAAGTCATCATATTCTTGAATCCTAATTTTGAATCTTGATCCAAGAATGAGTCCAGTCAGCAATTAGTGGATTAATCAAGAATAATATATAAAATAAATTTAAAAATGGCTGAAATTTTTAAAAATCACAATAAATTCAAATGAAATTTAAAATTTACAAATAAATACTCATTGAAATCAGTAAATTAAGAGGAATTCAATAAAATTAAAATCTTTAAATTATTTAGTTGAATTTAAGATTAATTAAAAAATGATAAAATTAAATTAGTTGAACTAAAATTAATATATAAGGAAATTTCGCTTGAAAGTTTTATGAGATATACCTTTGGTAATTTTATTAGATAAATTTGATTAATAAATTATTTGTTAATAAAATTTGAATCAATATGAAGAAAATTTTGCATTAAAAATATTATAAAATATATTGAGGAATCACCAAGAATGGTTCAACACACTTCTCCAAATAGAAAAAGACTCAAAGAAAATTATTAAGGTCTTCTAAGCTTGATTAAACATAATTAAAGAACAAAATAAGTCACTAAAATAAATAAATATAATTAACACCCAAACTCTTTGAAAATTTATAAATAACCCAAAATATATTATAAAATGTGAAATGAATTTTTGTAGCAAGAAAACAATGTCAAGGATCCGAGGAAATTAAAATTAAACTTAAACAAGTAGTATTTAAATTTTAAATTTTAAATAGTTTAATTAATCAAATAAATTATTAAAAATCCAAATTAACTCAAATTGATTCCAAATTTTTATGAAAATTCCCTGAGATTACTTAAATCTTCAAAATAGAATTAATTTAATATAGAAAATTAAGTAAATTTAAAACTAATTAATAAATTATAATGAAAAATACAAAATATTATATAAATTAATAATAATTCTTAAATTTTATAAGAAGAATCTCATGATGTTTTAAGTCAAAGAGAATGGTCTCATATTTTTTAAAATTATTTTAATTTTTTTCTTAAATTTTCTAACCCAAAAATATAATAAAAAATTAGAAAATTTATAAATTAACTTAAAAATAATTTTAAATTTTTATGAGAGTCACATTTTAAGATTCTCTAATCATTTTGGCATCCTCATAAGCTTTTGAAATCATTTTAGTCAATTTCTCATAGAAGGAAGAAATATATCATAGTTTTAACTTAATTAAGAATTTATAAAACCCACAAAATTCTTTTAGGATAGTTTGAAGGTGTTATGAAATGTATTGTCATCTATTCTTTGTAAAATATATTTTATAATGCTTATGATGCATGTAATAGGGCTTATTTATTTGGAGGACCCTATTTGCCTTTATGGATTAGTGATAATTTTTAAATAATTAAAATTTAAATTTATCAAAATTCATATAAAATTCATTCTGAATCATTAATTACTTAAATTAGAAACCATCTGTAGTTAAATTGAATATCTAATCAAAACTTAGAAAATTGGAACATAGATCAAGCCTTATGGGTAGACACCCACACGATCAAACACACACTAGATTTGCTTGTTAGGAATACAACCTTTAGACCTTTAGGTTAGGGATGATTTTTTTATTATTGATTTGATGCTTTGATATAATATTTTGTGATGTGATGTGGTGCCTCCTTTAGGTTAACTCTATGATGTTGTGATAAGATAATTCTATGATATCATTTAATTTAATAATAATATTTTTTTTTTGTAAGTGGTCATGCTTAATAGACGGTAATGTTATGATGTCACTATGATGTGAAATGTTTAAATCTCATCAATTTTTTTTTACAAATGCCACTATAAAAGAAATATAATAAACTATCAAAGCCCCTCAAGCATTATTAATAGAGTAAGTGGTTTGCCACCAAAAAGTATCAGATATTCTATGTGATATTATTAAATGTATGAATATTTGCATTATATATGTAACTACCATATTAACATCTATTTTATAAGAATAAAATTATTTTTTTATAAATATAATTTTCTAAATTCTAAAAAATTTTATAAATGTAATTTTAATAATCCTAAAATATTTTTTTATTAGCTTTGGAATTTTAGAAGGAAAAAAGGAAACAAAGATGAACCTTGAAGGAGTGAAACTTTATGACCTTTTGAAGACCCACAAGTTGAGCATGTCTATTAATAAGTATAGATTGTGCCCTATATGGTAGAGCTCACCTATCATTGTCTTCTTTTTATGAGATTGTATCTAATGGACCCAACCATACCATCCTTTCTTTCATTATTTTATAATTTAATTGGATTTGTTTGTTTTGATATTGATTTGACCATGCTTACTTTGTACTGCAAATTAAAAATGCAAGCTTTTTCTTCAGTTTCTTCTTTATGATGCTTGTTATGGTTGTTCATGCCTTGATTTTCAATAAGCTCTTAAGAAATATAAATTTTCTAACCAACTAAAGTTATCAAATTCATAACTTAAATTAAATCAACTCATAACAAAAGTTATATTTAAATCATTAGAAATTAAATAATAAAATTCACTAAGAGCCCTTAGAATGTAGAACCATAAATCATTTTCTTTTTTTTTTTTTACTTTCTTGTATAAGTTTTTTGCTCACTGCACATAACGGGGTATATATCTAGTGAAAATGATCACCCTTCTTGGAGAAGATTACCTTCTAAGTTTGATTTAACCTTTAACTTATTCTAATATTATATGCATGTAAGCATATTTGCATATCATTGACCTTATAATAAACTTATTATTTAAAATATATAAAAATTATAAAATTATTGCATTAGTTGGTGCATTTTATTTCAATTATATAAATCTTAGTCACTAAGGTTATGTTCTTAATTTTTTTAATTAATAATAGTTTAGCTATTTTGCATTTCATAAAACTCGCCTCATGATTTTAAAGTGCTTTGGTAGATCAGTTGAGAGCTCTTTCATATGTGATTTTATGGTTAAAAGAGTCAGACTTTTTTTTTAAACTTAAAGTGAAGTTAAGAGTTGTAAGACCCATTGCATATCATTAGATTAGGCACGAGTAACTACTTAATAATAGTTCTCAACAGTTTAGGTTTAGAGGTTAATAATTTTCTTAAGGCAACATCATAAGTCCTCACATCTTGGGTGTATTCATAGTATTGTGTTATTTAATTATAAGTTATAATATTACAATAAAATGTCCAAGTCAAAACTAAATAAATTCGAACACCAAAATATAAAACCTAATCTTAAGCTTCTCAATTTCATGTGCTCCCTACCATTCTCCCTTTATCCTAAAAAGAAGCTTATGGATTTGAACCTACCCTTTTTGAACTTCCAAAATCATCATATTATTTGAATTTAAACTTTGAATAAATAACAAAATTATTCTCCACTACTTAATTTGATTGAGAGTTTTTTTAAAGAGTTTACACTCTTAAGATGTAATTAACTATAGGAGATTTCCTCTATAGGGAACTAGCACTTAATATTAAAAAAAAATTTAAATTCAAATAAGTGAAAATGTAGACCAAATACATCTTGAAACTCATCTTATTATTGTACTTAATTTTATAGCAAAATGACACTTCTATCTCCTAAGCTAGTTTACCATTCTCTGCCGCATTTAGGTATAATAATAAGAAAATCATCATTATTATTTTTTTCAAATCCATTGAAGAATTGTATCTCTATGTCCCAAGATAGTATATTATTCCCAAGGATGCATTCAATCACTAGAATAAAGTTAAATTCAAATTTTGTGGGTTTTTTCATTTCATCCAAATAAATTTTCATTCAATATAATTTTTTCTAAAATCTAAAAATGCATAGATATTATATATATTAATTTTTAATTATTTAAAAATTTTGACAGACATAAAGTTTAAAATGTATAAATTCTTTCTTATAATATCAAAAGGCATAAGTCTAAATAAGAATACATTATTATTTTTAATTAAAGATCTCATAAAGTATAAGTCTCAACAAAAAAAATAGTTCTTCCAAAAACTCATATGATATAAGTCTCGAAAGATGTGTATTATTTTTCATTTTCTCAAAAAACATAAATAAAAATACATATTTTTCTACTCAATCAAACTAACTTAAAATGTATAAGTTTGTACACATCTAATAATTTTGGAAGTTACAAAATTAAAAAAGATTAAAATTTATATTCATTTAAAAACCTTTTAAGGTATAAGCCTTTATAGGCACAATAGTTCAAAGTTTAAAAGGTCATCCAACATTCATAAGCCATAAATTATATAGATCTTGAAAAAATCATTTTCAAATAAGGGAGTATACTTACAATATTTTAATTGGACTGTAATATTTTTATCATTAGTTTAAAAATTAACTATGACAACCCACATTCCTAGCAAGGCCTAATGTTTCAACTTTATCTAAAGAACCTCAAAAGCGCTTAACCTCTTATAAGGGGCTATCAAAATTTAGAATTCATTTGTTATCATTATTACATAAAAAATTGATTATAAACATCAATCATGCTTGTATATAAATGCATAAAAAAAAATATAATAGAGCTATGCAAATAAGAAGTATCATTGCCACATATAGAACTATTCCATATATATGGCATTAAGCTGTTAAATGACTTCCAATAAATTTTAAATCTTTACTAAATTTCAATAAAGTTACTGTTTGTAATTTCTTGCTCCAACAAATAATAGTATTTTAATTGAAAGAACTTGTGAATGTGTTCTGAGATGCTATCTACATTCAAAAAAAAAAAATTAAAAAATTTTAAAATTATTTTGATTGTAAAAATTCATGGAAGATAAAATATCATAATATAATATTAATAATTCAAAAATAAAAAAAATAATAGAATTTTGTAATACAAATTTTCAAAAAAAATTTTTTTTGCATACTTATGATCATCCAATAAAAAATTTAGACTAAAATATGGAGAAAATACATAGATAAGCATGAAAATTGCTTAACATAGAAAATTTAAAATAATAAACAAAGTATCAATATTGTTTAAGAACTTTTATCATTACCTTCTTCATTTTCCTAATCAAGATCAAGTTTCTTCATCAATCATTATCACTTGTATGGGCTATAATGAATAATGAGAAAAAATTGACTCCTATCTAGAAGAAAATTAGTCCCTCAAATCAACTCACATCACACTTAATATGTTCAAATGGGGATAGTCAACCCCCTCTCAAGAGAAAGATTGGATCCTCATTATAAGGAATACAAACCACTTCCACCACTCACACATAATTGCCTTAAAGACAAATTTATATAGACAAGGACAACCAACTCCATTCTAAGAGCAATATTAGAGCCCTATCCCAAGTATTACAAACATAAGACGCCACTCAAAATTTTACAAATAAAAATAATATCAAATCTTTTTATAAAGGAGAATTAGAACCAGCGAAGAAAGAATTGATAATTTTAACTATATTGGATTATATTATATATATTTACAAAGAAGAATTGGAGCTTGCAGAAATAAATTGTGAGTTTTTATTGCTTCAGAATGATATTTATAAACAAAGGAAGGAAAAAATAGTTATAAATATTAGAGGAAATGAGTTAAATCTTAAAGATGAGAGTTATATTCAATTTTAATAATGAAATACAAATATTAGAGAAAAGAGTTACAAATCTTAAAGATGAAAATTATAGTCATTCTCTTCCATAAAATTATAATAATATAATTTAATACATTGTTAAAATAATAATTAAAAAAGTTATCAATATGTTGTCTAATATACTTTTAATAAGAATGATTAAAAATTATCATAATGTGATATAATATAATATTAATATTAATGATTAGAAGATTTATCATGATATGACCCATAACTAAATTTGTTTAGTATCATTTTTTTATGTGACTTATTATTTTATATTCAAAATTTTAGATGTCCAAGAAAATATAATTGATATACCATTAAAAAATTTATTAATCGAGTATTTTAACGCAATATTTGACTTAGAAAGGTTCGGAATTGAATTTAAGACTACTCAAATTCTAATTTCAACTAACTTATATCTGATTGAACATTTCAATGAGACTTCAATGACATCAACAGTATCTTATGTAAATTCAGATAAGTCTAAATTAATTAATCTAAGTGTCATATAAATAATTTTTCACACTATTTTATGGAATTATTCTTATGTAGAAAACAAAATTAGATTATTTTTATTTACATTAATTCCTTCTATTTATTTTGCTTCTCTTCCATCAAAATAAAGTCACCACAATGTTGAATATTGAGTTCTAAGAGGTGCAAAATTTGAACTAGCTCAATTTTAAAAGTCTTTACACAATTTTCTTCTGATCTAGATAAAACTATTCAGAACTAATTGGCAAGAGATCAACGATTGCGTATAGTAAAATTGGGTCGTTGTAGGAGAAAAAATGGATATTTTAATTAAAGCTACCATAACAATATTTGATTTAAAATTTCTTGATTAAAAAATAGATTATATATATATATATATATATATATATATAACTCTTTCAGTAGTGAACTTTATATAATCATAACTAATTATATAAAAATCATAAAAATACAAGTAATCCATTCTTAAAAGGGTAAACATAAGAAATTTTAATAAAAATAATTTCATTAAGTTTTGAACAGTGATGAGAGCCTAATTAGGGTTTAAAGGTTTTCCTAATTAGCTTAATTAAGTATAATTACTTGGTCAATTGATCTCAAATTTGAAATGTTGATTTAATAGGATGTCGTCTACCTCCCATAATTTTCTTGGGATTTATTGGCAAGGTGATTAGGAGAATTTGAAATTCAAGCCCTAATCACTCTCATTAACTAATTTAATGATTATTTAAAATTCCAAATAGTGAAAATTAATTAATTAAACTTGATTAATCATTGATCATGACTTAAATGAGGAGGGGAGATGATTATGACCTCTTTCCTATTATTTTCCCAAATCCATTTCATAAAGAGGGTTAATTAAGAAATTAATTAAGCAATTAAAATGAAAATTAAATCAAATCAAAATGATAACCATTTCAGATAATTAACATTCAAATCATGGGTTATTCTTTATGTTCAATAACATAAAGTCCTTTTTAAGGAAATTATGATTAACCCATGGGTGTGGAAAAATCATAAGAGTACTTAGCTTAATTACTTTCTTAATCTAATTAACACTTAAGCATGAGCCTATTGCATTAGGTCCTTTAGAATGGATTGTTTAATGATTCAAACTTAATTAATTCATAAAATCCACTTAATTACTTCTCTTTAAACACATTAAAATCATCAACATGGGATGGGATAAAAATACCAAATGTGTCATTTCTCCTCTTTTGAGTTAAATAATTCAAATTCAAAATCAATTTACATAAGAAGCTTTGGTTTTCCTTAAATAATTTTATTCAACATGATTGTCCTTAAAAATTAATAAAATTGAATGTGTTATGTGGTGATGTTTCATTATTCCTTTCCAATCATTATAAATTTTGTATGTCAAGTGATATCATGCATTCATGTTCTTCAAAATAAAAGAATTAATGAAATTTATTGATGTGAAAGTTGCATACGTTGGCTTAATCCTATTATATGTGTGGCTATTATCACAAATAAATTTCAAAAGCTATTTTCAAAGTTATAAATTGATAATCAGCTATGAATATTCTAACTTTTTTATATGTGCTTAGAATTTAAGCATGTTAAAGTGCTATTTTATTTTTATGATCAATGTATGGGTTTTCATATGTTTAGATGATAATGAGTATAGTATGGATATCCCGGGAATACGAGGTTTTAAGTAGCCCCAATGAGGTCATTGATTATCTCACTTTCTTGGTTAACAAAGACATATACTTATTTAATTTCATTATTATGTGTACTTGCACTAGAATTTGGATAAAACTTTACTCGCATGTATAAATGATTCACCAAAAATACAATCTTTTGCATGATTTTCATTTCCATGGCTATGTATGCATTCATATGTATTTAAGAAAGCAAGTATATAGTCTAGACATCCCAGGAATACGAGGCTTTAAGCAACCCCAAGGAGATCAATGACACGTACTTGCTTAAAACTCTCGTACATGTGTGTGTATTTAGCTAAAAAAATGAAATTCCTCTTTTCTACTTAAAAATGTGCATTCATAATCATTTAAGTATGCCCAAAATATGTTGCATGTATAAGTATGTTAATTCTAATATAATGTGCATTATTGATGATGAAAAGAAATAATGTAACATCCTCAACATGATAGTAATTCAATCTCATTAATCTTAAGGTGACTTTCATGTTTGAATAGAATTCTTTAAGTTTAACCCAAAACTAGGATTAATAAAATATTTAATAAATCATTCACTAAAGGAAATCAAATCATAATCACATGCTTTAGAAAATTACTATGGATGGGGATGAAGGGAGGTTAAGCCTCTTTCTTCCCTTTACAATGCTTAGATGATAAGTAAGGTCAAATGAAATAAAATAAAATACAAAATTAAAACTTGCAAATTCTTTTAAAGACTTAAAGTGGAAACCACCCAGAGGTTTTATTTGAACAATTCCATACTTATATAGTCACAATTCTAAAGCTTAGATAATATATATCAAACTAAGCCTAAGCACACACATAAAATAGTAAGTCACCACTTCTAACCTTAGGTTAGGATGGTGTAAATAGTGATGTTGTGTTTTGTTTTGTAAATGTTTTGGACTAAATTTTAGGATTGTTTAAAGTAGACTCGATGTTAGACCATTATTAGCCTAATATTTTCGTATGTATGGGATTGTGCTAATGAGGCCACTAAACATAAATATAAATTCTTCTACTTGCTGGTTGCTTATGCCCCTAAGCATAATCCATATTAGAACATGTGAGCTTGATTACCCATGTGCATAGTGCAAAGTCAAAATTATGAAATATAACTGCTTGGGATGTGTGTATGTTTAGTTAATATATGTTTTGTATGTGTAGTTAGACTTTAACTTTTTCTACAAAAATAAAATTTTGCAATAGGAATTTGGATTAGTTCTATTGGGTTTAGGATGAGCGGTGGTCAGAAGGTAAAGTTATGGGATGCCTTGTGAAGCCTTGGAGCAACTCAAATCAAAAGAAGAAGAAGAAATAAGTGAAGCATGAAAACCCCATAGCATGTATTCAATTCTAAATTGTAATATTCTTTTGTAATCTAGGTTGTATAAAGATAGAGCTCAGCTATCCAAATTGTCTCTTTTCCGGGGTGTACGGTAGTACCCGGCTGCTTCAGCCTTTTATTCTTTTTCGATACTCTATGAATGTATTTTTGTTGTGTTTAAAGTGCTCAATAAAAATTGCATATTCTTCATAGGTTTCTTAAAGATTAATGTTTGAATGTGTGGCCTGGATGCGATAGACTTTTAAGAAAAAAATTAATTTTTCTATCCCAATTAATAACTCATAACTAAAAATTTAAAACAACTCACAACCTCATTTTAAAGCCTAAAATATAATCAAAATAATTAAAATATTTAGCAACACTTTAGCTAAATATTGTATGTATAACATCATGCATGTCATCTTATTTCACTCTTGAAAAGAGAGGGTCTCCAACCTTGCATTTTATGGACCATTTGACCTATGAGAGCACCCCCTCATGGTAGATAAACACTTTCTCTCTTAGATTTTGGCAAATAACTCAATTTTATCATGCATTTAGGCATAATTATCCCAAAGCCTTTGTCCAAAATATTGTGTTAAAATAATATAAAATTTATAAATTTTGCATTTAGTCTAAGTCATGATTTCATGTCAATTATGATCTAGTCTCTCTGGGAGTGAGTCTAGGACTCTAGTCTCTTTCCTAAATAAATAACAACATTGCTATCTTGCACTTCCATAAGACCAACCCGCATGATTTTAAAGCATAGGAGGTGTTATCTAATGGTCACTCCAGACTATTGTAAGTCCAGAAGTCGGATGAGTTTATCCTCTCTTATGAAGATAAACTATTATATCCCCCTTCCGCTTAGATTTAGGTTATGCTTTTAGCTTGTGCTATAGCTCCCTAGATTAGGATCCGCGGTTGCTTATTTTCTTAGGGCTATGAGCATAAATCCTCACCTCTTAAATATTTTCACAATCTCGTGTTGATGGACTATAAACCTTAGCATTCTAATAAAATTTTAACTCAAATCAAAATAAACTCTTTGATTCAAACATATAAAGCCTCACTATAGGGTAGATTGGAGTGTTCACTAGGCTTTTTAGTATCATAAGTGCTCCTTACTTATCCTCCTTTGGACTCCGAAAAGAAGTCTTCCAAACTGAACATTCCCACTTCAAAAAATAGCCAATTTATTGATAGTATAATCTTGAAATCTTTCGAGATAATGATTGACCACTTTAATCGAGAGTTTTCTTAGAAAATCCCATTTTATAGGATATAATTAACTATGGAAGCTTGCTTCCATAGGGAATGAAAGAACCCGACATAAAATAAATCCTACTTTACTTTTTCATGTAAAGTATGAGAAAGATATCTGGTATATACGAAGACCCATCTGCCTTAGGAGTTCTTATTAGGTTATTACGTCCATTGTAGGGTGATGTTTTCATCTTTCGAGATGGTACATCGTACCTCAATATCGTACTCGATCATTTCAATAAGTACCACCTAAGATCTGTATGGTGTCTATAATGACCTCCAAATTAAAACACCGACATGTAGAGCTACATAAGTTACTAAGTACTTCCAGATGTTACTTATTTTTTTTATTCCGGAAGATTTGTATTGTATATCTAAGAACATTGAATTTTGATATTCATATAAAATAATTATAAAAATATCAATGATAATTTTCTTAATATTTTCTGATAGAAATATCACCTGCATGTCTCATTTAATTAAGAACCCTAACTTGAATCTATTTATGCAAATGTCATATTGAATCTTAACAGTGCATTTTAAAATTTAAATTGGCTTTGTAATGTAAAGAATACTTGATGTAAATTTGAGATTGAAGGCTTTGCATATGTAAATCTACTTTTTTTTTTCTCTATCTATTGTCTTCAACTTGAAAGTTGGTGTTTTGTAGCATAAATGACTAAGGAAACAAATAAGTAAACCTAAAGAATGCAAAATGCGGCATGGAAAAAAAAAATGAAGGGAAAGATACTTGCTCGCATTTATGAAGGTAGAGGTGGTTGTCAGATTGTAAGCATAAATGTTTGATGAAGAAGAGGAGCGATGAAGAAGATGAGTAAGGAGGATATCATTACTCACGAGCAACAATGTTTTCGCAGAGAAGAACTGTGTCATGGGCTGGGGATTTTTATGAGAGTTGATGGAGTGATATTTTAGATAGGGAGAGAGATATTTAGGTGGTAGAAAAGTAAATAATATAATTTATGTGTTAGATATATAATTAGTATAGCTTAAGATATTGTTTGTAAATCCCTCAAAAATTTAATTGTATTATTTTCATAAAAATTAATTTATTATATGATGACCTAACTTTTATTTTCATACTTTCGTCTTGCAATAATTTGCACTGATACTTCCACAACCTGTCACAAATTGAATCGCACGGCAGTCAGAATTTGCCTCATTCCTTCACTCCCTTAGAAATTTTTTTCTTTTGAGATATTTAAGTTAATTTAATCAGAAATTCATACACAAACCACTGCACAAAAGGCTATTTCATCACTTTACTCCGCATTCGCCACGTGTCTATCTTCCCGCCTATTTTTGAACATCTCTAATCAAACGAGACGTAATAAAGCATTTAACAAAATCGCCAATAAGCCTCATTTGTTAGTATTTAATCCTTTGTGCCGTTAAATTAGACGATATAGCTGATCTTCCGCTGATTTCTCCGGGGCGGGCCAGGCTTCGCTCTTGAACGAGCCACGTGTTGCCAGCTCCGTGGAGCGGTGGTTCTTTATAAGGGTGGCCCTTTTCCTTCAATTTTTTAAACCTCAGAGCAAAAGATTGCTTCTTGAGCTGGGAGGGAGAGAGAAAACACTGGAATGGAGCTGGATTTGACGGGGCGATTAGAACGGAGTTCGGTGGAGTCAGTGCCGTCGGATTCGTCGGTGGTGATGGAAGAGAGTGGGGTGAAGGTAAACATAGAGCTTTCTCTTGGCTGGAGATCAGGCGATGTGGGATCCAGGAAGCGGGTGCGAGAGGGCGATGAGGCGGCCGAAGGGAAGAAGCCAAAAATGGAGGAGGCTGTGATGCCAAATGGTTTACAGGTGATGCCGGTGATTTTTCGGGGGCCGAATGGCTATTGCTATGCATGTATGGTGCCCTATTGTGTTCCTTCTTCTGTGCAAGCTGCTGAAAATATTCAAAATAGTGTGTATGAGCCGAGGATTAACCGGAATTTGGCGGTGGCAATGGATGAAGTGGCTGCCGTTGATTGCCAGGAGATTGCCGGTGTCGGTGGATTGAGTGTTCGCCGGGGACTAGCAATTCTGGAACTTCTGTTTTTCAGAGTTTCTCTGCTAAAGGTATAAAAATCTGATCTTTATAAAGGAAATTTAGTTCTTTGCTTGAATAAATTGATATTGTGGATTGTTGAATGGAAAATTTATTTTCAGAATTGCTTTCCGTCCTGTCTAATATCTCTACCTATGACTTTATTTTACTCTTCAGAAGAAAGCAGCAGCACCAATGAATGAAGAAACCATTCAAACAATGCAACTACAGATAATACTTCGCCTATTTCAGCATTCAGAAACGCTGAACCAGGACTGAAGAAACCGCCCACTCATCCCAACCGGCCAAATAAGCCAGCATTAAGCCGAAAGCGCAGAGCTTTAGTTTATACTCAAAGCGCTGAGGGAAAGAAGATGGATGGGTACTTATACGAGTGCCCTAAGAATGAAGTGAGAATCTTATGCCACTGCCATGGGACCTTCTTCTCGCCTGCTTGTTTTGTGAGGCACGCTGGAGGGCCCGAGACTCAGCAGTATCCGCTGAGGCAGATAACTGTGGTTTCTCCATGAATTGCCTTTGTTCTTATTTATTTATTTATTTATTGAGGATTTAACAGGCATTAGGTAATGAAAACTGAACATGGATTGTGAATATTGTAATTGGGGTCCTTGTTTCTTACCTGAGGAAATTTAAAAGAAAACATATAGCTCAGGAAGCTCTGGTTCGGCTCATTCTTTATGTTTCTTCTTCTCATGATTAAACTTTTGGGATCATACAATTAGTCTTTTGCTATTGACGTCTCTGTTTCAGTGGGTAAATGTTTTTTCTGATGATTATGTGATTTTTTTTTGGGGGATTTACATACCACACAATTCTTATGTATTTACATATTTAACACCTAAAGTTTATCTAACACTTTTCTATGCTTAAAAAGGTGCATTTCACTTTTAAAAAGTGAATAAAGTGATATTTTTGATGTGATATTGAAGATTTGGGTGCTATATATATGTAAAATTGAAATTTAGGTATTAGATATGTAAAATACATAAAAATTGTGTGGTATGTATGTAAATCCCCCTTTTTTTACATGAATTGCTCGAAAGAGGATGTTTTCAATGCTCTGATTTCTCTTATTCATAGAGTATTGAGAGGCATACTTTCGAGAAGTGCGCATCTCATTTCTTTTTTATTGCTAAAGAAACTCTATCAATTGATATAATTATGAATCCTAAGCTAAAAATGGCTCCGAACATCAAAGCAATTGTTAATATATTAAAAGCAACTAAAAACACTCAGGGGCTTTTTGGGACAGCTGTCAACCTGCATCGCAGTGTAAAATGTAATATGAATCTGTTTGTTTTGTAGCTTATCTCTCACGGCTTACGAATTTCATATGAAGCTATCATGAAACTGTGACCTAGGGGATGAAACTGCGGCCTGTGGTTTCAATTCAATGTTCCCTAAAATACCCTGCTTCATAAAATCCAACCGTGGAACAACACCACCTGCACCGACGGTGAGAACGTCGATGACTCACCGATCTGCAGTTGCTTGAGAGACTTTGTGCAGCCTTCGGAATGGTGTGTTAGAATGCCATAGTAGTGCGAGCGAAATGTGGCCATTGGAGATGGCGAGATGAATGTGTTTTATCACACAGAGGGAGTTAAGCTGTTGTATTTATTTGATCGCAATGTTGGTTCGTTGAATCAGAGCCAGTGCCATGAGTCCTGCCCAATGCACTGTTCCTGTGAAGCTTATAACATTTTGACTGGGATTGGATGCTTGTTATGGGCGTGAGATTTGGTTGACATTTATATATTTTTTTAAAGGAGGTAATAATTTCTATCTCAGTTTGCTAGTTCAGAAATCATTGGTGAGTATTTTTTCTCTATCAAATAAAAATTAATTATGATTTTATTTAAGATAAATTTATGATATATGTATATACATAAAATAGATAATTTTTAGTTATATTATGTTAGATATTTTCTTATATATATATATATATATATTTAAATAAATTAATGATGTCAATTTAATTTATAGATTATATCATATTTAACACTAATTTTTTTATATTAAAAAAATATAATAACATCTGGATAAATCAACATAAAATACAACCTAATCACTATTACATGAGAAAACATTAAAGTAATAAAAAAGGCATAATAGCATTATGCCCATTTGACAATATATATAATTTATAACTACATATATTATTTCTTTGTAAAACACTAAATTATTCATACAACTTAAACCACTAACTACATATATTATAACTACATATATTATTTCTTTTAAAACACTAAATTATTCATATAATTTATTCTTTCTTACTTATTTAAATCATAAGTTATTACATTTATAATTTTAATATTAATATTATTCACTATTACGTGATGCATAAACATTTAATGTAAATTAGTTGACTTATGTCTATAAATAAATATTAGAAAATTTATTTATTTTAATTATATTTCATATTATTTAATACATAAGGATAATTTAGTCTTTTTGCAACATGGATTATCTGAATTTTCGAATAGTCAGCTTTATGACAAGCATCTTTCTTAAACTTCTTGCGACTTTGCGGCTTGTACTGTCCCAAACAAGTCCTTAGTCTAGAGAATTTTATTAGGTATAGATAATTACATATGTAATAATTCATTGGGTGGAGTAACTAGCTACTCCCCTCCATTTGTAGTTTTCACATAGATAGCTCACACTTGATAACTTATCTAGTCATGGAGACAGAGAGTAAATGCTTCTAATTCTTCATTGAATTATCAATGATCATTCATTATAGCTAAATGTACATTTTGAATTTCATGTAGATTTTCAACTAAAAATTTAAAATTTTCAAAGAGTAGTAGAATTCTCTTTTATTATAAATAGCTTAGAGATTGCTTGACGAGGTGAAGGTCGACCGCTCATTCAAGAGAAGTCGTCTCTTTTGGCCATTCAATGAGGTTAGAAAGTATTGTAGAAGCTACCATATGAGTCTCCATATTGTTAGCCAAAAAGAAAAAGTCTTGGTTGGTCATTTCCATTTTTCATGTTGTTAATGTTTTCATTATTTCTTCTTATTGTTAGTGGTGAGATGAATGTTTGAGGGACACATGATGCAATCTTGCATCTCTTATATGATTTAAATTATAATGTCATGCACGAAAGATTAAATATAATTAGTACAACATGTCATATGAAATAATAATTATTTTGACACATCAACACAAAAACTTAGATAAGAGACAATGCATAATAAATTATAATAAGTACAAAACTCTTAAATCAATTTACTCCCTTATAATGAGCATCGTAATTTTAATTTTCTTACTTGGTATTTGAATATATATTACACAGTACAATTTCATAACATAAAAGAAAGATATAATATAATTAGTACAACATATCACATATAACAAAAAATATTTTGACATATCAACTCATAAATTTAAATAATGGACATTACAGAATGAATTGCTTAATCCAATGGCAGAGTCGAAAATTAGGGCTGTAAAAAAAGTTTGTTATTCGTAAACAGTTGTTTGAATCATTCGTTAAGCAACCAAGTCGAATATGAATAAAAATTGTAATCTCGATTTATAAACGAGCCGAAACAAATAATTCTTTGTTCGATCGTGTTTGACTCGATTTAGCTCGAAATAAATAAATATTTATAATTAATTATATAATTTTATATAAAATATAATTTATATTATTAAATATTTTTTAATTTATATTTATTTAAATAATTAAATTAGTTAATAAAATTTTAAATCAAATAAATTAAGATATATTATAATGAATTATAAGTAATTGTATGGTTATGATAAAATCATATACAACAGATTTTAGATATATGGCTAAGATTTAAGCCCTTCCAAACCCTACATATATATAATCCTCATGACTGAGCCCTAACACGCCATCACTTACTCGATTGACTTGGCTTAATTTGTCGTAATCCCGTAAGTATGTCAGTTTCTACTCTTCTAGCATTCTAGGAGTTGAAAGTCTTGCGAGTCGCAACGCTTTTATCTACAGCAAGAGATGAACCTCTGACCACAATTTCTAGTTTTCTAGGGCTTGATATTGACCATTTATTTCTTCTTTTTATCAGACTTCCTTTGGGAATCGATCGCCTTTTCATGTAACATCATTCTCTCCACCCTTCTCCCTCATAATTTATATAATTTTGTTTAATGTGTAGTTTTTCTTTATGATCTGTGAAATAAATAATGTGTGGTGATTATTTTGGTTTCCAAATACAAACAGAAATGCTCTTAAAGCTTCTAGGGTTTATGGCTTTGGTGTTTGATTTGTAGTTGGGAGTGTGCATCCAAATGTTGATATGTTTATTGTGTATGAACTTTTCGAAATTTCTGTTTAATTATTTTATGTAAATGATTGTATGCTTGTGAATATTCAAGTAAGATTTTCAAAATTTCATCACTTTTATGACTTGTGGGGTTTGTTGTTTGATTTGTAGATTTAAAATGCGAGAAATAAAATTTGATGCCTTTATTATATATTTCCATCTTATGGTATCGAAATGCTTGATGTGCTTATGCTTTGTAGGCTTCTCCGAAGCTCTATTTTATGTAAATGCTTTTGAATCTTTATGGAAGGTTTTTGAAATTTCTTTACCTCTATAACTTGTGAGTTTTGGTGTTTAATATGTAAATGAAGATGTAAAAATAGAGCTTGATGTCTTTAGTATCTACCTCCATCTTATGCTGTCGAGATACTTGATGTTTTATTTTATGTAGGCTTTTTGAAATTGTTATGAAAGCAAGCTCTAATTTAGGGCAACATATTGTGATGTACATTCTTAATTTGTGTTCAATTTTATTATTTTCATTCAATGCCATGATGACCATGTATTATCTAACTATGTTATGATGGTATTTTGATGAGTTGGTGACTGTGTTATACTAGAAATCTATTTTGGAATGTTTGTCGGTGTTAATTTAAAGAAATTCATATGAAATATTTGATGGATCGAAGGTAGCATTGGTTGTTATTATTTTTTGGAGGGTCTTTTGTGCAATTTCATCATCACATACCATTTGAATTACCAGTTTAGTGCTCAATTTAATAGTTATTGATGGAAAGAAAATTTGAGATTAGGTTTTATTATTTTTTGATTGATTATTCTTGCAATGTATTCATATATATAATATAATGATTATAAAATTTATTCTCAGCAAATTTGATCTAAGATATTGATTGGATTTGTAATTGGCTACTACAATGATAGTAAGATGTGAAAAAAAAATATGGCAGTTGGTTACTACAATGATTTATTATATACTATTGACTTTTGTGGTTTAATTTTGTTATATTTATGCTACTGTATTTCTATTCAACAGTTTTAAAATTATAGATATTGCACTTGGTGTTATGTTAAATGTTGTGAATTGATAGACTATGATGGTAATAAGATTTTTTTGCAAGAGATGCAACTTAGCTTTGTTATTTTATATTTCTTTGAAAGATATAAGTCTATCAAGCATTCTTTCAAGTACAATCGTTGCACACTGACGGGTAGAGGTTGGGTTTGATTAGTTGTTCTATCAGCCGATCACCCCAGTGGTTCCTTGCTCAGGAAGATGTAAATCTACAAGCTTTCTTTCTAACTTGACCACTGCACACTGAAAGGCAACCTTTAGGTTGGTTAGCTCTACCTCATGGTCGGTAGACTATCCCTTTAGATTTGTAAATCTAAGATAGGACTAGGCTGATATTAGCCCCTTCTTAGTGGATCCATCACACACCGACAGAGTCCATATAAAATGAAATTAATCTTGACTATTCTTGAATCGATGTGAGTCTATAATGGCATTCGCTCAATTGTCGCCTTAGATCGAGTTCGATTTGTTGTGCTATCAACCGATCACTCTAGTGGTTCCTTGCTCAGGTAGATGTAAGTCTATAAGCTTTCTTTTTAACATGACCATTGCACAATGAAAAGCAACCCTTAAGTTGGTTAGTCCTACCTGATGGATGGTAGACTTTCCCTTTGGATTTGTAAATCTAAGGCAGGGCTAGGCTAATATTAGCCCCTTCTTAGCAGATCCATCGCACACCGACATGATCCATTTTATCAAATCATGATCCTTCCCCAGTGGAATCCAAAATAAATTCATCTTGTCCCTAGTGAGTCTAAGCTCATATCTCTAGCAGATGCGCCCTCTAAAGCCAAATCATATCCTCTCCCCAATGGAGCCTCAAGTCGTAAGTTAACAAATCAAATTAAATTCTCATCCCCAGTGGATGCCCCACCAATTAAATCAAATTGAATTCCTCTTAGTAAGGCATAAATCATATCCTCTCCACAGTGAAGTCCTCATTAAATTAAACCAAATCAAATCTCTATCCCTAGTGGATAATCTGAACCTGCTTCCCTAGTGGAAGCTTCATGCACTCATCCCCAACAGATCTTTTCTCCCCAAGTTATATCAAAATCAAATTTCTATTCCTAGTGGATAATCTGAACATGTTTCCCTAGTGGAAGGTTCACATGCTTGATCCCTCAGTGGATCCTTCCTTCCTCTCTTATGCCCTTGGCATGAGTTGAGTTGCATTGTACTAAGATCTTGATTCCTTCTACATCTCAGGTTTAGAGTAGATCATCTCTGTTAGTGGTTGCAATCTTTTGGACATTGTTGATCGTCTCGGTCAACACCAATACGTGTGGTGCACCTAGTCAGTTATACCACACCTATTGGGCACCCTTTATTGACCTCACTTGTGGAGTGAGCCCTCAATTTTCTCATCATAGATCTAGGGCTCTTGTAGACACTAAGAGCTCTTTAGTCTTGAAACACTTCTAGTGATTAGGTGAACACTTAACCTAAGCCCAGAGACTTAGAAGATTTAGCCATAGGAATAAGTTATGACTTAGGGATTTCGAAAGACTTGCCTACCCTATAGCCTTAAATCCAATCATTGCTTCCTTATTCAAACCAAATCTCAAATTCAAATCCAATATCATAAATCTAATCCTGACTCTAAATGATTGAAATCCATGATTAAATTCAAATTCCAAAACCCTTCCTAAGCCCTTTGATTTTATCTTATGGACTTAGCCTTAACCAAACTCAAATCGACTTTAACTCAATCAATTTTCTCAAATATCCATTCAATCTCAAAGCGATTCCAAATCAAATCCAATTCCAAATGATTGAAACCCAAGATTAAATTCAAACATCAAAATCCCTTCCTAAGCTATATGAACCACCTTCATATGCTTAGCCTAAACCCCCTCCAAACCAAATCAAACTTGGCTGATTTCTTTATAAATCAATCATTCCTTCATTTATATTCACAAATATAAATGAAATCCAAGTTCAAACCATTCAAATCAAATCAAACTAAATCAAACCAAATCAAGAGCTTTCTTAAGCCATATGGACCTACCTCCATAAGCTTAATCAATTCTCATCCCAAATCAACCCAAACTCAATTGATTTCTTTATAAATCAATCATTCCTTTATATTCACAAATATAAATGAAACCCACCCTCCAATGATCAAAAATAAATCAAACTAAATAAATTTCCTACTTTAGCCCTTTTGACATGCATCCTTAAGCTTGGTTAAATTTGCTTTCAAATCGCTCCAAACCAGAAAGATTTTCTCATGAATCATTTATATCTTTATTTATATTCACAAATATAAATGAAATATAAATCCAAATAGCCAAAACCAAACCCAAATCAAATCAAATTTTCAATTTTAGCCTTTTTAGCTAAATTCTTGAACTTGGCTAAATGATATCCAAATCAACTCAAAACCCATGGATTACCTCATGATTCAATTATTCCCTCAATCATTATTCTAAATATAAATATAAACTACAATTATCAAACCAAATACAAGTCAACTCAATCAAGCCCATGTTGACCCTTTTTGACTTAAAATTGTCATAGGAACCAAAATCTATTTGACTCCAAACCAATTGCAATTGGATTTATATTTCAATCATAAGCTCATATGATGGTTTAATTAAACTTGAATCAAGACAAAACCAAACCAATTGACCTATTTAAGTCCACTTGACCCAAGGTGACCTAAAAGATCTTTTTAAGCCAAGTTCTAATTCAACCCAAATTGGATTGAACTAAGCCCATCCAAACCTCATATCATGATCAACAATCATCCTAGGGTGATTAACTACTTTCAATTGGGTCAAACTAAATCAACTTATTCCTTTAACCAAGTCAACCTTTAGCCCAAATGAAACCTAAATAAGCCAAAACTCACCATATATCAAATTGATTTAAACATTTAATCCAGACCAACTCATAATCAATGATTGAACATGACCAAACCTTCAATTGAGCCAAACCAAGTCCAATTAGCCATGTGACCTAAGTTGACCCAAATTGGCCTAAAAAGTCAAAATGGGTCAAATCATGATTCAATATAAATTGATTGCAACCAATGGCTCAAGTTCATTCCAAATCATTTATTGAACTTGACCAAAGTCATGATTGTGCCCAATTAGATCAATTGGTCAACTTGACCCAACCTAGCCCAAATTGACCTAAAAGGTCAAATTGGCCAAAATCTAAATTAAACCAAAATCAAACTAAACCAAAGCATACAATCATTTTCAATTAACTAATTGAATATGAACTAACACCTAACCCAACCCAATTTGGTCAAATTGGTCAGATTGGTCAACTTAGCCCATTTGACCTATTTGAATCCAAATGAGCCAAAATTAAACCTAAGTAAAATTAATCATTACCACTTAAACCAAAACTCTTTAAATCATCATTTAAAGCTAACCCAAGTCCTGGTTTGACTCAATTTAACCTATCGGTCAACCCAATCCAACCTAACCCAAATGAGCCTATTTTGACCATATGAAGCCAAATCACCCAAAGCCAACCCATGGGACCCTAGGACCTGGCCTAATCTTACCCAAACTAGTCCTAACTCATTCTAAAACTAGCCCAAATCCATAGTGGACCCCATCCAAGCAATGACCCATTGGACAAACCTTCTTTCCGTTGGATCCTCACATTAACAAGCAAAGTCAACTCCCCCATCACCATGGCAGCCCCCAAGCACTCAAGTGAGGCTACACTTGACCCACCTAGCTCACCTAACCCATCCTAGGTCGGCCAGGGACCAAGGGGAGTTCACCTCTTCCTCACTCAAGCCAAAATAAAAAAAACCCATGGATTTAAGCCAAGAGGTCTTTGCACACTAGCCCTTGGGCAGCCTCCCACTGCCTCTCCACTCAAGTTGAGCCACGGGGAGTTAGATGTAACTCTTTGGTGCCCTGTGAACAACCTACCAATCGAAACAAGCCAGCCCATCCCGTCCATCCATCAAGAAAAATTTTGGGGTATACTCCCCCAATTCGAGCAAGATTCGAGGCAATTTGCACTGTGAGAGTTCCCTAGCCATTTTGAAACTCCTCAGAGCTTTTCCAAGCATCCCAAAGCTCTCTCAATTGGCCATTGTTCTCTGTGTGCAAAATCAAAATAAGGGAGGCCTCCCTTGATTCAAACTTCTCCTCCACTCAACCAAATCTTAATTAAATTTACACACACCTTCACCACACCTAATCGAAGCCAACCAAATCATTTCCCAAGCTTCCAAGCCACAGGAGATAGGAATTTGATCAAGACTGAATGCCAAATAAAAGGAGCTTGGTCCATAGAGCAAACCACCTCAAATAAAGGCTCATGTAGCTCAGCAGGGCTTAGTTTATACCAAAGAAGCTACTTCAATCAATCTCACCACCGAACACTAGCTCTGGTGAGGTAATTCCTCAAAACTGTTAGTTTAGAGAAAATGTGTTGGTCCCTTTCGAAGGAAATTTTTTTTGACCATTGGATGTGCCCGTCTCTTCTCTTTGATGGTGTGGGATCAATTTGATTCTAATTAGAGCTCGGGTGAGCTCGGATCGAACTGAGAAAGATGGACGGTATCCATCTTTCGCCATTCGCTAAGAAGACATATCACAGATCATCCATTTTGCATGATCAGAACAGACCGTCCTGATCTGATCATGCATAGATCCCTTGATTAATCCTTCAAAACTGTGGGTCTGATCGTGGCCGTCTGATCTTAGATCGAACGGTCCACGAGAAAATGCATACGTCACAATCCGAGTCAGTCTTCTGATTTGACAACTTAAATACCCTATCCCATCATGCCATGTGGAAGGCACACGCTGCGTCAACAGCTAAGTGGTATCGATGGGATTAAGGGTTAATTAGAACTGTTTTAATTAATTTTTAAGGCTGAATCTTTCTAAAACCATAACTAATCCTAGAAAAATCTAAAAAAAATACAAATGAGGGCTCATTTTGAAGATATTTCAGAGTAAAATCTATTAAAATTATTATTAATTAAGTTTGATCAGTAATTTATACTTAATTAAGATTTAATTAAAAATTTAATTAGCCTAATTACTCTTCATTAATTATCCAATTAATTTCAAATTTTCCAGAGATGTTCAAGGGGATGACCTCTACCTCCTCTATTTTTCTTGGAGTTTATTGGATAGTTAATAAATAAAATCAATGGATAATGTCTTAATTACTCTCCAATCTTAATTAGTGATAATTAATTAAATGAATAGTGGTTTAAGTAATTGATTGAGCTTATTGCCCTCTATTAACAGTGGGATGCCTTAGGGAAGTGGTTTGGGTTCACTCATAACCATTTCATTAAGCCTCCTCATTTGTTTCAAAATTAAATAAAGCTTAATTAATTTATTAACCACTTAATTAATCAATTAAAATAGAAAGGATATCAAATTATTATAAAGCCTCATTGGATGTTTGAAATTACTTAGGGATTAGGATTGAGGCCTCTTCCCTAAGATAATTTCATCATCCTAATTAAAAGATATAATCAAAAGATTTAATTAACCAATTAAGGGCTTAATAAAATTAATTTAAAATCCATTCATTCACAACCTAACTTTGTTTAATCAATCTTGGGTAGCTATTTGAGTGTTCAATAACCTAAAAAGAGAGCTAATGAAATCATGGTTAACTTACATGTGTGAAAAAATCATGAAAGTAATTAAGTGAGCTCCTTAAGCTTAATTAATTATTAATTTTGAGCCAATTGTATTAGGCCCCTTTCATTTCTTAGGAGCATTTCCAATTTACTTTTCATGTGGTTGCATCTCACATTGGCTCAACATTATTTAGTTAATTAACTTAAGGTGATGTAAGTAAGGGTTAATTAATGGAATTAATTCATACCTTAACCTAATTAAGACATAAAATCAACCTAATTGCTCTTCATTAAACTAAATTAACTCAAACATGGGGGATGGGATTAGGATTAGCAAACATCTTTCATATTCCTTAAATCAAATTAAACATAAAAATAGAAAATAATTTTAAGAAACTTTGGCCTATTTTAAATGAGCTTATTTAATATGATTGTCCTTAGGACTTAGTTGGATTGAATGAAATTATATGCTTGTGTTTCTTTATTTCTTTCCAGTCATATTTTCTAAAATATTGTATGCCACTTGTACTCATGCATTCATGTTTTTCAAATTAATCAAATAAAAATGATTTCCTTTATGTCAATTTGCATGTGTTGACTTAATTAGAAATATGTGTGGTTATTATCTCTATTAAATCTCAAATGTATTTTTAAAAGCTTATTAATGAATAATAATATATATTGGGACTTTAGTTATGTATACATAAGAGATGCATGTGAATATAAGCTTAGTGTATGAAGTGAAGTCTCTTTCTTACATTCATGTGTTTATTTGCATAAGTTTGAATGTTAATAAGTATATTAGTCTGAACATTCTGGGGATGCACGGCTTTAAGTAGCCCCAATGAGGTTTTTACCTCACTCCCTTGGTGCAGAAAAATGGCGATGTCCTTGTTTGATTTCATTCTTATGTATCTTAACATTGGAATTTAGATAAAGCTTTAATTTATTTACACAAATAAATCAATTCAATTAAATGCTACTTTTGCTTGGTTTTTCTATTCTTATAGTTGTTTATACATCCATATGTATTTAAGAATAGCGGGTATATTAGTCTGGACATTCCGGGGATGCACGATTTTGAGTGGCCCTAAGGGGGTTCCTACTCCGTTCCCCTAGTGTAGAACAATGGCACCATACTAGCTTAAAACTTTTATACATTTGAATGTGTATTTAGCTAATGATTGAAAACCTCATTTTTCTATTAAAAAGACATGCATTCATACTTTGTTCAAATGGTTAGATTAATTAATCATATGATTTATGGCTCTTTTCTTATGCTTTTATATAATAATTTAGATAAAGCTTTAAATTAACTTAATAAAATAATTCAACCAAATGAAACATCAATTCCAAGTATATTTGCTTACATTCATCATTCAAGTGTGCTAATATACAAATTGCATGTATAGGTATGTTTAAGTCTTAACCATATGCATGACATATATATGATGGAAATAAATAAACAAACATGTGTTATGTGATAGTAGTTCATTCTAACTAATCTTAAGATGTCTTTCTTATTAAATGAGTTTATTTAAAGTGAACCTAAACTTAGGATTAATTAAAACATGAAATAAGCCATTCACTAAAGGGGATTGATTAATTAATTTGCTTTAGATGTGACGTAAGATAGAGATAAAAGAGAGTGATCTTCGCTTTATTTCTCTTCATAACACTTTATTGTTTATTGTAAACCAAATTGAACGAAAGAAAAACATTAAGTAAAATCTTGCAAATCAAATAAATCACTTAAAGTGAAATCAACACTTCATAATTAAATCTATTCACCTTTAGAAAACTCTAAAGCATAACTAGGACATACAATACAAGCCTTAACACACACATTAAATTAAGTCACCACTTCTAACCTTATGTTAGGGTGGTGCATAGTTTGATGTATGCTTGCTTTGTGATGTATTATTGTAGACTGGATGTTAGGGTATATGCTTCGTAAACTAGATGTTAGGCTATGATTAACCTAATCATATTTTCTGTAGGAGATTGTGCTTAAGGGGCACTTAAATAAATATAAATGCTATCTTTTACAAGTTACTTAACCCCTAAGCATGATCTACATTAGGATAGGTGGACTTGGTTACCCATCTGCATGGTGCTAAGTCCAAATTTTACATATAACTGCTTGGGTTCTATGGTGTGTTTAGCTAACACTTATTTTGCAGGTGTAGTTAGCTTTACTATTTCATTGTTTTAATTTAATTATGCATTAGGAATTTGGTTTAGTGTTATGAGGGTTAAGGATGAGCATTGTCTAGAAGGTTTAATCCTAGGGTGCCATGTGATGCCTATATGCCTACCAAATAAAATGAAGTATATCAAATGAAGAAATGGAGGGAACATGAAGACATGAAGACCACCATAACACTTATCATTTATAATTTGGTATTGTCCTTTCGTATACTAGGATGTGTAACGGTAGAGCTTTGCTACCCACATATATTTTTAGGTTGTACGATGGTACCCGGTCGCACCAACCTATTATTCATTCACATTGAGTTTATAAATTATTTGATAATTTATTTACATTGTGCAATAGAAATGATATGTATTTTCATAATTTCATCATATGTGATGATTTAATGTGTGGCCTGGATCCGCTTAGACTCTTAGGGAAAAATAAGCTTTTTACCCCAATCATAACTCATAATAAAACTTTTTAAAATAGCTCATAATCTTACATAAAATATAGGCATTAAATCAAGATAAATAAATGATTTAGCAACCCCTTAGCTGAATGTTATATATCCAATATCATGCATGCATCTTATACCACTCTTGTAAAATGAGGGCCCCCATTCTTGCACATATGAGAAATAATTGACCTATGAGAGCAACTCCTACTGACGGGGCTTCACCCTCTTCTTTCTTGATTTGGCCCATAACTTATTTCAACATGCATTTAAGCATATAAAATCCTATGGCCTGTGTCAAAATAATGATTCAAAATCAAATAAAATTTGATAAGATTTCCATTACACTAAGTCATTGTTCATACCACTCATGCTCTAGTCTCTTAGGGAGTGAATTTAAGGACTTTAATTTCTTTCTAAATAATAACATCCTAACCATCTTACAAAATATATGACTTGACCATATGGTTTTAAAATGTAGGAGGAGTTAGCAGGTTGCTACTCCAG
Organism: Cymbidium sinense; assembly: GCA_021442155.1. NCBI lineage: Eukaryota > Viridiplantae > Streptophyta > Magnoliopsida > Asparagales > Orchidaceae > Cymbidium > Cymbidium sinense. Next base: position 33,371,202 of record CM038215.1, read on the forward strand.
GCAGTTATAAGTCCAGCAGTCTGGTGATTTACCCTCTCTTGTGGAGGTAAGCAATATAACCATTGTAGCCATAGATAAAGGTTGTGCTTTCGCCCCTGCTAAAACTCTGTAGATTTAGGATCAAAGGTTATTGTTTTCATTTTGTGCTATAAGCAAAAATCCTCACCTCTTAGGCATTTCCATAATCTTATATTATGAGATTATAAGTCCTATCTTTCTAATAAAATTTTAACTCAAATATATAATTCTCCTCAATTTTAAACATATAAAACCCAACCATTGGATAGTTTGGGATGCTCACTAGATTTCCTAGTATCATGAGCATCCCCTACTCATCTCTTTTTGGCTTTGATAATAAGACTCTCCTTTGATCTGTCCCACTTTATCTTCTAAACATAACCAATTTATTGATTGTCCTATCTTTAAATTCTTTGGAGATAACAATTACTTACTTTAATCGAGAATATTTTCATGAAACTCACCTTCCTTAGGATGTAATTAACTATGGGAGCTTTCCCCCGTATGAAATTTTAGAACTCAGTTAAAATAAATGCTACTCTATTCATCCATGTAAAGCAGGAAATTTTTTTTTGGTACATTCGAATACATATCATGCCTTAGGAGTCTTTATTAGGTGACTAGGTCCATCGTATGGTAGTGATTTCTATCTTTCAAGATAGTGCACTATTTCTTGATGTCGTATTCAATCATCTCAATAAGTACACCCTCAGATCTACATGGTGTCCCTCATATACACACACATGACACACACATAAACATCAAACTAAAAATAAACACCATAGATTTTTCTGGTGACTCCGTTGAGGATGGTTCCTCTCTCCATCTCTAGTAGATAATTATTGTCTCTAAGCATCGATAGTGAATTTGTTTTTCATATAAGTCCAAGACTATTTTTTCTTTAATTGGCACTTAATTTATTTTATTCTTAAGCAAAGCTAGCCAACATCCTCTAGGTTTTAAGATCTCACTCCTTGTAGGTCTTAAAGCCCCTATTGGGTTTCCCAATAGGTAAAAAATAATAAAATTAACTTATGAAAGGAGTTGACCAAAAATTTAGAATCTCCTCACCACTAGCTTGGTGAGGCAAGGTTCATCCGATATTTAAGAAAATACACTCTTTTGCAAAATGTCACTTTCCAAAAGCACTTTTCAAAATTCATAAGAAACTTTCAAAAAAAACACAAAGCTCATATAATCAAACCCCATTTAACAATCCCTATGATTGCTACATGGAGATTCTTTTCAAAATCAAAATCAAAATCATTTTTAAAAGCACATTTTTAAAAATAGCTACTTTCATTCAACATATCCAAATTTATTAAATGAGGATTCTATTTTCAAATAAAATCATATCATAAAATTGAAACTCCACTTAACATATTTCACATATGCTAAAGTTGGGGTTTCCCTCTTTTTCAAAAGCACACTTCTGAAAATGATCACCCACATTCAACATGCTCAAATTTGTTGAATGAAGATTCCATTTTCAAATAAAATCATAGCATAAAATTGAAACTTCACTTAACATATTTTATATTTACTAGAGTTGAAGTTTCTCTCTTTTCAAAAGCAAGAAATCACACATGAAAGCAAGACATGTCATTAAACTCTATTTAACATATCTAAAATTGTTAAAAATATTTCCCTTTTTAAAAATAATATAAATTTGACTCCCAATTAACATACCCAATTTGTTAAGTGAGAGTTTCATTTTCAAAACATACATTTGGCTTTCACTTAATAAACCAAATTTGTTGAGTGAGAGTCTCATTTTCAAAACATACTTTTGGTTCCACTTAACATACCAAATTTGTTAAGTAAGAGTCTCATTTTCAAACTATAAATTTGACCTCCACTTAACATACCAAATTTGTTAAGTGAGAATCTCATTTTCAAAACATACATTTGGCTCCCACTTAACATACCAAAATTTTTAATTGCAAGACTCATTTTCAAAATATAAATTTAACCTCCACTTAATATACCAAATTTGTTAAGTGAGGGTCTCATTTTCAAAACATACATTTGGCTTTCACTTAACATACCAAATTTGTTAAGTAAGAGTCTCATTTTAAAAATATAAATTTGACCTCCACTTAACATATCAAATTTGTTAAGTGAGGGTCTCATTTTCAAAATATAAATTTGGGTCCCACTTAACATACCAAATTTGTTAAGTGAGAGTCTCATTTTCAAAACATACATTTGACTCCCACTTAACATACCAAATTTGTTAAGTGAGAGTGTCATTTTCAAAATATAAATCTGACCTCCACTTAACATACCAAATTTGTTAAGTGAGAGTCTCATTTTCAAACATATATTTGACTCCCACTTAGCATGCCAAAATTGTTATGTGAGAGTCTCATTTTCAAAATATTAATTTGACCTCCACTTTACATACCAAATTTGTTAAGTATGGGTCTCATTTTCAAAATATACATTTGAATCCCACTTAACATATCAAATTTGTTAAGTGAGGGTCTCATTTTCAAAACATACATTTGACTCCCACTTAACATACCCAATTTGTTAAGTGAGAGTCCCATTTTCAAAACATACATTTGGCTTTCACTTAACATACCAAATTTGTTAAGTGAGAGTCTCATTTTCAAAAGCACAAATCATAACACATGTGACTTTCACTTAACATTCCCAATTTGTTAAGTGAGAGTCTCATTTTCAAAACACAAACCATATCACATTTTGGCTTTCACTTAATATACCAAATTTGTTAAGTGAGAGTAGCATTTTCAAAAAGCAAATCACAAACACATTTTGACCCCCATTTAACATACCAAATTTGTTAAGTGAGAGTCCCATAAACAAATACATTTCAAACACACTTGGCCTCTACTTAGCATACCAAATTTGTTAAGTAAGAAGCCTCATTTTCAATTCACATCAACATATATCACACACATAACCAATCATCATAAGCAAAGATTTTTCACTATGATTTCTAGACACAAAATCAAAGTCTTTCCTTAGCATACCTAAATTTGCTAGGTATAGTGTTTCAAAATCAAAATTTTCAAATAAGATACACAACAAAAATATCTTCAAAGGTCTCTCCAAATATCTGAACCCTCTAACATACTTAAATTGGTTGAGTATGGGTTCTAAATCAAATTTATATGGCAAAGATTCTCCTTACATATCAAAAATCTCTGTAATGAGCCCCACTTAGCATAACTAAATTTGTTGAGTGTGGGTTCAAATTTCCAAATCAAGTCTAGAATTTATTTTTGAAGGTGAATGCCAACACAAGAGAGACTAGTTCAATTATGTTTTCAACAAATGCAGAGTTTCAACTCAGTTCAGTACACATGGCTCCTAGCAAGTTTGTGTTTTCTTTCCTATATGGTCTTGACTTGGCCTTGGATTAAGCCAAGCTTACCTCCCAGTTGTGCATCTAATTCAGTTTGATCATGGATTCAAAGCTGTGTGAGTTACTTGTGAGGGTATAGTCCTCACAATAGTTAGAAGGGAGGAGGTGGCGGGGCAGACACCACTCATCTCCTTGACATGCCTTCTAACTTTGAGTTTCCTCCAATAAAGAGGAAGGAAGAAGAGGTCCCCATGAAGCAGCACCGCGGTGGTTCCAATTCGGTGGTGTGGTTCCCCATCACAGTGTTATTCATTACATGAGGGTGACACGTCCTCGTTGGTCCCCTTAAAGGGGAAGGCTATCTTGGCCTACGAGATAGTCTCCCCTACTTTCAAGGTAGGTTCTAACTCTCGCCCCGCTCGACTCACCCATACTCAACACCTCAATAAGAGCTGAAAGGTTAAGCAACATCATGAGCGAGCAGCTGTAGAGGCAGAGGTAGCATCCCATGTTGCAGAGGAGGGTTCACCCTGGTGGCAATAAGTTCTATCCCCTCTCGTGCTCAGATGGGAGGAGGATTATAGATGCGACATCACCTCCATATTATGAGGTGCAGGTTAGAGAGAGGAGGCCCACGCTAGATTATGTTATAGTTTCAGATAGTGAGCCCACAGGCAGTCCGGTGCATTATTTGACTTGAGGTTTTTGATCCCTTGGAGCTTCATGGGTCAAATACACAGAGCCAGATACATAGAGGCCCGAGTGGTAGTGTAGACAGATAGGAGAGAGAGAGGAGAATGTATGCCCGTCAGTCGGTAGCCTCCGCTCTCATGGATTTCCTAGGTCAGTAGGCTACCAAAGCTGACCATACCGATAGTATAGTACTCACGGGCACAATTAATCATAGGAGGAGAGTCTACTAAGTGGCAGTCGGTGTCTCCACCACATCGCACCGCTCATGTCTGCCTTCACTAGTTCATGTTCTAGCATCCCCTATGCTGGCTAAGGCACATAAGAGAGCATCGGGGGAGAAGAAAGCCCCATTGGTGATTTGATTACAACCTCAGGCTCCCGATCCATCAACTCCACCCATTGAGGTGAGGTCGAGCTCTTTTTCTTTACCTTTTACTTCAACTGTGGTGAAGAAGGAATGGCGACTCAAGAGCATCATAGTCATTCCACCACCTCCACCGTAGTTGGCAGTAGCAGTAGTAGCAGAGGGAGAGAGAGACAGTTTCATAGTTCCCATGGCAATAGACCCTCCCAGAGATAGCACTCCATCGATAGTGGGCAATCATGAGCATGTATCTTCTAGCGAGCATAGTCCTCCCAGAGATAGCACTCTAATTGAAAGCAGTGTTAGATGCATTTTTGTCAGTGAGCATAGTCCTACTATTAGTCAGTAGTGAATGTTTGTGCCATCACAGTTAAACGCTCTTTGGATGACATTCTAGCATAGTATTTTATGAAGAAGAGACAAATTTTTAGGAGTGATTGCTCCAATCAGGATGAGGGTAAGGTCAGTTTTGACCCCGATGAGGATGATCTATTGGATGACTCAGCTGAGGTCCACATGGTTGATACTAGGAGCTCCTTCCATAGAGACCAGCAGAGTTAGGAAGGTATTGTAGTTTAAAAGGATGACACTGTCCATTCAACTCAGCACTTCCTCCACCAGGTTAGATAGAGAGATGATCACATTAAGAAAATGGGAAAGAAGATTGGGGAGTTGATGGTAGTAGTTTCAACATTGCAGAACTCAACCATAGTTTCACTTCTCCCATAATGTGAGGCGAGTTAGCTATACCTCGGATCATCCTAGATGCATTCATAGAGGTGGTAAATAGCACCATGCATGAGAAAGATATCAAACACATGGTGGAACAATAGGTGGCTCCTCATTTGTTCCAAATGGTAGACCCTACTCGAAGGAATTTGATGTAGTCCAATTTCCTAAGGGTTTTGTACCTCCTTCTTTCAAAATCTTTGATGGCAGTGGGAACCCTCACCAATATATTACATATGGGTAGTGATGCTTCTTTCTAGCCAGCTGTGTTCCTTGGTGATGATGATTAAACTAAAGATATTTGCTGAGTTGGAGAACCTCTTCATCAAGAAGTTTGTTGGGGCTCATCAAAGGGTTACTGTAGGTGATCTTGTTGTAGTGACATAAGTTTCCAATGAGTCCCTTATTGATTACATTCTTAGGTGGAGAAACCTGAGTATGAAATGTGAACCACAGTTATCTAAATAGCATGCCATAATGATTATCTTGAAGAATATCTATGGCCTGATTTCTTTCATGCTTAAGGGTTTTACAATCAAAACCTTTGAGAAATTAATGAACAAGGCGGATAGTAAACAAGACAAAGCCAAATAGTTGCCTTTTCAGGACCAGTCAGCCAAGCCCAAACCTCAAAGGGCATTTGACAAAAAGCCAAGGGTAGTCACAGTAGTTGATAAGGGGAAGCAGCCATTTAGGATTCAGTCATATAGGCCTCGAGCTCAGTAGCCTCCTCTACCACCACCTCGGTCGCCATACCGGCCACCTCAGTTGCCACAGCGGCCACCACCGCCACCTCCTCATCAGCATCATCAGTAGTAGTATTCCTACCCACAACCTTGTAGCTATTACTTACCTACTCTTGCAGATAAATTGAATAAACCTTATTCATTCAAGAAAGATGTAGTCAGGAAGATCTTTAAGAATCTCTTAAATAAGGTTGATTTCCAATTACTAGAGCCTAAGAGGTGGAGGAAGTGGGCAAGAGTCATGATCCAAATTATTGCATCTACCATCACATGTTAGGTCATGTCTTAGAAGATTGCATTACCTTTAAGAATTGGCTTGAGCATAGCTACAAGTCGGGGGCCATCGTCATCCCCAAGGAATACTTATTAGAATAACCTTCTAGCTCTGTTAGAGTAATCCTTGGGGATAAATGTGATCCTCTTAAGATAATGAAAGGTTGGGATATCTCCCTGTCCTGAACCACCAAGAAAATCATTTTTAAGGTCAGGAAACTACCCTTGTAGGTGTCTAAGGCAGCTTAAACTCCAATTCTAAGGAAGGTTTGCAAGTTGTTAAGGACAACTTGAGGGAGGTAGGAGCCCAGCAGCAATAATGATAGCCTCCACTCACCTGAGATAGTGTAGTAGCAGAACCACTGACCAATTCTATCACTCTTTTCACAGTTGCAGCTACAGTTCCTCCAACTAGTTCTTCTTCTAGCATATTGTATCGTTGGAGGGGGGTGTTAAACCCCTCACTTCGCTTACTTACTTAATTTCTATTTTGTACCTCTATCCAAATCTAAGAAATCAATGAAGAAAGCTAATTCCACTTACATTTATCACTTCTCATGATCTTCTTGAGTTAATTCCTATAGAAAGTTCTCCGAGTCTAATTAATAATAACTCTAGTTTTGATCACTCTTTTCTTCTAATTTAGAAATGGATTATCTATTCCTGAATTATTTAGGTTTACCCATTGAGATTGATTTAGAGCCATCTGACTCTGATGATTCTATAGGAGAAGCTGTAGGTGAACCTGATGAGCAGGTAGAACTTAAAACTAAATCATCCATAAAGTCACTGAAGTCAACCTCTGCAGTGGCAAAGTTCTACCTCCTAGGGTTGCATCTCAGGATAAGGGTAAGCAAGTCATTAGTTCTAGCGATCAAATAGCCCCTCCATCAGATGCTCCACCTATACATATGCTTGTAGAGGACTAGCTCAGAGTTGACTACAATGTCCTCGCTCACCTGAGAAAGTTGCCAACTAAGCTAAGAATATATGATTCCCTTATCTTATCCAAAGAGATCAGGGAGTCATTGATCAAAGCTCTTCTTGATCTAAAAATATTCTTACTCAGTTGACCACTATTGGAGAGGAGGCATATTATTTAAGAGAATCCTGTGGAGTTACATTCACCGATGAAGACCTTCTTTTAGGGACAACCGAGCACAATCGTCTCCTCTCCATCACAGTGGATATGGGCAGATTCAGGCTCTCCAGGGTGTGAGTTGATCTAGGTGCATCAGTAAATATTATGAGTCTATAGACTCTTATCTACCTGAGGATTGACATCTCTGAACTCTGAAGAGATCGGACGATGTTGAGAGGATTCAATGAGCAAGGAGAGGGTTTTAGGCTTCATAGTGTTGCCATTAAAGATAAATGATTGAAAGACATAAGCCAAGTTCTACATAATTGATTCGGATACATCTTTCACTACTTTGCTTGGTAGGCCTTAGATACATGGAAATAACATAGTTTCATCTTCTTTATATCAGTGCATCAAATTTTGAAGAGGTGGAATCAAATACTATATCAACGGAGACTTGAAGCCATTTTCAGTTAGAGAGATCGAGATATATGAGGACATGACCTACTATCTTCCTCAAAATTAGAAAGTATCTTCTCATGAACTTGGTCAATGTTTAAAACAAAAGAAAAAGAAAAAAGAAGAAAAAGAAAAAGAAAAGAAAGATGAAAAAGAAAAAGAAAATGAAAATGCAAGTGAGTGAGAATCAGACACTAAGGAAGAAGTAGAGCCTGAAGTTAGATTCCACCCATAGGTTGTTCCTCCATACAAACACATGGGTAGGATGACTCAACCCCCACTAGGTAGAGAAAGAGATAGATTCAGAGGTGGTTCCAGAGGTGGAAGACCTCCTTGCTGGTGGCCAGCCAGTAGGAGCTATGTTCCAGCTCATAGGAGTGCCCCTGCTATCCATGTAGACTTGGAATCTAGTTCAGAGGATGAGTCTCATGTGGTTAGCATGTCAATCAACCCATCTCAGTGGGTCCCTTTGGAGGTAACATTCTAGCTAGATAGTGATAAAGACTAGGCCTCTAAGCAAAGCATGAATGTATCCAAATCAGTATTATATAGAACAGTCAGACAACAGTTGGAAACCTTAGCTCTAACCCCTCTTTCCTCTTAGAAAGTTGAGAGTTTGGTAGTTAAGGAGGCCCCCAAGTCATTCACAGATGTCAAGCCAAAGAGATTTTTATTGGGAGCATCATCCTCAAGTCAGGAAGGTGATGTAGACTTGAGGATGATTCATATAAAGATCTAATACAATTGCCTTTGGATAAGTATTCACCTTGTCTTCATAATTTAGCAAAGAAGGGATTAATCTCACATACTTGATCTAAACACAGGTCGAATTACTTTGAAAGGTTATGGGACAATGTGGTGAAAATATTTCTGCCTTCATCTATCCTTTTTGAAAGAAGATAGATGAAAAAAAAATATACATCTTATTGGGACACCACGTAGATCCGTAGATATTCTTATTAGGGTGATCAGATATGATATTAAAAAGATGTGTACTATCTTGAAAGATAGAAGCCACCACCCTATAATGGACCTAATCACCTCAATAAGGACTCCTAAAGATTATGGGTCTTCATATGTACCAAAGATTCTTCCCCTACTTTAAATGGAAAAGTAAAGTTGGTTTATTTTAAACTGGGTTCGTTAATTTTCCTACAAGGCATGTCCCCATAGTTAATTACATCTAGGATTCCATAGCAATACTCTTGATTAAGGTAAATGATCATTGTTCCAAAGATTTTTAAAGGTAGGATTATCAATTTATTAGTTTATTTTTAGAAAGTCAAGTGTGATCGATCAAGAGGAAGGAGTTCTGTGGCGAAAAATTTTTATAGGAGTCACCTTTCAAATCTGTGGGGAGAAGAGAAAGATAAGACTATAAAAATTCATCTTTTTGACTTCGTAGATCCGTAGATGTACTTTTTCAGGTAATCGAGTACGTCATCAAGGAATAGTATACTATCTTGAAAGAAAGAAGTCACTACCCTTTAATGGACCTAATCACCTCAATAAGGACTCTTAAAGACAATATACTATTCTCTACTTTACATGAAAAGGTAAAGCAGGATTTATTTTAAATTAGGTTCATTAAGCTCCCTACAGGGGCAAGCCCCCATAGTTAATTACATCCTAAAGAATGGGGATTCCTTAGGAAAACTCTCGATTAAGGTAAATGATTGTTGTCTTTAAATATTTTAATAGGAAAGGACTATCAATCAATTGATTTATTTTTGAAAGATCAAATGAGATTGATCAAAGAGAGGGAGTTATTATCGATGCCAAAATGGAAGATAAGTAGGAGATGCCCAGAATGCTAGGAAACCTACTGAGCATCTCAAACTATTCTATAGTTGAGCTTTACATTTTTGAAATTGATTTAGTTTGTTTGAGTTGCATTTTTCATTAGAAATTTAGGACTTATGATTCTTTAACACAATATTAAAGAAATGCCTAAGAGGCGAGGAATTAAGCTTATGGCCCATAAAGGGGAGAAGCAACCTCAGAACCTAAATCTAGGGAGCTTTGCAGAGGATTGTAAGCACAACCTAAATCTAAGGTGAAAATGGGTAATAGGTTTGCCTCCAAGAGGACAACCACCCACGACTTGGACTTACAACGCCTGGTGGCTAACTCCTCCTACAATTTTAAATATATGTAGGCAAGTCATGATGCTTATGCAAGATAACTAGGCTGTTATTCATTTAGAAAGAGACTAAGTTTTTAAACTCACTCCCTAAAGAGCTAGATCATGTAAGGGCATGCTTCAAATGACCAAAATCTAATGTAATTTAAATTTAATTTAATTTATATATTTAGATAATTATTTTAAGTCGGGCTAATCAGATTCAAATGATTAATGCATAAGAAATAAAGTTATTGGCCAAAATCAGCGAGAAGGGAGGAGGTGAGTTTCCATTATGGCTCTCAAAGGTCAAGCCAAGTTTCTCTGGCAAAGGTGGAAGTCCTCCAATCAAGATTGAAATAAGATGCATTTATGCATGATATTATAAAAGAAATGCTCATCCAGCTAAGGGGTTACTAATTATTTTTATCTTGATTTTAAACCTAAGCTTTAGGTGAGTTTATGAGTTATTTATTTTTAATTTGAGTCGTTAAGTTGGGTAAAAGATTTATTTTTTCTTAAAGAGCCTAATCCACATCCAAGCTATACATAAAGCAAGGAAGAAACTAGGAAAAGCATGCCACTTAATGCAAAAGCTAAACAAATCATCAATCAATTTATAAAGCTAATCGCAAAAAGAATAAAAGGCCGTTGTGGTCGGGCACCACCGCACAAACCCAAAAATATCAAATATGGGTAGCCGAGCTCTACCCTTATACAACCCAGATTTCAAATGAATTAAATTATAATTAAGCAAGGAATTCATTTTTTTGGGGGTCTTCAAGCTTCATTTCTTCTTTCTTCTTCTTTCTTTCTTTCTTCTTTGGTTCCTTCTTTTGGATGGTTGAAAGGTAGATGCTCTAAGGCTTCACATGGTGCACAAGATAGGATCTTATGACTAATGCTTATCCTAATCCCCATAATAATCATTCCAAAATCCTAATTACACAAATTTACATGAAAAGGAAAATAATAAAAATCTAACTAACACCTACAAAATAAAGGTTAGCTAAAATAAGCCACATAAATCCTAAGCATGTATATTGTACTTATCACCTCACACATGGGTGACTAAGTCCACCTATTGGATTATGCTTATGGGTATAAAACAACGGCAAGCAAAAGCATTTATATTTATATTTATGATAGTGCCCCTTAAGCATAATCCCCTGAAAAAAATAATGATTAGACTAAGAGAGTCCTACCATTCATTCTATGAGCATACACCCTAACATTCTGTCTAAAATATATATCATAAAAAAATAAAACATCAAACCATGCACCGCCCTAATTTAAACTTAAAAGTGGTGACTTAGGCTAATGTGTGTGCTTTAAAAGTTTGTGTGGTATGCTTAGCTATGGCATTAGGTTCAAATTTTCTAAGTGTAAAAACATGTTCAACTTAGAGTAGGGTTTCATTTAAGTTGTTTAATTATTTTGGATTGATTTTATTTTATATTTTGATTTGGTTCAGGTGAATCCTACAATTAATTACTAAGTTATGAAGAGAGAGAAAGAGAAGAGAGCTTCTCTTTCCTTGCCTAACCTAAGTAATTTCTAAAGTAGATTCACATTTTAGTTTTGTTTAGTGAATATTTTAATTAAATCTTCTAATTAATCCTAAGTTTAGATAAACTTTAAATAAACCTATGAAAGAGAAAGACATTTTAAGATTAAATAAAATGAACCAAATCTACATAACACACATTACTTCATTTCTTTCCCAACATATATAACATGCATATGCATGGACCTTAAGCATATCTATACATACAAATGAAAATATTTAACATACTTCATAATGCATGCTAAGTAATCCATTTAAGGAAATTTAGAAGATTAAGATGCATGATTTGCTTTAGTAGAAAAAGGGTTTCTTTATCCAATTTTTCACATACGCACATGAAAGTAAGAAAGACATAAGTGAGTACAACACCATTGTTAACCAGAGGTGTAAGGTATAAGACCTACTTAAGGCTACTTAAAGCTTCACAACCTTGGAGTTGTCCAGACTAATATACCACTTTTTTTAAATATAAACATGTGCATAAAAGAAATGGAATGGAAAGAGAGAATGCAAAAGTTGTATTAGTTGATTCATTTTTGTTTATGTAATTTATGTGTGTAAGCATAGGTAACCCTTCTTAAGTGATATCATAGGAATGAACAGGGTATAGAATTAGGTAAGTGTTAGGTTCTTTTTAAATGAACCATACATCTTACCAACTCTTATTCAAAACTATGCTAACATAAGAGAGAAAAGAAATCTATGCTAAGCATATCCATATATTCTTCACATGCAAGCTTATAATTAATATAAGTAGCACACTTTCAGATTTGATAACTGATTTATATGTTTAGAAAATAATTTGTATTTAATAGTGATAATAGCCACTCATATTTCTACTTTTGCCAACACATGCAAATTTGACATAAAGTAAATAATTTCATTTTAAAATTTGAATTTGAAAAATATGAATGCATGAAACCACATGACATACAAATTTAACATGTTGGGGAAAGAATCAAAGCAATGAAATCATGTAAACACATTCACTTTAATTAAATCTTAAAGACAATCGTATGGAATAAGAAAGTTTAAAATAAATCAAAGTAAATTCAATGTAATTTTTATTAAGTTTGGAGTTTGATTTAATTGTGAAAAGGTGAGTTGAGTTTACTGTTCCTAACCCATTCCCACATGTGTTTGATATTTTTGTTTAATTTTTATATGATTAGATTCATTTTTATATATTAATTAGGTTAAGGTATGAATTAAGCAAATTAATTAACCCTTACCTACACCACCTTAGCATAATTAACCAAATAATTATGAGCCAATGAGATGACATAAAAACTCACAAGGAATTTAAACTTGCAATGCACCTAATAAGAAAAGGCCTAATGCAATTTGGCTCATGATTAATGGTTAATTAAGCTAAGGTGTTTAGCTTGAGTAATTTTAAAACACTCTTTCACACATATGAATTGGGTTTTGATTTCCTTAATTGAACTAAAGTTATTAAACACCTAAGCATCAAAGTATATTAATTAAGTTTTAGAAGTTTTTAGAATTTTTAGAAATTAATTAAGGGAATAATTAATGAATTAAACCTTAATTAAGAGAAGATTAAGAAAATAAAAGGGGGTTTAGGGAATAGCCTAAGGGAAATGCCCCAAAATTATTTCCTAAATCTCCTATCTACTAGATCTGACCTTAATCAAGTCTAATCATGGATTAAAACCACTAATGATACCTTAATTATCCTTAATTAGGTTAAGGGAGTAATTAGAAAACCCATATGCAATTCTCTTAATTAAACCATCAATAAATACCAAGAAAATTAGGGGAGGCAGAACTCATCCCCAAAACATACCCAAGAAGTTTAAGATTAATCAGAGGCTTAATTAAAAGGTAATTATCAAAATAAAATTTCTAATAAAACCCAAAATTAGAGAAAAGCATAATTTAAAATCCATTGAAATTAATTTTAAAATATTTTAGGTTGAATTATGTTTCCATGGGATTTTATTTCATATTTTTTCTGAATTTTATTGAGAGAGATATGATTTTTAGAAGATCCATATATTAATTAGAATTAATTAAGCATCCTAACTAATCCCTCAGCTCATAGTGCGACGCGTGGCGGCGGCGGTCAACGCGCTTAACACACGTAGCGCTGTGAGCCCGCTACTTAAACATCACATCAAGTGGTAGTGTGGTGGCGGGACACCCTTTGATCTCTGCCGTCCAATCAAAGATCGGATAGCCAGGGTTCTCCCCATGATTTTAAAAGAGATAAATCATTTTCTAAACATGGGAATAATCTCGGCCGTCCAGCAAAAATGCGCGGATGGATGACCAAGATCTCCCCAGTTCTTCCCCTAGGCTCAACAGAGATTGTCCATGATCTTAGGGAAGATCTGAGCTTGATTGAGCTCGGATTGAAACAAAACTTAACCCACACCATTTAAAGACAATAAGCAGCACATCCAATGGTGGAATTTGCATGAATTGAACATTTATTTCACAAAAGACCAACACCTCCTATGCTAGGTGGTCGAAAAATTCCATACTGGAGGTGATCACCGGCGCTCGAGATCGATGAGGTAGCTTCGTCTTGTGGAGACAAAACCCTGTTGAAATTCTTAGGCCTTGGGGTTGAGTGAATTGCTCTATGGACCAACATCACTTCAAGTCTCTTGCAGCTTTGATCCAATTACTCTTCTCCTTGTTGTGGGAACTCCAATGGAAGCTTGAGTGTGCTCGGATTGGTCTTTAGAAGAAGTGTGCAAGAGAAATTGAAGTAATTTTGAGTGTGGGGAAAGTTCAAGATTCAATTGAGCTCCCCTATTTTTCAATGGAGAAAACTATGAAAACTCAAATTTAAATCCCTCCTAGAATGCTGAAGGCTCTCTAATCTCTCCTAATACTCTCTAGGGCTTAGTTGAATTGAGGAATCATGGATTTGAGTTGAATTAGGGGGAGTATATCTCCCCCTTGAAGGATCGGACGATCGCAAGCTATCTTATCATTTTGATCCAATTGATCACAATGGGAAGGTTGTTTAGGCTGTTAGATGTTGGCACATGGTCAGTTTGAGGCCTTGAGTGGATTTCCAACCTCTCATGTGCTTGAAATTGAGTGGAAGAGGGATTTGAATTGAGCTAATTTGACATATGGGGTCGGGTTTGGCCTTGGGTCCATTTGGGCTGACCTAAACCCATTGGGTTGGGTGCACCACTCTTCATTAGGTCCCCTTGAACTATTAAGAAAGCATCAAGTTGATATGAAGAGGGTATAACTAAATTACCCATGGATTAGGCCAAACTTTCTTCTATGGCCTAGGGGTAGAATGGTCATTTTGTTGATTTTTTTTAATTTGGATATGTTAGGTATGTGGAGAAACTAGGTTTGGCCAAGTTTCATGAGATTTGGAATTCACTTAATAAGGTTTGGTTCATGTTGACCCATTTAGGTCAAAATGGGGCAACTTGGGTCAAGTTGACCAATTAGTCAAATTGGATCAAACTAAGGGTTGGGTCAAGTTTATATGACCATTTAAAATATTTTGGTGGCTATGGTTTGATTCAATTTGGTATATTTTTGAATTTGGCTCATATGACTTCATTTAGGTTAAGTGGGTAAAGTTGAACTATTTGACCCATTTTACCTATTTGAGGTAGGTCAAGAGTAGATTTAGGTTAGGTTAGTCATATGGAGTGGATTGGTATCTTTGTTTCTAATCAATTTTGGTTAAATTCAAATTTGGCTCAACATGACCCCTTTAGGTCAAGCTGGGTCTAAGGTCAATTCGGCTAGGTTGGGTCTAATTGGCAAATTGAGGCTTTAGACAAGTTCAACAAGTGATTTGGAATGAACTTGACCCATTGGTTTCAATCAATTTGGCTTAAATCAAGTTTTGACACATTTTGAATTTTTAGGTCAAGTTGGGTCAACTTGGGTCAACTGGCCAATTGGGCTAGGTTAGGCTTAGAAGTTGACTTGGTCAAGTTCAAACATAGTTCATGAGTGAACTTAGATCAATGGTTTCAATCAATGTGGCCTATGGTGGAATTTAGCTATGTTAGGTTTCATTTTGGGCTAAGTGTTGACTTGGTCAACCCTTAGGTTTGACCCAATTTGATTGATTGATCATCCCATGATCATTGTTGATCATGATGAGAGGCATAGGTGAGTTTGGTTCAACCCAATTTGGTTAGGATTAGAATTTGGCTCATAAGGGTACTTTAGGTCACTTTGGGTCAAGTGAGCCTAAGTCGGTCAAATGGCTTGGTTAAAGCTTGATTTAAGATCGATTGATCTTGTATATGGACTTATGATTGAAATATAAATGCATTTGCAAGTGGTTGGAAGTCAAATGGGTTTTGATTCATTTGGCAATTTCCTATTCAAAGGAAGAATATGAAGAAATTTTGGGTTTGATTTTTGAATTGATTTTTGATTGAGTGATTGAAGTTTGGATTTATATATGGGTTCATGATTGTAGGGTTGATTCAATCATGAAGGAAAATCAAGAGTTTGGCTTTATTTGAAATTGATTTGGCTAAGTTCAAGATTTTTGACTTGAAAGGCTCAGATTGGATTTTGAATGGATTTGAGTTTGACTTTTGGAATTGGTTTTGATTGTTTGAATTTATATTTTATTTATACATGTGAATATAAATGAGAACATAAATGGATCATGAGAAAATTTCAAGTATTTAAAGTGGTTTACTCATGATTTGGGCTAAGTCCATTAAGAAGGATTTAAAGGACTTAGGAAAATTTTGGAGTTTGAAGTTTGAATTTTTGAATTTGGTTTGATTGATTTATATTTATATTTCATTTATATATATGAATATAAATAAAAATATAAATGAGTTATGAGAAAATTCCATGAATTTGAATTGATTTGATTAAGATTTAGGCTAAGTCCATTAATGGAAAATTAAGGACTTAAGAAGGGTTTTAGATTTAGAATTTAATTTAAGGATTTGATTTGATTGATTTATATTAATATTTTATTTATATATGTGAATATAAATGAGAATATAAATGAGTTTTGAAAATCTCACGAGTTTGAATTGGTTTAGAGTTGATTTTAGCTAAGTCCATTAATGGAAAATTAAAGGGACTTAGGAAAATTTCATGAACTGATTTGGAATTTTGAGTTTAGTTTGATTGGTTTGAATTTATATTTCATTTATATCTATGAATATAAATGAATTATGAGAAAATCTCAGAGATTTGAATTGGTTTAGAGTTGATTTTGGCTAAGTCCTTAAGAGAAGATTAAGGACTTAGGAATTTTGATGGATTTTGATCATGGGTTTCAATTAAAGATTTCAATCATGGATTTCAATCATATGGAGTTGATTTGAGTTTGGAGAAAATCAAATGAGATTGATTTGGAGTTTTACTTGAATGAAGGAAAGTGAGGAATGGTTCAAGCTAAGGGTAGGCAAGTTTTCCTAACACTCCTAAGGCAACTTATTCATATGGCTAACTCTTCTAAGTCTTCTAGGGCTAGGTTGAGTGTCCACCTAATCACTAGATGTGTATTAAGACTAAGGAACTCTTAAAGTATAAGAGGAGCCATATGTCTAAGATGGAGGGGTTGAGAGATCATTCTAAAAATGAGGTCAACAAGTTCTTATCGAAGCCAAAGAAAAGCAAGTAGGGGATGTTTAAGATACTAGAAAACCTATTAAGCATCCCAAACTACCCTATGGTTGGGCTTTACATTTTGAAATTGAATTAATTTGTTTGAGTTGTATTTTTATTAGAATGCTAAGGCTTATAATTTCATGATGCAAGGTCACGAAAATGCCTATGATGTGAGGATTTATGCTCGTAGCCTGCAAAGGGAAATAACAACCCCTGAACCTAAATCTAGGGAGCTTTGGCGAGAACCAAAAGCACGACCTAAATCTAAGGAAAAAATGGGTA
The DNA here is from genome assembly GCA_021442155.1 of Cymbidium sinense. Classification (NCBI taxonomy): domain Eukaryota; kingdom Viridiplantae; phylum Streptophyta; class Magnoliopsida; order Asparagales; family Orchidaceae; genus Cymbidium; species Cymbidium sinense. The sequence goes on from CM038215.1 coordinate 33,388,474, forward strand.
TTTGGTTTACCTACATAAGAGAGGATAAGCCATCCGACTGTTGGACTTACGACTGCCTGGGGGTGGCTGCCAACTAACTCCTCCTACGATTTTGAAATATGTAGGCAAGTCAAATGCTTTTGCATGATAGCTAAGTTTTTGTTTATTTAGAAAATAGATTAAGTCCTTAAACACGCTCTCTAAGAGACTAGATCATGTAGGGCATGCTTTAATAACTTAAATCTAATGCAAATTTTGTTACATTTTATTTTTTTTTATTTTGGACAATCAATTTGACACAGGCTTTAGGATTTATATGCCTAATGCATGAGAAATTAGATTATGGGCCAAAATCAGCAAGATAAGGAGATTTGTTTCCACCATGGCTCTCAAGTCAAGCTAAATACTCTGGCTAAAGAGGAAGCCCTCCAATCAAGAGTAAAATAATATGTTTTTTAGGCATGATGTTAGAAAAGTAAGAAAACATCCAGCTAAGGGGTTGCTAATTCTTTTATCTTGACTTTAACTTAGGCTTTAGATGAGGTTATGAGTTATTTATTTTTAATTTGAATTGATTAATTTGATAGAAAATTTATTTTTTCTAAGAGCCTAATCGTCATCCAGGCCATACATCAAAGCAAGGAAGAAACTAGAAAAATATGTCATCTTAATGCGCAAGTTAAATAAATATCAATCAATTTATAAAACTAGTGCAAAAGAATAAAAGGATATTTGTGGTCGGGCTCCACCACACAAACTCGAAAAATAATTTGGGTAGCTAAGCTCTACCCTTATATAACCTGGATTACAAAATGAATTAATTACAATTAAATAAGAAATCTATGTTATGAGGGTCTTCATTCTTCATTTCTTCTTTCTTCATTTCTTCTTTCTTTTTTCTTCTTTTGGTTCTTTCTTTTAGATGGTTGGAATGTGGTTGCTCCAAAGGCTTCACATGGTACATAATATATAATCTTATGACCAATGGTCAACCTAATCCCCCATAACAATCATTCTAAAATCCTAATTACAAAAGTACTTGAAAATGGGAAAAAAAAATCTAACTGACACCTACAAAATAGAGATTAGCCAAACAAATCACACAATCCCAAGTATGTATGTATATATATATATATATATATATATATTAGACTTAGCACCTTGCCTATTTTGGATTATGCTTAGGGGTATAAGCACATGCACAGTAAAAATAATTATATTTTTATTATAGCACCCCTCAAGCACAATCTCCTGCAAAAGATAATGATTAGACTAAATCATTCTACTATTCAGTCTACACACATGCACCCTAACATCCAGACTAAAACAAAACATCACATAATGAAAGCAAACATCAAACCATGCACTGCCCTAATCTAATGCTAGAAATGGTGACTTAGCCTAATGTGTGTGCTATTTATTATTTGTGTGGTATGCTTAGCTAGGATTTAAGGTTGAAGTTTTGTAAGTATGAAAATGTTCAACTTAGAGGGTTTGCTTCATGTAAGTTATTTAGTTTCTTTGGTTGATTTTATTTTGTATTTTAATTTAGTTTAAATGAATCCTACAATTAATTACTAAGTTGTAAGGAGAGGAAAAGAGAGGAGAACTTCTCTTTCCTCCCTACCTTAAGTAATTTTCTAAGGTAGATTCATATTTGATTTTTGTTTAGTAAATATTTTATTATGTGTTTTAATTAATCTTAAGTGTAGATTTTCTCTAAACAAACCTATTCAAAAAGAAAGGCATTTTAAGATTAAGTAAAGTGAAATACTATAACAAAATACACGTCACTTCATTTCTTTCCCAACATGTGTAACATGCATATGAATGAATCCTAAGCATATCTATACATGCTAATGGAAATGTTTAGCACACTTTAATGATGAATTCTAAGAGAATTTGTTTGATAAATTTGAATATTTTTATGATGCATGATTTTGTTAAGTAGAAAAAGAGAGATTCATTTATCCATTTTTCATATGCACACATATATGTATGAAAGGCATAAGTGAGTACGATGCCATTGTTAGCTCTAGGGGTGTAAGGTACAAGACCTACTTAGGGCTGTGTAAAGCCTCACAACCCCGAGGTTGTCCAGACTAATATACCACTTTCCTTAAATACATATACATGTACAAAAAAATGAATGGAAAAAAGAAAGATGCAAAAGTTTGTGTTTGTTTGTTTGATTTATTTATGCAATTTATATGTGTAAGTGTGGATGTCCTTCTTAAGTAATAACATAGGAATTAATATGAATGTATTTAAGCAAGTGTTATGTTTTTTTCAAATGAACTATACACTTAGCCAATCCTATTCAAAACTATGCTAAAGGAAAAGAGAAGAAAAGACACACTATCCACATCTTTGTATTTTTACTCACATGCAAGCTCTTAAATAATTATAAGTAGCATACCTTTCAGTTTTGATAATTTATTTATAAGTTTTGAAAATAATTTGAGATTTAATAGTGATAATATCCATTCATATTCTTACTTTAGCCAAAACATGCAATTTGATATAAAAGAGACATTTCATTTTTAATTTGATTTTAAAAAGCATGAATGCATGAATTTCATATGACATACACATTTAGCATGTTAGGAAAGAAATAAAGTGATGAAAGCAATGTAAGTTCATCCACCCTAATTAATTTTTAAAGACAATCCTATAAATAAGATTATTTAAAGAAAATCAAATTTGTTTTAAGGAGAGTTTGGATTTTGTTTGAGTTTGATTTCAATTTGAGAAATGTGAGGTGAGTTATTTAAGTTCAATTTTTAAGTGATTAGATTAATTTTATTCTTTGGTTAGATTAAGGTATGAATCAAGTGTGCTAATTACCCCTTACCTACTCCATTTTAACATCTTTAATCACATAATTGTGAGCCAATGTATGACATAAAATCATACAAGAAATTTAAATCAGCAATGCACCTAGGAAAGAAAGGGTCTAATATAATTGGCTCACAATTAGTGATTAATTAAGTTAAAGGGTATAATTTAAGTACTTTCATAACCCTTCCCACACATGTGGGTTGGATTTTTATTTCCTTAAGCTACTTAGGTTATTAAATACCTATACCCAAAATGAATTGATTAAGAATGTTTTGAAAATTTTATCAATTAAGGGTGATTAGTTGGGTTAAGTTTGGATTAAGGAAGGGGGTTTATTCCATAAACCTCTTCTTCTTAACTTAAGCAAAGCTAACTTAAAAGGGGATAAACCACTATTCACATGCTTAATTACCCTTAATTACATAAAGAGGGTGATTAAGGATTCATTACATGATTTCCCTAATTAACTTAACAAGGCACTCGTTGGTTTGCAATAATCAAGTTAGGAAGAAAGCTTGGGGACTCACATCCTCCAATAAATGACCACTAGGTTGACTTGGCAGTAGCTTGGGCTTCGACCTAATGAGTGAGTACCACAGGGGTCTTGCTCCCACATCAAATAGCTTGAGACAAAAGATTTGTGTTTGTTATTGTGCATGTGTTAAAAAGGAATAGGATGCCTTTGGGGGACTCTTACACCAACCTTAAACATTCTAGGAGTTTGATGAAATGGTGCCATGGATGGCAAAAGGATTCCCACTGAGAAAGGATGCCGCTTAGGTTCTCTCACACCTATCTTAGTTGAGTTAATCAAAATAGGATACCTCTCGGGTTCTCTTACACCTATTCTAATAGCGTTAAGAGATTGTGTTTGTGTTGTGAAAGAGGGATATGATGCTAGTGGGGGACTCTTACATACCCCCTAAAAACGTTACGAGAAGCAAATAACACTTCAAAGCGAGAGAAGATTTGATGAATGGAATCAAATTTTGTTCTTTTATTAATGATTATTTTCAAACATGATTTATTTCATGGGTAATATTTCTTTAGATAGAGCCCATTAATTGGAAGCATCGGGTGTTCCCCTTTACAATCAATAAGTGGATATGATCCTCTTTGGTAAGCCTTCTCTATGACATAGGGGCCTTCCCAAGTGGGTTCAAATCTACTTTCCCTCTTTTGATGGGCAATAATTGGTCTCCTTAGGACTAACATAAGTTCTCCTACCCGAAAAGACCTAGGGTGGGCCAACTTGTTATGAGCTTGAATCATTTTGGCTTTATACAACTCGAGGTTCTGGCACACCCATAAGCGACTTTCCTCCAAACCTTCAAGCTCTTCTAATCACAACTTTGCATTCTGTTCTGTAGTGATCTTGTTACCCAATACTATCCTTAGTGACGGGAGTTGAACTTCTAAAGAAAGAATGGCTTCAAACCCATACACTAAGGAAAATGGGGTAAAGTGAGTTCAGTGATGTAGTGGTAGGCCCACAGGCTTGACAACTTCTTCGTTCTATTGTTTGTTGTCATCAAGAGTCTTCTTCAGTATATGGATAATAGTTTTGTTGAATGCTTCTGCTAAGCCATTGTCACTAGGGTAGTAGATGGTGGAGTATCTCCAATCTATATTGTGTCTTCTGGCAAAGCTGTTGATCTTCGTGCTTTTAAATGCAGTATCATTATTAGATATAATTCATTGAGGCACCCTGAACCTATATATGATATGGTTCCTAAAAAATTGAAGAAAATGGTTAGTTATGACCTCTCTGAGTGGGATGGCTTTGAGGACTAGGTAGCCTAGTAAGCATCCCACACTACCCTATGGTTGAGCTTTATATTTTTGAAATTGAATTAATTTGTTTGAGTCGCAACTTTATTAGAATGCTAGAGCTTATAATTCCATGATGCAATGTCACAGAAATACCTAAGAGGTGGGGATTTATGCTTGTAGCCTGCAAAGGGAAATAGCAACCCTTGAACCTAAATCTAGCATCTTTGTTGAGGGCCAAAAACACGACCTAAATCAAAGGCAAAAATGGGTATTTAGTTTACCTCCACAAGAGAGGATAAACCACCCCACTATTAGACTTATGACTGCCTGGGGGTGTCCGCCAACTAACTCCTCCTACGGTTTTAAAATATGTAGGCAAGTCAAATGGTTTTGCAAGATAACAAAGTTATTGTTCATTTGAAAAGAAACTAAGTCCTTAAACACACTCCCTAAGAGACTAGATCATGTAGGGCATGCTTTAATAACTTAAATCTAATGCAAATTTTATTACATTTTATTTTTTTTTATTTTGGACAATCAATTTGTCACAGGCTTTAGGATTTATATGCCTAATGCATGGAAATGAGATTATGGGCCAAAATCATCAAGATAAGGAGGTGTGTTTTCACCATGGCTCTCATAGGTCACGCCAAATTCTCTGGCAAAGGTGGAAGCCCTCCAATCAATAGTAAAATAATATGCTTTTTATGCATGATGTTAGAAATGTAAGACAACATCCAGTTAAGGGGTTCCTAATTCTTTTATCTTGATTTTAACTTAAGATTTAGATGAGGTTATGTGTTATTTATTTTTAATTTGAATTGATTAGTTGGATAGAAAATTTATTTTTCCTAAGAGCGTAATCGTTATCCAGGACATACATCAAAGTAAGGAAGAAACTAGGAAAAGATGTCATCTTAATGCGTAAGTTAAACAAATATCAATCACTTTATAAAACTAGCGCAAAAGAATAAAATGTCATTTATTGTCGAGCTCCACCGCACAAACCTGAAAAATAAATTGGGTAGTCAAGCTCTACCCTTATACAACCTGGATTACAAAATGAATTAATTATAATTAAATAAGAAATCCATGTGATGCGGGTCTTCATTCTTCATTTCTTCTTTCTTCTTTTCTTCTTTCTTCTTTCTTCTTTTAGTTCCTTCTTTTGGATGGTTGGAATGCGGTTGCTCCAAAGGCTTCACATGATACATAAGACATGATCTTATGACCAGTGCTCATTTTAATCCCCATAACAATCATTCTAAAATCCTAATTGAAAATGCACATGAAAATGGGAAAAAGGAAATCTAACTAACACCTGCAAAATAGAGATTAGCCAAACAAACCACACAATCCCAAGCATGTATATATATATAAAAATTGGATTTAGCACCCCACATATGGGTAATCAAGTCTACCTCGCCTATTTTGGATTATGCTTAGGGGTATAAGCACCTATATAGCAAAAGTAGATATTTTTTTATTACAGCGCCCCTTAAGCATAATTTCCTACAAAAGATAATCATTAGACTAAATCATCCTACCATTTAGTCTACACACATGCACCCTAACATCCAGACTAAAACAAAATATCACAAAACAAAAATAAACATTAAACCATGCACCGCCTAACCTAAAGCTAGAAATAGTGGCTTAGCCTGATGTGCGTGCTATTTAAGGTTTGTGTGGTATGCTTAGCTAGGCTTTAAGGTTGAAGTTTCCTAAGTATGAAAATGTTCAACTTAGAGGGTTTGTTTCATGTAAGTGATTTAATTTTTTTAGTTGATTTTATTTTGTATTTTGATTTGGTTTAAATGAAATCTACAATTAATTACTAAGTTGTAAAGAGAGGAAAAGAGAAGAAAACTTCTCTTTTCTCCCTACCTTAAGTAATTTTCTAAGGTAGATTCATATTTGATTTTTTTAGTAAATATTTTATTATCTATTTTAATTAATCTTAAGTTTAGATTTTCTCTAAACAAACCTATTCAAAAAGAAAGGCATTTTAAGATTAAGTAAAGTGAAATATTATCACAAAACACACATCACTTCATTTCTTTCCCAACATGTGTAACATGCATATGAATAAATCCTAAGCATATCTATACATGCAAATGGAAATATTTACTTTAATGATGAATGCTAAGAGAATTTGTTTGAGAAATTTGAATGTTTTTATGATGCATGATTTTGTTAAGTAAAAAGAGGGATTCTTTTATCCCTTTTTATATGCATATATATGTATGAAAGGCATAAGTGAGTATTCATTATTAGCACCGGTGCAAAAGACCTAAGCTACTTAAAGCCAACCCAGGATTGCCTAGACTAATATACTACTTTCCTTAAATACATATACATGCACAAAGAAATTAATGGAAAAAATAAAGATGCAAAATTTTGTGTTTGTTTCTTTGATTTATTTATGCAATTTATATGTGTAAGTGTGGATGTCCATCTTAAGTAATAACATAAGAATTAATAGGAATGTATTTAAGCAAGTGTTGTGTTCTTTTCAAATGAACTATACACTTTGTCAAATCCTATTCAAAATTATGTTAAATGAAAAGAGAAGGAAAGCACTATGCACATCTTTAAATAATTATAATTATAAATAGCATACCTTTCAGTTTTGATAATTGATTTAAAAGTTTTGAAATAATTTTAGATTTAATAGTGATAATAGCCATAAATATTTTTACTTTAGCCAAAATATGCAATTTGACATAAAAGAGACATTTCATTTTTAAAAAGCATGAATGCATGAATTTCATATGACATACACGTTTAGCATGTTAGGAATGAAATAAAGTGATGAAAGCAATGTAAGTTCATCCACCCTAATTAACTTCTAAAGATAATCCTATGAATAAGATTATTTAAAGTAAATCAAATTTATTTTAAGGAGAGTTTGGATTTTGTTTGAGTTTGATTTTAATTTGAGAAATGTGAGGTGAGTTTGCTAGTCCTAATCCATTCAACCATGTGTTAATTACCCCTTACCTACACCACTTTACAATATTTAATCACATAATTATGAGCCATTGTATGACATAAAACCACACAAGGAATTTAAATCAGTGATGCACCTAGGAAAGAAAGGGCCTAATATAATTAGCTCACAATTAGCGATTAATTAAGTTAAAGGGTTTAATTTAAGTACTTTCATAACCCTTCCCACACATGTGAGTTGGATTTTGATTTCTTTAAGCTACTTAGATTATTGAACACCTAAGCACCTACCCAAGATGAATTGATTAATTTCTAGAATATTTTAAAAATTTTATCAAGTTAATTAAGTAGGTGATTAATGGGTTAGCCCTTAATTAAGTTTTGATTAAGGAAGGAAAGGGGTTTAGAGAATGGCTTAGGAAAAATTTCCTGAATCTATTCCATAAACCTCTTCTTCACTAAAGCAAGGCTCAATTAACTTAAAAAGAGGGTAAACCACTTTTCACATGCTTAATTACCCATAATTACATAAATATGGTGATTACGGATTCATTACATAATTTCTCTAATTAACTCATCAATAAATCCCAATAAAATTAGAGGAGGCAAAGGTCATCCCACTAAATATACTAGAAAAATTTGAAATGAATTAATGAAATAATTAGGGAGTAACCAGGGTTATTAATTTTTCATTAAAATCCTAATTGAGGATAATATACTATTCAAAATCCATTGAAAATATTTTTAGATTATTCTTCTAAGAATTATCTTTACAGTACATTTTACCTTGTATTTTTATGGTTTATCTAGAATTAGTTAAGTTATTTTGAAGTTTTCTTGATTATCCATTAATTAAATAGCCTAATTAAGTGATTAATCCTGTCGACACCTCACGCGCTTTCCACATGGTGAAACTGGAGAGTTCACTTATATTTTCATATCATAGCACCCGCGGGGCAACGCGCTTTCTCCTCATCCGTCTGATCAAGGATCGAGCGATTGAGATCAAGCTCGCGGCTCTTAAGAGATTAAATCAGGGATCCTACGCATCTTGATCATGGTCATCCATCCAAAATGCATGGATGGACGACCCATGATTCGTCCCTGACCTCGCCTGTAGGAAAGAAGAACCGTCCACCTTACATGGCAAGTTCTAAGCTCAATTGAGCTCGGATTGAGCTCAAACTTTACCCACACCATTTAGGAGTAAAGGGAGAAGATCTAACGGTCAAATTCTCATGAGGTAAAACTTTCTTTCACAAAGGACTAGAAACTCTCTATTTTAAGCTCAAGTTGGAGGCTATCACCGGTGCTCGAATCCATTGAGGTAGCTTCATCTAGTGGAGATGAAGCCCTATTGAAGATTTAAGGTATTGAGGTTGAGTGGATCTTCCTATAGACCAAGCTCTCCTTCAAATGGATTTGGTGAGCAGACTCCTTGCTTTGGAACTTGGATGAAGCTTGGAGTGAGTTTGATTGAGTCCTCTGAAGAAGCTTGTAAGAGAAATTGGCTTGATTTTGTGTATTGAGTAAGTTAGAAATCTGAAGGAGCTCCTCTACTTTTAATCTAAGAGAAATCAAAAATGGAGAATTGGAATTCACTCTAGGAAGCTTGGGGAGACTTGCAAATGCTTGGTCAGAGTTCCCTTAGCTCAGTAGAGTGTGTGCCTCTTGAATTCAAATGAAATTAGGGGGAGTATATCTCCCCCTAGGTGAATCGAATGGCCTAGCTTTCTTGTGCCATTTTGATCCAATACACTCTATTCAATGGGTTATTTTTGTCATTTAGAGTAGCATGTGGTTCGATTTTGGCTAGAGGGGGTAGTGGAGAAGTTTCCATGTGCAAAACAAAGTGGAGGAAGGATTCCCATGTGCTCATGTCCACGGGGGTGGTTAATTTTAGCCTTTGGTAGGGTTGGGCTGACCCAAACCCATTGGTTCATGTGCACCATGTCCATTAGTGATCATTTGGTCCACTAAGAGGATGTCAAGTGTCCATGAAAAGGAAATGACCAAATTCCAAGTGGTTTTGATTTTAGGTTACCCTATGGCCTAGGGGTAAAATGGTAATTTCACTTGGATTTTAGTTTGAGTATGTTTGGTATGATTGAAAAATGGGTTGGGTTAAGTTTCATTGGATTTGGAGTTGGTTTGATATGATTTGGCTCATGTTGATCCATTTAGGTCAAAATGGGTCAACTTGACCAATTAGTCAAATTGGGTCAAACCAAGAGTTGGGTCAAGTTCATATGACTATTTGAAATATTTTGATAATTTTGATTTGGTTCAATTTGATTTATATTTGGATTTGGTTCTTTTGATTTCATTTAGGTCAAATGGGTCAAGTTGACCAATTTGACCTATTTGACCTATTTGGGTTAGGTCATGGGTTGGTTTAGGCTTCATTGGTCATATGAAATGTATTGTTATCTTTGTTTCTAATCAATTTTGGTTTAATTTGATTTTGGCTCAGTTTGACCTTTTAGGCCAAGTTGGGTTCAAGAACAATTGGGTTAGGTTGGGTCTAGTTGGCCAATTGAGGCTTTGGTCAAGTTAAACTAGTGATTTGGAATAAACTTGATCAAGTTTTGACATATTTTGACTTTTTAGGTTAAGTCTGGTCTACTTGGGTCAAGTTGTCAATTGGGCTAGGTTAGGCTCAAATGATGACTTGGTCAAGTTCAAACATTGATCATGAATGAGTTTTGTTCAATGATTTTAATCAATTTGGCCTATAGTGGATTTTGTCTAGTTTAGGCTTCATTTTGGCTAAGTGTTGACTTGGTCAACTCTTAGGTTTGAGTTGGTTTGACCTAATTTGAGTGGTTGATCATCTCATGATTGTTGCTCACAATGTGAGGCTTAGTTTGGCTTAGTTTAATCTAATTTGGGTAAGATTAGAATTTGGCTCGTAAGGGGCACTTTAGCTCACTTTGGATCAAGTGAGTCTAAGTGGGTCAAATGACTGGGTCAAAGCTTGATTTGAGTTTGACTGAACTCATATATGGACTTATGATTGAGATATGAATCTATTTGCAAGTGATTTGAAGTCAAATAGGTTTTGATTCATTTGACAATTTCAAGTTCAAAAGGGTGAACATGAGTTTGACTTGAGTTTGATTTTTGAAGTTAATTTTGGTTTGGTGATTGAAGTTTATGTTTATATTTGGATTCATGATTGAAGGATTGATTGAATCACGAAGAAAAATCAAAGGTTTGAGTTGATTTGAATTTGATTTAGCTAAGTTTAAGAATTTGACTTGAAAGGCTTAGGTTGAATTTTGATTGAATTTGAGTTTGAGTTTTGAATTAATTTTTTGATTGATGATTGAAGTTTGTATTTATATTCGGATTCATGATTGTAATATTGATCAAATCATGAAGAAAAAATCAAGGGTTTGGCTTGATTTAAATTTGATTTGGCTAAGTTCAAACTTTTGACTTGAAGGTTTAGGTTGGATTTTTGATTGAATTTGGATTTAATTTTTGAATTTATTTTTGGATATTTGAATTTATATTTCATTTTTATTTGTGAATATAAATGAGAATATAAATGGGTTATTAGAAAATTCCTTGAATTTGAATTGATTTAGATTTGATTTAGGCCAAATCCATAAGATAGAATCAAAGGGACTTAGAAAAGATTTTTGAAATTTGGATTTGAGTTTTGAATTTAGTTTGATTGATTTGAATTTATATTTCATTTATATATGTAAATATAAATGAGAATATAAATGGGATGTGAGAAAATTTCTTGAATTTGAATTTATTTAGATTTTATATAGGCTAAGTCCATAAAAGGGAATCAAAGGACTTAGGAAATATTTTGGAGTTTGGAATCCAATCACCGGCTTCAATCATAAGTTTCAATTATTTGAAATTGATTCATGATTTGAGAAAATTTATTGAATTGGTTCAAGATTTGAGTTAGAGTTGGAGTTGATATAAGTTTGGAGAAAATCAATCAAGTTGGAATTTATTTGAGTATGACTTGAAGGGAGGAAGTGAGGAATTTGGTTCAAGTTATAGGGTAGTCAAATTTTCCTAACACCCCTAAGGCATGACCTATTCTTATGGCTAACTTTTCTAAGTCTCTAGGGTTAGGTTGAGTGTCCACCTAATCACTAGAAGTGTCTCAAGACTAAGAAGACTCTTAGTGTTTGTTGGTTAGAAAAATTTCTATAAGAGGAGTCGCCTTCAAATTTATGGCGAGAAATGAATGAGGTAAGACTTATAGAAATTCATCTTTTTAGGATGCCACATAGATCCACAGATATACTTATTCATGTAATCAAGTACATTATCAAGGAATAGTATACTATCTCGAAAGACATAAGGCACTACCCTTTAATAGACCTAATCACCTCAATAAAGACTCCTAAGGATGATGGGTCACAGATGTACTAGAGATTCTTCCCCTACTTTATATGGAAAAGTAAAATAGAATTTATTTTAAATCGGGTTCATTAAGTTCCCTGAAGGGGCAAGCCCCCATAGTTAATCACATCCTAAGGGATGGGATCCTATAGGAAGACTCTCGATTAAGATAAATGATCATTGTCTTTAAAGATTTCAATAGAAAAGGACTATCAATCGATTGATTTTATTTTGAAGATCAAATGGGACTGATCAAAAGAGGGAGTTATTAACCAAACCAAAATGGGAGATAAGTAGGAGATGCCTATGATGCTAGGAAATCTAGCGAGCATCTCAAACTATCATATAGTTGGGCTTTATATTTTTGAAATTGATTTAGTTTATTTGAGTTGCATTTTCATTAGAAATTTAGGACTTAAGATTCCTTAACACATAATTAAGGAAATGCCTAAGAGGTGAGGAATTATGCTTATGACCCACAAAGGGGAGAAGCAACCTCAGAACCTAAATCTAGGGAGCTTCGGTGAGGGTCGGAAGCACAACCTAAATCTAAGGTGAAGATGGGTAATTGGTTTGCCTCCATAAGAGAGGACAAACCACCAGATAGCTTGGACTTACAACCACCTGGGGGTGGCTGCCAACTAACTCCTCCTACGATTTTAAATACATATAGGCAAGTCTTCATACTTATGTAAGATAGCTAGGCTATTATTTATTTAGAAAGAGACTAAGTCCTTAAACTCACTCCCTGAAGAGACTAGATAATATAAAGGGACATGCTTCAAATGACCTAAATCTAATGCAATTCAAACTTCATTTTTATTTTTATTTTCGGACAATTATTTTGGCTTAGGCTAATAGGATTCATATGATTAATGCATGAGAAAGAAGATTATTGGCCAAAATCAGCGAGAATGGAGAAGGTGAGTTTCCACCATGGCTCTAAAAAGTCAAGCCAAGTTTCTCTAGAAAAGGTGGAAGCCCTCCAATCAAGACTGAAATAAGATGCATTTGTGCATGATATTACAAAAGAAATGCTCATCTAGCTAAGGGGTTGCTAATTCTTTTATCTTGATTTTAAACTAAGCTTTAGGTGAGGTTATGAGTTGTTTAATATTTTCTTTTTGAGTTGTTAACTTGGATAAAAGATTTATTTTTCCCTAAAGAGCCTAATCCACATCCAAGTTATACATAAAGCAAGGAATAAATTAAGAAAAGCATGCCACTTAATGCAAAAGCTAAATAAATGATCAACTAATTTATAAAGCTAATTTTAAAAAGAATAAAAGGTCGTTGTGGTCGGGCACCACCGCACAAACCCAAAAATATCAAATATGGGTAGCAGAGCTCTACCCTTATACAATCCAGATTACAAATGAATTAAATTACAAATGGGGGTCTTCAAGCTTTATTCTTCTTTTCTTCTTTGGTTCTTTCTTTTTCTTTTCTTCTTTTGGTTCCTTCTTTTGGATGGTTGGAAGGTGGATGCTTCAAGGCCTCACATGGTGCATAAAATAGGATCTTATGACCAATGCTTATCCTAATCCCCATAATAATTATTCCAAAATCCTAATTACATAAATTTACATGAAAACGAAAAGTGGAAATCTAACTAAAGGTTAGCTAAAACAAACCATACAAACCCTAAGCATGTATATTGGACTTATCACCCCACACATGGGTGACTAAATCCACCTAGCCTATGGATTATGCTTAGGGGTATAAAGCACCTGCAAGCAAAACCATTGCCCCTTAAATACAATCCCCTGCAGAAAAGAACAGTTAGACTAATAGCATCCTACCATTCATTCTACGAATATACACCCTAACATCTAGTCTAAAATATATATCACAGAATAAAACAAAATATCAAACCATGCACCGACTAACCTAAAGCTAGAAGTGGTTACTTAGGCTAATGTGTGTGCTTTGAAGGTTCATGTGGTATGCTTAGTTATGGCTTTAGGTTCAAATTTTCTAAGAGTGAAGAACATGTTCAACTTAGAAGAGGGTTTCATTTAAGTTGTTTAATTATTTTGGGTTGAATTTATTTCATGTTTTAATTTAATTTAAGTGGATCCTATAATTAATTACTAAGTTATGAAGAGAGGGAAAGAGAAGAGAACTTCTCTTTATTTCCCTAGCCTAAGTAATTTCTAATGTAGATTCACATTTTAGTTTTGTTTAAGTGAATGTTTTGATTAAATCTTTTAATTAGTCCTAAGTTTAGATAAACTTTAAACAAATCTATTCAAAAAGAAAGGGATTTTAAGATTAAATAAAATGAATCAAAATTCACATAACACACGTTACTTCATTTCTTTCCCAACATATATAACATGCATATGGATGGACCCTAAGCATATATGTACATACAAATGAGAGTATTTAACACACTTTATGATGCATGCTAAGTAATCTATTTATGGAAATTTAGAAGTTGAATATGCATGATTATGTTTAAGTAGAAAGAGGTTTCCTTATCCAAATTTTCACATACACACATGAAAGTAAGAAAGGCATAAGTGAGTACAACATCATTGTTAACCAGAGGTGTAAGGTACAAGATCAACTTAGGGCTACTTAAAGCCTCACAATCTCAGGGTTGTCCAGACTAATATACCACTTTTCTTAAATAGAATCACGTGTATAAAAGAAATGAAATAGAAAAGTTGAATGCAAAAGTTGTTTAATGGATTTATTTTATTTTATGCAATTTATGTATGCAAGTATAGGTAACCCTTCTTGGGTGATAGCATAAGGATGAATAGAGCATGGAATTAAGTAAGTGTTGGGTTCTTTTCAAATGAACCCTAGATCTCACTAACTCCTATTCAAAATTATGCCAATATAAGAAAGAAAAGAAACCTATGCTAAACATGCCTTTATAATCTATCACATGCAAACTCATAATTAAAAATATAAGTAGCAAACTTTCAAATTTGGTTTTTGATTTATATCTTTTTAAAATAATTTGGAATTTAGTAGTGATAATAGCCATGCATATTTCTACTTTAGCCAACACATGCAAATTGACATAAAGTAAACAATTTTGTTTTAAATTTTGAATTTTAAAATTATGAATGCATGACATCACATGACATACAAATTTAACATGTTGGGAAAAGATTCAAAGAAATGAAAGCATGTAAACAAATGCACTTCACTTAAATCCTAAAGACATTCTTGTAGAATAAGAAAGTTTAAAATAAATCAAAGTGAATTCAAAGTGATTTTTGTTTAGTTTGAAGTTTGATTTAATTCTAAAAAGGTGATATGAGTTTGTTGTTCCTAACCCATACCCACATGTGTTTGTTATTTTTCTTTAATTTTTTTGATAATTAGATCTATTTTTGTGCATTGATTAGGTTATGGTATGAATTAAGTAACTTAATTAACCCTTACTTACACCACCTTAGACTAATTAAACAAGTATTATGAGCCAACGAGATGAAATAAAACTCACAAGGAATTTAAATTTGCAATGCACCTAATAAGAAAGAGGCCTAATGCAATTTGGCTCACAATTAAAAGTTAATTAAGCTAAGAGGTTTAGCTTAAGTAATTTCAAAATACCCTTTCACACTTATGAATTAGGCTTTGATTTTCTTAATTGAACTTAGGCTATTAAACACCTAAGAATCTACTCAAAGTAGATTAATTAAGTTCTGGAACTTTTTATAAATTTTAGAAATTAATTAAGGGGATAATAAATGAATTAATCATTAATTAAGAGGAGATTAAGGAGAGAAGAGAGGGTTTAGGGAATAGCTTAGGGGAAATGCCCATAAAAATATTACATAAATCTCATACTTACTAGATCTAACCTTAATTAATCCTAATCATGGATTAAAATTACTAATTACACCTTAATGATCCTTAATTACATAATGAGGGTAATTAGGAAATTCATATGCAATTCTTATAATCAAACCTTTAATAAATCCCAAAAAAATTAGGGGAGGCAGAAGTCATCCTCTAAAAAATACCCAAGAAATTTGGGATTAATTAGAGGCGTAATTAAAAAGTAATTAGCAAAATAAACTTTTCAATAAAACCCAAATTCAGAGAAAAATATAATTCAAAACCCATTGAAATTAATTTTAAAATATTCTAGAATAAATTATCTTTCCATAGGATTTTATTTCATAATTTTCTGAATTTTTTAGAAGGTGATAAGATACTTAAGTTAATTAGAAATTAATTAAGCATTTTAAGTAATCCCATGGCTCATGCTGCGATGCTCTGACGCTTTACACGCCACGCGTGAGTTACTTAAGTTATCAAATCTTGGGTGGCATGATGCTTGATCACATCCATCAAAGATCGGATGCGAGATCTCCCGTTTTAAAAAACAGATAAAAGGATTTTTAAATATGGGAAATTATCTCAACTGTCCATCTAAAATGCACGGATGGATAGCTGAGATCTCCCAAGTTCTTCCCCTTGATCAACAAAGGCCATCCATGATCAAGGGGATGTTCCAAGCTCGATCTTGCATGGATTCAAATTGAACTCAACCCACACCATCTAAAGCTAAAGAGCGGTAAATCCAACGGTCAAAAATCCTCGGGGTGAAAATTTCTTTCACAAAGCTTCACACCACATTAAGTTTAATGGTTGAATAATCCCATACCTCACTTGAGGTGACCACACTCACCCTTAAGCTTCATTTGCTAAGTGGTTGAAAGTATGAGCACTTGAGGTTGAGTGAATTGATGTATGGACCAACTCCTCCATAGCTAGCTTGCAGCTTTGATCCAATTAGGTCCCTCCCTACCTTTGGAGCTTGGAAAATAACTTAGGTGAGCTCGACTTGGTCACCTAAGAGTGCTTGCAAAATGAATTGCAGTGGATTGAAGTGTGGAAGAGGTTGGCAATTCAATGGGCCTCCCCTATTTTTAAAGTCTGAAAATCGAGAAATGGAGTTTTCAAATCCTCTCTAAGAAGCTTGGGAATACTCTCTGATGCTTTCTATGAGTTCCTTAGCTTCAATCGATGGAGGGGAAGTGGGAATTGAATTGAATTAGGGGGAGTATATCTCCCCCTTGAAGGATCGGATGATCGACAATGCACTTACCATTTTGATCCAATTAAGCTTAGGCTGTGCATTGTTTGATTAGTTAGGAGTGTGCACATGGTCGGTTTAAGACAAGGAGTGGATTGCCAACCTCCCATGTGCCTTAATTTGAGTTTGAGGGGGAGTTTGAATTTTGTATTTTGACCTGTAGGGTCGGGTTTGGTCTAGGGACCAATTGGGCTGACCCAAACCCATTGGGTTGGGTGCACCACTCTCCCTTAGGTCCCCTTGAGCTTTTAGGAAAGCCTCAAGTGAATGTGAAGAGGGTATGACCACATTACCCATGGATTAGGCCAAAATTTGTTCTATGGCCTAAGGGTAGAATGGCCATTTTGTTGATTTTTCACTTTGGGTATGTTGGGTATGTGGAGAAACTAGGTTTGGCTAAGTTTCATGAGATTTGGAATTCATTTGATAGGGTTTGGCTCATGTTGACCTATTTAAGTCAAAATGGGTCAACTTGGGTCAAGTTGAGCAATTGGTTGAATTGGGTCAAACTAAGGGTTGGGTCAAGTTCATATGACCATTTGAAATATTTTGGTGGCTTTAGTTTGATATGGTTTGATCAAGATTCAGGCTAAGTCCATTAATGAAAAATTAAGGGACTTAAGAAATTTCAAGGATTTTAAATTTGGAATTTAATTTGAGAGTTTGATTTGATTGATTTATATTTATATTTCATTTAAATATGTGAATATAAATAATAATATAAATAAGTTTTGAGAAAATCTCAAGGATTTTTATTGATTTAGATCATGGTGAGGCTAAGTCCATTAATGGAAAATTAAGGACTTAAGGAAAATTTCATGAATTGATTTAGAATTTTGAGTTTAGCTTGATTGGTTTGAATTTATATTTCATTTATATATGTGAATATAAATAAGAATATAAATGTATTATGAGAAAATCTCAAAGGTTTGAATAGGTTTTGATCATGATTTTGGCTAAGTCCTTGAGGGAAGATTAGACGAAAATTTGACTTAAGAATTTTGATGAATTTTGATCATGGGTTTAATCATAGATTTCAAGCATGGATTTCAATCATATGGAGTTCATTTGAATTTGGAGAAAATCAAATAGAATTGATTTGGAGTTTAACTTGAAAGAAGAAAAGTGAGGAATGGTTTAAGCTAAGGGTAGGAAATTTTCCTAACACCCCTAAGGCATGACATATTTTTATGGCTAACTCTTCTAAGTCTCTAGGGCTAGGTTTGAGTGTCCACATAATCACTAGATGTGTCTTTGGACTAAGGAACTCCTAAATTCTAAGAGGAGTTCTATGTCTAAGATGGAGGTGTTGAGAGCTCATCCTAGAAATGAGGTCAACATTGTCTAAGAGAAGTCCTATGTCTAAGATGGAGGGGTTGAGAGCTCTTTCTAAAAATAAGGTCAACAAAAAGTACCCAATAGGTGAGGTGTGACTGACAAGGAACATCGCACGTATTAGTGTTGATCAAAATGATCAATCATAGACAATCACAAGCATTAATAGAAATGATCTACTCCTAACCCAAGGTGTAAAAGAAATCCAGAGCTTAGTGCAATGTAACTCTACTCATGTCAAGGACATAAGAGAGGGAAGGAGGAATCTACTAGGGATAGAGTGTGAACCTTCCACTAGGGAAACAGGTTCAAATTATCCACAAGAGAATGAGAGGTTTGATTTAAGTCTCACTAGGGAGAAATTAATTTGATTTGTTTAATTTATTTTCATTATTGTTTGACTCCACTGAGGGAAGAGGGTTGAATTTATTTTAGATTTTTAGATTTTGGATTTTGAGATGGGCTCTGTTGGTTTGTGAGGGATAGCACTGAGTAGGAGCCATGGAGGTCTAAACCTAACTCAGATTTACCAATCCAAAGGGATAGCCTACTAAACACATAGTAGGAGTAGCCAACCAAAGGGATTCCTTTCGGTGTGCAATGGTCAAGTTAGGAAGAAAGCTTGGGGACTCACAACTTCCAAAATAAGGGACCACAAGGATGATCGGTTGGCAAGGCAACATATCAAACCCGACCTAGGGCTGACTATTGAGTGAATGTCGCTAGGAGACTTAAATCAGCTCAAAGATAGTTAATGATTAATTTCATTCTTTAATTTGTCTTGATGGATTTCATTGGTTTGCGATGGATCACACTAAGAAGGAGCTTGTATTAGCCTAGACCTATCTCAAATTTACTGAACCAAAGGGAATAGCTTCAAGCCAATGGGAGAACTATCCGACCAAAGGAGTGGTTTGCAATGATCAATTCAAAGGAAGAAAGCTCGGGACTCACATCTTTTACTACAAAAGATCACTGGGGTGATGGGTTGCTTTGGGCAACAAATCGAACCCGACTTAGTCGACGAGAACATCATGCTAGAAAGAATGCATCATGCTTACATCTCCAATATCACCGCTTGTCACAAAATAGATTGAACCCCACCTAAAGGTGACTGTATAGTGAGTACCAACTCAAGGATATATCTCAACTCAGGTAATCAGGGGAATTCCTATAGGGAGTTCTACTGACACTACCCTAAAGATAGGATGCCTGCTTGGGAAAAGGGGCCCTTTGGGGGCTTGAATTTCTAATCCACAAACAAAAAATTTGTTTGTTTATTTTAGTTTGTTTATCGTGGACCCTATTAGTTTGTGATGGATCAAACTGAGAAGGAGCTTATATCAGCCTAGACCTATCTCAGATTTACTAAACTAAGGGAAAATCTGCATCCGCTAAACAAAATTTTCAACCATAGGGGTGGCTACCATGAAGGGGGGTTATCCAATCCAAGAGTATCCCAGGTAGTATCTAAATGGGGTCACAAAGGACGTGATCCAAATAAAGTTCTGGGAGTAATGCTTAAATCCAAAACCCTGGAGAAGATGACATGGCTAGTCATATCAATAGTATTGGTGGCCAACTCAAGGAGATAGTGTGGGGACTCACATCATCCAAGAGTGGTGTATCCACTAGGTGAGTCACTATCAACATAGCGAACATCAACCAACCTAAGGTGCCCGTTGGTTTGCAACAATCAGCCTAAGAAGAAAGTGTGGGGACTCACATCCTCCTATAACGGAACTGATTGCTACGATAGTCTGTCTTCGACTCGACAGGTGCTATCCGATCTAAGGCGACTATTGAGTGAATGCCACTGGGGACTTACATCGACTCAAATGTAGTCAAGAGGAAAGGAGCCCTTGGGGAACTTATCCTGAACCTCAAATATATGACCTAGTTAGATCATGATGATTAGTTCAAGAAGAAAGCGTGTAGGCTTACATCCTCTTAAACAAAGTCAATCATGTGGTAGCTTATTGTCTATACAGTGAGGTCTACCAGACTAATAAGTCGCTCATTGGTTTGCAATAATCAAGTCAGGAAGAAAGCGTGAGGACTCACATCCGTTAGATAAATGACCACTAGGGTGATGTACTAGCAAGGTAGCATGTTAGCTTAACCTAGAGCAGCTAATGAGTGAGTGCCACAGGGGGCTTGCTCCCACATCAAAATAGCCTGAGATAAAAGATTTGTGTTTATTTTTTATTTATGTTAAAGGGAATAGGATGCCTATTAGGTTCTCTTACACCTATCAAAAACATGTTGGGGAATTTGATGAAATGGTGCCATGAATGGCAGCTAAAATTCCACCAAGAAAGGATGTCGCTTGGGTTCTCTTATACCTAACTTAGTTGTGCTAGTCGAAATAGGATGCCTCTTGGGTTCTCTCACACCTATTCTAGTAACACTGGGAAATGTGTTTAATTTGTGTTTATGTTGTGAAGAAGGATAGGATGCCTCTTGGGTTCTCTTACTCCTAACCTAAACATGTCATGGTGGATTTGCAAGACAAGCAGATAACACTCTGAATGAAGAGAAGATTTTGATGAATTGGAATGAAATTTTGCTCTTTTGTTGATAATTGTTTTCAAACATATTTTATGGGTAATATTTTTCAAATATAGATCATTAATTGGAAGCATCGGGTGTTTCCCATCACAATCAATGAGCTGATAAGATCCTCCTTGGTAGGCCTTCTCTATGACAAGGGGTCTTCCCAAGTGGGTTCAAACTTGCCTCCCATATTTTGACGGGCAACAATTAATCTCCTTAAGACTAACACAAGTTCTCCTACTTGGAAAGACCTAGGGCGAACCAGCATGTTGTGAGCTTGAATCATTTTGGTCATGTACAACTCGAGGTTCTGACATGCCCGTAGACGACTCTCCTCCAAAACTTTGAGCTATTCTAACCGCAACTTTGTATTCTGCTCCGTAGTGATCTTGCTACCCAATGTCATCCTTAGTGATGGGAGTTAAACTTCTAAAGGTAAGGCTTCGGACCCATACACTAAGGAAAATGGGGAAGACTGAGTTGGAGTTTGATATGTGGTGTGGTAGGCCCACAAGGCTTCAATTAACTTCTCATTCCATTGCCACTTGTTTTCATCAAGATTCTTCTTTAGTATTTGGATGAGAGTTTTGTTGAATGCTTATTCTAAGCCATTTGCTCTGGTGTAGTAGATGGTGGAGCATTTCTAATCTATACCGTATCTTCTAGCGAAGCTGTTGATCTTGGTGCTTTTGAATGTAGTGTCATTATTAAATATAATTCATCGAGGCACCCCAAACCTATATACAATATGGTTTCTAAAAACTAAAGCACATGCAGCAGACTCTCTGAGTGGAATTTCCTCCACTTGAAAAATATAGTGCCTAAGATGAACCGATGACCCTTGGAAGAAGGAGGATCGATCGAACCCATAATGTCGGTACCCCAACACTCAAATAGCCATGAAGCTAATGTAGGGTGTAGAATGTTGGGTGGTTGATGTAAGACCGCATTGTGTACCTAACACTAATGGCATCTCCTAGCTACATCCATGCAGTTTGTAATCATTGAAGGCCAATAGTATCTTAGTCTCTTGATCTTCATCTTCATCTTTGGACCAGATTGATGCACTCCGCATAGACCTGAATATACCTCAGTTATAATGTCATGGGCTTCGTGTTTATCTAAACAACGTAACCACATTTGATCAAAGGACCGTCGATACTGGTGGCCATCAACGAGATCTCTCTATTTCACCTGATGGGCTTGTGACCTTTCTTGAGGTAGTTTGTCGGTATTCAAATAGTCTATGAATGGTTGCCTCCAATCTAGCTCATTGTCCTTATAAGCAATGACAACCTCCCTTTCATGAGAAAGTCACTTGATGAGTTCAGCATCAATAAGGGATAGGACTTATCTATTTTGGACCCTTATTGGAATGGACTCATCTTCCGGACATGCCAATTCTTTAGCATGTTTTGCCAAAGCATCTGCTACTGCGTTCTCTGCTCAGGGAACCTTGTAGATAGTGACTTCAAGGATTTGGGCCAACAACTTCATGGTATACTCATGGTAATGACGAAGCTTGGGTTTGAGAATCTTGTAGGACCCGACAACCTAATTGATGACCAACTAAGAATCCCCAAAGATGTTGATGCTCTTGACACACACTGTGATAGCTAACTCTAGATCAACAATCAAAGCCTCATACTTAGCTTCATTGTTGGTGTAGGGATTAGAGAAATAGTATGAGAATCTCATCACACCACGGTCTAGAGTTAAGAGAAGTATTCCTATGCCTACCTTTCCTAGAAGAGTAGATCATGGTGCTTCTCCTTTATGAAAAGAAGCTGCACCATCAAAATACATCCCCCATCGGCAGTTGTCAACCTCTCCTAAGTTCATGATTTGTTCATCAAGGAGATCATCACTAAGCAGGGAATCAGTAGGAAGTGGGTGTACTGCTAAGAAATACAACACCCGGATAGCGTTGGCCATGTTATGAGATACTGCAGTGAATTGGTTATGGAAATCAAGTTCACCTTATGAGAAAGCATATAGTGTCATAGCTTTTTAGATGTAAAGATCAAAGCTAGTAATGTTTCTCAATAGGTGGGTTGTTCAATTTAGTAGGAATCAGATGATGGCTGAGGTTGTAGAGAGGACTCTCCTTCCCTTCATCATTAGTTTGGGCTAACAAAGCAGGAGAGTCATCCAATGCAATAGTAGAGGATGAGTGGCCGTGATAGGATGTTAGAAGGCTTCACCAAATACTGCTTGATATCATCAAAGGTTTGCTAGTACTTGTCATCCCACTTGAACTTGGTGTCTTTCTTGACAAGTGCTAAGAATGGCTTGCATCTCCCCGATTGGTTCGAGATAAAGTGTCTCAAATATGCCAACCATCTTTGGAAAGATCTAAGTTGAGTTAAACTTTTAAGAGGTGATATTTCTAAGATAGCTTTGATCTTTTTTGAATCTATTTCTATTCCCTGATGTTGGATAACAAACCCAAGGAATTTCTCTAAAGCTACTTTGAATGCACACTTCACGATATTCATTTTGAGGTTATAGTATCTTGACCATTCAAAAACTACTCTCAAGTCAAAGATCTGATCTTCCTTTTCTTTACTTTTGACTACTAGATCATTAACATAGCATCCAACTTGATGATGATTGAGTTCGTTGAAGATCTAAGTCATGGCCCGTTGGTATGTAGCAATAATATTTTTAAGGTCAAAAGGCATGACCCTATGACAATAGATTCTGATCAGGGCTCAAAAAGTAGTGTCTCTTTCATCCTCGGAGGCCATCTTAATTTGGTTGTAGCCAGATGACCCATCCATGAAGGATAAAACTGCATGAGATGAGGCGATGTCAACCATTAATTCTGGTATAGGAAGAGGAAACTCATCCTTAAGACATACCTTATTTAAGTCCCTAAAATTGATGCATATGCGAGTTTGGCCATTCTTCTTATTAACTAGGATAACACTGGCTAACCAGGTAACCAACATCGATTAGTTTCTTGACTTAAGAAATGATTTGTTGTTTGATTTCTAATCGCATGCATCTAGGAGCTTGCTTGATAGGGATAGTGCTAGGATCTATTGCTAGTTTGTGGATTGCTATGTCAGGAGATAATCCAGGCATCTCTTCATAACTTCATGCAAAATAGTCCTTAAACTCAATTAATAGCCAAACTAAGTCATTGATTTCTTCTTCATTTAGCAATGAACTGATGTATGTCGGACGTGGATTTTCTTCTATCCCGGGGTTGATTTCTTTAAGATTGTCAATTGTTGAATGGATCTCTTCTTCAAATTCTGGAGGTGCATCTTTGATTTGGAGATCATCTGGATCATCTGAAGTTTCTAAACACACATCCTCATAAGAGCTGGTTTGGTGAAAAGAGCCTATCAGACTGTAGATGGTTGGTGACAACTAAGTAGTAATCATCATCCTCAAATGGACCCACTACACCGAATCCTAGTCATGATCTTGATTGTGCATCCCTACCTATTTTATTCCATAGCTTTTTGAAGTACTTTGACTTATTCTTGGACCATGAATAAAGAATCAAACACTTCTTTTCAATATTAATAACACAAGGCGAGTACCAATTAAAAGGTAATTCCATTAATTCTTTATATGAATTCTCCTCAAGTTCTACATCAACTTCAAGACTTCAGAAGGATGATCCTAAAAAGAATCTCTTCGGCTTGACATCCCTAGAAGATTGAGAGGCTTCCTTAACAACTAAACCTTCAACTTTTGAGATGAAAGTGTTAGAGCTAAGTTCCCAACACGCTCGATAGTTTTACATACATTTAATTGAATACTTTGCTTTGTCTCGGAGGCCCATCTTCATCAGTGCTCAGTGTCACCTCCAATGAAACCCAGAGGGTTTGGTATAATCACATTAGACTCATCCTCCGAGGATTCCAAGTCTATGTGAATAGGGGGTACTTATGAATTGAACATAAACCTTATTGGTGGCCAACTATGATCTTCCACCTCCGAACCGCCTTCATCTCCTCTCTTCTGTGGAGGTCGAGTCATCCTACCCATATGTCCATATGATGGAATGAACTGTGGGTGGAATGGATATGGGGCACCATTTCTTCTTCTTTTCACTTTCTTTTCTTTTTCACTTTCTTTTCATTTTCTTTTTGAATTTGAATTTTGTCCAAGTTCGAGAAAGGGTGTTTTGAGGAAGATAGTAGGTTGCATTCATATATCTCAACCTCTAATTAAAAATGGCTTTTCATCTCTTTGACAAGACTCAATCCCATCCTTCGAACTTGATGCATTGATGGAGGAGGAAGAATCTTGTTTTGATGTATCCAAGGCCTAGAAAGCAAAAGGAATGAAGTATAATCAATGATATAAAACTTGGCTTCAATCTTCCACCTATCTCCAAAGGTAACACTATGGAACCTAAAGCTCACCTCATTCATCAATCTCTCATCATCCATCTCTGAGTGGAAGATCATCCTCAAATAAGGGTCTTTAGACTCATATTCACCATGCACCAGATCATGAGAATCTAAAGTCTAATCATGTCATCGATGTAGGGGGTGCTCGTCCCCAAGAAGGTCTTCATCTGAAAGTGATCCCTTGGCTTCAAATAATGTGCCTCCTCCAATAGCCACCGAAGCTAAGCATATCTTTGATCAAGGAGAGCCTTGATTAATGATTCTCATCTCTTTGATAAGATAAGGGCATCATATGCTTAGCTTAGATGACAACTTTCGTGAGAGAGACATTGTAGTCCACCTCTGATCCTCCAAGCATATCCAAGGGTGGAGCATCATGGAGGGCTTCTGATCCCAACTAATGACTTGTCTCTCTTGAGGTGCTACCCCAGAGGTAGAACCTTGCCACTGATTTGACTTCATTGATCTTTGTCAGGTAATGGAAGATTCTACCCGCATCGTGCCTACCTACGCCTTCTCCTATGGGACCCTCAAATCGATGATTCCAAGTCTATCTCAAGAGGTGAACCCATGTATTGTAGGAAGTCCAACTCTCAAATCGAAAGAGGAAGATCAAAATTATTATAGTTATTTAGACTTGAAGAGTTATCATTAGAATGAGACAACCCATTAGTGACATATAATTCAAGCTAGCTTTATTTTTCAATTTCTTGGATTTGATAGGAGGTACATAGTAAATCAAAGTAAGAGGAGAGGATTTGATGCCCTCATCCACCAATACAAGATGTCTACTAAGAAGAAGAGCTAGTCAAATAGAGGTGTCATGTGAATCAGAACTGGACCGGAGGTTGACTCAATGGTTGGTGGCTATCCGGCCGGCACATGTTGCTACCTGATAAGCTCCCTTTCTAGTTGGTTTTGGCAACTTGCAAACCTTCTTGATGTTGGAGGTTTGAGTCAGCAGCAAGGAAAGTTTCTTAATTTTCAAGATAATTTTCTTAGAGGTTTTGGATAAAGAGATATTCCAACCTTCTTTGGTTTTGAAAAGATCGCAAGTATCCCTAAGGATTACCCTAATGGAATTAGATGGTTGTTCCATAAGGTACTCCTTTGGTATGACTATAGCACTGGTTTTGAAGCTATGTTCAAGCTAGTCCTTAAATGTGAACCAATCTTCCAAAACATGACCTAGCATATGGTGGTAGGAAAAAAAATTAGAATCATTGCTTTTTTTCCACTTCCTCCGATCTCCTAGGTTCGGGTAGCTAAAATCAAGCTTCTTTAAGAGATTCTTAAAGATCTTCCTGATTACCTCCCTCCTAAATGAATAAGGCTTATTAAGTTTATCCAAAGAGTATAGACCATGGGCGGTATGTGTATCATTGCTGATGAAGTGGTCAGGAGAGGTGGTGCGGGCCTGGAGGTCATGTGGAGGCCGGTGGTCGGTGGAAGAGGTGGAAGTGTCTGGGAGCACGTCTCAAATTCTCTCTGTTCCCTTGTCTACTACTACCACCGCCTTTCTTCTCAAAAGCTTATGTTTGCTTTGATTGGTCAAAAAAGGCAACTATTGGCTTCTTGTAAGAGCCTTGTTAATTTCTCAAAGTTTTGATGGTGAAACCTTGAGCATGAAGGCTAGGCCATGGATATTCTTAAGATAATGTCAATATTATTGTTTGGTATTTCATACTCAAATTATGCATCGAGAATGTAATCAATGAGGACTCATTAGGTTTGTTGAGCACAATGAGATCCTACATACCCTTTGCTAAAGAAACCTCTTGATGAAGAGTTCCAACTCAATAAAAAGTCTTCACCGAACTATTGGGCAGTTCAACGTACCAATCAAAGCTGCTGCTAAAAGAGATGAAGAAAAGCATCAGCCAAGCGTAATCTGGCCCTAAAATGCAATGATACCGTTCCCTACCGCCATCGGCTGAAAGAAGGAGGCACAAAACCTTAGGATATTGGTGGCATCAATTCTGTAGGGTCTACCCTTTGGAACTGATGATCCTCCTTGGGCTTGAGCCAACACTTCTCTCACCTGCTGCTCAACCATAATCTTGATATCTTTTTTTGTATTGAGGTACTATTCACTACCTTCCTATACATGCTGGTGCTACCTTGCTCTACTAGAGGTAAAGTCCTGGTTGGATCCAAGACATACCAAACTCCATTAATTTATAATAAGATGGTTGTGCTTTGGTTAAGTGTTGAGACTGCTGCTAACAAGTCCTTGAGCTAACTTGCCATCCTATCTATTTGCTCATCTTTCTATTTTAATTACTGTTGGAGGTGTTGGGATGAGTAGGCTATGCCTTCCTGCTCGGCCTCAGCACCTTCCATAGTCTGCTGCTCACGAAGGAGAGAACCCCGGGTATCTACCATGTGAAGCCCCACTGAATCTTCCAATAGATCATCCTCATGGGATCAAAGCTATTTTTCTCCTCATCGGACCAGTCAAACCCAAAGATCTCCTTCTTCTCCATGAGATAATAATGGCTATCATCTAGAATGATCTCAACAAGCACAAAGGATCTAGGTGACCTATGGTGGGATCACTATCATGTATGAGGCACCGCACCTCCCTAGGAGTTAACCTTGAGGGATATACCGGAAGAAATATGCTTCTGGTTGTCACTGAATCTATATGGAGTGACACTCCTAGGAGGATCTATCATCATAGGTGCAGCTGAACTATCATCCTTTCCTTTGAAAATTGCTGCAACCATCTTTATATTTTATTACGGTGGTGGTGGTGATGGGATGACTATGATACTTCGAGGTCGTCATTCCTTCTTCACCACTACTGAAGGAAGAGTGCTCACCTGCCACGAGAAGTAGATGGGATGGGATCTCGACATAGCCGATCACCAATGGGGTCCTCTTCTCCCCCGATGTGACCTTCATGGCCTTGGCTAGAATAGGAGATGTTGGAACATGTACGGGTGATGGCATATGCAGAGAAGAGTGGTGTGGTGGAGGCATCACCGACTCTCTCGGGATAGTAGTTGTTCTCCTATGATGTGCATTCCCCATAAGTAAGATACTATCTGTAAGGTCGGCACGGGTAGCACATCGATCTAAAAAATCCATAAGTGTGGAGGCTGCTGACTATCGGTTATACCTCTGGCGCTCCCGACTAGTGACATGAACTGATGTGCAGGCTTCTCTAGCCCACTACTGCCTAAGCTGCCTACCCACACTATGGGGAATGATTGATCTCAAATCAAATTGAGTCTCAGACTCAGATCATCTGTAGGCTCTGCTTACTTGGTGTAAAACTGAATGGAGACCAGCATACGACCTCCTCCTCTCACTGACTGGTGCCTGGTACTAAACCGCTTATAGAGGTGAAGAAAAATCCTAGTAACATCCTCTCTGTCAAACCCAAAGAGAGGATGGAATTAGTTTGATATAACCAACAGGGAAACTATCGTGGGAAAATTCTCTACAACGGATTGAGTAGCTGCCTCCATCTCCTTAGCAATGCGAGTGTGGTACCACTTTATCATGCGGTTCTTGTTTCTCCTTTGGGTTTTGGTAGGGTGAGCAAAGTAAGATCTAGACAAAACCTCAAAAGAAGGGGAGACAATCCCTGGGATCAAGGGAGCCTTCCCCTTGGATGGTGTTAGTGAGTGGGTGCTAGCCTTAAATGTTGCAGCATGGGGAACAATCGGGCATATTAACACTGGAACTAACACTGGCACAGATACTTTTACTGTGGGAATTTCCACTGCCTTCCTCTTTAGTGAAGGAATATTTGAGTCAGACGACATGTCGATCTGGATGACTGGCTTCTACCCGGTCATCATACTCTTACTAACAGCCGTGAGGGGAGTGCCCTCACATGTAATCTTGGCCCCCTTGAAGCCCTGACCAAAGTGTATGTGGTGGGCATAGTTAGATCGGGGAAGGCTGGCCTGATCCAGAGCCAAGTCCATCCCATGAGAAAACGAGAACACATACTTTTGGGCTACCATTGAATCAAACTGTACTGAACTGAGATTGAAAAATTGACAAAAGCTGACCAAAACTACAATGTCGAAAACAAACATGAATTTGATTTTATTGCTTTATTGATTTTTAATTTGAATTTAGAATTTGAACCCACACTCAACATCTTGAAAGTGTTAAGTCGGACTCAAATGGATTTAGAAGAGATTTTAAGGTTTGATTGGATAGGAATTTTTGAATTTAGAATCCAATTTCAACAAATTTGAGTATGTTGAAAATGGGTTCAAATATTTTTGGAGAGATGCTTCCATAGGTTCATATTTGAATTTTGAGTTTTGATCTTAAGGACCCTTATTTAACAATTTTGGGTATGTTAAAGTAAAGGGTCAATTGATTTTGTTTTGGAATTGTGATTTTTTGGAATTTACTCACTTAGTAATTTGAGTAAGCTAAGTGACATGTTTGAAAATAATTTCTTCTTTTTGTTTCTTTGTTTGCTTTATTTTGTGAATCATTTGTGATTTTGAAAGAAGGAATCTCATTTAGCAAATTTAGTATACTAAATGAAGAATCCAAGTGTGTTTTTTTTTGAAATTTTTTGAAAATAGGACTTCTAAAAATTTTGAGTATGCTATGAAAATCTTGATGTGTTTCTTTTATTTTTAAAGATTTTGATTTTGAAAAATAAAATCCTTAGTAAATTTAGGTATGCTAAGGAAATCCTAATGTGTTTCTTTTATTTTGGATTTTGTTTTGAAAATAGAGACTTCAATTTAGCAAATGTGGTATGCTAGAATGAAGTTCCAATTGTTTTTTTTTTATTTTGGATTTTGTTTTGAAAATGGAGACTTCACTTTAGCAAATATAGTATGCTAAAATGAAGTTCTAAAAGTGTGTTTCAGATTTTGCTTTGAAAAATGGAGACTTCACTTTAGCAAATGTGTGTGGTGAAATTTTTAATTTCTAAAGAATAAAGATATACTTCCATCTTCACTCTATGCAGAATAAAATGAAGATAGAAATATACTTCTCTTCTTTATATGCATTTTTAATACACGTAGATCTAGATGTTTTTATTGAGGGTAATCGGATACGACATTGAGGAGAGGTGTACTATCTCAAAAGATAGAAATTACCACACTACAATGGACCTAATCACCTCAACAAGGACTCCTAAGGACAACGGGTCTGCATGTGAACCAAAGATTCTTCCTCTACTTTACATGAAAAAGTAAAGTAGGGTATATTTTAAATTGGTTCGTTAAGTTCTCTACAAAGACAAGCCCCCATAGTTAATTACATCCTAAGGAATGAGATCCCTTAAG
Source organism: Cymbidium sinense (assembly GCA_021442155.1). Lineage (NCBI taxonomy): Eukaryota > Viridiplantae > Streptophyta > Magnoliopsida > Asparagales > Orchidaceae > Cymbidium > Cymbidium sinense. The sequence continues at coordinate 33,419,010 of CM038215.1, forward strand.
AATACTCTCAATTAACATAAATGATCATTGTCTCCAAATATTTTAATAAGGTAGGGCTATCAATCGATTAGTTTATTTTGAAGATCAAATGGGGTTTATCAATGACAGAGTTATTATCGAAGCCAAATGAAGATAAAAAGGAGATGCTCATGATGCTAGGAAGCCTTCCTAGCTTGCATCTCAAACTATCCTACGATTGGGCTTTACATTTTTTGAAATTGATTTAATTTATTTGAGTTGAATTTTTCATTAGAAATTTAAGGCTTATGATTCCAAAACATAAGATTATGGAAATACCTAAGAGGTGAGAATTTATGCTTATGGCCCACAAAGGGGAGATGAAACCTCATAACCTAAATCTAGGAAGCTTTGGTGATGAACAAAAGCACAACCTAAATTTAAGGCAAAAATGGGTATTTAGTTTACTCCACAAGAGAGAATAAATCATCCGACTGCTTGGACTTACAACTGACTAGGGGTGGCAGCCAACTAACTGCTCATATGATTTTAAATTCATGTAGACAAGTCATATGCTTTATGCAAGATAGCTAAGTTGTTATTTATTTAGAAAGAGACTAAGTCCTTAAACTCACTCCCTAAAGAGACTAGATCATGTAAGGGTATGCTTCAAATGACTTAAATCTAATGCAAATTATATTACATTTTATTTTCATTTTTGGACAATCATTTGACTCAGGCTTATAGGATTTAAATGCCTAATGCATGAGAAGTAAGATTATTTGCCAAAATTAGCAAGAAGGGATGAGGTCTATTTTCACCATGGCTCTCAAAGGTGAAGCCAAGTTTCTCTGACAAAGGTGGAAGCCTTCCAATCAAGAGTAAAAATAATATGCATTTTTGCATGATGTTATAAAGAAATACTCATCCAGTTAAAGGGTTTCTAATTCTTTTATCTTGATTTTAGCCTAAGCTTTAAGTGAGGTTATGAGCTCTTTATTTTAATTTTGAATTGTTAAATTTGGTAGATGATTTATTTTTTCCTAAGAGCCTAATCCACATCCAGGCTTTACATCAAGCAAGAAAGAAACTAGGAAAAAGATGTCATCTAAATGCACAAGCTAAACAAATCATCAATTAATTTATAAAGCTAACACAAAAGAATAAGAGGCCATTTGTGGTCGGGTACTACCGTACAAACCCAAAAATAAATTGGGTAGCTGAGCTCTACCTTTATACAACTCGGATTACAAATGAATTAAGTATAACTAAGCAAGAAACTCATTGTTATGTGGGTCTTCAAGATTAACTTCTTCATTCTTCTTTTCTTCTTTCTTCTTCTTTTCTTCTTTCTTCTTTGGTTCCTTCTTTTGGATGGTTGGAAGGTGGTTGCTCCAAAGGCTTCACATGGTACATAAGATGAGATTTTATGACCAATGCTCATCCTAATCCCCATAACAATCATTCTAAAATCCTAATTACAAAAATTACATGAAAAAGAAAAGTAAATCTAGCTAATACCTGCAAAATTGAAATTAGCTAAACAAATCACACAAATCCTTAGCATGTATATTGGACTTATTTCCCCACACATGGGTGACTAAGTCCACCTGGCCTATTGGATTATGTTTAGGGGTATAAGCACCTGCACAGCAAAAGTATTTTTATTTTTATTTATTGCAGTGCCCCTTAAGCACAATTCTCTACACAGAATAATGATTAGACTAAATCATCCTATCATTCATTCTATTCACATTCACCCTAACATCCAAACTAAAACATATATCACAAAACAAAAGCAAACATTAAACCATGCACAACCCTAACTTAAAGCTAGAACTAGTGACTTAGCCTAATGTGTGGTGTTTTAGAGGTTTATGTAGTGTGCTTAGCTATGGCTTTAAGTTAGAATTTTCTACATGTGGAGAATGTTCAACATAGAGGAGGGTTTCATTTAAGTGGTTTAGTTATTCAGGGTTGATTTTATTTGGTGTTTTGATTGGGTTCAAATGAATCCTACAATTAATTACTAAGTTATAAAGAGAGGGAAAGAGAAGATAACTTCTCTTTCCTTCCCTAACCTAAGTAATTTCTAAAGTGGATTCATTTTTTAGTTTTATTTAGTGAATGTTTTATTATGTGTTTTAAATTAATCCTAAGTTTAGATGAACTCTAAATAAACCTATTCAAAAAGAAAGGCATTTTAAGATTAAATAAAGTCAGTTAAGATCACAAAACACACATCACTTCATTTCTTTCTCAACATGTATAACATGCATATGAATGAATCCTAAGCATATATATACAAACCAAATGGGAATTTTTAGCATACTTTATGATGCATGCTAAATAAGTTACTTAAGAAAATTTGAATATTTTTGATGAATGATTTCCATTAAATAGCGAAGGGGTTTCTTATCCAATTTTTGCATGCACATATGAATGTATGAAAGGCATAAGTGAGAACGACACCATTGTTAACTAGGGGTGTAAGGTACAAGACCTACTTATGGCTACTTAAAGCCTCACAACCCCGGGGTTTTTCAGACTAACATACCACTTTCCTTAAATACAAGCATGTGTACAAAAGCAATGAATGGAAAAGAAAGGATGCAAAAAGTTTGTGTTGGTTGATTTATTTTTGTTTATGCAATTTATATGTATAAGTGTAGGCATCCTTCTTAATTAATAGCATAGGAATGAACATGAGATGGAATTAGGCAAGTGTTAGGTTCTTTTCAAATGAACCATACACTTTGTCAAATCCTATTCAAAACTATACCAAAAGAGAGGAGAAGGAAAACTACACTAAGCACATCCTTATATTTTACTCACATGCAAGCTTATAAGTAAGATATAAGTAACACACTTTCTATTTTGATAATTGATTCATATATTTTGAAAATAATTTAGATTTAATAGTGATAATAGTCCTTCATATTCTTACTTTAGCCAAAACATGCAATTTGACATAAAGGAAACATTTTCATTTTAAAAGCATGAATGTATGAAATCATATGGCACACACATTTCGCATGTTAGGCAAGAACTAAAGTAATGAAATCATGTAAACCCATTCACCTTAATTAAGAAAGCTTAAAGCAAATTAAAGTTTATTTAATGTGATTTTGTTTGATTTTGAATTTGTAATTTAAAAAATGTGAGGTGAGTTTGTTGTTCCTAACCCATTCCCACATGTGTTTGATATTTTTGATCAATTTTTAGGTGACTAGATTTATTTTATATTTTGATTAGATTAAGGTGTGAATTAAGCATGTTAATTACCCCTTACCTACACTATCTTGGCATATTTAATCAAATAATTATGAGCCCATGAGATGACATAAAATTACACAAGAAATTTAAATCAGCAATGCACTTAGGAGGAAAAGGGTCTAATGCAATTTGGCTCTTGATTAATGATTAATTAATCTAAGGGGTTTAATATAAGTAATTTCAAAACACCCCTCACACATATGAGTTGAATTTTGATTTCCTTAATTGTACTTAGGCTTTTGAACACCTAAAAATCTACCCAACAAGAATTATTTGAGTTCTGGAAAGTTTTGGAATTTTATGAAATTTATTAAGGGGATAATTAGTAAATTAACCTTTAATTAAGGTAAGATTTAGGAATGAAGGGGGTTTAGGGAATATCTTAAAGAAAGTGCCCCAAAATTATTCCCTAAACCTCACATTCACTTAATCAACACTTAATTAGCTCAATCATAGGGTTAAATCACTAATTATAATCTTAATTAAATCTAATTACATTAAGGGAGTGATTAAGTAATAAATTAGTAATTCTCCTAATTAAGCCACCAATAAATCCTAGAAAAATTAGGGCTGACAGAAGTCATCTCTCTAATCATATCCAAGAAAGTTGGGATTAATCAGTGGATTAATTAGAGTGTAATTACAAAATTAATATTTCTAATAAAACTTAAAGTTTGAGAAAAGAACTATTCAAAATTAATCAAAATAAATTTTAGAATATTCTATGTTCAATTATCTTTCTAATACAATTTATTTCATATTTTCCTGATTTTTTTATGTTGAGATATGAATTTTAGAAGTTTAGGTGATTAATTATAATTAAATAAATCCCTAATTATATCACTAATCAATGCCACGATGCGTAGACTCAAAGATGTGTTTACATGTCGATTGGCAATTTAAAACATCATATCATAGTATCGTGTGTCACCGGCGCTCAATTCCATGTGCTCAAATTGAGTGTAAGAAAGATTCTCATGTGGCCATTTTAAATCATGTGCTCGGTTTGTCCATTGGGTTAGGTTGGGTGCACCACCCTCCTAGTGTTCACTTGATCCACTAGGAGAGTGTCAAGTGAGTATGAAGAGGATTTGACCAAATTTCAAGTAGAATTGACCAAAATTTACCCTATGGCCTAGGGATAAAATGGTCATTTCTCTACTTTTTGAATTTGGGTATATTTGGTATGTTGAGAAAATAGGTTTGGCTAAGTTTCATTAGATTTGGAGTTCATTTGGTATGGTTTGGCTCAAGTTGACCCATATAAGTCAAAATGGGTCAACTTGGGTCAAGGTGACCAATTGGTCAAATTAGGTCAAACCAAGAGTTGGGTCAAGTTCATATGACCATTTGAAATGTTTTTTGTGGCTTTGGTTTGATTAAATTTGGTTTAGGTCTGAATTTGGTTCATATGACTTCTTTTAGGTCAAATGGGTCAAGTTGACCAATTTGACCCATTCGACATATTTGAGCTAGGTCATGGGTAATTTTAGGTGTGGTTGGTCATATGAAGTAGATTGGTATCTTTGTTTCCAATCAATTTTGGTTAAGTTTGAATTTGGCTCAATATGATCCTTTAGGTCAAGTTGGGTTCAAGGTCAATTGGGCTAGGTTAGGTCTAGTTGGCCAATTAAGGCTTTGGTCAAGTTTAACAAGTGATTTTAGAATGAACTTGACCCATTGGTTTCAATCAATTTGACTTAGATCAAGTTTTGACACATTTTGACTTTTTAGGTCACTTGGGTCAACTTGGGTCAAGTGGCCAATTGGGCTAGGTTAGGCTCAAATGTTGACTTGGTCAAGTTCAAATATTGGTCATGAATGAACTTAGATCATTGGTTTTAATAAATTTGGCCTATGGTGAATTTTGGCTATGTCTTGACATGGTCAACCCTTAGGTTTGACTTGGTTTGACCCAATTTGAGTGGTTGATCATCTCATGATGATTGTTGATCATGATGAGAGGCATAGATGGGCTTAGATCAATCCAATTTAGTTAGGATTAGAATTTGGTTCATAAGGGTATTTTAGGTCACTTTGGGTCAAGTGAGCCTAAGTAGGTCAAATGGCTTGATCAAAGCTTGATTTGAGTTTGACTGAACTTGTATATGGACTTATGATTGAAATATAAATCCATTTGCAAGTGGTTTGAAGTCAAATAGGTTTAGATTCATTTGAAAATTTCAAGTTCAAAGGGTGAACATGAAATGGATTTTGCTTGATTTTTGAATTGAGTTTTGGTTAAGTGGTTGAGGTTTGTGTTTATATTTGGGTTCATGATTGAATGATTGATTGAATCGTGAAGGAAAATCAAGAGTTTGGCTTAATTTGAAGTTGATTTGGCTAAGTTCAAGAATTTGACTTGAAAGGCTTATGTTAGATTTTGAATAAGTTTGAGTTTGATTTTTGAAATTGGTTTGATTGATTTGAATTTATATTTTTATTTATATTTATGAATAGAAATGAGAATATAAATGGGTCATGAGAAAATCTCAAGAGTTTGAAGTGATTTGAAGATGATCTAGGCTAAGTCTTTAAGAGGGAAATTAAGGACATTGGAAAGATTTTGAATTAGGAATTTGAATTTTGGATTTAGTTTGATTGATTTGAATTTATATTTCATTTATATATGTGAATATAAATGAGAATATAAATGAGGTGTGAGAAAATTTCATGAATTTGAATTGATTTAGATTTGATTTAGGCTACGTCCATGAAGGGAAATTAAGGACTTAGAAAGATTTTGAATTTGGAATTTCAACTTGGAATTCAATCATGGATTTCAATCATGGGTTTCAATCATATGGCATTGATTTGAGTTTGAAGAAATCAATTAGGCTAGAATTGATTTAGGTTTGATGTTTATTTAGAGTTTGACTTGAAGGAAGTAAGGAATGTGGTTCAAGCTATAGGGTAAAAAAATTTTCTAACACCCCTAAGGCATGACCTATTCCTATGGCTAATTCTTCTAAGTCTCTAGAGCTAGGTTGAGTGTCCACCTAATCACTAGATGTGTCTTAAGACTAAGGATCTCTTAAAGTCTAAGAGGAGTTCTATGTCTAAGATGGAGGGGTTAAGAGCTCATTCTAAAAATGAGGTCAACAATGTGGTATGCCAAAATGAAGTTCCAATGTGTTTTGAATTTTGTGAAATGGACACTTCAGTTAGAAAATTTGAGTATGCTAAATGAAATCCCAAAAATATATTTCAAATTTTATTTTGGATTTTGTTTTCAAAATGGAGACTTCACTTTAGCAAATCTGGTGTGCCAAAAATGAAGTTCCAATGTGTTTTGAAATTTTGTGAAATGGAGATTTCACTTAGCAAATTTGAGTATGCTAAATGAAATTGCAAAAATGTGTTTTAATTTTTTGTGTTTTGAAAAGAGAGACTTCACCTTAGCAAATGCGGTATGCTAGAATGAAGTTCCAAACGTATTTTGAGAAATCTTATTTTTGTTGATTTTGAATAGAGAGATTTCCATTTAACAAATTTGTGTATGTAAGATAGAAATCAATTATGTTTTAGTTTTCAAAGGTGTATTTTCGTGTGTGATTATTACTTTTTGAGAGAGGAAATTCCAACCTAATCATATATCGAATATGTTAAGTGGCATTTCAAAATAATGTCATTTTATTTGAAAATGAATTATTCATTCAATAAATTTGGGTGTGTTGAATAGAGATATTCATATGTGCTTTTTAAAACTTTATTTTTGATTTGCTTGGAAATGAAACCTCCATTCAATAAATGTTGGTATATTGAATGGGGAGGTTTCATATGTGCTTTTTGAAAATTTAGTTTTGATTTTGATTAGAAATGAAACCTCCATTCAATAAATGTGGGTATACTGAATGGAGAGGATTCATATGTGCATTTTGAAAATTTATTCTTGATTTTGATTGGAAATGAAACCTCCATTCGATAAATGTGGGTATATTGAATGGAGAGGTTTCATATATGCTTTTTGAAAGGTTGAGAATTCCAACGTAACACATGTGGAATTTTTTGGGTGGAATTTCAAAGTTATGATTTTGGCTTGAAGATGTAACATCCATCCAACATATTTGGATATATTGAACGGAAAGACCCATCTTCAAATTTTGTGCTTTTTGAAAGTTTAGGATTGTTAGAATATATATATATATATATATATATATATATATATATATATATATATATGAAGTCTTCATCAAAATGAATTGAGTTAAGAAGTTCATTTGTACTTTTGGAAGTTATGATTGTTGGTTTTATTTTTGAAATAATTCTACATATAACAATTGTAAAAATTGTTAGATTTAGTGCAAATATTTTATTAAGTGTATTTTGAAAAAGTTCTTTTGGAAATTAAGACTTTTCATAAAGGATTTTTTTTCTTTATTTTTAGAATGAACCTTTCCTTACCATATAAATGGCAAGGAGGAATTCTTTTAATTATTTTCTTTTTATTTAGTTTTTGTTTTTACCCATTGGGGAACCCAACAGGGGTTTTAAGACCAACATGGGGTGAGGTCCTAAAACCTAAAGATGTTGGCTAACTTAACTAAAGATGAAATAAGCTAAGTGCCAATGGAAAGAAAGATAGTCTTGGATTCATATAAAAGTGCAAACCTACTATCGATACTTGGTGACAATGATTATTTACCAAAGATGGAGAGAGGAACAGTCCCCAGCGGCGTCGCCAGAAAAAAATGTGGTGAAAATATTTCTACCTTCATCTATCCTTTTTGAAAGAGGATAAATGAAAATAGAAATATACGCCTTATTGGGATGCCACGTAGATCCGCAGATGTTCTTATTAGGGTGATCGGGTACGACATTAAGGAGATGTGTACTATCTCGAAACATAGAAGTCACCACCCTACAATGGACCTAATCACCTCAATAAGGACTCCTAAGAAAAATGAAAATAAGTAGGGGATGCTTAAGATACTAAAAACCCTAGTAAGTATCCCAAACAACCCTATGGTTGGGCTTTACATTTTTGAAATTGAATTCGTTTGTTTGAGTTGAATTTTTATTAGAATGCTAGGGCTTATAATTCCATGATGCAAGGTCACGAAAATTCCTAAGAGGTGAGGATTTATGCTCGTAGCCTATAAAGGGAAATAGTCACCATTGAACCTAAATCTAGGGAGCTTTGGCGAGGGCCAAAAGCATGATCTAAATCTAAGGAAAAAATGGGTATTTGGTATACCTCCTTAAGAGAGAATAAACCATCCGAATGTTGGAAGTACAATCGCCTAGGAGTGACCGCCAATAAACTCCTCCTACGGTTATAAAATATGTAGGAAAGTCAAATGCTTTTGCAAGATAGCTAAGTTGTCATTTATATAGAAAGAGACTAAGTCCTTAAATACACTCCCTAAGAGACTAGATCATGTAGGGCATGCTTTAATGACTTAAATCTAATGTAAATTTTATTACATTTTATTTTTTTTATTTTGGATAATCAATTTGACACAAGCTTATGATTTATATACCTAATGCATGAGAAATTAGATTATGGGCCAAAATTAGTAAGATAATGAGGTGTGTTTCCACAATGGATCTCACAAGTCAAGCCAAGTTCTCTGGCAAAGGTGAAAGCCCTTCAATCAAGAGTGAAATAATATGCTTTTTATGCATGATATTAGAAAAGTAAGACAACATCTAACTAAGGGGTTGCTAATTCTTTTATCTTGATTTTAACTTAGGCTTTAGATGAGGATATGAGTTATTTATTTTTATTTTGAATTGATTAGTTTGATAGAAAATTTATTTTTCCTAAGAGCCTAATCGTCATCCAGGTCATACATCAAAGCAAGGAAGAAACTAGAAAAAGATATCATCTTAATGCGCAAGTTAAACAAACATCAATCAATATATAAAACTAGCATAAAAGAATAAAAGGTCATTTATGGTCAGGCTCCACTGTACAAACCCAAAAAATAAATTGGGTAGCCGAACTCTACCCTTATACAACCCCGATTACAAAATGAATTAATTCCAATTAAACAAGTAATCTATGTTATGGGGGTCTTCATTCTTCATTTCTTCTTTCTTCTTTTCTTCTTTCTTCTTTCTTGTTTTGGTTCCTTCCATTGAATGGTTGGAATGTGGTTACTCCAAAGGCTTCACATGGTACATAAGACATGATCTTATGATCGATGCTCATCCTAATCTCCCATGATAATCATTCCAAAATCCTAATTACAAAAGTACATAAAAATGGGAAAAAGGAAATCAAACTAACACTTGCAAAATAGAGATTATCCAAACAAACCATACAATCCTAAGCATGTATATATATAACTTGGAATTAACACCCCACATATGGGTAACTAAGTTCACCTGGCCTATTTTGGATTATGGGTATAAGCACCTGCACAACAAAAATAGTTATATTTTTATTACAGCGCCCCTTAAGCACAATCCCCTACAAAAGATAAAAGTTAGACTAAACCATCCTACCATTCAGTCTACACACATGCACCCTAACATCCATAATAAAACAAAATAAAATAAAAGCAAACATCAAACCATGCACGGCCCTAACCTTAAGCTAGAAATGGTTACTTAGCCTAATGTGTGTGCTATTTTAGGTTTATGTGGTATGTTTAGCTTGGATTTAAGGTTGAATTTTCCTAAGTATGAAATTGATCAACTTAGAGGGTTTGTTTCATGTAAGTGATTTAGTTACTTTGGTTGATTTTATTTTGCATTTTGATTTGGTTTAAATGAATCCTACAATTAATTACTAAGTTGTAAAGAGAGGAAAAGAGATGAGAACTTCTCTTTCCTCCCTACCTAAAGTAATTTTCTAAGGTAGATTCATATTTGATTTTTGTTTAGTAAATATTTCCTTATGTGTTTTAATTAATCCTAAGTTTAGATTTTTCTCTAAACAAACTATTAAAAAAGTCATTTTAAGATTAAGTAAAGTGAAATACTATCACAAAACACACATCACTTCATTTCTTTCCCATATGAATGAATCCTAAGAATATCTATACATGCAAATGAAAATGTTTATCACACTTTAATGATGAATGCTAAAAGAATTTGTTTAAGAAATTTGAATATTTTTATGATGCATGATTTTGTTAAGTAGAAAAAGAGGGATTCTTTTATCCATTTTTCATATGCACACATATATGTATGAAAGGCATAAGAGAGTACGGTGCCATTGTTAGCACCAGGGGTGTAAGGTACAAGACCTACTTAGTGCTACTTAAAGCCTTGCAATCCCAGGGTTGTCCAGCTAACATACCACTTTCCTTAAATACATATACTTGTACAAAAGAAATGAATGGAAAAAAGAAAGATGCAAAAGTTTGTGTTTGTTTGTTTGATTTATTTATGCAATTTATATGTGTAAGTGTGGATGTCCTTCTTAAGTAATAACATCGAAATGGAATTAAGAAAGTGTTGTGTTCTTTTCAAAGGAACTATCCACTTTGCCAAATCCTATTCGAAACTATGCTAAAGAAAAAGAGAAGGAAAGCCAGACTATTCACATCTTTGTATTTTTACTCACATGCAAGCTCATAAATAATTATAAGTAGCATACCTTTCAGTTTTTATAATTGATTTATAAGTTTCAAAAATAATTTTAGATTTAATAGTGGTAATAGCCATTCATATTCTTACTTTAGCCAAAACATGCAATTTGACATAAAAGAGATATTTCATTTTTAATTTGATTTTTAAAAAGCATGAATGCATGAATTTCATATGACATACACATTTAGCTTGTTAGGAAAGAAATAAAGTGATGAAAGTAATATAAGTTCATCCACCCTAATTAATTTCTAAAGACAATCCTATGAATAAGATTATTTAAAGTAAATCAAATTTTTTTTAATGAGAGTTTGGATTTTGTTTGAGTTTGATTTCAATTTGGGAAATGTGAGAGTTTGCTGGTCCTAAACCATTACCCCATGTGTGAGTTCTTTAAGTTCAATTTTTAGGTGATTAGATTAATTTTATGCTTTGGTTAGGTTAAGGTGTGAATTAAGTGTGTTAATTACCCCTTATCTACACCACTTTAACATATTTAATCACATAATTATGAGCCAATGTATGACATAAAATCACACAAAAAATTAAAATCAGCATTGCACATAGGAAAGAAAGGGCCTAATGCAATTCGCTCACAATTAGTGATTAATTAAGTTAAAGGATTTAATTTAAGTACTTTCATAACCCTTCCCACACATGTGAGTTGGATTTTGATTTCCATAAGCTACTTAGCTTATTGAGCACCTAAGCACCTACCCAAGATGAAATAATTAAGTTATGGGATATTTTGAATTTTTTATCAAGTTAATTAAGTGGGTGATTAGTGGGTTAGCCCTTAATTAAGTTTGGGTTAAGGAAGGAAAGGGGTTTACTGAATGACTTAGGAAAAATTCTCCAAATCCATTCCATAAATCTCTTCTTCACTTAAGCAAGGCTTAATTAACTTAAAATGGGGGTAAACCACTATTCACATGCTTAATTACCTTAATTATATAAAGAGGGTGATTAAGGATTCATTACATGATTTCCCTAATTAACTCATTAATAAATCCCAAGAAAATTAGGAGAGGCAGAGGTCATCTCACTAAATATAACATAAAAAGATGAAATGAATTAATGAAATAATTAAGGAGTAACTAAGGTTATTAAATTTTTATTAAAACTCTAATTGAGAAAAATACACTATTCAAAATCCATTGGAACAATTTTAGATTATTCTCTTAAGAAATATCTTTATAGTGCATTTTACCATGTATTTTTATGATTTTTCTAGAATTAGTTATGTTATTCTAAAGTTTCCATGATTATCCATTAATTAAATAGCCTAATTAACTGATTAATCCCATCGATGCCACGTGGAGGTTGATGCCACGTGAGCTTTTCACATGGTGCAATGGGAGAGGTCACTTAAGTTCTCACATCGTAAATCGCGGTCGGCCGGTATGCACGCTTTCCTCATCCGTCATCAAGATCAAATCCTAAGATCAAGCCCGTAAATCTTAAGGGATTAAATCAAGGATCCTATGCATCTTGATCATGGCCGTCCATCCAAAACACGCGTATGGATGGCCCATGATTCGTCCCTGAGCTCGCTTGTAGTAAAGGGGAACCATCCACCTTCCATGGCAAGATCTGAGCTCAATTGAGTTCGGATTGAGCTCAAACTTTACCCACACCATCTAGGTGTAAAGAGGAAAAGATCTAACAGTCAAATTCTTATGAGGTGAAACTTTCTTTCACAAAGGACCATACACTCTCTATTTTAAGCTCGAGTTGGAGGCATACCTTACTAGAGGCAACCATTGGCGCTCGAATCAATTGAGATAGCATCGTCTAGTGGAGACAAAGCCCTATTGAAGATTTGAGGTGTTGAGGTTGACTGGATCTTCCTATGGACCAAGCTCTTTTTCAAATGGATTCGGCCTTGGTCTAGACACCACCTCCCTTGCTTTGAAACTTGGATGAAGCTTTGGAGTGAGTTCGATTGAGCCCTCTGAAGAAGCTTTCAAGAGGAATTGGCTTCATTTTGTGTATTGAGAAAGTTGAAAATTTGAAGGAGCTCCCTTATTTTCAGTCTTAAGAGAAACTAAAAATGGAGAATTGGAATTCACTCTAGGAAGCTTGAGACGACTTGCAAATGCTTGCTCTGAGTTCCCTTAGCTCAATCGAGTGCGTGCCTCTTGAATTTAACAAAATTCAGGGGAGTATATCTCCCCCTAGGTGAATCGAATGGCCTAGCTTTCTTTTATCATTTTGATTCAATGCACCCTATTAAATTGGTTGTTTTTTCCATTTAGAGTTGCATGTGGTTTAGTTTTCGCAAGAGGGGGTAGTGGAGAAGTTTCCATGTGCAAAATAAAGTGGAGGAAGGATTCCCATGCACTCATGTCCATGGGGGTGGTTAGTTTTAGCCTTAGGTTGGGTAGGGCTAACCCAAACCCATGGGGTCATGTGCACTGTCCATTAGTGACCATTTGATCCATTAAGTGGATGTCAAGCATCCATGAAAAGGAATTGACTAAATTCCAAGTTATTTTGATTTTAGGTTACCCTATGGCCTAGGGATAAAATGGTCATTTAGCTTATATTTCAATTTGAGTATGTTTACTATGATTGAAAAGTGGGTTGGGCCAAGTTTCATTGAATTTGGAGTTGGATTGATATGATTTGGCTCATGTTGATCCATTTAGGTCAAAATGGGTCAACTTGGGTCAAGTTGACCAGTTGGTCAAATTGGGTCAAACCAAGGGTTGGGTTAAGTTCATATGACCATTTGAAATGTTTGGGTAACCTTGGTTTGGTTCAATTTGATTTATATTTGGATTTAGTTCATTTAATTTCATTTAGGTCAAATGGGCCAAGTTGACCAATTTGACCCATTTGACCTATTTGGGTTAGGTCATGGGTTGGTTTAGGCTTCATTGGTCATATGAAATGTATTGGTATCTTTCTTTTCAATCACTTTTGGTTTAATTTGATTTTGACTTAATTTGACCTTTTAAATCAAGTTGAGTTCAAGGTCAATAGTTAAATTTGGCCAATAATTTGGTCAAGTTCAACAAGTGATTTGGAATGAACTTGACCCATTGATTTTAATCAATTTGGCTTAGATCAAATTTTGACACATTTTAACTTTTTAGGTCAAGTCGGGTCAAGTGACCTAATTAGGCTAGTTTAGGCTCAAATGATGACTTGGTCAAGTTCAAACATTGATCATGATTGAGTTTTGATACCATGAAGGAGTTTTGATCAGTGGTTTCAATCAATTTGGCCTATCATGAATTTTGGCTAGTTTAGGGTTCATTTTGGCTAAGTGTTGACTTGGTCAACCCTTAGGTTTGACTTGGTTTGACCTAATTTGAGTGATTGATCATCTCTTGATGATTGTTGCTCATAATGTAAGGCTTAGTTGGGCTTAGTCAATCCAATTTGGGTAAGATTTGAATTTGGCTCATAAGGGGTACTTTAGGTCACTTTGGGTTAAGTGAGCCTAAGTGGGTCAAATGGCTTGTTCAAAGCTTGATTTGAGTTTGATTGAACTCACATATGGACTTATGATTGATATATAAATCCATTTGCAAGTGACTTGATGTCAAATAGGTTTTGATTCATTTGACAATTTCAAGTTCAAAAGGGTGAACATGAGTTTGACTTGAGTTTGATTTTTGAATTTAGTTTTAAATTTGTGATTGAATTTTATGTTTATATTTGGATTAATGATTTAATTATTGATTGAATCATGAAGAAAAATCAAGGGTTTGATTTGATTAAAATTTGATTTGGCTAAGTTCAAGAATTTGACTTAAAAGGCTTAGGTTGAATTTTGATTGAATTTGAGTTTGAGTTTTGAATTGATTTTTATATTGATGATTGAAGCTTGTATTTATATTTAGATTCATGATTGTATAATTGATTGAATCATGAAGAAAAAAAATCAAGGGTTTTGCTTGATTTGAATTTGATTTGGCTAAGTTCAAGATTTTGACATGACGTCTGAGGTTAGATTTTTTTATTGAATTTGGATTTGATTTTTGAATTTATTTTTAAATATTTGAATTTAAATTTCATTTATATTTGTGAATATAAATGGGTTATGAGAAAATTCCTTGAATTTGAATTAATTTAGATTTGATTTAGTCTAAATCCATAAGATAGAATCAAAGTGACTTAAGAAAGATTTTTATAATTTGGATTTAAGCTTTGAATTTAGTTTGATTGATTTGAATTCATATTTCATTTGTATATGTGAATATAAATGAGAATATAAATGGGTTGTGAGAAAATTTCTTGAATTTGAATTTATTTATATTTGATTTAGGCTAAGTCCATAAGAGGGAATCGAAGGACTTGGGAAATATTTTTGAGTTTGGAATCCAATCATGGGCTTCAATCATAAATTTCAATTATTTGGAATTGATTCAATATTTAAGGAAATCCATTAAATTGGTTCAAGGTTTGAGTTAGAGTTGGAGTTGATAGGAGTTTGTAAAAAATCAATCAAGTTGGAATTGATTTCAATATGACTTGAAGGGAGGAAGTGAGAATTTGGTTCAAGCTATAGGGTAGGCAAATTTTCTTAACACCCCTAAGGCATGCCCTATTCTTATAGCTAACTCTTCTAAGTCTCTAGGGTTAGATTGAGTGTCCACCTAATCACTAGAAGTGTCTTAAGACTAAGAAGACTCTTAGTGTCTAAGAGAAGTCTTATGTCTGAGATGGAGGGGTTGAGAGCTCATTCTAAAAATGAGGTCAATAGACAACCAAAGAAGATATTCTCAATCAAGACCAGGACTAGGATTCAGAATTGTGGGTCCAGTCAACGATGGCAACCATTGCCGAGTCATCGCAAACCATTTGGAGTCTGATAGGTTCTTTTCAAATCATGATAACTCATATGAGGAGGTGTGTTTAGAAACTTCAGATAATCCAAATGAGTTTGAAGTTAGAGATGCACCGCTAGAGTTTGAAGAAGTGATCAGATCAACCATCAACGAACTTAAAGAAATCAATTTAGGAAAAAAAAAGATCCATGCTTGACATACATCAGTTCATTATTGAATGAAGAAGAAACCAATGACTTAGTTAGGCTATTGACTGAGTTTAAAGACTTCTTAGCATAGAGTTATGAAAAAACTCCCAGTTTATCTCCTGACATAGCAGTCCAAAAACTAGCAATATATCCTAATGCTAATCCTATCAAGCAAGCTCCTAGATGCATGTGATTAGACATTTAGCAGCAGGTCATTTTTGAAATAAAGAAATTGATCGATGCTGGTTTTATCAAGGAAGAAAAATATCCTACCTGGTTGGCCAGTGTCGTTCTAGTTAAGAAAAAAAATATTTGAATCTGCATATGTGTCAATTTTAGGGATCTACATGATGCAAGTCCTAAAGAAGAATTTCCACTACTAATTTTGAAACTGATAGACATTTCCTCATCTCATGCAGTATTCTCTTTCATGGATTGGTGATTTGGTTACAATTAAATTAAGATGCCCCCAAGGATGAGAAATATACTGCTTTTCGAACTCCGATCAAAATCTATTATTATAGGGTCATGCCTTTCGACCTTAAAAATGCTGGTGCTACATACCAGCGGGCTATGACTCAGATCTTTAATGAACTCATTAATCATTGGGTTGAATGTTATGTTGATGATCTTATAGTCAAAAGTAAAGAAAAGGAAGACCATCTCTTTGATTTGAGAGTAGTTTTTGAATGATTAAGACAATTTAACCTTAAAATGAATCCCTAAAGTGTGCATTCGGAGTAGCTTCAAGGAAATTCCTTGGGTTTATTGTCTGGCATCATGGAATAGAAATTGATCTGGAGAAGATCAAGGCTATCTTAGAAATTCCACCCCTAAAAGTCTAACTCAACTTAGATCATTCCAAGGGTGGTTGGTGTATCAATACGCTTCATTTCCAACCTATCAGGGAGATTCTGACCATTCTCAGCACTTATCAAAAAGGATGCCAAGTTCAAGTCGGATGACAAGTGCCAGCATGCTTTTGAAGACATCAAGCACTACCTGATGACACTGCCAGTTATAGCAGCCCCTATCCTAGGAAAGCCACTCATACTATATACTATTGCATTAGATGACTCCCTTGGCACTTTGTTGGCCCAAACTAATGATGAAGGAAAAAGAATGCACTCTACTATCTTAGTCATCTAATCCCTGCAGAGGAAAACTACCCACGTATTGAAAAGCACTGCCTTGCTTTAATCTTTTCATCCCAAAAGGTATGGAATTACATGGTTTATCATAAGGTGAATCTAATCTCCAGGATCAATCCACTATAATGACTCATATGGCCGACGTTATCTAGACAGTTGGCACATTGGTCCATGATTTTATCATAGTTTGACATCACTTTTGTACCCCTCCGTACAATGAAAGGATAAGCACTAGCAAATTTTTTAGCATCACTCCCACTTCCTATTGATTCTCCACTTAGTGAGGACCTCCCCGATGAACAAATCATGAACTTGGGGGACACTAGCATTCACCTCTAGGAGATGTATTTTGATGGTGCGGCTTCCTTTCAAAAAGGAAAAGAACCACGATCTACTCTTTCAGAAATGGCAGGGGTAGGACTAGTTCTCTTAACTCCGGATTGTGATGTGATGAGATTCTCATATCATCTGTCCAATCTATGTAGCAACAAGGAAGCCAAATTTGAGGCTCTGATTTTTGGTCTGGAGTTAGCCATTATACTATGCATCCAGAGCATCAACATCTTCAGGGATTCTCAATTAGTTATCAACCAAATTGTCGTCCAATAAAATTCTGAAGTCTAAGCTCCATCATTACCATAAGTATACCATGGAGTTGCTGGACCAAATCTCAGAGGTTATAATCTATAAGATTCCTAGAGGAGAAAATACAGTAGCAGATGCATTGGCCAAGCTTGACAAAGAGTTAGCATGTTTGGAAGATGAGTCCATACCAATAAGAGTACAAAATAGACAAGCCTTATCCTTTATTGACGTTGAACTCATCGAGAGAGTCTCTCTTGAAGGGGAGGTTGTCATTTCTAAAAAGGATGATGAGTCAGATTATAGGCAACCATTCATAGATTATCTTAATATAGGATAACTACTTAAAGAGAAGTCACTAGCCCATCAAGTGAAGCAGAGAGCTCTCTCATAAGTTCTCATGGATGGAACCTTATATCGATGATCCTTCAATCATATATGGTTACATTGTCTGGATAAACATGAAGCTCATAATATCATGACTAAGGTACACTTAGGTTTGTGGGGAGCGCATCAATCCAATTTAAAGATGAAAGACAAGATCAAGAGACTAGGATACTACTGGCCTTCGATGATCATAGACTGGATGGATGTAGCTAAGAGATGCCACCAATGTCAGGTACATGGTGTGGTCTTACACCAATCACCCAACATTCTACATCCAACATTGGCCTCATGGCCATTTGAGTGTTGGGGTACCGACATAGTGGGTCTGATTAATCCTCCTTCTTCCATGGGTCATCGATTCAATCTAGCTGCCACCAACTACATTTCCAAGTGGGCAAAGGCGATCCCACTTAGAGAGGTCATAGCTTAGCATGTGCTTTAGTTTTTCAAGAACCATGTCGTGTATAGGTTCGAGGTTCCTCAATGAATTATATCCGATAATGGTATTGCATTCAAGAGTACTAAAATCAATACTTTTCCCAGAGACACAGCATAGATTTGAGATATTCCACCATCTATTACCCAAGGGAAAAAGGCTTAGTAGAAACCTTCAATAAAACTCTCATGTAGATATTAAAGAAGACACTCAACAATAATAAGTGGCAGTGGCATGAGCAGTTAGTTGAAGCCTTGTGGGCTTATCACACCACATACAAGACTCAAACTCAATCTACCTCATTCGCCTTAGTGTATGGGTCTGAAGCAGTTCTACCATTAGAAGTCCAACTCCCATTATTAAGGATAGTTGTCAGTAGTAAAATCATAATAGAGCATAACGCCAAGTTGTGGTTAGAAGAGCTCGAAGGTTTGAAGGAGAGATGCATCTAAGCATGTCAGAACCTCGAGTTTATAAAGCCAAAATGATTCAAGTTCACAACAAGTTGGTCCATCCTAGAGCTTTTCATGTAGGAGAGCTTATTTTAGTTCTAAGGAGACCAATTGTTTCCCATAGAAAGATGGGAGACAAGTTTGAACCCACTTGGGAAGGCCCTTTTGCCATAAAAAAGGTCTACCAATGAGAATCTTATCAGCTTATAAATTGTAAGGGATACCACCCTATGCTTCCAATCTACGAGCTCTACTTGAAGAAATATTATCCATAAATCTTGTTTGAAAAAAAAAATTATCAATAAAACTTCTTTTCATCTCACATTCCATCACTTCATATTGGTTAGAAATATCTTTGCTTGTGAATCCGCCACGATGTGTTTAGGGTAGGTGTAAGGAACCCAAGTGGTGTCCTATCCTTTAGCAACACAACACCAACACAAACTACACACAACCACATATAAAATAAGCACATACCTTTTATCTCAGGCTATTTTGAAGTGGGATAATGCCCTCACTCATTAGCTATTCTAAATCAGACTGACATGCTACCTTGCAAGTGTGTCACCCCAATGGTTCCTTATTTAATGGATGTAACTCTACAAGCTTTTTTCCTAACTTTATCATTACAAACTGACAAGCATCTTATTATTTTGGTAGACCTTACTACGCAACCGGTAAGCTACCCCATGTTGACTTTATTTAAGAGGATGTAAACCTACACACTTTTTTCTTAAACTATCCATCATGCATTAACTGGGTTGAGTATATTTAAGATTTAAGATAAGTCCCCCAGTGGCTCTTTTCCTCCTGACTACTTCAAGTCTGGGTCTAGTCCTTACACGGGACACCACTTGGTAGTTGCCCTAGGTTGGATAGTATATGTCTCACCGACGATAGACTATCCCGATGATCATTTCAATCTGTGAAGATGTAAGTCTACAAGCCTTCTTCTCAGATTCATTATCACACACCGACGGGCACCATAGGTTGGTTTGTGATCGCCATGCTGACGGTGACCCACCTGGTGGATACACCACTCGTGGCAGATGTAAGTCTACAAGCATTCTCCTGGAGTTGGCCACTGTATACCTATAGGCTTTCTTTACAGGGTTCTCGATAAAAGCCCCCAGCGACACCTCTCCTGTGGGCACTCTATTTGGATCACATCCTTAGCGACTCCATTTAGACACTACCCCAATTAATCTTGGATTGAACAGTCCCCCTTTCCTAGTAACCACCCCTGACGTTAGAGAATTTGTCTTGCGGATATGCAAATTCTCCCTTAGTCCAGTAAATTTGAGATAGGACTAGGCTGATATGAGCTCCTTCTCAGTGTGGTGTCTCACACACCAATAGAGTTTGGAGTAAAATCATCAGCGGTACCTTTTCCCAAGCAGTCATCATATCTTTAGGACAGTGTCAACAAAACTCCCTATAGGAATTTCCTGACTACTTTTGAGTTGAGATAAGTCCCCGGATCAACACTATCTCAGTAGTCACCCTTAGGTTGGGTTTGACTTGTTATGCCACCAACGAGTCACCCCGGTGATCATCCTTGCTTTGAAAATATAAGTCTATCATGTATTCTTTCAAGCACGACTGTTGTACATCAACGAGTAGCCTTAAGTCAGATTCGATTTATTGTGCTATCAACCAATCACCCTAGTGGTTCCTTGCTTAAGATGATGTAAGTCTAGAAGCTTTCTTCCTAACTTGGCCATTGCACACCAAAAGGTATCCCTTAGATTGGTTAGCTCTACCTCATAGCCGGTAGACTATCCCTTTGGATTTGTAAATCTAAGATAGATCTATGTTGATATTAGTCCCTTCTTAGTGGATCTATCACAAATTCAGAAGTCTGTCTAAAATGAAATTGATCTTGACTATTATTGAGTTGATTTGAGTCCACAATGATATTTTCTCAATAGTCACTTTAGGTCGGGTTTGATTTGTTGTGCTATCAACTCATCACCCCAGTGGTTCCTTGCTCAGGAAGATGTAAGTTTACAAGCTTTCTTCCTAACTTGACCATTGCACACTGAAAAGCAACCATTAGGTTGGTTAGTCCTACCTAATGGCTGGTAGACTTTCCCTTTGGATTTATAGATATAAGGCAGCACTACACTAATATTAGCCTCTTTTTAGTAGATCCATCACACACTAACATGGTCCATTTTATCAAATCATCATCCTTCCCCAATGGAATCCCAAATAAATCCATCTTGTCCCCAGCGGGTCTGAGCTCATATCTCTAGTAGATGTGCCCTCTAAAAGCAAATCATATCCTCTCCCCAGTGGATCCTCAGGTCGTAAGTCAACAAATCAAATTAAATTCTTATCTACAGTGGATGTCCAACCCATTAAATCAAATTGAATTCCTCCCCAGCAAGACACGAATCATATCCTCTCCCCAATGGAGCCCTCATTAAATTAAACCAAGTCAAGTCCCTATCCCTAGTCGAACCAACTCGCTTCTAACATGCACTCATCCACCTGGATCTTTTCTCCCCGTTATATCAAAATCAAATTCCTATCCCTAGTGGATAATCTGAACCTACTTCCCTAGTGGAAGGTTCACATGATTGATCCCTCAATGGATCCTTCCTTCCTCTCTTATGCCCTTGGCATGAGTTGAGTTGCATTGCACTAAGATCTTGATTCCTCCTACATCTCAGGTTTAGGAGTAGATCATCTCTATTAGTGGTTGAAACCTTGGATGTTGTTGATCGCCTCAGTCAACACCAATATGTGTGGTGCACCTAGTCAATTACACACACCTATTGGGCACCATTTGTTGACCTCACTTTTGGAGTGAGCCCTCAATTTCTACATCATAGATCTAGGACTCTTGTAGACACTAAGAGCTCCGTAGTCTTAAAACACTTCTAGTGATTAGGTGAACACTTAACCTAAGCCTAGAGACTTAGAAGAGTTAGCCATAGAAATAGATTATGCCTTATGGATTTAGGAAGACTTGCCTACCCTATAGCCTTAAACCCAATCATTCCTTCCTTCTTCAAACCAAACATCCAAACCAAGCCTCAAATTCAAATCCAAGATCATAAATCCAATCTCGACTCCAACTGATTGAAACCCATGATTAAATTCAAAATCCAAAACCCTTCCTAAGCCCTTTTATTTTATCTTATGGCCCTAGACTTAACCAAATTCAAATCGACTTCAACTCAATTAATTTTCTCAAATATCCATGCAATCTCAAATCAATTCCAAATCAAATCCAACTCTAAATGATTGAAACCCATGATTAAATTCAAACTTCAAAATCCCTTCCTAAGCCATATGAACCACCTTCACATGCTTAGCCAAAACCCCCTTCAAACAAAATCAAACTTGGTTGATTTCTTTATAAATCAATCATTACTTCATTTATATTCACAAATATAAATGAAATCCAAGTTCAAACCATTCAAATAAAATCAAGCTAAATCAAACCAAATCAAGAGCTTTCTTAATCCAAATGGACCTACCTTCATAAGCTTAATCAAATCTCAACCCAAATCAACTCAAACTCAATTGATTTCTTTATAAATCAATCATTCCTTCATTTATATTCACAAATATAAATGAAACCCACCCTCCAATGACCAAAAATAAATCAAACTAAATCAATTCCCTAATTCAGCCCTTTTGATCTACATCCTTAAGCTTGGTCAAATTTGCTTCCAAATCCAAGTGATTTTCTCATGAATCATTTATATCTTCATTTATATTAATAAATATAAATGAAATATAAATCTAAATAGCCAAAACCAAACCCAAAAAAAATTATATTTTCAATTTTAGCCTTTTTAGCCAATTTCTTGATATTGGCTAAATGATATGTAAATCAACTCAAAACCCATGGATTTTCTAATGATTCAATCATTCCTTCAATCATTATTTGAAATATAAACACAAACTACAATTATCAAACCAAATCCAAGTCAACTCAAGTCAAGCCCATTTTGACTTAAAATTATCATAAGAACCAAAATCTATTTGACTCCAAACCAATAGCAATTGGATTTATATTTCAATCTTAAGCTCATATGGGGGTTCAATTAAACTTGAATCAAGACAAAAACTAAACCAATTGACCTATTTAGGTCCACTTGACCCAAGGTGACCTAAAAGACCTTTTTTAGCTAAGTTATAATCCAACCAAAATTGGATTGAACTAAGTCCATCCAAATCTCATATCATGATCAACAATCATCCTAGGGTGATCAACTATCTTGAATTGAATCAAGCAAAATCAACTTGGTCCTTTAACCAAGTCAACCTTTAGCCCAAATGAAACTTAAACAAGCCAAAACCCACCATATACCAAATTGATTAAAACCTTTGATCCAAACCAGCTGATAATCAATGATTGAACATGACCAAACCTTCAATTGTGCCAAACCAAGTCAAATTGGCCATTTGACCTAAGTTGACCCAAATTGGCCTAAAAAGCTAAAATGGGTCAAATCATGATTTAATCCAAATTGATTGCAACCAATGGATCAAGTTAATTCCAAATCATTTATTGAACTTGACCAAAGCCACGATTGAGCCCAATTTGACAAATTGGTCAACTTGACCCATCATAGCCCAAATTGACCTAAAAGGTCAAATTTTAAATCCAAATTAAACCAAAATCAAACAAACAAAGGCAAACAATAATTTTTGTTAACCAACTAAATATGAACCAACACCAAACCCAACCCAATTTGGACAAATTCATCAAATTGGTCAACTTAGCCCATTTGAGCTACTTGAATCCAAATGAGCCAAAATCAAACTTAAGCCAAATTAATCAAAACTACTTGAACCAAAACTCTTCAAAGCATCATTTAAACATAACCCAAGTCTTAGTTTGACCCAATTTGACTAATTTTTCAAGCCAACCCAACATAACCCAAATGAGTCTATTTTGACCATATGAAGCCAAATCACCCAAAGCCAACCCATGGGACCCTAGGACCTGGCCTAACCCAATCCAAACCAGTCCTAACTCATTCCCAAACTAGCCCAAATCCATAGTTGGCCCTGCCCAAGCAATGAGCCATTGGACAACCCTTCTTTCCAATAGATCCTCACATTAACAAGTGTTGACCTCACTTTTGGGGTGAGCTATCAACTTCTCTATCTTAGACATAGGACTCCTCTAGATACTAAGAGTTCCTTAATCTTGAGACACTTTTAGTGATTAGGTGAACACTTAACCTAACCCTAGAGACTTTGAAGGATTTATCATAGGATTAGGCTATGCATTAGGGATTTAAGGAAACCGCTTACCCTATAGCTCAAATCCAGCCCATGTACACTCCATTAAACCAATCCAAATTAAATCTCAAATCAAGCCCAACTCAACTGACTTTCTCAAATCTCAAATTAATTCCAACTCAATTGAGTTTTTCAAATCCAAAATCAATTCCAAATCCAACTTCAATTCCAGATGATTGAAACCCATAATCAATTCCAAATCAAAAATCTTCCAAAGCCTTATGAATCACATCCATAAGCTTAGCCAAACCCTTCAAATCAACCCAGAGCCAAGTGATTTCTTTCTAAGTCACTTATTCCATCATTTGTATTCATAAATATAAATGAAATTAGCATCCAAATCATCCAAATCAAATGAATATAAATCCTTTTTTAAACCTTTTGACCTACCTTAGCCAAATTCACAATCAAATCACTCCTAATTCACATGATTCTCTCATGAATCATTTATATCCTCTTTTATATTCACAAATATAAATGAAATATGAATTTAAATTGCCAAAATCAAATCAATATAAATTCAAAACTCAAATCCAAACTTAAATTTTATCCTTTAAGCTAATTTCTTAGATTTAGCCTAATCATTCTCAAATCAATCCAAACCCTTGGATTGTCTCTTCAAACAATCACTCCTTCAATCACATGCCCAAATATAAATATAAACTACAGTCACCAAGCCAAAATCAAACTAACCCATATTCATCCTTTTGACTTGAAATTGTCAAATGAACCAAAACCCATTTGACTCCAAACCACTTGCAACTGGATTTATATTTTCATCAAAAGTCCATATGTGAGTTCAACCAAACTTAAATAAAGCCTTGATCAAGCTAATTGACCAATTTAGGCTCACTTAATCCAAAGTGACCTAAAGGACCTTTTTGAGCCAAGTTCTAATTTAACCCAAATTGGATTGAACTAAGCCCATCAAAGCCTCACATTGTGATCAACTATCATCTTAGAATGATCAATCACTCAAATTGGGTCAAACCTAGTCTTTGACCAAGTCAACACTTAGCCCAAATGAGACTTAAATAAGCCAAAATTCACTATGACTCAAATTGATTGAAACCATTGATCTAAACCAATCTATAATCAATTATTAGACATGACCAAGCCCTCACTTGAGCTAGACCAAACCCAATTGGCCCTCCTAGCACAAGTTGACCCAAATTGACCTAAAAAGCCAAAATAGGTAAAATATTGATCTAAGCCAAATTAATTGCATCCAATGGGTCAAATTCATTCCAAATTGATTGTTGAACTTGAAGCTTCAATTGACCAATTAGACTCAACCTAGCCCAATTGACCATGAACCCAACTTGACCCCAAAGGTCAAATCAACTTGAAATCAAATTAAATCAAAATTATTTGGAACCAAAGCTTACAATACATTTCAAATGATCAACCAATCCTAAACTAACCCATGACCTAACCCAATTGGGTCAAATGGGTCAAATTGGTCAACTTGACCCATTTGATCCAAATGAACCTAAATGAACCAAAACTAAATCCAAATTAAATAAAATCAGACTAATCACACCCATAGGTTCCAAATGATCATTTGAACTTGACCTAACCCATGGTTTGACCCAATTTGACCAATTAGTCAACCTAACCTAATTTGACCCAACTTGCCCTAAATGGGTCAAATTTAGCCAAATCAAACCAAATGAACTCCAAATCACTTGAAATTTGGCCCAACCCATTTTTAAATCATTTCAAATCTTCCCAAATTAAACTCATAGCCAAATGACCATTTTTCCCTTGGGTCTAAGGATATACAATGACCAAATTCACTTGGAATTTGGCCATTCCTTTTCCAATGCCACTTGGCCTTCTATTGGTCCACATGGACAAGAAGGAGAGTGGTGAACATGACCCAATGAGCTTGGGTTGGCCAAGACCCAAAGGGAGACCAAACCAACCTCCCCAATCACTCTTGGACACTTGGCTCACTAAATTCACTCACCAAGCACATGGGCAACCACTTTCCCTCACTCCTTCAGCCAAAATGACCCATGTGGGACGTTTTCCAACTCAAATTGATCAGTCAATCCAACCTATTGAACCAAAATGGCAAATCAGTCATCCACCATCTGATTTAAGGAGGGGGAGATATCCCCCTCTCATTCTCACTCAAATAGAAGGCATTCATTCCTCAGAGCTCTAAGAGTTGAAGCCCTTTTTTCTACATAACAAAGACATACATTATTGTTCCAATTAATAAATGGAATATCCTAATTTTCAAATCACATTTCTTTGCAATCATCATCAAAGTGTGCTAAGATTTGCATTGCATGTATAAGTATGCTTAGGATTATTCATATGCATGGTATACATGGTGGAAAGAAATGAATGGGTGTGTGTTATGTGATAGTAATCCACCCTAACTAATCCTAAGATGCCTTTCTTATTGAATAGGGATATTTAGAGCTAATCTAAACTTAGGATTAATTAAAACACATAATAAACCATCCACTAAAGAAAATTCATTAATGAATCTACCTTAGAAATGCATTTAAGGTAGGGATGAAAGATAGCTCTCCTCTCTTTTCTTCTCTTCACAACATTTAATCACTAAGTGTAGATTCATTCAAACCAAATTAAATCACCAACTAAAATTAATAAGTTAACTAAATCACTTAAACTAAAACCACCATCTAAATTGAATCTTTCACACTTAAAAAATTTCAACCTTAAAGCCTAGATAAGATAAGCCACGCAAGCCTTAAATGACACACATATTAGGTTAAGTCGCCACTTTTAGCTCTATATTAGGGCGGTGTATGATTTGATGCATGATTTTGTTTTGTGGTGTAATGTTTTAGACTGGATGTTAGGGTGTATGTGCGTAGATTGGATGATAGGGCGATCTTAGCCTAACCATATCTTCTGCAGGGGATTGTGCATAAGGGACCGCTATAGTAAAATAAAAAGAATATAAATGCTTTTGTTGTTCAAGTCGCTTAGCCCCTAAGCATAGTTCGAACTAGGATAGGTGGACTTGATTACCCATGTGTGGGGTACTTTGTCCAAATTATTCCTATAACTGCTTAGGTTGTATGGTGTGTTTAGCTAACATTTTTTTTGCAAGTGTAGCAAGATTTACTTTCCTTACTTTTAATGTTATTTTTGCATTAGGATTTGGATAAGTGTTATGGGGACTAAGGTGAACATTGGTTATAATATCATGTCTTATATACCATGTGAGGCCTTAGAGTAAACTACATCCCAAGTCAAATCAATAAAAAAAAAGAAATGGAGCAAACCAAGATGAAGGAATGAAGAATAAGGAGTGAAGAATAGAGGATAAAGAATGATGACCCCCATAACACTTGTCACTTCATAATTATAATTTACTCTTTCATTACACCGAGATATATAAGGGTAGAGCTCGACAACCCACTTTTTTTTCAGGTTGTGTGGTGGAACCTGACCACATTCTCTTATTCTTTTATGCTAACTTTAATAAATCGATTGATGTTATGTTTATGATTGCGCAATTAGGATGGCATAATTTTTTTAGTTTCTTAATTATTTTATGATTGTTGAATGGTTTGGATGCGAAGGGAAAAATAAGCTTTCTATCCAATTAATCAACTCAAAATTAAACTAAACAATTCATAACTTCACCTAAAGCCTAGAACATAAATCAATATAATAAAAGATTTAGCAACTCTTTAGTTAGATGTTGTATGTCTCATATCATGCATAAATCATATCTCACTTTCATAACTAATTTTTCATGCATTAGGTATATAAAATCTCATAGCCAGTGTCAAATAAAAATGTCCAAAAATCAAAATAAAACTTGACAAAATTTGCATTAGATTAAGTCATAAATTCATACCACTCATGCTCTAGTCTCTTAGAGAATGTATTTAAGGACTTAGTCTCCTATCTAAATAAACAACAGCCTAGCCATCTTGTAAAGCATAAGACTTGCCTACATATATTTAAAGTGTAGGAAGAGTTAGCTAGTTGCAACTTCAAGCAGCTATAAATCTAGCAATCAGGTGATTTATTCTCTCTTGTGGTGGTAAACCATATACCCATTTTTTTTGCCTTAGATTTCAGTCGTGATTTGGTCCTCGCCAAAGCTCCCTACATTTAGGATCTAAGGTTGTTGTTTCTTTTTCTGGCTACAAGCATAAATTCTCACCTCTTAGGCATTTCTATAATCATGTATTGTAGAATTATAAGCCATAGATTTCTAATAAAAATTTAACTCAAACATATAATTCTCCTCAATTTCAAAAATATAAAGCCTAACTATAGGATAGTTTGGGATGCTCATTAGGCTTCCTAGTAGCATGGGCATCCCCTACTCATCTCCCTTTGATTTTGATAATAACTCTCTCCTTTTGATTAATCTCACTTGATTTTCTAAAAATAATCAATTGATTGATAGTCTTATCTCTAAAATCTTTATAGATAATGATCATTTACCTTAATCGAGAATATTCTTAAGGAACCTTATTCCTTAGAATGTAATTAACTATGGGGCTTGCCTCAATAGAAAACTTAATGAGCTCAATTTAAAATAAACCTTACTTTACTTTTTTCATATAAAGTAGGGGAAAATCTTTGGTACATTCGAAGACCCGTTGGCCTTAGGAGTCCTTATTAGGTGATTAGGTCAATTATAGGATGGTGACTTCTATCTCTTGAGATAGTACATCATTCCTCAATGTCATGTCCGATCACCAATAAGTAGCCCCTAAGATCTACGTGGTGTCTCCCCTACACATCAACGAAAAATAAACACCACAATAAGCAAAGTCAACTCCCCCATCACCATGGCAGCCCCCAAGCACTCAAGTAAGGCTCCATCTTACCCACCTAGCTCATCTAACCATCTTAGGTAGGCCAGGGACCAAGGGGAGTTCACCTCTTCCTCACTCAACCCAAAACCAAAAACCCATGGATTCAAGCTAAGAGTTCTTTGCACACCAGCCCTTGGGCAGCCCACTACCTTCTCCACTCAAGTCGAGCCATGTGGAGTTGCATGTGACCTATCCGGTTCCCTGACAATGGCTTGCCAGCCGAAATAAGCCATCTCATCCTGTACATCCATCATGCATGATTTCAGGGTATACTCCCCCAATTTGAGCAAGATTTAAGACAATTCGCATTGTGAGAGTTCCCTAAGCCATTTCAAAACTCCTCGGAGATTTTCCAAGCATCCCATAGCTCCCTCGATTAGCCATTGCTCTCTGCATGCAAAACTAAAATAGGGAGCCATCCCTTGATTCAAACTCTTCCTTCACTCAACCAAATCCCAATTAAATTTACACAAGCCTTCACCACACCTAATCAAAGCCAACCAAATTATTTCCCAAGTTTCCAAGCTGCTGAAGATAGGACTTCGATCAAGACCAAATGCCAAATCAAAGGAGCTTAGTCCATAAAGCAATCCACCTCAAATCAAGGCTCAGGTACCAATAGGCTTCATTTCTAAACAAAGTTCGATCCCATGGATAGACATTAGCTCCGGTGTGGTAATTCTTCAAAATCATTAATTTAGGGAAAATGTGTTGGTTGTTTTTGAAGGAAATTTTTATGTCATGTGTTTTTTACCATTGGATGTGCCTGTCTCCTCTCCCTGATGGTGTGGTATCAATTTGATCCCAATCTGAGCTTGGGTGAGCTCAAATCGAATGGACAAAGATGGATGGTATCCGTCTTTTGCCATTCACGAAGGAGATAGATCACGGGCCATCCATTCTACATAATCAGAATGAATAGTCCTAATCTGATCTGACATAGATCCCTTGGTTAATCCTTCAAAATCACAGGTCTGATCATGGTCATTTGATCTTAGATCGGACGGTCAACGAAGGCCCATTAATCTGAGTCGCCTTGATTATTTAAATACCTTATCCCATCGTGCCACATGCAAAGCACACATCGTAAGATAATGCATCGATAGGATTAAGGTTAGTTAGTGTTAAATTAATTTGATAAACTTCCTAAAATAAAAACTAATCTTAGAAAAATCTAAAAAAATACAAATGAGAGCTCATTTTGAATATATTTCAGAGTAGAATCCATTAACATTATTATTAATTAAGTTTGAATAGTAATTTTTGCTTAATTAATGTTTAATTAAAATTATAATTAGCTTAATTACTCTTTGATTAATTGTCCAATTAATTTCAAATTTTGTAGAAATGTTCAAGGGGGTGACCTCTGCCTCCCCTATTTTTATTGGATAGTTAAATAAGAAAATTATTGGATTAAGCCTTAAGTACTCTCCAACCTTAATTTGGAATAATTAATCAAATGAAAAGTGGGTTAAGTAATTGATTGAGCTTATTGTCCTTTGTTAACAGTGGGAAGCCTTAGGGAAGTGGGTTGGGTTCATTCCTTATAACCATTTCATTAAGCCTCCTCATTTGTTTCAAAATTAATTAAAGCTTAATTAATTGATTAGCTACTTAATTAATCAATTAAAATAGAAAGGATATCTAATAATTTCAGAGCCTGATTGGATTTTAAAATGACTTAGGGATTGGGATTGAAGCCTCCTCTTTGATCTCTTTCCCTAAGTTAATTTCATCATCCTAATTAAAAGATCTAACCAAAAGATTTAATTAACTGAATAAAGGCTTAATGAAATTAATTTAAAATCCATTCATTCACAACCTAACTCTGTTTAATCAATCTTGGGTAGCTATTTGAGTGTTCAATAACCTAAAGAGAGAGCCAATGAAATCATGGTTATCTCACATGTATGAGAAAGTCATGAAAGTAATTATGAGCTCCTGCTTAATTAATTTTAATTTTTATTGCATTAGGCCCCTTTCATTTCTTAGGAGCATTGTCAATTTACTTTTCATGTTGTTGCATCTCATATTGGCTCATCGTTATTTAGTTAATTAACTTAAGGTGACATAGGTAAGGGTTAATTAATAGATTTAATTCATACCTTAACCTAATTAAGACATAAAATCAACCTAATTGCTCTTCATTAAACCATTAACTCAAACATGGGGGATGGGATTAAGATTAGCAAACCTCTTTCACATTCCTTAAATCAAATTAAATATAATGATCAAAAATAGTTTTAAGAAACTTTGGCTTATTTTAAATGAGCTTGTTTAACATGATTGTCCTTAGGACTTAGTTAGATTGAATGAAATTACATGCTTGTGTTTCTTTATTTCTTTCCAATCATGTTAAAATATTGTATGCCACTTGTACACATGCATTCATGTCTTTCAAATTAATCAAATAAAAGTGATTTCCTTTATGTTAATTTGCATGTGTTAACTTAATTAGAAATATGTGTTGCTATTATCACTATTAAATCCCAAATGTATTTTCAAAAGCCTATTAATGAATGATAATATATATTGTGACTTTAGTTATGTATACATAGGAGATGCATGTGAATATATGCTTAGTGTATGAAGTGAAGTCTCTTTCTTACATTCATGTGTTTATTTGCATAAGTTTAAATGTTAATGTGTTTATTAGTCTGGACATTCCAGGGACGCATGGCTCTAAGTAGCCCAAATGAGGTTTTTACCTCACTCCCTGGGTGCAAAACAATGGCGAAGTACTCGTTTGAATTCATTCTTATGCATCTTAACATTGGAATTTAGATAGAGCTATAATTCATTTACATAAATAAATCAATTCAATTAAATGCTACTTTTGCATGGTTTTTCTATTCTTATAGTTGTTTATACATCCATATGTATTTAAGAATAACATGTATATTAGTATGGACATTTCAGGGACGCACGACTTTAAGAAGCCCCAAGGGATTCCAATCTCATTCCCCTAGTGTAGAACAATGGCGTCGTACTCACTTAAAACTTTATTTGAATGTGTATTTAGCTAATGAATGGAAACCCCAATTTTTTATTAAAAAAGCATGCATCCATACTTTGTTCAAATGGTTAGATTAATTAATCATATGATTTAGGGCTACTTTCTTATACTTTTGTATAAGAATTTATATAGAGCTTTAAATTAATATGACAAAAATAAGTCAACCAAATGAAACATCAATTTCAAGTATATTTGCTTACATTCATCATTCAAGTGTGTGAAGATACAAATTGCATGTATAGGTATGTTTAGGACTTAACTATACGCATGCCATATATAAGATTGAAAGAAATGAACAAACATGTGATATGTGATAGTAATTCATTCCAACTCATCTTAAGATTCCTTTCTTATTGAATGAGTTTATTTAAAGTGAACCTAAACTTAGGATTAATCAAAATATCAAATAAGTCATTCACTAAAGGGAATTGATTAATTAATTTGCTTTAGATGTGTCTTAAGGTAGGGATAAAAGAGATTGATCCTCTCTTTCTTTCTCTTCATAACACTTAGTTATTTAGTGTAAGCCAAATAGAATAAAAGAAAATTATTAAGTAAAATCTTGCAAATTAACTAAATTACTTAAAGTGAAATCAACCCTTCATAATTAAATATGTTCACATTTAGAAAATCTTAACTCTAAAGCCTAGCTAGGACATATCACACAAGCTTTAACACACACATTATATTAAGTCACCACTTCAAGCCTTATGTTAGGGCGATGCATGATTTGATGTATATTTATTTTGTGATATATTATTGTAGACTAGATGTTAGGGTGTATGCTTCATAGACTGGATGTTAGGTCATGATTAGCCTAGTCATGTTTCATGTAGGATATTGTGCTTAAGGGGTGCTTAAAATAAATATAAATGCTCTCTTTTGTAGGTTGCTTAACCCCTGAGCATGATCTACATTAGGATAGACTTGATTATCCATGTGCATGGTGCTAAGTCCAAATTTTACATATAACTGCTTGGTTTGCATGGAGTGTTTATCTAACAATTATTTTGTAGGTGTAGTTAGCTTTACTTTTCCATTCTTTTAATGTAATTATGCATTAGAATTTGGTTAAGTGTTATGGGGGTTAAGTATGAACATTGGCCAAAAGGTTTAATCTTGGGGTGCCATGTGATGCCTAAAAGCCTATCAAATCAAATAAAGTAAATCAAATGAAGAGATGGAGGGAGCTTGAAGACATGAAGACCCCCATAACACTTATCATTTACAATTTATAATTGTCCATTCATATATCAGTATGTATGTTGACCTCATTTTTAGGATGAGCTCTCAACCCCTGCATCTTAGACATATGACTCCTCTTAGACTTTAAGAGTTCTTTAGTCTTAATACACATCTAGTGATTAGGTGGACACTCAACCTAACCCTAGAAGACTTAGAAGAGTTAGCCATAGGAATAGGTCATGCCTTAGGGGTGTTAGGAAAACTTTTTACCCTTAGCTAAACCATTCCTCACTTTCCTTCTTTCAAGTCAAACACCAAATCAATCCTATTTAATTTTTTCCAAATTCAAATCAACTCCATATGACTAAAATCCATGCTTGAAATCTATGATTGAAACCCGTGATCAAAATTCATCAAAAAATTCCTAAGTCCAAATTTTGCCTAAGTCCTTAATCTTCCCTTAAGGACTTAACCAAAATCATTATCAAAACCTATTCAAACCTTTGATATTTTCTCATAATTTATTTATATTCTCGTT
Source organism: Cymbidium sinense (assembly GCA_021442155.1). Lineage (NCBI taxonomy): Eukaryota > Viridiplantae > Streptophyta > Magnoliopsida > Asparagales > Orchidaceae > Cymbidium > Cymbidium sinense. The sequence goes on from CM038215.1 coordinate 33,452,623, forward strand.
CATATTCACATATATAAATGAAATATAAACTCAAATCAATCAAACTAAACTCAAAATTCTAAATCAATTCATGAAATTTTCTTAAGTCCCTTAATTTTCCATTAATGGATAGCCTAAACTTTGATCAAATCAATTCAAACTCATGAGATTTTCTCAAAACTCATTTATACTCTCATTTATATTCACATATATAAATGAAATATAAATTTAAACCAATCAAATCAAACCCACAAATTAAATTCTAATTTTAAAATCCTTGAAATTCTCCTTGAGTCCCTTAATTTTCCAATAATGGACTTAGCCTAAATCATGATCAAACCATTTCAAACCCATGGGATTTTCTCAAAACTCATTTATATTCTCATTTATATTCATATATATAAATGAACTATAAATATAGATCAATCAAATCAAAGGCAAAAATTAAATCTCCAATTTAAAATCCTTCTTAAGTCATTAATTCTCCATTAATAGAGTTAGCCTAAATCTTGATATAACCAATTCAAAGTCATGGTATTTTCTCATAATTCATTTATATTCACATATATAAACGAAATATAAATATAAATCAATCATACCAAATTCAAAAATTCAAATCCCTACTTCAAATTTTTCTAAGTCTCTTAAATCCTTCTTAATGGACTTAGTACAAATCATGACTAAACCCCTTCAAATCCTTGAAATTTTCTCATGATCAATTTATATTCTCATTTATATTCACATGTATAAATGAAATATAAATTCAAAAAATCAAATCCAATTCCAAAAATCAAACTCAAACAAACTCAAAATCCAATCTAAGCCTTTCAAGGCAAAATCTTGAACTTAGCCAAATCAATCAAAACTCTTGGTTTTCTCTCATGATTCAATCAACCCTTCAATCATGAGCCTATATATAAATCCAAGTGTCAATCAAACAATCAAAACCTAGTTCAAAAATCAAATCCAAAACCCCCATCATATTCTTCCTTTGAATATGAAATTGAAATGGATCAAAACCCATTTGACTTCAAACCACTTGTAAATGGATTTATATTTCAGTCATAAGTCCATATACAAGATCAATCAACTTCAAATCAAGCTTTGACCAAGCCATTTGACCTACTTAGGCTCACTTGACCCAAAGTGACCTAAATTACCCTTATGAACCAAATTTAGATCCTAACCAAATTGGATTGAACCAAACTCATATATCCTCTCATCATGATCAACAATCATCATGGATGATCAATCAATCAAATTGGTCAAACCAAGTCAAACCTAAGGGTTGACCAAGCCAACACTTAACCCAAAATGAAACCTAACATAGTCAAATTCCACCATAGGCCAAATTGATTGAAACCATTGATCTAAGTTCACTCATGACCTATGTTTGAACTTGACCAAGCAAACATTTGAGCCTAACCTAGCCCAATTGGCCACTTGACCCAAGTTGACCCATTTTGACCTAAAGGGTCAAAATGTGTCAAAACTTGATCTAAGCCAAATTGATTGAAACCAATGGGTCAAGTTCATTCCAAATCACTTGTGGAACTTGACCAAAGCCTCTTGGCCAACTAGACCTAACCCAAATTGACCTTAGACCCAACATGACCTAAAGGGGTCATGTTGAGCCAAATTGAACTTAACCAAATTGATTGGAAACAAAGATACCAATCCACTCCATATGACTAACCTAACCTAAACCTACCCTTGACCTCAAATAAAATGGGTCAAATAGGGTCAACTTGACCCATTTGACCTAAATGAAGTCATATGAGCCAAATTCAAAACCATACCAAATTGAATCAAACCAAAGCCACCAAAATATTTCAAATGGTCATATGAACTTGACCCAACCCTTGGTTTGACCCAATTTGACCATTGGTCAACTTGACTAAGTTGACCCATTTTGACCTAAATGGGTCAACATGAGCCAAACCCTATCAAATGAATTCCAAATCTCATGAAACTTGGCCAAACCTAGTTTCTCCACACATACCAACATACCAAAGTAAAAAAAAAAATAGCAAATGACCATTATACCCCTAGGCCATAGAACAAATTTTGGCTTAATCCATGGGTAATTTGGTCATACCCTTCACATTCACTTGAGGCTTTCCTACCTCAAAGTGAAGAGTGGTGCACCCAACCCAATGGGTTTGTCACCATGGTCCCTAGACCAAACCCAACCCCATGGGTCAAAATGAAAATTCAAAATCCCTCCCACTCAAATTCAAGCACATGGGAGGTTGGCAATCCACCTTCAAACCACCATGTGCACACTAACTATCAAACAACCTCCTATGCTCAATTGGATCAAAATGGCAATGTCGCCCGATCCTTCAAGGGGAGAGATATACTCCCCAAAACAAACTCAAATTATCATTCAATTGATTGCTAGTGAGACTTAGAGCCATGAGAGTGAGAGCAAGCCTCCTAGAGCTTTACCATTTCCCCATTTCTCATTTTGCACAAGTGAAAATAGGGGAGCTCAATCCATTCCAACTTCTCCACACTCACTCCACTAATTCTCTTGCTTTCATGAGAGTGCACCCAAGCTCTTTCCAAGTTCTAAGCAAGGAGATATCAATGAAAAAGCTCAAGCTAAGGAGGAGGTGACCATAGAAGATCCACTCAACCTCAAGTGCTCAAAACTTCAAGAAGCTTCAAGTAAGCTTCCAAGGAATCGATGATCACCTCCGGTGAGGTATGGGATTTTGACCATTAAACTCAATGGTGTGGAGCTTTAGAAAGAAATTTCAATCCCATGATTTTACCATTGATTTGCTTTAGCTTAGATGGTGTGGTTGATTTGAATCCATGCTATCGAAGCTTGATCTTCCCTTGATCATGGACTCTTTTGATCAAGGGAAGAACTTGGGAGATCTCACCATCCATCCACATTTTGATGGATGATGAGATAATTCACATTTAGAATCCTTATTCATTTTAAAACCACAGGAGATCTCGCCATCTTTGATCGATCTAAGATCAAATGCAACCACCATTTGATTTGATTATGTAATCCCCAATGCGACGTGTAAAGCACCTCGCCGCCACATCGCCAGAGCCGTGGATTAGTAAAATGTTTAATTAATTTCTAATTAACTTAAGATCTTCTAAAATTCATAACCTCTAGAAAATCAAAAAAAAATGAAATAAAAATTTATGGAAAGATAATTCAACCTAGAATATTTTAAAATTAATTTCAATGGGTTTAATTATATTTTTCTCTCAATTTGGGTTTTAAAGTTTATTTTGCTAATTACTTTTTAATTAACCTCTGATTAATCCCAAATTTCTTGGGTATATTTTAGGGATGACTTCTACCTCCCTAATTTTCTTGGGATTTATTGAAGGCTTGATTGAAGAATACATATGAATTTCTAATTACCTCCTTATAATTACATACTAAGGTGTAATTGATTTTAATCTATGATTAGGGTTGATTAAGGTTAGATCCAGGAGGTTTATGGAATAATTTTGGGGCATTTCCTAAGCTATTCCCTAAACCCCCTTTCTTTCCTTAATCTTCTCTTAATTAAGGGTTAATTCATTAATTATCCCTTAATTAATTTCTAAAAGTTCTAGAACTTAATTAATCTACTTTGGGTAGATGCTTAGGTGTTTAATAGCCTAAGTTAATTAAGAAATCAAACCCAATTCATAAGTGGTGGTGTTTTGAAATTACTTAAGCTAAACCCCTTAGCTTAATTAACTTTAATTGTGAGCCAAATTGCATTAGGCTTTTATTAGGTGCAAAATTTAAATTTCTTGTGGGTTTTATGTCATCTCATTGGCTCATAATTATTTAGTTAATATTCTAAGGTGGTGTGTAAGGGTTAATTAAGTTACTTAATTCATACCTTAACCTAATCAATGCATAAAAATGGATCTAATTATAAAAATTAAAAAAAAATATCAAACACATGTGGAATGGGTTAGAATAGCAAACTCATCTCACCTTTCAAAATTAAATCAAACTTCAAACTAAACAAAAAAATCATTTGAATTCACTTTGATTTATTTTAAATTTTCTTATTCATAAGAATGTCTTTAGGATTTAAGTAAAGTTGTTTACATGCTTTCATTACTTTGAATCTTTCCCAACATGTTAAATTGTATGTCATGTGGTTTCATGCATTCATATTTTTTTCAAATTCAAATTTAAAATGAAATTGTTTACTTTATGTCAAATTTGCATGTGTTGGCTAAAGTAGAAATATGAGTGGCTATTATCACTACTAAATCCAAATTATTTTCAAAACATATAAATCAAATAAAATCTAAAGTATGCTACTTATATTTAATTATGAGCTTGCATGTGAAAGAATTATAAAGTATGCTTATAGTTTCCTTTCTTTATATATAGTTTTGAATGAGAGTAAGATGGTTCATTTGAAAAGAACCTAACACTTACTTAATTCCATATCCTATTCATCTCTATATGCTATCACTTAAAGGGTTAGTTATACATAACATAAATTGCATAACAAAATGAATCCATTAAATAACTTTTGCATTCTTTTTCTATTTCATTTCTTTTATACATATGTTGTATTTAAGGAAAGTGGTATATTAGTCTGACAACCCAGGTTGTGAGGTTTTAAGTAGCCTAAGTAGGTCTTGTACCTTACCCTCTGTTAACAATGGCACTCTCACTTATGCCTTTCTTACTTTCATGTGTGTATGTGAAAATTGGATAAGGAAACCTTTTCTACTTAAGAAAATCATGCATATTCAACTTCTAAATTTAAATGGATTACTTAGCATGCATCATAAAGTGTGTTAAATATTCTCATTTGTATGTATAGATATGCTTAGGGTCCATCCATATGCATGTTATATATGTTGGGAAAGAAATGAAGTAATGTGTGTTATGTGAATTTTGATTCATTTTATTTAATCTTAAAATGTCTTTTCTTGAATAGTTTGTTTAGATTTTATCTAAACTTAGATTAATTAAAATATTTAATCAAAACATTCACCTAAAAAACTAAAATGTGAATCTACTTTAGAAATTACTTAGTTAGGGAAGGAAAGAGAAGTTCTCTCTTTCCCTCTCTTCATAACTTAGTAATTAATTGTGGATCCACTAAACCAAATCAAAACATGAAATAAAATCAACCCAAAATAATTAAACAACTTAAATGAAACCTCCTCTAAGTTGAACATGTTCTCACACTTAGAAAATTTGAACCTAAAGTCATAGCCAAGCATACACACAAGCAACACACACATTAGCCTAAGTCACCACTTCTAGCTGTTAGGTGTGCATGGTTTGATATTTTGTTTTGTTTTGTGATATATGTTTTATAGATGTTAGGGTGTATGCTCATAGAATGAATGGTAGGATTTCTTTAGTCTATTATTCTTTCTCAGGGATTGTGCTGGGGCTATCATAAATAAAAATATAAATGCTTTTACTTGCAGGTGCTTTATACCCTAAGCATAATAATAGGGACTTAGTCACCCATGTGTGGGGTGATAAGTCCAATATACATGCTTGGGATTTGTGGTTTATTTTAGCTAACCTTTGTTTGTGTGTTAGTTTCATTTTCCTTTTCATGTAAATTTGTGCAATTAGGATTTTGGAATGATTGTTATGGGATTAAGCATTGGTCATAAGATCCTATCTTATGCACCATGTGAAGCCTTGGAGCATCCACCATCCAAAAAAGAAGGAACCAAAATAAAAAGAAGAAAGAAGAAGAAAGAAGAGAAGAAAGAAGAATAAAGCTTGAAGACCCCATAACAATGAATTCCTTGCTTAATTGTAATTTAATTCATAGGTTGTATAAGGGTAGAGCTCCTACCCATATTTGATATTTTGGTTTGTAGTGGTGCCCACCACAATGGCCTTTTATTCTTTTGATTAGCTTTATAAATTGATTGATGATTTGTTTAGCTTTGCATTAAGTGGCATGTTTTTCTAGTTTCTTCCTTGCTTTATGTATGGCTGGATGTGGATTAGGCTCTTTAGGAAAAATAAATCTTTTACCCAACTTAATAACTCAAATTAAAATTAAATAACTCATAACCTCACCTAAAGCTTAGGTTTAAAATCAAGATAAAAGAATTAGCAACCCCTTAGCTAGATGAGCATTTCTTTTGTAATATCATCATAAATACACATCTTATTTCACTCTTGATTGAGGGCTTCCACCTTTGAGAAACTTGGTTGACCTTTAAGAGCCATGGTGAAACTCCTCCTCCCTTCTCACATTTTGGCCAATAACCTTTTCTCATGCATTAGTCATACGAATCCTATTAGCCTAAGTCAAAATAATTGTCCAAAATGAAAATAAAATGAAATTTGAATTGCATTAGATTTAGGTCATTTGAAGCATGCCCTTTACATGATCTAGTCTCTTTAGGGAGTGAGTTTAAGAACTTAGTCTCTTTTTAAATAAATAACAGCCCTAGCTATCTTGCATAAGCATAATGACTTGCCTACATGTATTTAAAATCATAAGAGGAGTTAGTTGGTGACCACCCTGAGGCAGTTGTAATCAAAGCTATCGGGCGATTTGTCCTCTCTTCTGGAGGCAAACCAATTACCCTTTTTTCACCTTAGCTTTAGGTTGTGCTTTCGACCCTCACCAAAGCTCCCTAGATTTAGGTTTTGAGGTTGCTTCTCTCCTTTGTGGGTCATAAGCATAATTCCTCACCTCTTAGGCATTTCCTTAATCTTGTGTTAAGGAATCTTAAGTCCTAAAATTCTAATGAAAAATGCAACTCAAATACTAAATCAATTTCAAAATGTAAAGCCCAACTATAGGATAGTTTGAGATGCTAGGTTTCCTAGCATCATGGGAATCTCCTACTTATCTTCCATTTTGGCTTCGATAATAACTCCCTCTTTTGATCAATCCCATTTGATCTTCAAAATAAACCAATCGATTGATAGTCCTTCCTATTGAAATCTTCAAAGACAATGATCATTTACCTTAATCAAGATTTTCCTAAGGGATCTCCATTCCTTAGGATGTAATTAACTATGGGGGCTTGCCCCCTATAGGGAACTTAATGAACCTGGTTTAAAATAAACCCTGCTTTATTTTTCCATGTAAAATAAGGGAAGAATCTCTTACATATATGCAATCATCCTTAGGAGTCCTTATTGAGGTGATTAGGTCCATTAAAGGGTAGTGACTTCTATCTTTTGAGATAGTACACTATTCCTTGATGATACTCGATCACTTAAATAAGTACATATGGATCGCATGGTCTAAAGATGAATTTTTATGTCTCTCTTTCTTTCTCACCACAGATTTGAAAGGCGACTCCTATAGAAATTTTCTCCATTTTTTCTCTTGGGGATGGTTCCTCTCTCCATCTTTGGTAAATGATCATTATCTTTGAGTATCGATAGTGGGTTTGTACTTTGGTATGAATCCAAGACTATCCTTCTTTCCTTGGCACTTAGCTTATTTCATCCTTAAGTTGAGTTAGCCAACATCTTTAGGTTTTAGGATTGCATTCCTTGTTGGTCTCAAAACCCCATTGGGTTCTCCAATGGGTGAAATGAAAAGACCTAAATAAAAAGAAAATGTTTTAAGGACTTCCTCCTTATCATTCATGATAAGGAAAGGTTCATCTAAAATAATAAATCTTCCATAAGAACTTTGCTTTTCAAAAAGCACCTTTTTCAAAAAGGCAATTAAGTAAAATATTTCTCATAAAATTTTATTTCCCTCATTTAACAATTCCCATAATTGTTACATGTAGGATTTTCAAAAATAAAACTAAACAACATTTTCCAAAAGCACAAATGAATATCTTCTTTCAATTCACTTTGATGAAGATTTCATTTTCAAAATAAAATGAACAATCATCTTTTCCAAAATCAAAATCATAATCATAAAGTTTTCAAAAGCACACATGAATCTTTCTATTCAATACACTCACACTTATTGAATGGAAAGTTCATTTCAAATAAATTAAATTTTCAAAAGCACATATGAATATCTTCATTTAATATACTCAAATTTATTAAATGAAAGATTTCATTCCCAACTAAAATAAAATATCATTTTGAAATCCCACTTGAACATATCTCACATATGTTCTAAGTTGGAATTCCTCTCTTTAAAAAAGCAACAATCACACACAAAACAAAAAAAATTTTATATTTTCAAAAAAAAGATTGATCTCCATTCTACATATCTAAATTTGTTGAATACAAGTCCCCTTTTCAAAAAAAAAATTAAAACTTCAACAATTATATTTCAAACTTTTTCAAAAAAAAAACATATTTTTGAACTTCATTTAGCATATTCAAATTTGCTAAGTGAAGTTTCCAAAACCAAATTCAAAAATCAACAATCATATTTCAAAATCTTTCAAAATACATTTGGAAATTTCATTTAACATACCCAAATTTGTTAAGTGAAGTCTCCAAATCAAAATCAAAATTTTCAAACACATTTGGAACTTCATTTAACATATTAAAATTTGTTAAGTGAAGTCTCCAAATTCAAAATCAAAAAATTTTCAAACATACATTTGGAACTTCATTTAGCATAATCAAATTTGCTAAGTAGTTCAAACCCAAAATCAAAATTAACAATCATATTTCAAAATTTTCAAACATATTTGGAACTTCATTTAACATACTCAAATTTGTTAAGTAAATCTCCAAATTCAAAATCAAAAAATTTTCAAACATTTGGAACCTCACTTAACATACCAAATTTGTTAAGTGAAGTCTCCAAATCAAAATCAAAATTTTCAAACAATTTGGAACTTCATTTAACATACCAAATTTGTTAAAGAAATTTCCATTTCATAAAATTAGTGGGACTTCAACATTTAGCATACCAAATTTGCTAAGTTGAATCTCCACTCAATCTTCAAATAACAAAATGAAACACTTAGGATTTCCCTTAGCATACCAAATTTGCTAAGGATCCTACCTTTTCAAAAAATCAAAACAAAAAAACAAATGAAACACTTGGATTTTCTTAGCATACCAAATTTGCTAAGAATCCTATTTTCAAAATCAAACAAAACACTTGATTCTTCACTTAGCATACCTAAATTTGCTAAGTAAGAATTTCCAAATTTTCCAAAATCAAAAAAATTCAAAAAAAAACAATCATCACAAACTTCACTTAGCATACTAAATTTGCTAAGTAAGTGAAATTCAAAATAATCAAACAAAAATAAAATCATTTGACCCTTACTTTAACATAAATTTGTTAAAGGGTCCTCAAAATCAAAATTCAAAAAAACAATGAACCTATGGAAGCATCCTTATCAAAAAAATTTGAATCCATATTTCAACATACCTAAATTTGTTGAAGTTTGGATTCATATTCAAATTCTCTTTCAATCAATCTTCTCAAATCCATTTGAACCCACTTAACACTTCCAAGTTGTTGGATGTGGGTTCAAATTTTCAAATTAAAATTCAAAATCAATGGAGATAGAAATTGAACAGTTCATTTCTCATTGTAGATCTTCTAGTCATTGGTGCAAAGTTTAGTTTATTACAGTTGTTGAAATGGCGTTCGAAGTTTGTCTTTCATTCCCATGGGGATGGCTTTGGATCGTGACTTCCCCCATGGACCATACCCACCATTCACTTTGGCCAGGATTTGAGGGAGCATCACTTGTGAGGGCATTCCCTCACCACAATTAAGACCAAGGTGAGCGGCAGAATTGATCATTGACTTACCTTGATTTTGATGTCTCCTCACCAGAGGAAAGTTGTGGCACCATAGACTTTAGTTATACAGTACCGATGCTGCTCAATTGCAGTTCATCCCAGTTGCTCATGTTGCTCCATGAGGGCTAGACCACCATTTGTACCCTCAGGGTAAGGCTCCCTTGGTCTCGTGGCTTGCCTCCCCACATTTGAGTATGGGTCTAGCTCTCCTCCATCCTACCCATACCCTGTAGGAACAAGAACCACATGATTAGCGGTAGCTCGGCTAGGGGAGAGGTAGCGGCATGACATGGATGAGTTTTCATATCACCACTAGTTACAAAACTAGTTCCATCCTCTCTCGATGGGGGGATGTTGGGAGGATCATTCATCACCTCCTCTAGTGGTGCATTTCAGCATAATTTCTAGGAGCAGAGGAGGTTGTATAGCCTCATCTTTCTGCCGTAGGTGGAGCATATGGATGCTCAATTCATCAGTTTGATCTTTGATCTATTATCCCCATAGCGTGGGAGGATTTCGAGAGGGCCCATGAGGCCCATACCCACATTACTAGCAGGGAGTGAGGTTCAACATCGGCACTTTGATTGATTTTCCGGCTTGTCGCTACCCGACCATTAATATTCTTCTCACTAGGACTAGCCACCATAGAGGCGGTTCTGTGCATAGAGTCGTGGTGTCTCCACCCCCACCGCTCTACCTTTCCATCGTGCATTACATCTCCCATTACAAGGCCATGAAGGCCACATCAGGGAAAAGCACCCGTTGGTGATCCTATGGGATCCCCTTCTACACCACCCATTATGGTAGGGTGAGCTCTCCTTCACCTTCTACCCCAATGGTGTCGAAGGAGTGGCGTCGCATCGTGGTCATCCCTTCACCAACCTACACCTGAGGGGATGGTTATGGTATATTCTGGATGATGTTTGGTCCCGTGGTGAACATCCTAGGTTACCCTCATAGAAAGATCGGTCGAGTGTCATTCATCCGGTGAGTAGTCTGCAGGATTGACTCTAGTAGCAGGTGTCGGTGCCTCTCGGTGCATGATAGTGATCACACCCTGCTAAACTATTTGTACCTCGATGGATCATTCAGATGACATAGTTGCACATTATTTCATGGAGAAGAAAGAGATCTTGGGTATGCCTGGTCTGATGAAAAGAGAGTCAGCTTTGATCCAAATGAAGATGACTTGATGGGGGATTCAACTAGAGTCTACATGGTTGACACTAGAGGATCTCTTCTTAGGGAACAATAAGTCATGGAAGGTAATGAGGTTGATCAAAGATACCGATCACCCAACACCTCACTTAGAGGCGAGAACAGATTGATAGGATGGCTGATTCTGAGGACTTGTTAGATGCATTACGCTTGAGCAGCCCCTGTTCATCCTACTTTGATGTTAATTAGCTAAGTTAGTGCATGTCTTGGACCCAACCAAGACTCTACATCTCGTTGAGTAAGGTAGCACTAATATAGGAAGGTAGTGGAAAGTATCTCCATACAAGAAAAAGATATAAAATCCATGGTTGAGTAACAGGTGAAGGAAGCTTTGGTTCAAGCCCGGATCATCGTTCAAAGGGTAGACCCTACCAGGAATTTGATGTTATCCAATATCCCAAGGGTTTGTGCCTCCTTCCTTCAAAAGCTTTGATGGCGGTGAAACCCAAGGCATATAGCATTTTGGGGTTAGTTGTTGTACGTGGCTGATACTTTCCTTTTGACTTTTAATCAATAGTAGCGTGTGCTTTTGATTGGTATGTTGAACTACCAATGGTTCAGAAAGATATTTGGTGAGTTAGAGCAACTCTTCATCAAGAGATTTGCTATAGTTCAGCAAAGGGTTACTGTAGGTGATCTCATTATAGCACAACAGCACCTCGGTGAGTCACTTGTTGATTATATTCTTTGATAGCATAACCTCAGTATGAAGTGTGAACCGTAGCTATCTGAACAACATGCCATTGAGATCTCTTGAAGAATATATATATGGCCCGGTCGCCTTCATGCTTAAGGACTTTACTATCAAGACATTTGAGAAGCTAATTAACAAGCAGGCTAGTCTACAAAGAGAGGCCAAACAGTTGTCTTTTCAAGATCAATTTCCTAAGTAGAAGTCCCAAAAAGTCTATGAGAAGAAACCTAGAGTAGTAGCGGTTGACAAGGGAAGCGCTAGAGATCAGAGACCACGACCTAGCCTCCACCTCCTTTGCCACCAGGTAGCCATACCTCCACCCCTCCACTAGCACAACCATCTACCATACCACCATAGGTGGCATGCATATCCAGGTAGCTATGGTCCACCTACTCTTTAGATAAGTTAAACAAACCTTATTCTTTTAAGATGGAGGTAATCATAAAAATCTTTAAGAATCTCTTAAAGAAACTTGATTTTTAGCAACTGGAGCCTAGGAAATCAGAGAAACTAGGCAAAAGTCATGATCCAAACTTTTTTCCTTACCACCAAATACTAGGCCACATTTTAGAGGATTGCTTCACATTCAAGGACTGGCTCGAACACAGTTTCAAGACTGGTATTGTAGTTATCCCAAAGGAATACCTTGTGGAACAACCTTCTAGTTCCATTAGGGTAATCCTTGGGGATACATGTGATCCTACCAAAACCAAAGAAGGTTGGGATATTTCTTTATCTAAAACCTCTAAGAAGATCATCCAGAAGATCAAGAAGCTTTCATTGCAGGTTTCTGAGTCAGCTCAAACCTCCAACACCAAGGAAGGTTTGCAAGTTGCTACTGCAAACTCTAAAAAAGGGGGAGTTCAGCAGCAACAACAGTAGCATGTGTCAGCTCGGGATAGCGCCTTAGCACAGCCATCGACCATGTCTATCCTCTATCCTTTAGTTGTAGCTTCCACACTAGCAAATTCTTCCATTTCAGCTAGCTCTTCTTTTTCTTCTACTAGTAGAACTCTTGTATCAGCGGATAAGGGCATCAAATCCCTTACTCCACTCACTTTACTTAACTTCTACTTTGTACCTCCAAATAATTCCAAGAAATTGAAGAATAAAGCTAGTTTGAATTACATATGTGTCACATGGGTTATCTTCTTATTCTAATGATAACTCTTCAAGTCTAAATAACTATAATAATTATCTTCCTCTTTCGATTGAGTTTGGACTTTCCAACTCTAAATACTGTTCACCTCTTGAGATAGACTTGGAATCATCCAATTCTGAGAGTCCCATAGGAGAAGCTGTAGGTGAGCTTGAAGTGCAGGTAGAACCTTCCACCACCTTGCCTCAAGAGATCATCAAAGTCAACCTCCATAGTGGCAAGGTTCTACCTCCTAGGGCAACACCTCAAGATAGAAACAAGTCATTGGTACTGAAGATCGAGAAGCCCTTCCACAAGATGCTCCACCCTTGGATATGCTTGTGGAAGACCAGCGAAGGTGGACTATAACATCCTTTCTCATCTAAGAAAGTTTCCATCTAAGCTAAGCATATATGATGCCCTTGTCTTATCCAAAGAGATGAGGGAATCACTAATCAAGGCCCTCCTTGATCCTGAAATATGCTTAGCTCAACTGACCGCTATAGGTGAGGAAGCACATTATGCAAAAGAAGCCCAAGGATCACCTTCACAGATGAAGACCTTCTTTTAGGGGACTTGGAGCACAATCCCCTATACATCAACATGGGAGTTGTTCAGAGTTCTCATGGATTCAGGTGCATTAGTGAACATTATGAGTCTAAAGACCCTTTCCTATTTGAAGATTGACATCTCTACAGTCCGAGAAGATAGGATGATGTTGAGAGGATTCAATGATTAAGGTGAGTGGGCTTTAGGTTCTATAGTGTTACTTTTGGAGATATGTGAAGGCTGCCAAGTTCTACATCATTGATTTGAATACTTCATTCACTACTTTTCTTGGTAGGCCTTGGATACATCAGAACAAGATCATTTCATCCTCCCTTCATTAGTGCATCAAGTTCAAAAGATGGAATTTATAATGTCAATGGGGATGAAAAGCCATTTTAGTTAGAGAGGTTGAGATTTATGAGGATGTGACCTACTATCTTCCTCAAAACACCCTTTCTCGTGAACTTGGATAAAATTCAAATGCAAATACAAAATAAAAGAAAAGAAAATGAAGCAAAAGAAAAGATAAAAGAAAATGAAAAGAAAAAATAAAAAATCCAAAGTACAAGAAAGGGGTGAAGAAGAAATAGATCACATATACATTCCACCCATAGTTCATTCCATTATGGACATGTGGGTAGGATGGCTCAACCTCCACCAGAGGAGGCAGAAATAGAGGCAGTTCAGGTGGGAGACCCCCTGGCCTTGACCAATAGAGGTCATGTTCCTTCATAGGAGTACCCTACTATTCACATAGACTTGGAATCCAGCTGAGGGAGTCTAATGTGAGTATACCAAACCCCTCAGGGTTCCATTGGAGGTGACTTTTGATCCGATGAGATGAAGACCAGCCTCAAGCAAAGCAAAGTATTGAATCGTTTATGTGAAACTATTAGGAACCTTAGCTCTTACCTCACTTACATCTCAAAGTTGAAGGTTTAGTAGTTAAGGAAGTCCCTAAGTCATCCAATGACATGAAGCAGAAGAAGTTCTTTTTGGCATCATCATCCTCAAGCCCTGAAGTTGATATAGAGCTTAAAGAGGATACTTTAAATTAATGGAATTACCTTTTGACTTTTACTCACCTTGTGTTCAAAATCTTATACATAAAGGTTTAGTTCCTCACACATGGTCCAAGCATGGTTAGAATACTTGAAAAGCTATGGAAACACAGGCGGAAGCACAATCAAGAGCGACTAGATTAGTGGGTGATTAGTCGATGATGAAGATTATTGCCTAGTTTGTTACCAACCATTTAGAATCGATAGTTCTTCTCACATCCCCAACTCTTATGAGAATGTGTTTAGAAACTTCAGATGATCGATGATCTCCAAGTCAAAGAGGCACCGAATTTGAAGGAGATTCATTCAACAATGACAAGCTTAAAGAAATCAACCTGGATAGAAAATTGTTTCTAAATGAAGAAGAAACCAATGACTTAGTTATTTGAGTTTAAAGGCTTCATATGGAGTTATGAAGAAATGCCGGATTATCTCATGATGTAGCGTCCACAAGCTAGCAATAGATCCTAACGCTTACCCTATTAAGCAAGCTCCTAGACGCAGAAATTGAACAACAGTCATTTTGAAGTCAAGAAATGATTGATGGTTTTATCGGGGAAGAAAAATATCTTGGTTAGCTAGTGTCATCCGATTAAGAAGAAGAATGGCCAAATTCACATTTTGCATTGATTTTAGGACTTAAATAAGGCATGTCCTAAGGATGAGTTTCCTCTTCCTATATGCTAGAATTAATGGTGGACATTCATCTCATGCGTCTTTTTCTTCATGGATGGGTCTAGCTATAACCAAATCAAGATGTCTCTTGAAGATGAAAGAAACACTACTTTTTTAAACCTCAGAATCTTCTATTTATGTCATGCCTTTGGCCTTAAAATGTTGGTGCTACATACCAATGGCCATGACTAGATCTTCAATGAACTCATCCATCATCGTTGAGTGTTATGTTGATGATCTAGTAGTCGAGAGAAAAGAAGACCACCTCTTTGACTTGAGTAGTTTTCAAATGGTTAAGATAATATAACCTCAAAATGAATCCCAGAAGTGTGTGAGTAGCTTGAAATTCCTTGGGTTTGTTGTTCGACACCGAGGAATAGGAATAGATCATGAAAAGATTAAAGCTATCTTAGAAATGTTATCTCCTAAGAGTTTAACTCAACTCAGATCCTTTCATGGATGACTGGCATATCTAAGATGCTTTATCTCAAACCTATCGAGGAGATGCAAGTCATTCTCAGTACTTATCAAAAAGGACACCAAGTTTAAGTGGGATGAAAAGTGTTAGCATGCTTTTGAAGACATCAAAGAGTACATGGTGAATCCGCCAGTTCTAGCACCCTATCCCGGCATCATCCTTTACACTTTGCCATTGGATGACTCTCTCTTTGTTGGCCCAAGCCAATGATGAAGGGAAGGAGAGATCTCTACTACCTCGTCGTCGATCTTATGAAACAAACTATCTATTGAAACATTGCCTAGCTTTGATCTTTGCATCTCAGAAGCTACCTCACTATATGCTTTCTCATAAGGTGAACTTGATCTCCCGAACCAATCCACTGTAGTACCTCATGACACAGCCAACACTTTTTGAACGTTTGGCCCATTGGTCCATCATACTCTCAATGTTTGACATCACATTTATACCCCTCCATGTGGTAAAAGAATAGGCACTAGCAGATTTCTTAGCAGCACACCCACTTCCTGTTGATTCTCCACTTAGTGATGATCTCCCCGATGAACAAATCATGAACTTAGGGAGGCCGACAACTGCCGATGGGAGATGTATTTTGATGGTGTTGTTTCTTTTCATAAATGTGAAGCACTGTGATCTATTCTCCCAAGAAAGGCAGAGGTAGAAATAGTTCTCCTAACTCCAAACTTCGATGTGATGAGATTCTCATACTATCTTTCTAACCCCTTCACCAACAATGATGCTAAGTATGAGGCTTTAATTGCCAGTTTAGAGTTAGCCATCACTATCAATGTTAAGAGCATCAACATCTTTGGAGATTCTCAATTGGTTATCAACCAAATTATCAGGTCTTACTAGGTCCTGAAGCCTATGCTTTGTCATTACTATGAGTATACCATGAAGTTGTTGTCCCAAATTCCTGAAGTCTTTATCTACAAGGTTACCCGAGCAGAGAATGCAGTAGAAGATGCCTTGGCCAAACTTGCCAAAGAATTGGCATGTCCGGAAGATGAGTCCATTCCAATAAGGGTCCAAAATAAAGTCTATCCCTTGATGTTGAACTCATCGAGACTTTCTCTTGAAGGGAGGTTATCATTGCCAAAATGGACAAGGAGCTAGATTGGAGTGCCATTCATAGATTACTTGAACACAAACTACTCAAGAAATCACAAGCCCATCGGGAAAAGAGAGCTCTCTCCTATGCTCTTGTTGATGGCACCTGTGTCGGCCTCCTTTGACCAAATGTGGTTACATTGTTTAGACAAACATGAAATTGGCATTGTAACGGGTACACCAGTCTATGTGGAGCTCATCAATCTGGTATAAAGATGAAGATGAAGATCAAAAGACTTGGATACTACTGGCCTTCGATGATCACAAATTGCATGGATGTATCTAGAAGATGCCATCAGTGTCAGGTGCATGGTGTGGTCCTCCATAAACCACCCAATATTCTACACCCTACATTGGCTTCATGGCCATTTGAGTGTAGGGGTATCAACATTGTAGATCCGATCAATCCTCCTTCTTCCAAGGGGCATCGATTCATCTTAGCTGCCACTGACTACTTTTCCAAGTGGACAGAAGCCATCCCACTCAAAGAGGTCACATCTTAGCATGTGCTTCAATTTTTTAGGAACCATATCATATGGTTGGGGTGCCTCGATGAATTATATCGATAATGGTACTACATTCAAAAGCATGAAGATCAAACTTTTTAGAAGACATGGTATAGATTAGATACTCCACCATCTACTACCCTAGAAAATGGCTTTAGCATTCAACAAAAATCTCATCCATACTGAAGAAGACTCTTGATGACAACAAATGGTGAAAAGCGTTGGTTGAAGCTTTTGGGCCTACGCACCACATACCAACTCGTCTACACTATTTTCCTTAGTGTATGGGTCCAAAGCATTCTTCTTTAGAAGTTCAACTCATCACTAAGGATAGCATTGGGTAACAAGATCATAGAGAATGCAAAGTTAGTTAGAAGAGCTCAAGGTTTGGAGGAAAGTCACCTAGGCATGCCAAAATCTTGAGTTGTAAAGCCAAAATGATTCAAGCTCACAAGTTGTCACCTAGGTCTTTGAGTAGAGAACTTGTTAGTCTAAGAGACCAATTGTTGCCCATCAAAAGATGGGAGGCAAGTTTGAACCCACTTGGGAAGGCCCCTATGTCATAGAGAAGGCCTACTGAGGAGGATCTTATCAACTTATTGATTTTAAAGGGGAACACCCGATGCTTCTAATTAATGGGCTCTACTTAAAGAAATATTACCCATGAAATAAATCATATTTGAAAATAATTATTCATCAAATCTTCTCTTCTTTCGAAGTGTTGCTTGCTTGTCTTGTGAATCCACCATGATTATTTGGGTAGTGTAAGAGTCCCCAGCGGCATCCTATCCCTCTTTGTATACACAAACACAATCTCCGCTATTAGAATAGGTGTAGAGAACCCAGAGGCATCTATTTGATTAGCATAACTAAGTTAGGTGTGAGAGAACCCAAGTGGCATCCTTTCCTAGTGGGAATTCATTTTGCCATCTGTGGCATTATTTCATTAAACCCCTAGTGTGTTTTAAGGTAGGTGTAAGAGTCCCCCATAGGCATCCTATTCCTTTTGACACATGCACAACAATAAACACAATCTTTTATCTCGAGCTATTTTGATGTGGGAGCAAGCCTCCTGGCACTCACTCATTCATTTTCTATGTCTACATGCTACCTCGCTAGTATGTCACCCTAGTGGTCATTTTTTGGAGGATGTGAGTCCCCGCACTTTCTTCCTAACTTGATCATTGAAAACCAATGAGCTCTTTATTAGTATGGTAGGATTCACTAACCATCCAGTATGATACCTCATGTTAAATTTGTTGATGTGAGTCCTCATGCTTTCTTCTTGAACTAGCTATCATATTCTAACTAGGTTGAGTATATTTGAGGCTTAGGGTAAGTCCCCTAGAGGCTCCTTTCCTCTTGACTACTTTTAAGTTGATCTAAGTCCACGGTGCATTCACTCAGAGTCCTAGGTTAGATAGCCGTCGAGAAGATAGACTATCGCATCTTATAGAGGATGTGAGTCCCAAGCTTTCTTCTTAGATTATTACCTCGATGGGCACCTTAGGTTGGTTGATGTTCTATCTATATAGTGACTCACCCGTGATACACCACTCTTGGCAGATATGAGTCCCCAAGCTTTCTCCTTGAGTTGGACACCGAATACCTATTGGATTATATGTCATCTTCTCCGGGGTTATTAAGCCCTTAGCCCCATCCCCCCCATGGGCACTCTATTTGGATCAAGTCCTTTTTTGCATTTAGACACTACAGTTACTTTTGGATTGGACGGTTCCCCTTTCCTAGTAGCCACTGGTTGGAATTTGTTATGCAGATTCTCCCTTGGTTCAGTAAATCTGAGATAGGTCTAGGTTGTTATAAACTCCTTCTCAGTTTGATCCCTTATAAACTAATAGGGTCCACGATAAAACAAACTAAAATAAACAAAATTAATAAAATTAATTTGCTTGTGGATTAGGAATTCAAGCCCCCAAAGGGCCCCTTTTCCCAAACAGGCATCCTATCTTTAGGGCACTGTTAGAATAATTCCCTATAGGAATTGCCTGACTGCCTGAGTTGAGATAAATCCTCAGGTTGGTACTCACTCTGTAATCACCCTTAGGTCGGGCTTAATTAGTTTTTTTACAAGAAAGTTACCCCGGTAGTCATTCCGCATTGAAAGATATAGGACTATGATGCATTCTTTCTATCATGATTATATAAATAATGCAGCCTAGGTCAGTTTGATTTGTTGCCCAAAGCAACGATCACCCTAGTGGTCTTTGTAGTGGAAGATGTGAGTCCCGAGCTTTCTTCCCTTAATTTATCGCAAACCAAAAGGACTCCTTTGGTTGGATAGTTCTCCCATGGGCGAAGCTACTCCCTTTGGTTTCAATAAATAGATAGGTCTAGGATTCTATAAGCTCTTCTTAGTGTGATCCATCATAATGAAACCATCAAAATAAATTTAAAATGAAATTAATCTTGACTATCTTGAGTTGATTTAAGTCCCCCTGGTACATTCACTCAATAGTTAGCTAGGTTGAGTTGTTCATTGCCCAAAGCAATTGATCACCCCAATGGTTCCTTGTTCCTAGAAGATGTGAGTCCCCATACTTTCTTCTTAAGACTTGATCATTGTATACCAAAAGGCATTTCTCCTTGATTAGATAGTCTACTATGGTAGACTATCCCTTTGAATTGGTAAATGAGTTAGTCTTCCATGGCCCTACCTGTAATTCATCATGCAAACCTGGGATCATCATCAAAATAAATAATCTAAAAAAAAATGAAATCAATTTTAACTATCTTTGAGTTGATCTAAGTTCCCTGTGCATTCACTTTCCTAGGTTGGGTTCAATCATCCCTTGTGGATTACCCCAACTAGTCCTTACTTGGAGGATGTAAGTCTACTACGCTTTCTTCCTAAGTACACTTATTGTACAGAAAGGCATCCTTTTGGTTGGCTAGTTCTACTATGTGTTTAGTAGACTACCCATTTAGATTGATAAACCTGAGTTAGGTCTTGGCCTCCATGGTCCCTACTTAGTGCAATCTTTTGCAAACCAATAGGATTCATCTAAAAATTCAAACCTAACAAAATTTAAAACAAATTCAACCCTCTTCCTCAATGAAACAAATCAAATCTTTTTCTCCTCTGTGAGAATCAAATAAACCTTTTCATCCCCTTGTGGATGACTTGAACCTACTTCCCTAGTGCAAGGTTCACACTCTATCCCTTAGTGGATTTTTCCCTCTCTCTTATGTCTTGGACATAAGTAGAGCCACATTGCACTAAGCTCTAGACACTTTCTTTTCTTTAGGTTATGGATAGATTGTTTCTGTTGGTGCTTGTGATCTCTCGGTATTGTTGATCATTTCAATCAACACCAATCAGTTGTTCCTTGTCAATCACACACCTATTGGGTGCCTTTATTGACCTCATTTTTAGATGAGCTCTCAACCCTCCATCTTAGACATAGGACTCCTCTTAGACTTTAAAGTTCCTAGTCTTAAGACACATAGTGATTAAGTGGATACTCAATAACCCTAAAGACTTAGAAGATAGCCATAAATATCATGCCTTATGTTAAAATTTCCCCTTAGCAACCATTCCTCACTTTCCTTCTTTCAAGTCAAACGCCAAATCAATTCTATTTGATTTTCACCAAATTCAAATCAACTCTATATGATTGAAATTCATGCTAGAAATTTATGATTGAAACCCATGATCAAAAATCATCAAAAAAATTTCTAAGTCCAAATTTTGCCTAAGTCCCTTAAATCCTTCTTAATGGACTTAGCCCAAATCATGATTAAACCCCTTCAAATCCTTGAACTTTTCTCATGATAAATTTATATTCTCAATTATATTCACATATATAAATGAAATATAAATTCAAAAAATCAAAACCAATTCCAAATCAAACTCAAACCAACTCAAAATCCAATCTAAGCCTTTCAAGTCAAAATCTTGAACTTAGCCAATCAATTTCAAATCAAACCAAACTCTTGATTTTCTCTCATGATTCAATCAACTCTACAATCATGAGCCTATATAAATTCTAATCCTAACCAAATTGGATTGAACCAAACTCATATTTCCCTTCCATCATGATCAACAATCATCATGGGATGATCAATCAATCAAATTTGGTCAAACCAAGTCAAACCTAATTGACCAATACACTTTTGCCCAAATGAAACCTAACATTAGCCAAATTCCACCATACAAATGAAACCATTGATCTAAGTTCAGTCATGACTTTGGTTTGAACTTGACCAAACATTTGATCTAACTAGCCCAATTGGCCACTTGACCTTTGATTGACCTAAAAGTCAAATGTGTCAAAACTTCTAACCAAATTGATTGAAACCAATAGTCAAGTTCATTCCAAATAACTTTGAACTTGACCAAATCCTCAATTGGCCAATAGACTAACCTAGCCCAATTGACCTTCCATGACTAATCATGTTAAGCCAAAATTGAACTTAACCAAAATTGATTGGAAACAAAGATACCAATCTACTCCATATGACTAACCTAGCCTAAATCTACCCTTGACCTACCTCAAATAGGTCAAATGGGTCAAATAGGTCAACTTGACCCATTTGACCTAAATGAAGTCATATGAGCCCAATTCAAAACCATACCAAATTGAATCAAACCAAAGACACCAAAACATTTCAAATGGTCATATGAATTTGATCCAACCCTTGGTTTGACCCAATTTGACCAATTGGTCAACTTGACCCAAGTTGACCCAATGGGTCAACATGAGCCAGACCCTATCAAATGAATTCTAAATCTCATGAAACTTGGCCAAACATAGTTTCTCCACATCCCAACCATACCCAAAGTAAATAATCACCAAAATGACCATTCTACCCCTAGGCCATAGAACAAGTTTTGGCCTAATCCATAGGTAATTATGGCGTACACTCTATACATTCACTTGAGGCTTTCTCAAAAGCTCAAGGAGGCCTAGGGAAGAGTGGTGCACCCAACCCAATTGGTTTGGGTCAGCCCAATTGGTCCCTAAACCAAACCCAACCCCATGGGTCAAAATGCAAAATTCAAAATCCCCTTCCCACTCAAATTCAAGCACATGGGAGGTTGGCAATCCACACCTTAGCTCAAACTGACCATGTGCAAACTCTTAACTAATCAAACAACCCATTGTCTATGCTTAATTGGATCAAAATGGCAAGTGCATTGTTGGTCGGCTGATCCTTCAAGGGGGAGATATACTCCCCCTAAACAAACTTGAATTTATCGTTCTTGAATTTTATTAAGCACTAGTGAGACTTAGGAGCCATCAGAGAGTGAGAGCAAAACTCCTAGACCTCTTATCATTTCCCCATTTCACAATTTTTTAATAGTGAAAATAGGGGAGCTCAATCCATTTTCTAACTTTCTCCACACTCAAACTCCACTCAATTCCCTCTTCAAGCTTCATCAGAGGACCAAGTTGAGTGCACCCAAGCTCTCTTCTTATTCCTTAAAGCAAGTGGAGATCCAATTCAATCAAAACTAAGCTCAAGCCAAGGAGGAGGTGACCCAAGATCCACTCCTCAAGAGCAAAACATAGGGTGATTAGCTTCGGGTGATGAGGATTTTCAATATTAAACTCAATGTGGTGTGGATCTTTGTGAAAGAAATTTCAATTTCATGGATTTTTGACCGTTGTATTTATCGCTCTTTAGCTTTAGATGGTGTGGATTGAGTTTGATTTAAATCCATGCAAGATCGAGCTTGGATCTTCCCCTTGATGAGGTCTCATTGATCAAGGGAAGAATGGAGATCTCAGCATCCATTCGCATTTTGGATGGATGATTATTACACGTTTAGATGTATGTTATTCATTTTAAAATCATGGGGAGATCTCTAGCTGTCCGATCTTTGATCAGATGGTAGAGATCAAAGCGCACCCAATAGCATTTGATGTTTGTGAATCCCTCATGGCATGGATGTAAATCATTGGCCGCGCCTGCACTTCGTGAGCGGATTAGTTAAATAATTAATTTCTAATTAACATGGATCTTCTAAAATTTATACTCTCATTTAGAAAATGTGAAATAAAATCCTATGGAAAGATAATTCAACCTAGAATATTTTAAAATTAATTTAAATGGGATTTGAATTATATTTTTCTCTAAATGTGGGTTTATTTAGAGAGTTTATTTTGATAATTACTTTTTAATTATGCCTCTGATTAATCCCAAATTTCTTGGGTATGTTTTAGGGGAGGACTTCTACCTCCCCTAATTTTCTTGGGATTTATTGAAGGCTTGATTAGAAGAATTTCATATGAATTTCTAAATTACCATCCTTATATAATTAAGGACAACTAAGGTAAAATTAGTGATTTTAATCTATGATTAGAGTTGATTAAGGTCAGATCCAGTAAATGGAAGGTTTATGGGAAATTTTGGGGGCATTTCTCTTAAGCTATTCCCTAAACCCCCTTTTCTCTTCTTAAACTCCACTTAATTAAGAGTCAATTCATTAATTTTCCCCTTAATTAATTTCTAAAAATTCTAAAAAGTTCCTAAACATAATCAAACTACTTTGGGTAGATGCTTAGGTATTTAATAACCTAAGTTCAATTAAGAAAATCAAAACCCAATTTATAAGTGTGAAAGGGTGTTTTGAAATTACTTAAGTTAAACCCCTTAGATTAATTAACCTTTAATTGTGAGCCAAATTGCATTAGGCCTCTTTATTATTAGGTGCATTGAAAATTTAAATTCCTTGTGAATTTTATCTCATCTCATTGGCTCATAATTATTTGGTTAATTTTTCTAAGGTGGTGTAGGTAAGGGTTAATTAAGTTACTTAATTCATACCTTAACCTAACTAATGCATAAAAATGGATTAATTATCTAAAAATTAAACAAAAATATCAAACACATGTGGGAATGGGTTAGGAATAGCAAACTCATCTCACCTTTTCAAAATTAAATAAACTCCAAACTAAACAAAATCACTTTGAATTCACTTTGATTTATTTTAAACTTTCTTATTCATAAGAATGTCTTTAGGATTTAATTAAGTGAATTGTTTACATGCTTTCATTACTTTGAATCTTTCTCCAACATGTTAAATTTGTATTTCATGTGGTTTCATGCAGTCAAATTTTTCAAATTCTAATTTTAAATGAAATTACTTACTTTATGTCAAATTTGCATGTGTTGGCTAAACTAGAAATATGAGTGGCCATTATCACTACTAAATCCAAATTATTTTCAAAACATATAAATCAATTATCAAATCTGAAATTATGCAACTTATATATTAATTATGAGCTTGCATGTGGTAGATTATAAAAGCATGCTTAGCATAGATTTCCTTTCTCTTTTATGTTAGTATAGTTTTGAATAGGAGTTAGTAAGATGTAAGCTTCATTTCCAAAAAAACCTAATACTTACTTAATTCCATATCCTATTCATCTCTACTCTATCACTTAAGAATGGTTACTTATATTTGCATGTATAAATTGCATAAACAAAAATGAATCCATTAAACAACTTTTGCATTCTCCTTTTCTATTTCATTTCTTTTATACATATATTTGTATTTAAGGAAAGTGGTATATTAGTTTGGACAACCCTGAAATTGCGGCTTTAAGTAGCCCTAAGTAGGTCTTGTACCATACACCTTTGATTAATAATGGCACCTTACTCACTTATGCCTTTCTTACTTTCATGTGTGTATGTGAAAATTTGGATAAGGAAACCTTTTCTACTTAAGAAAATCATGCATATTCAACTATATTTTCTTAAATGGATTACTTAGCATGCATCATAAAGTGTGTTAAATATTCTCATTTGTATGTATAAATATGCATAGGGTCCATCCATATGCATGTTATATATGTTGGGAAAGAAATGAAGTAATATGTGTTATGTTTATTTTTATTCATTTTATTTAATCTTAAAGTGCCTTTCTTTTTGAATAAGTTTGTTTAGAGTTTATCTAAACTTATGATTAATTAAAAGATTTAATCAAAACATTCACCTAAATAGAACTAAAATGTGAATCTACTTTCGAAATTATTTAGGTTAGGAAAGGAAAGAGAAGTTTTCCTCTCTTTCCCTCTCTTCATAACTTAGTAATTAATTATAGGATCCACCTAAATCAAAATAAAACATGAAATAAAATCAACCCAAAATAATTAAAAAACTTAAATTAAACCCTCCTCTAAGTTGAACATATCCTCACACTTAGAAAATTTGAACCTAAAGTCATAGCCAAGCATACCACACAAGCCTTCAAAGCACATATATTAGCCTAAGTCACCACTTCTAGCTTAGGTTAGGTTGATGCATGGTTTGATATTTTGTTTTGTTATATATATATATATATATTAGACTGGTTGTTAGGGTGTATGCTCATAGAATTAATGATAGGACGTTCTCAGTCTAACTATTCTTTTCTACAAAAAATTGTGCCTAAGGGGCGCTATAATAAATAAAAATATAAATGCTTTTTCTTGCATACCCTTAAGCATAATCCAACAGGCCAGGTGGACTTAGTCACCCATGTGTGGGGTGATAAGTCTAATATACATGCTTGGGATTTGTGTGGTTTATTTTAGCTAACTTTTATTTTGCAGGTGTTAGTTAGATTTCCTTTTCATGTAAATTTGTGAAATTAGAATTTTGGAATGATTATTACAGGGATTAGGATGAGCATTGGTCATAAGATCCTATCTTATTCACCATGTGAAGCCTTGAGCATCCACCTTCAACCATCAAAGAAGGAACCAAAAAGAAAAGAAGAAATGAAGAAAGAAGACCCCATAATAATGAATTCCTTTGCTGTAATTTAATTCATTTGTAATCGGGTTGTATAAGGGTAGGCTACCCATATTTGATATTTTTCAGGTTTGTGTGGTGGTGCATGACCACAATGATCTTTTATTCTTTTTATGATTTGCTTTATAAATTGATTGATGATTTGTTTGGCTTTTGCATTAAGTGACATGCTTTTCCTAGTTTCTTCCTTGCTTTATGTATGTCCAGGATGTGGATTAGGCTCTTTAGGGAAAAAAATAAATCTTTTACCCAACAACTCAAATTAAAATTAAACAACTCATAACCTCACCTAAAGCTTAGGTTTAAAATCAAGATAAAAGAATTAGCAACCCTTAGGATGAGCATTTCTTTTTTTATCATGCATGTACAAATGTATCTTATTTCACTCTTGATTGGAGGGCTTCCACCTTTTTCAAAGAAACTTGGCTTAACCTTTGAGAGCCATGGTGGAAACTCACCTCCTCCCTTCTTGCTAATTTTGGCCAATAACCTTCTTTCTCATGCATTAGTCATATGAATCCTATTAGCTTGAGTCAAATAATTATCCAAAATGAAAATAGAAATGAAATTTGAATTACATTAGATTTAGGTCATTTGAAGCATGTCCCTTACATGATCTAGTCTCTTTAGGGAATGAGTTTAAGGACTTAGTCTCTTTCTAAGTAAATAATATCCTAGCTATCTTGCATAAGCATAAGACTTACCTACATATATTTAAAATCATAGGAGTTAGTTGGTGGCCACCCCAGTGGTTGTAAGTCCAAGGGTGGTTTGTCCTCTCTTATGGAGGCAAATTTACCCATTTTTGCCTTAGATTTAGGTTGTGCTTTCACAAAGCTCCCTAGATTTAGGTTTAGGTTGCTTCTCCCCTTTGTGGGCCATAAGCTTAATTCCTCACCTCTTAGGCATTTCCTTAATCTTGTGTTAAGGAATCTTAAGTCCTAAATTTCTAATGAAAAAATACAACTCAAATAAACTAAATCAATTTCAAAAATATAAAGCCCAACTATAGATAGTTTGAGATATGCTAGGTTTCTAGCATGTGGGCATCTCTACTTATCTTTTTGGCTAATAACTCCCCACTTTGATCAATCCTATTTGATCTTCCAAAATAAACCAATCGATTGATAGTCCTTCTTATTAAAATATTTAAAGAGAATGATCATTTACCTTAATCGAGAGTTTTCTTAAGGGATATCCATTCCTTAGGATCTAATTAACTATGGGGGCTTGCCCCTATAAGGAACTTAAATAAATTGGTTTAAAATAAACTCTGCTTTACATTTTAATGTAAAGTAGGGGAAGAATCTTCAATAAATATGTAGGTTCATCGTCCTTAAGAGTCCCTATTGGGGTGATTAAGTCCATTAAAGGGTAGTGATTTCTGTCTTTTAAGATAGTATACTATTCCTTGATGATGTGCTTGATCACCTGAATAAGTACATCTACGGATCTATGTGGCATCCTAAAGTGATGATTCTTTATAGGTCTCCTCTTTCTTTTCTCACCACGGATTTGAAAGGTGGCCTCTATAGGAATTTTCCTCCATAGATTTTCCTGGCGACTCGGCTGGGGATGGTTCCTGTCTCCATCTTTGGTAAATGATCGTTGTCTTTGAGTATCTTTCTTTCTGTTGGCACTTAGCTTATTTCTTTCTTGAGTTGAGTTACACAACATCTTTAAGTTTCAGGACCGCATTCTTTATTGGTCTTAAAACCCTCGTTGGGTTCTCCAATGGGTAAAATGAAAAGATCTAAATTGAAATAGAAACATTTTAAAGACTCCCTCTTTATCATTCTTTTATGATAAGGAAGGGTTCATCCTAAAATAATAAATCTTCCATAAAAGAACTTTTCTTTTCAAAAGCACCTTTTCAATAATGCACTTAATAAAATATTTTTCACAAAATTTTATCACCCTCATTTAACAATTCCCATAATTGTTACATGTTGGGAATTTCAAAAATAAAACTAAACAACATTTTCCAAAAGCACAAATAAATATCTTCTTCCAATTCACTTTGATGAAGATTTCATTTTCAAAATAAAATGAATAATCATCTTTTTAAAAATCAATCATAATCATAAAGTTTTCAAAAAGCACACATCAATCTTTCTATTCAATACACTCACACTTATTGAATGGAAAGTTCATTTCCAAACAAAATTAAACTTTTCAAAAAAAAAGCACAGATGAATATCTTCATTTAATATACTTAAATTGATTAAATGAAAATTTCATTCCCAAATAAAAATAAGATATCTTTTAGGAAATTTCACTTGAACATATCTCACATATGTTTTAAGATTGAATACATCTCTTTCAAAAGGCAACAATCACACATAAAATAAAATTTTCATATTTCAAAAAAAAAAAAAGATTGATCTTCATTCTACATACCTAAATTTGTTGAATGGAAGTCCCCTTTTCCAAAAAAAAAAAAAAGTAAAACTTCAACAATTATATTTCAAAATTTTAAAAAAAAAACATGTTTTGGAACTTCATGAAGCATATTCAAATTTGCTAAGTGAAATTTCCAAATCCAAAATCAAAAATCAACAATCATTTTTCAAAATCTTTCAAATACATTTAGAACTTCATTTAACATACTCAAATTTGTTAAGTGAAGTCTCCAAATCCAAAATCTAAAAATTTTTCAAACCCTTTTGGAATTTCATTTAACATACCCAAATTTGTTAAGTGAAGTCTCTAAATTCAAAATCCGACAAATTTTTCAAACATACATTTGGAACTTCATTTAGCATAATCAAATTTGCTAAATGAAGTTTCCAAAACCAAAATCAAAAATCAACAATCATATTTCAAAATTTTCAAACACATTTGGAACTTCATTTAACGTACCCAAATTTGTTAAGTAAAGTCTTCAAATTGAAAATCCAAAAAATTTTCTAAACACATTTGGAACCTCACTTAACATACCCAAATTTGTTAAGTGGAGTCTCCAAATCCCAAAATCAAAATTTTTCAAACAACTTTGGAACTTCATTTAACATACCCAAATTTGTTAAATGAAATTTCCATTTTACAAAATTAAGTGGGACTTCACCTTTAGCATACCAAATTTGCTAAAGTTGAATCTCCACTTTCAATCACATCAAAATAACAAAATGAAACACTTAAGATTCCCTTAGCATACCAAATTTGCTAAGGATCCTACCCTTTTAAAAAAAATCAAAACATCAAAATAAAATAAAACACTTAGGCTTTTCTTAGCATACCTAAATTTGCTAAGAATCCTATTTTTAAAAATCAAACAAAGCACACTTGGATTCTTCACTTAGGATACCTAAATTTGCTAAGTAAGAATTCCAATATTCCAAAATCAAAACAAAATTCAGAAAAAGAAACAATCATGCTCAAACACTTCACTTAGCATACCTAAATTTTCTAAGTAAGTGAAATTCCAAAACAATCAAACAAAAGCTAAATCATTTGACCCTTACTTTAACATACCCAAATTTGTTAAAGGAAAAGGGTCCTCAAATCAAAAATTCAAATTCAAAACAACAATGAACCTATGGAAGCATCCTTATCAAAAATTTTGAATCCATATTTCAACATACTTAAATTTGTTGAAGTTGGATTCATATTCAAATTCCTCTTTCAATCAATCTTCTCAAATCATTTTAAACCCCACTTAACACTTCCAAGTTGTTGGATGTGGGTTCAAATTTTCAAATTCAAAAATCAAAAATCTATGGAGACATAAATTTGATACAAGTTCATTTCTCATTGTAGATCTTTACAGTCAATTAGTGCAATTCAGTTTCAGTTTATTACATTTATTGAAATGGTCGGTTCTCAGAAGTTTGTCTTCACATTCCCTCACGGTATGGATCTAGCTTTAGATCAGGCCGACTTCCCCAGTTTGGACCATACCCATCTGATTCACTTTGGCTAGGGATTTGAGGGAGACAGGATCACTTATGAGGGCACTCCCCACCACGAGACCAAGGTGATGGGCGGCCCGTCATCAGATTACCCTAATTCGATGTTTCACACTAAGAGGAAAGGC
This sequence comes from Cymbidium sinense, assembly GCA_021442155.1. Classification (NCBI taxonomy): domain Eukaryota; kingdom Viridiplantae; phylum Streptophyta; class Magnoliopsida; order Asparagales; family Orchidaceae; genus Cymbidium; species Cymbidium sinense. The sequence continues at coordinate 33,482,506 of CM038215.1, forward strand.
GTGGCAATACACGACTTGATTGTTAGTTGTGATGCAAGCGGTAGCTCAGTTGGAGTTCATCCCGAGTTGCTCATGTTGCCCAGTGAGGGCTGGTACCCACCATCACTACCCTCTGGGGTAAGGCTCCCCGGTCTTGGGATTTCCCCTACATTTGAGTATGGGTCTAGCTCTCCTCCCAACCCCACCTAGGAACAAGAACCGCATGATCAGAGGTTTCACACACGGATAGCAGGGAGTGGAGGCTATGACCATGGATGAGTTTCCATTATCACTTCTGCGGTTACAAAAAAACCATTTCATCCTCTCTCAGGTTGACAAGGAAGATGTCAGGAGGATCTATTCATCTCCTCCTCCAGTGGTGCAGTTTCAACCCACAATTTCTAAGAGCATGAGGTCATATGCCGGTCTCCGGTCTATCCTACGCCAGGTAGGCAGAGCATAGGAATGCTCAGAGTTTGGCACTCAGTTTGATCTTTGATCTATTATCCCCCACCAGTGTAGGGAGGTAGATTCTCCATGAGAGGGCATGTGGGACCTATACAGTCCACATTACTTGCAGGGAGCGATGGAGGTTCAGCAGTCGAGCTTTGATTGATTTTCCACGGTGACCCGTCGCTCATAGTATTCTTCTCACTAGGACCTACCACCACAGGAAGGAAATTCCTATGCACAGAGAGTCAGTGGTGTCTCCACCCCATCGCTCTACCCCTCGTCCGCCATCGCCAATGTAGGTTGTAGCATCTCCCATTCCATTTAAGAGCATGAAGGCCGCATCCAAAGAAAAGCACACCCTGTTGGTGATCTGGTTATGATAAATGGATCCTACCCCTTCTACACCACCCATTGTGGTAGGGTCGAGCTCTCACGACCTTACCTTCTAATGGTGGTGCAGAAGGAGTGGCAACCCCAAAGCATCATGGTCATCCCTTCACCAACTCCGCCCATACAGCCGGATGCAAAGATGGTGACAATTATTATAGATATTCTAGATGATAGTTTGGTTGCACCAGTGTAGGAACATCCTAGGATTGTTACCCCTCTAATAGCCAGTAGTAATCAGGAGTGTCATTCATCCAATGAGTATAGTTCACATAGGATTAACTCTCCAGTGACAGGCGAGGTTTGGTGCCTCTTAGTGCACAATAATGATCACACCAGTCAACCTAAACTATTTGTACCTGCTAAGTTGGATCATTCCTTAGATGAGATAGTTGCACATTATTTCATGGAGAAGAAGGAGATCTTGGGGTACGCTGGTCCGATGAAGAGAGAGTCAACTTAAATCTCAATGAAGATGACTTGATGTGGATTCAACTAGAGTCTGTATGGTTGACACTAGAGTATCTCTTCTTAGGGAACAACAAGCCATGGAAGGTGATGAGGTTGATCAAGGAGATACCACAGAATTAGCCCAACACCTTCAATAGTAATTGAGGAAGAAAGATAAGCAGATTAATAGGATGGCATGTCAGTTACAGGACTTGTTAGTAGGAGTGTCAGTGCTTCAAAAATAAGCCCCTCCAGTTCATCCTACTATAGTCAATGTCAGTCAGCCTGAGTTAGTTCATGTCTTGGACCCAACCAAGACTCTACCTCCCATTGAGCAAGGTAGCACTAGCCTGTATAGAAAGGTAGTGGAAAGTACCTCCATAGAGGGAAAAAATATAAAATTCATGGTTGAGCAATAAGTGAAGGAAGCTTTAGCTCAAGCCCGAGGAGGATCATCGGTTCCAAAAGGTAGACCCTATCCCAAGGAATTTGATGTTATCCAATATCCCAAGGGTTTTGTGCCTCCTTCCTTCAAAAGCTTTGATGGCAGTGGAAACCCAAGGCAACACATAGCTCATTTTAGGGCAAGTTATTGCAATGTAGGTGGCAGTGACGCTTTGCTTTTCTGACTTTTTGTCAGTAGCCTAGCGGGTATTGCTTTTGATTGGTATACTGAACTACCCAATGATATTTATTGAGTTCAAGCAACTCTTCATCAAGAGATTTGCTGGAGCTCAACAAAGGGCTACTATAGGTGATCTCATTATAGCACAACAGCACCCATGTGAGTCACTTGTTGATTATATTCTCTAATGGCGTAACCTAAGTATGAAGTGTGAACCGCAGTTGTCTGAATAGCATGCCATTGAGATTCTCTTGAAGAATATCCATGGCCCGGTCGCCTTCATGCTTAAGGGTTTCACTATCAAGACATTTGAGAAGTTAATCAACAAGGTAGCTAGTCTACAAGGAGAGGCCAAACAATTACCTTTTCAAGATTAGTTGCCTAAGCAGAAGTCCCAAAAATTCTATGAGAAGAATCTGGAGCGTGAGTTGATAAGGGAAGTAGCGAGAGATCAATCAGAGATGACAACCTCGGTGACCTCCACCTCCTTTCCACCGTAGCCATCGGCCTCCACCCAGCCTCCATGGCCATGACCGCCTCATCCACCACCACCACCAGCATCAGCTACCACCCTGGTAGCTATGGTCCACCTACTATTTTAGATAAGCTATATAAACCTTATTATTTTAAGAGGGAGGTAATCAAGAAAATCATTTAGAATCTCTTAAAAAAAAGCTAATTTTTAGCTACCCAAGCCTAGGAGACTGGAAGAAGTAGGCAAAAGTCATGATCCAAACTTTTTCCCTTACCGCCAAATGCTAGGATACATTTTGGAGGATTCCTTCACATTCAAGGGCTGGCTGGAACACAGTTTCAAGACCGGTGCTATAGTTATCCCAAAGGAATACCATGTGGAACAACCTTCCAGTTCCATCAGGGTAATCTTTGGGGACACATGTGATCCTACCAAAACCAAAGAAGGTTGGGACATTTCTTTGTCCAAAACCTCTAAAAAAATAATTCAAAATATCAAGCTTTCCTTGTGCGGTCACTCAAACCTCCAACACCAAGGAAGGTTTGTTAAACTCTAGGAAAGTGGAGCTCAACATAGTAGTAGCATGTGTGTCATGGGATAGCCCTTAGCACCAGTGTCAGACTCCCTTGTAGCTTCCACACCTGACTTCTTCCATTTTATTAGCTCTTCTATTTCTTCTACTAGTATAACTCTTGTATCAGCAGATAAGGGTATCAAATCCCTTACTCCACTCACTTTACTTGACTTCTACTTTGTACCTCTAAATAATTTAAAGATATTGAAGAATAAAGCTAGTTTGAATTACATCTGTGTCACTTCTGATGGGTTATCTTCTTCTATTCTTAACAATAACTCTTTAAGTCTAAATAACTTTAACAATTCTAATCTTCCTCTTTCTGATTCAAAGCTGGACTTTCCAAATCTGAATACTATGGGTTCACCTCTTGAGATAGACTTGGAATCATCCAATTCTGAGAGTCCCATAGGAGAAGTTGTAGGTGAGCCTTAAGTACAGGTAGAACTTGCCACCACCTTGCCTCAAGAGATTACAAGTCAACCTCTCCATAGTGGCAAGGTTCTACCTCCTAGGCACACCTCTGATGGGAAACAAGTCATTGGTATGAAGATCAGAAGCCCTTCCACAAGATGCTCCACCCATGGATATGCTTGTGGAAGACCAAGGTGGACTACAAATGTCTTTCTCATCTAAGAAAATTTCTATCTAAGTTAAGCATATACAATGCCCTTGTCTTATCTAAAGAGATGAGGGAATCACTAATCAAGGACCTCCTTGATCTTGAAATATGCTTAGCTCAACTGATTGCTATAGGTGAGAAAGCACATTATGCAAAAGCAGCCCAAGGGATCACCTTCAAAGATGAAAATCTTCTTCTAGGGGACTTAGAGCACAACCGTCCCCTATACATAACTGTTGACATGGACAGGTTTAGACTCACAAGAATTCTCATGGATTCAGATGCATCGATAAATATTATGAGTCTGAAGACCCCTACCTATTTAAAGATTGCTCTACGCTCCGAGGAGATAGGGTGATGCTGAGAGGATTCAATGATCAAGGTGAGCGGGATTTATGTTCCATAGTGTTACCGTTGGTGATCGATGATTGGAAAATTGAAGCCAAGTTTTACATCATTGATTTGAATACTTCATTCACTACTTTGCTTGGTAGGCCTTGGATACATCAGAATAAGATCGTTCCATCCTCCCTTCATCAGTTCATCAAGTTTAGAAAAGATGAAATTGAGTATCGTGTTAACGAGGATGAAAAGCCATTTTAGTTAGAGAAGTTGAGATTTATGAGGATGCGACCTACTATCTTCCTCAAAACATCCTTTCTTGTGAACTTGGACAAAATTCAAATGCAAATACAAAAGAAAAAGAAAATGAAGCAAAAGAAAAGATAAAAGAAAATGAAAAAAATAATAATAAAAGTACAAGTACACAAGAAAGGGGAATTGAAGAAGAAATAGATCTGTATATCACATTCCACCCATAGTTCATTCTATCATATGGACATGTGGGTAGGATGATTAACCTCCACCGTAGAGGAGGTAAGGCGAAATGAGAGTTCTAGAGGTGGGAGGACCCCAGTTGGCCTTGACCAGAGGTCATGTTCTAGTTCATAGGAGTACTCCTACTATTCACATAGACTTGGAATCCAACTCAGAGGATGAGTCTAATGTGATCAGTATACCAACCAACCCCTCTCAATGGGTTTTGTTGGAGGTGACTTTTGATCCAGCCAGAGATGAAGACCAGGCCTCCAAGCAAAGCAAAGTATTCAAATCTAATTTATGTAAAATTATTCGATAGAAATTGAGAACCTTAGCTCTAACCTCACTTACATCTCATAAAGTTGAAGGTTTAGTAGTTAAAGAAGTCCCTAAGTCTTACAGTGACATGAAGTAGAAGAAGTTCTTTTTCGGATCATCCTCCTCAAGCCCTGAAGTTGATGTAGATCTTGAGGAAGATACTTAAAGAATTAATGGAATTACCTTTTGACTTTTACTCACCTTGTGTTCAAAATCTTATACATAAAGGTTTAATTCCTCACATATGGTCCAAGCATAGGTCAGAATACTTCAAAAATCTATGGAGCAACACAAGCAGGGAAGCACAATCAAGAGTAGGACTAGGATTTAGTATAGTGGGTCCGGTCAATGATGAAGATTATTGCCTAGTTGGTACCAACCATTTGGAATCTGATGCTTTCTTCTCACACATCCCCAACTCTTATGAGATGGTCCAGATGATCTCTAAGTCAAAGAGGCAATGCTAAAATTTAAAGAGAAGATTATTCAACAATCGATAAGCTTAAAAAAATCAACCTCAGGATAGAAGGAAATCCTCGCCCGACAAACATCAGTTCATTGCTGAATGAAAAAGAAACCAATGACTTAGTTAGGCTATTGATTGAGTTTAAAGACTGCTTTGCATGGAGTTATGAAGAGATGCCCAAATTATCTCTTGATCAGTCCATATAGCAATTGATCTAATGTTAGCAAGCTCCTAGGCATGCAATTGAACAATAGTTATTTTGAAATTAAGAAACTGATCGATGATGGTTTAATCAAGGAAGAAAAATATCCTACTTGGTTAGCTAGTGTCATCCCAGTTAAGAAGAAGAATGGCCAAATTCATATTTGCATTGATTTAAGGATTTAAATAAGGCATGTCCTAAAGATGAGTTTTCTCTTCCTATACCAGAATTAATGGTAGACATTGTTTGATCTCATGCAGTCTTTTGTTTCATGAATGGATCATCTGGCCATAACTAAATCAAGATGTCTCGATGAAAGAAACACTACTTTTCAAACTTTGATCGGAATCTTCTGTTATAGGGTCATGCCTTCCGGCCTTAAAAATACTGGTGCTACTTATAAATGGGCCATGAATCAGATCTTCAATGAACTCATCCATCATCAAGTTGAGTGCTACGTTGATGATCTAGTAGTCAAAAGCAGAGAAAAGGAAGACCACCTCTTTGACTTGAGAGTAGTTTTTGAATAGTTAAGACAATATAATCTCAAAATGAATCCCCTGAAGTGTGCATTTGGAGTAGCTTCAAGAAAATTCCTTGGGTTTGTTGTTCAACATCGAGGAATTGAAATAGATCCTGAAAAGATTAAAGCTATCTTAGAAATGCCACCTCCTAAGAGTTTAACTCAACTCAGAACCTTTCAAGGATGGCTGACGTATCTAAGACATTTTATCTCAAACCTATCGGGGTGATCCAAGCCATTCTCAGTACTTGTCAAAAAGGTTTCCAAGTTCAAATGGGATGACAAGTGTTAGCATTCTTTCAAAGACATCAAAGAGTACTTGGTGAAGCCACCAATTCTAGCAGCCCCTTTCCTGGGCAGGCCACTGATCCTTTACACTGCTGCATTGGATGACTCTCTCGACACTCTACTGGCCCAAGCTAATGACAAAGAGAAGGAGAGCGCTCTCTACTACCTCAACCATCATCTGATCCCTGCTGAAGCAAATTATCCATCTATTGAGAAACATTGTCTAGCTTTGATCTTTGCATCTCAGAAGCTACGTCACTACATACTTTCTCATAGGGGGAACTTGATCTCTTGAACCAATTCACTGCAGTACCTCATGACATGACTAATGCTTTTTGAATATTTTGCTCATTGGTCTATGATACTCTCGTAGTTTGATATCACATTTGTACCTCTCCGTGCAGTAAAAGAATAGGCACTAACGAATTTCTTAGCATCACACCCACTTCATGCTAATTCTCTGCTTAGTGACGATCTCATCGATGAACAAATCATGAATTTAGGGGAAGCTGGCAATCGCCGATGGAAGATGTATTTTGATGGTGCTGCATCTTTTATTAAAGGTGAAGCACCATAATCTATTCTCCCATGAAAGGCAGGGGTAGGAATAGTTATCCTAACTCCAAACCACAATATGATGAGATTCTCATACTATCTTTCCAACCCTACACAAACAATGATGCTGAGTATGAGGCTTTGATTGTTGGTATGGAGTTATCCATCTCTATCAATGTCAAGAGCATCAACATCTTTAGGGATTCTCAATTGGTCATCAACCAGATTGTCGAGTCTTACCAGGTCCTCAAGCCCAAGCTTCGTCATTACTATGAGTATACCATGAAGTTGTTGGCCCAAATTCCCAAAGTCTCTATATATAAGGTTCCCCAAGTAGAGAACACAGTAGCAGATGTCTTGGCCAAACATGCCAAAGAATTGGCATGTGGAAGATGAGTCCATTCCAATAATAGTCCAAAATAAGCAAGTCTTATCCCTTATTGATGTTGAACTCATCGAGATACTTTCTCTTGAATAAGAGGTTGTCATTGCCAAAATGAACAAGGAGCTGAATTGGAGGAAACCATTCATAGACTACTTGAACACCGATAAACTACCTCAAGAAAAATCACAAGCCCATCAGGTGAAACAGAGAGCTCATTCCTATGCTCTTGTTGATGGCACCCTGTACCGATGGTCCTCTGACCAAATGTGGTTACACTATTTAGACAAACACGAGGCCCATGGAATTATAATTGAGGTACACTCAGGGCTAAGTAGAACTCATAAATCTAGTCTAAAAATGAAGATGAAGATCAAAAGACTCAAATACTACTAGCCTTTGATGATCATAGATTACATGGATGTATCTAGAAGATGCCATCAGTGTCAAGTGCACGGTGTGGTCCTCCACCAACCTCCCAACATTCTACACCCTACATTGGCTTCATGACCATTTGAGTGTTGGGGTTGCGACATTGTAGGTCTGATCGATCCTCCTTCTTCCAAGGGGCATCGATTTATCTTAGCTACCACCACCTACTTTTCTGAGTGGGTGGAAGCCATCCCACTCAGAGAGGTCACAGCTCAGCATGTGCTTCAATTTTTTAGGAACCATATCGTATATAGGTTCGGGGTGCCTCGATGAATTATATATAATAATGGTACTTCATTCAAAAGCATGAAGATCAACAGCTTTGCTAGATTACATGGTATAGCTCCATCATTTACTACCCTAGAGCAAATGGCTTAATAGAAGCATTCAACAAAACTCTCATCCAGATACTAAAGAAGACTCTTGATGACAACAAACAATAATGGAACGAGTAGTTGGTTGAATCTTTTTGGGCCTACCGAACTCCAACTCAGTCTAACCCATTTTCCTTAATGTATGGGTCCGAAGATGTTCTTCCTTTAGAAGTTCAACTCTCATCACTAAGGATAGCATTGGGTAACAAGATTACTAAAGAGCAAAATGCAAAGTTGTAGTTATAAGAGCTCAAAGGTTTTGAGGAAAGTCACCTACAGGTGTGCCAAAACCTTGAGTTGTACAAAGCCAAATGATTCAAGCTCATAACAAGTTGGTTCTCCCTAGGTCTTTTGTATGAGAACTTGTGTTAGTCCTAAGGAGACCATTATTGCCCATCAAAAGATGGGAGGCAAGTTCTAACCCACTTAGGAAGGCCCCTATGCCATAGAGAAGGCCTACCAAAGAGGATATTATCAGCTTATTGATTGTAAATGGGAACACCTGATGCTTCCAATTAATGGGATCTACCTATTCTTCCAATTGATTGTAGGTGTTTTATACCCCTAAGAATAATCCAATAAGCCAGGTGGACTTAGTCACCCATGTGTGGGGTGATAAGTCCAATATACATGCTTGGGATTTATGTGGTTTGTTTTAGCCAACCTGTGTTTTGCAGGTGCTAGTTAGGTTTTCCATTATTTTCCTTTTTCATGTAAATTTATACAATTAGGATTTTGGAATAGTTATTATGGGGATCAGGATAATCATTGGTCATAAGATCCTATCTTATACCATGTGAAAATCCAGCATCCACCTTCCAACCATCAAAAAGAAGAGAAAAAGGAAAAAGAAGAAGAAAGAAGAAATGAAGCTTGAAGACCCCCATAATAATCAATTGCTTGCTTAATTTTAATTTAATTCATTTATAATCTAAGTTGTATAAGGGTAGAGCTCAGCTGTCCAAATTTTATATTTTCGGGTTTGTGTGGTGGTGCTCAATCACAACGGCCTTTTATTCTTTTTTGCGATTAGATTTATAAATTAATTGATTTGTTTAGCTTTTGCATTAAGTGGCATGCTTTTTCTAATTTCTTCCTTGCTTTATGTATGGCCTGGATGTGGATTAGGCTCTTTAGGAAAATAAATAAATCTTTTACCCAACCTAACAACTCAAATTAAAATTAAACAATGTATAACCTCATCTTAAGCTTAGGTTTAAAATAAAGATAAAAGAATTAGCAACCACTTAGTTGGATGAGCATTTCTTTTGTAATATCATGCATAAATGCATCTTATTTCACTCTTGATTAGATGGCTTCCACCTTTTCCAGAGAAACTTGGCTTGACCTTTGAGAGCCATGGTGGAAACTCACCTCCTCCCTTCTCACTAATTTTGGCCAATAACCTTTTTTCTCATGCATTAGTCATATGAATCCTATTAGCCTTAGTCAAAATAATTATCCAAAATGAAAATAAAAATAAAAGTTAAATTGCATTAGATTTAGGTCATTTGACGCATGCCCTTTACATGATCTAGCCTATTTAGGGAGTGAGTTTAAGAACTTAGTCTTTTTCTAAATAAATAATAACCTTAGCTATCTTGCATAAACATAATGACTTGTCTACATGAATTTAAAATCATAGGAGGAGTTAATTGGCGGCCATCCCCTGGCGGTTGTAAGTCCAAGTTGTTGGGTGGTTTGTCCTCTCTTATGGAGGCAAACCAATTATCCTTTTTTGTCTTAGATTTATGTTGTGCTTTTGGGCCTCGCCAAAGATCCCTAGATTTAGCTTCTGAAGTTGCTTCTCCCCTTTGTGGGCCATAAGCTTAATTTCTCACCTCTTAGGCATTTCCTTAATGTTATGTTAAGGAATCATAAGTCCTAAATTTCTAATGAAAAAAATGCAACTCAAATAAACTAAATTAATTTCAAAAATGTAAAGCCCAACTATAGGATAGTTTGAGATGCTTGCTAGGTTTCCTCGCATTATGGGCATCTCTTACTTATCTCCAATCTTGGCTTCAATAATAACTCCCCCTCTTGATTAATCCCATTTGATCTTCCAAAATAAACCAATCGATCGATAGTCCTTCTTATTGAAATCTTCAAAGATAATGATCATTTATCTTAATCGAGAGTTTTCCTAAAGGATCTCCATTCCTTATGATGTAATTAACAACAAGGGCTTGCCCCTATAGAGAAATTAATGAACCTGATTTAAAATAAACCCTGCTTTACTTTTCCATGTAAAGTTGGGAAGAATCACTTACATATATGACTCATATCCCAGAGTCCTTATTAAGGTGATTAGGTCCATTAAAGGGTAGTGACTTCTGTATTTCGAGATAGTACACTATTCTTTGATGACGTACTCGATCACCTTAATAAGTACATCTGGAGATCTTCGTGGAGCCCTAAAAAGATGAATTTTTATAGGTCTCTTTTTTTTCTTTTCTCACCACAGATTTGAAAGGCAACCCCTGTAATAATTTTTCTCCATAATGTATAACAATAGAGCTCGACTACCTATATTTCTTTTCAGCTTGTACGGTGGTACCCGACTGCACCAGTCTATTATTCTTTCACATTGAGTTTATAAATTGTTTGATTATTTATTTACATTGTGCAATAGAAATGCTATGTATTTTTATAGTTTCTTCATGTATGATGATTTAATGTGTGGCCTAGATCTGCTTAGACTCTTAGAAAAAAAATAAGTTTTTTACCTCAATCACAACTCATAACTAAACTTTCTAAAATAACTCATAACCTCACATAAAGCCTAGGAATTAAATCAAGATAAATAAATTAGAAACCCCTTAGCTGAATGTTGTATGTTTAATATCATGCATGCATCTTCTACCACTCTTGTAAAATGAGGGCCCCGGTTCTTGCACATATGGGAAACACTTGACCTATGAAAGCAACTTCTACTGACGGGGCTTCACCCTCTTCTTTCTTGCTTTGGCCCATAACTTATTTCAACATGCATTTAGGAAAATAAAATTATATGGCCTCTGTCAAAATAAAGAGTCAAAATCAAATAAAATTTGATAATATTTGCATTAGACTAAGTCATTATTCATACCACTCATGCTCTAGTCTCTTAGGGATGGGTTTAAGGACTTTAGTTTCTTTCTAAATAATAGCATCTTAACCATCTTGCAAAATATATGACTTAACCACATGGTTTTAAAATGCAATGCGTCACTCCATTATAAGTCCTCATGGTGGTTACCCTCTCTTGTGGAGGTAAACAATATACTCATTTTTGCCTTAGATAAAAGTTGTGCTTTGGCCCTTGCTAAAAATCCATAGATTTAGGATCTGAGGTTGTTATTTCTCTTTGGGGCTACAAGCATAAATCCTCACCTTTTAAGCATTTTCACAATCTTGTAATGTGGGATTATAAGTCCTTGCTTTCTAATAAAATTTCAACTCAAATATAATCTCCTTGTCAAACATATCAACCATAATGGTTTGGGATGCTCACTAGGTTTCCTTTGAGCATTCCCTACTCATCTCATTTTGTTTAAATAAGTCTCTCCTTTTGATCTATCCCACTTGATCTTTTAAACATAACCAATTTATTGATAGTCCTATCTTTGAATTCTTTGTACAAAATAATTTCCTACTTTAATCGAGAATATTCATAAAAAACTCACCTTCCTTAGGATGTAATTAACTATGAGGGCTTGCCTCCATAGAGAATTTTAGAACTCAGTTTAAATGAAACCTAATTTATTCATCCATGTAAAGTAGGGAAAAAATCTCTGGTACATTCGAAGACTCATCATGCCTTAGGACTCTTTATTAGGTGACTAGGCCCATCGTAGGGTAGTGACTTCTATCTTTCGAGATAGTGCACTATTCCTTGATGTCGTACCCAATCACCTCAATAAGTACACCCTCAAATCTATGTTGTGTCCCCCGTATACACACACATCACACACACATAGACATCTAAAAATAAACACCACACCTATCATTAGACATAGTTGGATCAATTTGAATAAATTGAATAGAATTCTCCAAAATTATTAAACACCGCTCAAAATTAAATTGCTCTGAAACTAAAATTAATCATCAAAATAGCCTTCGCTTGAACCCATTTCGATCTTATACTATTTCTAGAATCATTTGGACCTTATTTGGATTATGGTAGAGTCACATTAACTAAAAGACCTATTTAAGCCAGATTTAATCTAAATTTATCTCTGAATGACTTATGCTTATTCTTTAAATCATTTAGTAATGCTCTTTGACCACTAGCTAATTATAGTTTGATCAAACAAAATTCAATTTTAGTAAAAACCAATTTATTCACTAGTTTAATTGTTATTCATATTAGAGTTTGAGTTGAGAAAAATTGAGACTAATAAAATTGAATACAATTTATTAATTCATCGTTAATCTATTGTATTGAGCCAAATGTAGTCAAGTTAAATTTCAAATCGATTAAAATAAGCCACCCTAAACTTAAGCTAACTTCAATAAAATTCAAATTAAAATAAGGCCTTCAATCATGATCTAATAAAAATAATATTTAGCTAAAGACTTCACAAATCATATTTGATTAAAGTTTCAATATGGATAAGAAATTCATAAAAGCTTTAATGAAGCATCTAAACATCAAATTCAGACTTAGCTTAGGCATTAAATTAATTTTCCATCTTGAATTTAAAGATAACTCAATGATAACTCAAAGATTGGTAATGATTAAATTAAACTTATGTAAAATAAAAATTGATAATCATTTGTTTAGGTAACAAGCAAAAACCCAAACTATTTTTTTTTAAATGAAGTATGATCAAAGTTGAAATCATTTAAATGACTAAATGCAACTTAATATGATTAATCTCCTTTAAAAATGCATACCAAATTCAAAATAGAAAATGAACTTATTCAATTATTTTAAATGTGTGAAAACTCTTTTAACTAATGAGAAATCATCGTTCTAATAACTATATGAGATTAATAATTATAGAATTATCATTCAAGAGATGAAGAAATTTCCTTAAAAATATAACCTACTCTTCCTCCTTGGAGCCCTACAAATCTAATTTTGATCAATTGTTAGCAAATTCACTTTGAATTTGATCAACCCCTACATTTAGCCTTTACTGGCCTATTCAAGGGATTTTCCAACTAAGGTGAAGTTCAAAGATCGATCAAAGCAAGCTTGAATCCTTTGGATATGGGAAACTCAAAATTCTTTATCATTTCATTTGGGCTTTGCTTCTTTGTGAAGAGAATATCAATTATAGAATAATCTCATCATTGGGAAGGTAGAATAAAGGTTCTTGATCCTCCCAATTATAGAATAAAGGTTCTTGATCATCAATTAGTGTATAAATCAAGAATAATATATAAAATAAATTCAAAATGGCTGAAATTTTCAAAAATCATAATAAATTCAAATGAAATATAAATTTACAAATAAATACTCATTGAAATAAGTAAATTAAGACCTAAGCTTTAATCATCTTAGCATCACCATAAGCTTTTGAAATCATTTTAGTCAATTTCTCATAGAAGGATGAAATAAATCATAATTTTAACCTAATTAAGTTTTTATAAAACCCACAAAATTCTTTCACAATAGTTTGAAGGTGTTATGAAATGTATTATCATCTTGTTGACCTCACTTTTGGAGTGAGGATTCAATCTCTTCTTCTTAGATTCATGAGTCTTCTAGGCATTAAGACTTCCTTAATCATAAGATACTTCTAACAATTAGGTGAACACTTAACCTAAGCTTAGAGACTTAGAAGGGTTAATCATAGGATTAGGATATGCCTTAGGACTTAGGAAGACTTACCTACCCTATAGCCTAAACCCAACCCATGCCTACCTCTTTGGCCTAAATCAAACCTCAAATTCACTTCATCCAAATTCAAATACCATATTCCAAACCAAATTATTGAAACATATGATCAAATAAATCATTCCTAAGCTCTATGATTTTATTCCATGGACTTAGCCTTAACTAGATTCAATTCATCCAAACTCAATTGATTTTCTCAAAGATCAATTCAACCCTTCAATCAACTTACTAAAAATCATACCTACATTCAAATGACCAAAACCAAAATCAAATCAAATCAATCCTTATTAAGCCATATGATTTTATCCCATGGACTTAGCCAAATTTATTAATTTAAATCAAAAGTAATTGATTTTTCCATGAATCAATTATTTCTTCGATCATCTTCCCAAATATAATTCAAACATACATTCAAATGACTAAAATCCAAATCAAATCAATCCAACCTAAGCTACATTAGATTGAGCCAAACCTACCAAAACCTTCTATTATGATTGTTGATCACTCTAGATTGATCAATTATCATAAATTAGGTCAAACTAAGTCAACTTGGTCATTTGACCAAGGCAACCCATCTAACCTACATGAACCAAACTAGACAAATCTCAACCTAAGCCAAATCAATTAAAACCAATGATTCATACCAACCTAAAATCAATCCTTAAACATGACTTGACCATCAATCGAGCCAAACCAAACCTAATTGGCCCTCTTGACCCAAGTTGACCCAGTTTGACCTAAAGGGCCAATTTAGGTCAAATTGGGTCAAATCAAAATATAAACCAAATTGATTGTAACCAATGGCCCTAGTTCATTTCAAATTAATTATTGAACTTGACCAAAGCTCCAAGTGAACCTAATTGACCCATTTAGTCCAAATTGGCCTATAGGGTCAATTTGGGCCTATATCTAAACCAAATCCAAATTAATTGAAATTGAAGCCTACAATCATCTTCAATGGTCAATCAAACCTAAATCATTGCTAACCCAAGCCAATTTGGTCAATTGAGCCAAATTGGTCAACTTGACCCATTTGACCCATATGACTTCAATTGAGCCAAAACTAAATCCAAGCCAAATTAACTAAAACCAATTGAACCAAAATGCTTCAAATCATCGTTTGAACATGACCCAAGCTTTGATTTGACCTAATTTGATCAATTAGTCAACTTAACCCAACCTAGCCCAATTTGACCAATATGGGTCAAATTGAGTCAAACCCATTTAAATGAAGCCCATACCCAATGAGACCTAACCCAACCCATCATAAACTCACCTTGGGTCAGCCCCAAACTAGCCCAACATGAATTAGACCCAATCCAAGGCTTTACCCATTGGCTAAACCTCCCTACATGGATTCAAACTCAAAATTTCCAAGTCAACTCTCCTTCTCTCTCCTTGGCAGGCCTCTAATACCCAAATGAGGACCTAACCTACCTTTCTAGCTCGACCCAAGTGGGTTAGGTCAACCGTGGACCAAGGAAAGGTGAGTTAACCTCTCCACACTAGCTGAACTCATTAGATTCAAAGAAGGAGGATACCTCCTTGAGCCACCAACTAAGGCCTTTGGCCAACCAAATCGAGCCACCTCAACTTGACCTTGACAACTCTAGCACCCAAATGGCAGCTGACCGATTGAAATCAAGGCTTGAATCTGAGCCATCTGATCCAAGAAAGTGGGGGAGGGGGGAATACTGATCAAAATCAAGGCGAGCTTCTCAAGCATTGCACCACCAATCTTGAGCCCTGATGAGGTAATTCTCACTAAACTGAGTTTTGTTGAATTTTTATTGGTTTTTTGAAGAAAACTTGTATGTCACCCAAATTCGACCAATAAATCCCTTTGAATCTACCTCATGATGGTGTGGGTTTAATCTGAATCGATCCGAGCTCGAGTGAGCTTGAATCAAGCGAAGGAAAATAAATGATGTTTGTCTCCCATCACTCGAGGGATGATGGATCACATACCGTCCATTCCTTGTGATCAAAATGGACAGTCATGATTAATCTGTTAGATTTATCTGATTAAATCCCTTAAGAACTGTAGGTTTAATCCGCCATCGATCTTAGATGACGGTGATGAACCAAATCTATACGACGTGGCGTTGAGTCAGACAAGTTTAAGTGGCAAGTCCCACGGTGTCATGTGGAGAGTGGGCCACATTAGCGGTCCGCATGGCGCCGATGGGATTAGACTTAGTTAGGCTTAATTAATTAATTTTAATGGCTGAATCTTTAAAAATTCATAACAAATTGTAAAAAATTTTAAAATATATAAATAAATACTCATTTAAAAGGTAATTTAGAGAAGATTTAATTAAAATTAATTCCAATTAATTTTGAATAGTGATTAAGGCTTAATTAATATTTAAATAAAAACTTAATTAGCTTAATTAAGCCCTAATTACTTAAGTAATTAATCCAAAATTTTGTTGGTTAGTTTAATGGGATGACCTCTGCCTTCTATAATTTTCATGGGATTTATTATTTGGTTAATTAGGAGAATTGATCATTTAAGCCCTAATTACTCTCTTAATTCATTTAATAGTTAATTAACACTCTAATTAGCAATAATTTAATTAATTAAACTCACTAATCAATGTCTAACAGTGAATGGACAAGGGGAGTGGGGTTAGGGCCTCTTTCTTAGATTTAATTAAAATTATTGCTTGTTTATGTCCTTATACATGTATATGTATATGTGATTAAAGAATGATAATCTCCCTTTTCTATTAAAAATGCATGCATCCATAATTATTAAAGTGATTGAATTGTTTAATCATGTAATTTGGAGCTTTCATTCTTATGTTCATGTATGGAAATTTACATGTGCTTGAATGCAAATGGGTATTTAGTCTGGACATCCTGGAAATATGAGGCTTTAAGTAGCCCTAAGGAGGTCATTTGATTACCTCACTTCCCACATTTAACAATGGCATGTACCTATTTAATTTCATTCCTATATATTTTTGTATAAGAATTTGGATAAAGCTTTAAATTTACATATATTAAATAATTCAATCAAATGAAATATAAACTTCAAACATACACATACATTCATCATTCAACTGTGCTAAAATATGTTGTATGTATAGATACACTTAGGATTGAATCATATGAATATTATATGTGATTGAAAGGAAGAATTTGATATATGTCAAGTGATAGAAATTCAATAAGATTAATCTTAAGAAGCATTTCATATTGGATAAGGTTATTTAAAGTTAACATATACTTAGGATTAAATAAAAATATTTAATAAGCCATTCACTAAAGAGAACTAAATCAAATTAATATGCTTTAGAAAGTGGCTTAAGGTAGGGATGAAAGAGGGAAATCCTCTTTCTTCTCTTTATAACACTTAGTTTCTAAGTGTAAATCCAACGAAACTAAAAAAAATCATAAATTAAAATTTACAAATTAATTAAACAACTTGAAGTGAAACCAACCATCATGGTAACTTAAACAATCTCCAAACTTAGAAAAATACAACTCCAATGCTTAGTTAAGACACACTACACAAGCCTTAGCACACTCATTAGAACTACACCACCATTTTTAATCCTAAGTTAGGACAGTGTATGTATGGTGTATGTTTTGTTTTGTGATGTAATATTTTAGATTGGATGTTAGGGTGTATGCCTCATAGACTTGATGGTAGGCTATTGTTAGCCAAATCATGTTTTCTGTAGGAGATTGTGCTTAAGGAGTCACTTAAAAATAAATATAAATGCTCTCTTTGCAGGTTGCTTATGCCCCTAAACATAATCCAAGTTAAGGACAATTGGGCTTGGTTACCCATGTGTAGGGTGCTAAGTCCAAATTATACATATAACTGCTTTGGATGTTCATTTAGCTAACCTATATTTTATAGGTGTAGTTAGATTTACTTTTTCTGCATAAAATGTAATTTTGTAATAGGGATTAGGATTTGTGTTATGGGGGGTTAGAATGAGTAGTGCCTAGAAGGCTTTGTCCTGGGTGCCCTATGATGCCTTGAAGACAACCAAAATCAAAGAAAGAAAAGAAGGAAGACATGAATAAATGAAGAAAAGAAGACCCCCATAGCATTTATTTCATTGAAATTATAATTATTCTTTCATATTTTGGGTTGTATAAGAGTAGAGCTTGGCTACCCATATTTTTTTTCGGGTTGTACAATGGTACTCGACCGCACCAGTATGTTATTCTTTTGTGTTAGTTTATAGAATTGTTTGATGATTTGTTTAAATTACACATTAGAAATTGCATGTTTTTTTAGTTTCTTATGCTTGATTCTTTAATGTGTGGCTTGGATGCATTAGACTCTTAGGATAAAATAATTTTTTTGCCCAACTAACAACTCAAAATTAAAATTTTAAATAACTCACAATCTCATCATAAAGCCTAGGCTACAATCAAGATAATTAAAAGAATTAGCAACTCCTTAGCTGAATATTATATATTTCACATCTTGCATGCATATTCCTTCTTCCTTGAATATGGGGATCTCCATCCTTGCATGATAGGGGAATGCTTGACCTATGAGGGCATCCCTTATGGTGGAGAACACCCTTTTCTTGCTGATTTAGCCAACAATCTCTTTTCATCATGCATTTAGGCATAAGAAATTTTAAGCCTTTGTCCAAAATAACTTATCAAAATGAAATAAAATTTGTAAGATTTTGTATTTGTAGACTAAGTCATATGCCCATACAACTCATGCTCTTGTCTCTTGGGTTTAAGACTTTAGTCTCTTTCAAATTAAATAATTATCATAGCTATCTTGCAATTAATAAGACTGGGCTACATGGTTTTAAAAGTATAGGAGGAGTTAGCTGACAACCACTCTAGGCGATTGTAAGTCCAAAAGCCTAGTGATTTATCCTCTCTTGTGGAGGTAAACCTTATGCCCATTCTTGCTTAAATTTATGTCTTGCTTTAGCTTGTGCTAAAGCTCCCTAAATTTAGGATCTGAGGTCAATGTTTTCTTTGGGCTACAAGCATAAATCCTCACCTCTTAGACATTTTCATAATTTGTGTTGATGGATTATAAGCCCTAGCAACCTAATTAAATTTCAGCCCAAACAAAAAAATCTTCTTAATTTCAAATATATAAAGCCCAATTATAGGATAGATTGGAATACTCACTAGGTTTCCTAGTATCGTGGGCACTTCTTACTTATTCCCTTTGGCTCCCAAAATAATTCTTCTCTTTGAACTTTCCCAATTGATTTTCCAATATGACTAATTTGATAATAGTCTAGCCTTGAAATCTTTGGAGACCATAACTGTCTACTTTAATCAAGAACATTCTTAGGAAATTCCATTCCCTAGGATGTAATTAACTATGGAGGCTCACCTCTATAAGAAACTTAAGAACTTGATTTAATATAAACCCTATTTTACTTTTTCATATAAAGTTGGGGAAAGATCTTTGGTATATTCAAAGACACATCATGCCTTAAGAGTCCTTATTAGGTGATTAAGTCCATTGTAAGGTGATGTTTCTATCTTTCGAGATAATACATCATAAATGTCATACCCGATCACTTCAATAAGTACCCCCTAAGATCTGTGTAGTGTCCCACATCTAAAAATAAACACCACACATCTATTCTATGTAAAATATTTTTTTATAATGCTTAAGATGCTTGTAATAGAGTTTATTTATTTGGAGGACCTTGTTTGCCTTTATGCAATCTTGATAATTTTTAAATAATCAAAATTTAAATTTATCAAAATTCATATAGAATTCATTCTAAATCATTAATTACTTAAATTAGAAATCATCCCTAGTTAAATTGAATATTTAATCAAAATTTTAAAAAATTGGAACATAGATCAAGCCTTATAAGTAGACACCCACACGATCAAGCACACACTAGATTTGCTTGTTAGGAATACAACCTTTAGACTCTTAGGTTAGGGATTTTTTTTATTTATGCGATGCTTTGATATAATAGTTTGTGATGTGATGTGGTGCCTGCTTTAGGTTAACTCAATGATGTTGTGATAAGATAATTCTATGATTTCACTTAATTTAATAATGATATTTTTTTTGTAGGTGGTCATGTTTAACAGAGGGTAATTTTGTGATGTCACTATGAATTGAAATGTTTAAATCTCATCAATTTTTTTTTTACAAATGCCACTAAAAGAAATCTAATAAACTGTCAAAGCCCATCAAGCATAATCAATAGAATAAGTAGCTTGACACCTAAAATATTAAACATTCTATGTGATATTGTTAAATGTATGAATATTTGCATTATATATATAATTCTAAGATTAACATCTATTTTATAAGAATAAAATTATATTTTTTTTATAAATGTAATTTTTAAAATCCTAATATATTTTATTATCAGCTTGTGGGGTATTAGGAGGAAAAAAGAAAACAAAGATGAACTTTGAAGTAGTGAATCTTTATGACCTTTTTGAAGCCCAAAAGAAATAAAGAATTAGAAGAAGAAGAATGACCCAGAAGATCCACAAATTGAGTATGTCTACTAATAAGTATAGATTGTACTATATATGGTAGAACTCACCTATCACTGTCTTTTTCTTTTTATGAGATTATTATTAGTGGACCCAACTATACCAACCTTTCTTTCATTATTTTATAATTTATTTGTTTTAATATTTATTTAATCATGTTTACTATGTACTACACATTAAAAATACAAGCTTTTTCTAAAGTTTCTTCTTTATGATGCTTATTATGACTATTCAAGCTTGGATTTTCAGTAAGCTGCTAAGAAAGATAAACTTTCTACCCAACTAAAGTTATCAAACTCATAACTTAAATTAAATCAACTCATAACAAAAATTATATTTAAATCATTAGATAGAACGTAGAACCATAAATCTTTTTTTTTTACTTTCTTCTATAAGCTTTTTGCTCACTACACATAAAGGGATATATATCTAGTGAAAATGATCACTCTTCTTCGAGAAGATTACCTTCTAAGTTTGATGTAACCTTTAACTTCTTCTAATATTATGTGCATGTAAGCATATTTGCATATCATTGACCTCATAATAAACTCAATATTTAAAATATATAAAAATTATAAAATTATTGAATTAGTTAGGTATATTTTATATCATTTATACAAATCTTAGTCACTAAGGTTATGTTCTTAATTTTTTAAAATTAATAATAGTATAGCTATCTTGCATTTCGTAAAACTCACCACATGATTTTAAAGAGCTTTAGTAGATTAGCTGAGAGCTCTTTCATGCGTGACTTTAAGTTCAAAAGAGTCAAACTTATTTTAACATATGGTGAAGTAAAGAGTTGTAAGTTCCATTGCATATTGTTAGATTAGGCACGAGTAACTACTTGATAATAGTTCTTAACTTAGTTTTAGGTTCAAATGTTAATAATTTTCTTAAAGTTACATCATAAGTCCTCACATCTTGGGTATATTCATAGTGTTGTGTTATTGAAATATAAGTCCCAATATTATAATAAAATGTCCAACTCAAAACTGAATAAATTTGAACACCAAAATATAAAACCTAATCTTATGCTAATTTAGAGTACTATTAAGTATCTCAATATCATGTGCTCCCTATCATTCTCCCTTTGTCTTAAAAAGAAGTTTCTAGATTTGAACCTATCCTTTTTGAACTTCCAAAGTCATCAAATTCTTTGAATTTAAACTTTAAAGAAATCACAAAATTATTCTTCACTACTTAATTTGATCGAGAGTTTTTTTAAGAGTTTACACTCTTAAGATGTAATTAACTATAAGAGCTTTCCTATAGAGAACTAGCACTCAATATTTAAATAAAATTTAAATTCAAATAAGTGAAAATGCAGACCAAATATATTGAAACTCATCTTATTATTGTACTGAATTTTATAACAGAATGTTACTTTTATCTCATAAGCAAGTTTAACATTCTCTATGTCACATTTAGGTATAATAATAAGAAAATCCTCATTATTTTATTTTCGGATCCATTGAAGTATAGTATCGCTATGTCCCAAGATAGTATATTATTCTCAAGAACATATTTGATCACTAGAACAAAGTTAATTTCAAATTTTGTGGGCTTTTTCATTTCATCCAAATAAATTTTCATTCAATATATTTTTTTTCTAAAATCTCAAAATTCATAGATATTATTGATATTAATTCTTACTCATTTAAAAATTTTGAGAGACATAAAGTTTAAAATGTATAAATTATTTCTTATAATATCAAAAGGCATAAATTTCAATAATAATACATTATTTTTTTAATTAAAGATCTCAAGAGGCATAAGTCTCAACAAATAAAAAGTTCTTTCAAAAACTCTTAAGACATAGGTCTCAAAAGGCGTGTATTATTTTCATTTAAAAATTTCAAAAATATAAATAAAAAATACATATTTTTCTACTCTTTCAAAATAACTTAAATGTATAAGTTTTCACACATCTAATAATCTTGGAGGTTAAAAATTTTAAAAGATTAAAATTTTCATTCATGTGAAAACCTTTTAAGATTTAAGCCTTAATAAACACAACAATTCAAAGTTTAAAAGGACATCCAACATTCATAAGCCTCAAATATCATATAAAACTAGACATAATCATTATCAAATAAGGGAGTAGACCTACAATATTTTATTTGGATTGTAATATTTTTATCATTAGTTTGAAAATTAACTATGCGACCCAAATTTCTAGCAAGGCCTAAAAGTTTCAACTTTATCTAAAGGTCCTCAAAAGTGCTTAACCTCTCAAAAGGAGAAGCTATCAAAATTTAGAACTCATATCATTATTACTTTAAAAAATGATTATAAACATCAATCATGCTTGTATATAAATACATAAGAAAATAAAATAGAGCTATGTAAATAAGAAGTATCATTGCCACATATATAAGTTTACCATCTATATGGCATTAAGTTGTTAAATGACTTCCAATAAATTTTACATCTTTACTCAATTTCAATAAAGTTATTGTTTGCGAACTTCTTACTCCACCAAATAATAGTATTTTAATCAAAAGAACTTGTGAATGTGTTTTGAGATGTTATCTACATTCAAGAAAAAAAAATTCAAAATTTTTAAAATTATTTTGATTGCAAAAAATCATGGAAGATAAAATATCATAATTTTAAGATTAATAATTCAAAAATAAAAATAATAATAGAACTTTGTAATAAAAATTTTTTAAAAAGAAAGACTTACATACTTATGATCATCCAATTAAACAATAAGACTAAAATATGGAGAAAATACATAGATAAGGATGAAAATTGCTTAAAATATAAATTTTTTAATAATAAACAAAGTTTCAATATTGTTGAAGAACTTTTATCACCGCCATCTTCATTTTCCTAATCAAGATCATGTTGCTTCATCAATCATTATCACTTGCATGGGCTACAATGAATAATGAGAAAAATTGACACTTATTTAGAAGAAAATTGGTGCCTCAAATCATCTCACATCACACTTAATATGTTCAAATGGGGATAGTTAATCCCCTCTCAAGAGACAGATTGGATCCTCATTATAAGGAATACAAACCTCATCCACCACTCACACATAATTGCCTTAAAGACAAATTTATATAAACAAGGAAAATCAACTCCATTCTAAGAGAAATGTTATAGCCCTATCCTAGGTATTACAAACATAAGATGCCACTCAAAATTTTACTAATAAAAATAATATCAAATCTTTTTATAGAGGAGAATTTAAACCAGTGAAGAAAGAATTAATAATTTCAACTATATTGGATTATATTATATCTTTTACAAAGAAGAATTAAACAACAACAAGCCTTATTCCCACTAAGTGGGGTCGGCTACATGAATCCTTCATCTCCATTGTGTCCTATTATGTGTCAAATTCTCATTTAATTCAAGTATACTAAGGTCATTTTTATACATCTTAACCAAGTCTTTTTAGGTCTACCTCTACCTTTCTTAACATAAGGCAAATTTAATGCATCTACTCTCCTAATCAGGTCATCGAATGACCGACGGTTTATGTGACCAAACCATTTAAAGCGACTCTCTCTAATCTTATCTGCCACTGGAGCTACTCCAACTTTTTCTCGAACATACTCATTTTTCATTTTATCTCTAGAGAAAAGCCACTCATCCACCTAAGCATCATCATCTCTGTAATGCTAAACTTAGTCTTATGCTTTTCTTTTATTGGCCAACATTCTGCACCATAAGTCATTGCAGGTCTTACCAACATCTTATAAAATTTTCTCGTAAGTTTAAGTGGAACTTTTCTATCACACAATAGGCCATATGCATTCCTCCACTTCAACCATCCAACTTGAATTCTACTAATAACATCTCCATCTATTTCACCATTATTTTGAACAATAGAGCCTAAATATCTGAATCGCTCACTCTTGTTAATGACTTGTTCACCTAATGTCACAACACTACCACTACAACTTCTACAACTAAAATTACACTCCATATATTCAGTTTTAGATCTACTTAAATGAAAACTTTTAGACTCTAAAGTTGGCCTCCATAATTCAAGTTTCTCTTGGACTCCCTCTCTAGTCTTATCAACAAGAAGAATGTCATCAAGCATACACCAAGGTACATCTTCCTGTAAATGCCTAGTAAGAATTAGAGCTTGCAAAAATAAATTGTGAGTTTTTCATTACTTCATAGTGATATTTATAAACAAAGGAATGAAAAAAAATAGTTACAAATATTAGAGGAAATGAGTTAAATCTCATAGACGAAAGCTATATTCAATTTTAATAATGAATTACAAATATTAGAGAAAAAGAGTTACAAAACTTAAAGATGAAAATTATAATCAATCTCTTTCATAAAATTATCATGATATAATTTAATACATTATTAAAAATAATAATTAAAAAAAGTTATCAAGATGTTATCTAATATACTAATAATAATAATGATTAAAATTTATCATAATATGATATAATATAATATTAATAATAATGATTAGAAGATTTATCATGATATGACCCATAATTAAATTTGTTTAGTATCATTTTTTATTTGACTGATCATTTAATATTCAAAATTTTAGATGACCAAGAAAATACAATTGATATACCATTAAAAAAATTAATTAATCGAGTATTTTAACGCAATATTTGACTTAGAAAGGTTTTAAATTGAATTTAAGACTACCCAACTTCTAATTTCAACTAACTTTTATCCGATTGAACATTTCAATGAGACTTAAATGATATCAAAAGTATCTTATGTGAACTCAAATGAGTCCAAATTAATTAATTTTATTGTCATAAAAATAATTATTTATGCTATTTAATGGAATTATTCTTATTTAGAAAAAATAATTTTGGGTTATTTTTATTTACATTAATTCCTTCTATTTATTTCTCTTCTCATCCATCCAAATAAAGTCATTGTAGGAAAAAAATATGAATGTTGTAATTAAAGCTGCCATAACAATATTTTGTTTAAATTTTCTTGATTTAAAAAAAAACATAGCTATTGTCTCATATTTATTGATATATATATATATATATATATATATATATATATATATATATATATATATATGTATACCTCTTTAACACTATTTTGAAGCTTTGAAGACAATGTATAAAAAATACAGCTTTTTTTTCCTTCGTACGAAAGAAAAATGTAAGCCTGACATTTGAGTCACTTTTGTCGGTTAGGAAGCAACAGCCGTCCAATCCTGCTTCAATAGGGATGGATAACTATAATTTCACGCCAGATCGTGGTTTCACGCTCGAAGTCCATGTCAGCGCTGCGTGGGCCAATCGTGCAGCACCACACGCCACGTGGAACCGCACAGCCAATTGTGTGGCACCGCATTGCCCCGTCAGCGCCACATGGCGCTGATTGGGTTAAGTTGGAAATTTAGTTATTTTTTTGATTTTAAAATTTATTTAAATCACATGAAACTTCAAAATTTTATAGAAAATAAAATACTTAATCAAAATTATAAATGAGGGCTCGTTGGATTCTTCTTTTTTGAGAGGAATCCAAAATTTCTAACTTGTATTGAATATTCTAAGCTTAATTTAGATTTTAGTAAAAATTATTAATTAAACTAAAAAATACACATCATATAGGTTTGAAATTTTAAGAGATTAAAATTTAAGTTAAAATATACATAGCATTAAAATTTTAAGTCAAAAAGATTTTTGGATTGGGAGATATTGCATTCTGAAGCTTAAATAGTCTATTTTAGTAAAAATGAATTAATAGATTTTATAAAAATCATGAAAATCATTTAATTAGGTGATACTTTGAAAAATCATAAAAATTCATGAAAATTTAAGTAAATACTCATTTTAAAGGTATTTCAGAGGATATTAATTTAAAATTAACCCTAATTAATTTTAAATAATAATTAAGGCTTAATTTGAGTTTAATTAAAATATAATTAGTTTAATTACTCTCTAATTACCCAAGTAATTAATTCCAAACTTTCTGAGATTGATTAATGGGATGACCTTTGCCTCCCATAATTTTCTTGGGATTTATTATTTGGTTAATTAGAAAAATTATTTATCTTAGCCTTAATCACTCTCTTAATTAATTAAGTGATTAATTAACAATTTAATCAGTAAGGAAAATATTAATTAACCTTGCCAATCATTGTGGAATAGTGACTGGGCATGGGGAATGAGATTGGAACCTCTTCTTCAATTTTTTTCCCTGAGTTTATTTCACTTGAATGAAAATTAATTAATTTGAGATTAATTAATGGTTTAATTCATTAATTAAATAGATTAATTAATCAAGTTGAAATCATAATCATTCTAGATCTCATCTAATTAAGTATTTTAGGTATACTCTTAGGTGTTCAATAACCTAAGAAAATCTTAAAGAAATTATGATTAGTTCACATATGTGAGAAAACTATAAGTGTACTAAATTGAGTTCCTTAAACTTAATTAACTATTAATTGTGAACCAATTGCATTAAGCCCCTTTTATTTCTTAGGAACATTACTAATTTAATTTCCAAATGTATTTGTATATCATATTAGCTCATAATTATTTAGTTAATTACCTTAAGGTGTAAGTAAGGGTTAATTAATTGATTTAATTCATATCATAACTTAATTAATCCATAAAATCATCTTAATTACTTTTCATTAAACCAAATTAATTTACAAACATGAGGATGGGTTAAGATCAGCAAACTTTCTCTCATTTCTTTAAATTAAATTGAAATATAAAGTTAAAATGATGATTAAAAAGCCTTGGCTTTCTTTAAATGCTTTATTTAAGATGTTGTCCTTAGGAATTAGTTTGATTGAATGAAACATGTGTTTTATGCCTTATTATTCCTTTCCAATCATATTAAATAATGTGTGTCATGTGATTTCATGCATTCATGTTTTCAAGAATATTTAAATTTAAATTATTTTTCCTTATGTTAAGCTTGCATGTGTTGAATTAAATTTGTAATATGTGTGACTATTATCACTATTAAATCAAAATTATTTTCAAAATTTTATAAACCAACTATAATATTTGGAGTGATAATAGTTATAAATGTCTATAATCTTGCATGTGTTTATGGCTTAGAACATGTGATATGGAGTTCTCTTTCTTTAGTCTATATGGATTTACATAAGGTTTGAATGTTAATAAGTGTATAGCCCATTTGAAAAGGATGCAACATTTGTTTGAATTCATTCATATGTATTTCTATGTTAGAATTTAGATAGAACTTTAGCTCACATGTATAAATAATTCAATTGAAAGAAATACAATTTTTACATGATTTTTCATCATTGTAGCCATTTGTACACTCATGTGTATTCAAGAATAATGGGTATATCTAGTCTGGACATTCTGGGGATGCGAGGCTTTAAGTAGCCCCAAGGAGGTATTTACCTCACTCCCTGGTTTAACAATGGTGAAGTATTCGCTTAAAGCTTTTATACACTTGTATGTGCATTCAGCTAATGAATGAAAATCTCTTTTTTCAACTTTATCCCACATGTATAAATAATTCAATTGAAAGAAATACAACTTTTGCATGATTTTTCATTCTTGTAGTTATTAGTGCACTCATGTGTATTCAAAAATAGTGGGTATATCTAGTCTGAATATTCCGGGGATGCGAGGCTTTAAGTAGCCCCAATGAGGTCTTTACCTCACTCTCCTAGTTTAACAATGGCAAAGTATCCACATAAAACTTGTATACACTTGTATGTGCATTTAGCTAATGAATGAAAATCTCCTTTTCAACTGTAGCTCACATGTATAAATATTTCAATCGAAAGAAATACAACTTTTGCATGATTTTTCATTCTTGTAGTTATTTGTATATTCATGTGTATTCAAGAATAGTGGGTATATCTAGTCTAGACATTCCGGGGATGCGAGACTTTAAGTAGCCCCAATGAGGCCTTTACCTCACTCCCCTACTTAACAATGGCGAAATACTTCCTTAAAACTTTCATACACTTGAATGTGTATTTAGCTAATGAATGAAAATCCCATTTTCTATAAAAATACAAATATGCATCCTTCATTTAAAGTGTGCTAAAAGAAATATATTGCATGTGTAGGTATAATTAGGATTTAATATCATATGCATGTTACATGTGATGGAAAGAAATGATTGAACATATGTTATGTGATAGTAATTCAATCAAATTAATCTTAAGATGCCTTTAATATTGAATGGAATTATTTAAAGTGAACCTAAACTTAGGATTAATTTAAAATGTGTAATAATCCACTAAAGGGAAATAAATTAAATTAATATGCTTTAAAAAGTGGATTAAAGTAGGGATGAAAGAGGGAAACCTCTTTTCTTCTCTTTACAACACTTAGTTGTTAAATGTAAATTATATGAAACAAAAAAAACATAAATTAAAATTCTCCAATCAGTTAAATTACTTTAAATGAAATCAACCTCTTATGCCTAAACATCCTTTCTACACTTAGAAAATCATAACCTTAATGCTTAGTTATGACATACCACATAAGTCGTAATGCACATATATTAGAATTAAGTCACCACTTCTAGCTTTATGTTAGGACGGTGCATAGTGTGATGTACATTTTATTTTGTGATGTATTATTTTAGATTAGATGTTAGGGTGTATGTTTTGTAGACTGGATGTTAGGCCATGATTAGCCTAATCATATTTTCTGCAGGAGATTATGCTTAAAGGGGTCACTTAAAAATAAATATAAATGCTCTCTTTGTATGTTACTTAATCCCTTAAGCATAATCCAAGTTAGGATATGTGGGCTTGGTTACCCATGTGTAAGGTACTAAGCCTAAATTATAAATATAACTACTTGGAATTGTATGTATGTTTAACTAACCTCTATTTGGTAGGTGTAGTTGGATTTATTTTTCTCATTCTTAATATATTTTTACAATTAGGAATTATGATTAGTATTATGCATGGATAAGGATGAACATTGGTGAAGGCTTAGTCTTAGGGTGTCATGTGATGCCTTAAAGTCTACCAAACCAAAGGGAGAAAAGATATGAAGAAATGAAGGAGACATGAAGACTTGAATATTTAAAGACCCCCATAGCATTTATCATTTATAAATTGTAACTATTATTTTATTTTATTTTTAAGTTGTATAAGGGTAGAGCTCATCTAACCATTTCTCTTTTCAAGTTGTACGTCGGTACCCGACCGCACCGGTCTTTTATTCTTTTGCATTTCATCTATAAAATTTATTGATGTTTTGTTTAAAGTGCACAATAAAAATAATACACAATTTCATAGTTCCTTTATAAAATATGATTTAATGTGTAGCCTGGATCCAATTAGACTCTTAGAAAAAAATAAATCTTTTATCCAACTATAACTCACAATTAAAGTTTTAAATAATTCATAATCTCACATAAAGCCTAGTGTCAAATCAAGATAATTAAAAGATTTAGCAACCCCTTAGCTGAATGTTGTATGTTTAACATCATGCATTCATATTATCTTACTCTTATTAAAATAAGGTTTCCATCCTTGCATGATAGGGAAAAACTTGACCTTTGAGGGTCTCCTCTGTGGTGAAAATATCTCTTTCTCTTTGATTTAGTCCATAACCTTATTTCAACATACATTTAGGCATAAGAAATCTTATGGCCTTTGTCAAAAAATCAAATAAAAATTGAAACGGTTTGCATTAGACTAAGCCATTACTTATACCACTAATGCTCTTGTCTCTTTAGCGAGTGGGTTTAAGGACTTTAGTCTCTTTGTAATTAAACAATAGTCTAACTATCTAGCAAATCATATGATCAAAATTCATGGATTTAAAGCGTATGAGGTGTTAGCTAGCTACCACTCCAGACGATTGTAAGTCCAGCAGTCGGACGATTTATCCTCTTTTGTGGAGATCAACCATATGCTCATCTTCGCTTAGATTTAGGTCACACTTTGACTTATGCCAAAGCTCCCTAGATTTAAGATTCAAGGTAGTTGTTTCTTTTGGGCTACTAGTATAAATCCTCACCTCTTAGGCATTTTCACAATCTTGTATTGTTGGATTATAAGTCCTAGCTTACTAATAAAATATCAACTTTAACTAAATTGATCTTCTCAATTTCAAATATATTAAATCCAACCATAGGATAGATTGAAATGCTCACTAAGTTTCCTAGTATCATGAGCATTTCCAACTCATTACCTTTAGCTTCGATAATAAGTCTTCTTCTTGAATTTTCCCACTTGATTTTCCAATATATACAATCCTTTGATAATCTAGGCTTAAAATATTTAGAGACTTTAATTTCTACTTTAATCGAGAGTATTCCTAAGGAATTTCATTCCTTATGATGTAATTAACTATGAGGGGTTGCCTCCATAGGGAACTTAACAGACCTGACTTAAAATAAACATTTTACTTTTCTATGTAAATCTCTAGTAAAAATCTCAGTATATTTGAGGATGATCATGTTATGCATCATTAACCAAATACCTAATCACATGGTGTCCCACATCTTGAAAATAAACACCACAAGTAGCCTGTTGAAACAATTAGTTTATGAAAAGGATATAATAATACAATTGTTGGTCCAGAAAGCATAGATAAACAGCTTTTTAACAGCAAATTTTTCACAACATTTTATCCAATAAGTGTTTTTCACCGATCAAACAACTGTTGTATCAAATGAAGCTTAACATTGTGTGAGGAGTTAGCTAAAATTTAATATTTTGAGAGTGCAACTCTTCTATTTTATTTAAATTAAATGAGAATTTGATACTTAATAGGACACAAATGAAGCTTAACAATGTATCGACCTCCAATTCCTATGATAATAAAAGATAAGTTTTATGAATTTAGTAATAAAGCATTTGGAAAATTTTCAATAACTTGGCCACGCATTAGGTTTCTCTATAAGAAACTTTAACATTACATGTTATTTTCTTTATTTGCTATGTCATATGGATTTATTTATTTATTTATTTTTATTTTATTTTTTGAGAAATGGTCATATGGGATTTGGAAACCCATGTGGTGCACACTTGTGATTCACTGTCCATTGCAGTTGAGCTTTAAATAAACATTTATATGATATGTCATATAAAAATCTTAGCTTAACTTGATTATTTTTAAATAGTTTGACATTGAACTCCACTCAAGATTACATATTGAGCAAGGATATTGAATTTATTTCTATTCTAACATACCTCTAATATATAAATCATGAAGAAGCTTTTAATTTTAAAATAAATATATCATAATCCTTTTTTAACAAAGTAGTAAATTTTTATTTATAATTTATTTATAATTTAATATGAATTTAATATTTCAATTAATAAAAAAAATTGTAATTACTTTACATATAATAATATTTAGAATGCAGGTATTTATTTTACTTTATATTTACCCAACCAAACAGAATATATAGTTTTTATGTATTTGCTTTGCATATAACTAAACAATTATAAAGTATTCAAAATTCACTGTATATCTGTATTCACTTTACACTGCATTCTTTTTAAAATGAATTCCTTTTTCAGCCAACCAAACAAACCCTTAGTGTAAATGAATTTTCTCATGGAGACTCTCAATTAAACTATAAATTCATTAAAATTAAAATTTGAATAATTCTAAATTTAATTCTTTAAGATTATATACTAATATTTCATTAAGGGGCAGTTTGGTTGGCTGAAAAAGGAAGTAGTATAAAAGGAGTAGTGTAAAGTGAATAAGTAAATCATGAATACTTTATAGTTGTTTGGTTGTGTGTAAAATAAATATATGAAAACTATATTTTATGTTTGGTTGGGTATATATAAAGTAAAGTAAATATTTATATTTTGAATACTTTGTTGTATGTAAAGTAATTGCAGACCTTTTTTTTCACTAATTGAATTATTAAATTGATAAAATAAAAATACTTAAAATATAAATAAATTATAAATAAAAAATTACTACTTGTATAAAAAAAAATTTCTGATATATTTATTTTAAAATTAAAACCTTCTTTATGATTTATATATTAGAGGCATGTTAGAATATAAATGGAGTCAAGTTTCTAACTCAATATATAATCTTGAGTGGGGTTCAAAATAAGATATATATTAAAAATAAGTTTATGTATTGTGCTCATCTCAAAATAAGATATATAATTAGAATAAATAAATATTATGTTCATCTTAAAATAAGTTCAATATTATATTCATCAATGACTAACTAATTTATACATGGTGTGTATATAGGCAATAATTTTTTCTCTTAAAGGTGACAAGAGAGCTACGGAAAATTACAGAAGACTTCAAGAAATTCAAAGTCGACTTCACTGGCCTGATGAACCCAAAGAGGAGACCCCTCTCTACGGCATGGTTCATAATTTTAATAAGTTTCAAACCATCATAAAAATTTTTAAGAAAGAGATAGATAAAGTAAAGAAGAGACAAATTAATATGCACGAGTAGAACTTTTCTCTCGTATTTTTCTTGAAACGAGTTGCATCAGAAAAGTAGTTGAAGAGTTGAGAATTAAGAATGGAGTACAATAAATTAAAATTGAGTTAAATACATTCTCTAATTGATAATTATAAAATTAACTTAATACATAAAAATATGAGCACATTTCAAAAGAAAATTTGGCTCAAATAAAAATTTCAATAGATCTGGCAGCATGTTCCATCCGACTGAATCACAAGGGCTGAGAGCATTCCCAAGCAATAGCAATTAGCAATTCCAACATCAATGAATGGATAGATGGGTGAAAAACAAAATCTCATGAGGCAACCATTGAAAATATCTAACCCCCATGTATCAAAAAATTATTACCAACAAAAAATTGGAGAGAAATAAGCTTCCAAATAAGACTAGATTAAACATGCACACCATAATAAAAATCTAATCAAATTCATCAACACCTAATACTTCTCCTAGTAAAAAAACCACAAAACTTTAACCACAGATAACCAAAACTAGTTAGCCCAATATATCAGTAAGCAAAGAGAAGATGGTTTGCTAGTAACAACTAAACTTGAACAAAGATAGCAACAGCAAACAAAGGAGAGAAGATGATCCTAAAAAGCCATGAGTTAACAACTATTACAAACAGCCCCAAAATATAAAGTGTCAAAATACAAAATCTTCTTCCTAGGTCTACAGCTCAAAATCACTTATTTAGCTCCTTGGGCATCCATCGAGCCTTCTGTTGGTTTAGAGGGGAATGATTGAATCATCATTGTGTTCTTCAATAATGTATCATAGATAATGTCAATTTCTTTCTCAAAAAATCCTAGATAATGCTTTCGGACATTAGTTCAAACAAATTTTTTCTCCTCAGATGCTCTTGTTGAACATTTGATAGCATTGGCTACTTAGGCCACACTATCAGCTATCATAGCAATGTACTCACGAATACTACCATCACCTACATATGTTTTCATTTTCCTTCTTGGGAGGCATCTTTAGAAGACGAGGATGTTATTTTCTTTATCATTCGCTCATAGTCATCTTTCATATCCACTTATGTCCACTCCGTACCTTATGTATTCATATCAGCATCTAAGAAATATGTATTATCATCATCTAGGTTGATTTGCTAAGTCCCTAATAGAATCTGACTACTTCTCAATTTAGCCCAATCTCCAGCGGCATGCCATTTGCCACGGACCTTCTCCAAATCTATATAATTTATGATAGGAATATTCAAGAAAGTGGCATCTTTTGGAGAAGCCTACAACATAAATAAGAAGACTTACTATTATATTAACCATTTTAATTATTTTTTAAAAATAAGATGCTTGAGCACAACTTGAATGTGAGATGCATATTCTTCTGGACCCATCAAAATAGTTTTCTTGCTTTCATCCCATGATACTCAAGATTTCTTCTTCAACTCTTGAATATGATTTCATATACTATGTTGATGTCGAATTTTGATTTTTGCATTGCTCGACTGTAACATCAATGCCAAATCTTTCCTTCAGCTTTTGAGCAGCACCTTGGTAGATAGCATCCTTAAATCTATTATAACTTTGCAAATTTGCATCGACATACTCAAACATGATTTGTAAAAGCCCAGTTATCCATTCAGGTTTCAAGCTCCATATAAATTTTTTTCTCTTTCTGGTTTTTGAAGCATAAGAAATTGATTGCTATGTATCCATTACCCTTATAAAAAATAAATAACATACCACGAACAATTTGTTTATATATGCATGTTAGTTTGCACTCATAAATAACACATAAGTGAGCATTTCTATCTATAAAAGTAAATAGTTTTGCCAAAAAAAAAAAAAAATACAAAGAACATTACAATTTATAGTAATCATATATTTGTATTAATATAAATATGCATTTATATCAAAAAAAGGGTATAATTTAATGCAATTTTAACATCAAAAAAAGACATACAAATTAAAAAGGTATTTGTTTGGCCAAAAATTTTTAAAGTAGTGCAAAAATAAGCCATATAAAAGATGTACAATTGTTGTAATATCTTCAATATCCAACATTCCCCATCCTATTCCACATAGTCAAAGCTATTTAGTCTCTTTTTACTAACTATTCATGTGACTCATCTGCAATAAGTTCATATCATTTTTTTAGTATGGCTCCTTCTAACCCAGTCATTCTCTGATGGAATAAAGTCATCTCCACCTTCAATTATAATCCAGTTGTGTAATATGCAACATACAAGAACTATATCAACTTGAGTTTCTAAGGGAAAGTAAGGCTTAGAGTTTATAATTGTAAAATGATTCTGTTGTGTGCAAAGATGAATGTCGTAGATTGAATAATTCTTTGTTATTTCTTGGTCTGCTAGAATTCAACTCTTTTATGTGATATCTTGTAGCAGGATATGGAGATAGAAAACCTTTTTTTAGTAGAATACCCACTATCTACTAGATAATATTTATCTGTAATTTTAACAATAAACATATAGTAAGAGTACTGTGAGTACTTATTAAACTTAATGAGAAGTAAGTTCTCCATACCTTCAGGAACATGAAGGCCATCTGGTCATTCTAATGCAACAGTTGCATCACGTGTTGAGCCATCCTAACTAGCTAGGACATATGTGAACTTTAAGTCAAAGTTTACTACTGCTAATACATTTTGACTAGGTAAGGCTTTTTTTCTCTAAATGCTGATTCATATTATTTTGGTACTTTAGCTTGAATATGTGTTCCATTTATAGTGACAATACAATCATATTTTATAAAAAAATATAAATTAAGATATTTATCATCAAGCTAGATCCTGTAATAAGTAATATGATGTTTAGTTATACTTTTAAAAAGGCATGAATTGATTATTTTATTGTATCTTTTTTTGGAACTTGAAGAGAAGGTGGCCTAATCAATTCTTGACGCAACTCTCCTATGGCATGTATTCCTGCATTCAAGTATCTACTAATAGTTTCCCCGGATCTTTGAAAGTTGAAATGAATGACTCGATTATGAACACCATGTCCAAGTGTATGTAATAACATATCCACTTGCTCTTCTACACAGACATTGAATGTGTCTATAAGAAATCTTCTTGTGCGCAATAAATTACATAATTTGAATAAATCTTCTTTTCTCATTCTCACCATATCAACACAATCGGAGTCAGATCCATGATATAATTTGGATAGGTATGTCCGACGCTGAAAATTTCATTCAGGATTAGAATTTTGCTTCTCACGCCTAACCTCATGTATTATTATAAATATAACACTAATTGTAGCAGTGATAACCACATGGATTGCTAAATGGTTCTGACCTATCTGTGTCTCATCCCAGATGTTATCTGAGTTGGACAAACGGTCTTCATCATCTTTTAATTGTTCATTCATCTATATAAATAGAAATGAGCACACATGTTAATTAGGTTACAACCTTTGAAAGGCCATAGGCTAGAACATCTACAATATTCATTTGGAATGGGTAATGTCAGTAGGAACATATTTAAAATTTAGGTACAACTATATGGATGAACAATAAAAACTATAAATAGGAGATCATATAATCAGATACATGAAATTAGTACCATCACAATCACAAAAACTTTAATAGAAAATAGTAGATGGCAAGTGACATGACAAATCTCCCTTGTATCCATTAGGTTACATTGCTCACGTTTCATCATCATTGCTGTAAAGGTGAAATGATTCATAATGAGGTAAAAATTTTGACATCAATATTGCATAAGGCGATGAAACATCTTATCTCCTAATGAAACATATTGTCCAATACCACCATGGTGTGATATTTCATATTGTATTATGTTTGAATTATTGCATATGGTGATATTATTATTTGACATAAAGTGATGAAATGTTAATACAGTGAATATTAATGAGTTGTAGTCTTTTACTATGACTTGGTGAGTGATGAGCCATTAAGTTGTAGCCTTTTAACTGCTTGTGTTGATGAAATTGTAGAACTATTATGTATGCTTTAAAATAACTCATCAACTACTTTTCATTAACACCATATTAATGAGTTGTAATATTATCTTTAAAATAAGAAGATTCGTTATCAATTAGTGTTGTGGTGAATCCATCACTTAGAGGATATTGATATATCAAAGACATTGTGAATCTTAATAAATTCAAGTTTAATGATTGAAGAATTCTATTCTTTAACTTTTCGAAGGAAGTTTGAGGTATAGCTTGTAATAGGTGTAATAGTGTTATGATCCTAAATATAGGTGAGCGTAAATTTCTCTACTATCATCAACTCATCAAAATAGATAATATTAATCATGCAACTTCACAATTCATCTCATTTAAGTGACATAATTGATAAAAATAAGATGCACACATAAATCAATTATCTACATAATAATATTATTAAATTTTTAAGCAAAAAAAATCTTGAACCATCAAATTAATTTCTTGGCAATAGCACTACTGTATTTTCTAACACGTTGAATTAATTTTTTTTATCAATTACAAATAGTTTATTATATAGTGTTCAAATTGTTCTTGAAAGTAAAATATAGATGTAATTATAATTTGCTATAATTTAAAACCTGTCAATCATCTCCTTATCACAAGAATATTAACTACACTAATGCATTGTTAATTACAAAATATTAACTAATTATGCAACAATCAAAATAATATTAACTATACTAAATTATGCAATATCTAATAACAAGAAAAAATCATGTATGGCTTGTAGATAAGCAAAGTAACTAATGCAAAAAATAAATGAAGATTTTATTTTGAAATCATAAAGCACTATATTACCATAGATGGGCTTCAAACACTGTAACAAAGAGCTAACTCAAACCAATTAGAAAACTTTAACAAGTGCCTAAACAACTCATGATCTACTTAGCACAAGCAAAATAATTATGAGATAAGTTGGAGAGGAGAGAGGAAGAAGGAGAAGGGTAAAATAGAAGAGGAGATGGATTTATGTAGGCATAAAAGGGGTGGAATGTGGTGGCCAAAGTTGTTCAGAGCAGGATCTAGAAAATATAACTTACTGTGGAGCCCTAAATCGCTCTTTTGCGGCTATCTCCAGCATCAGAAGGTTTGGTGACAATAACGTGAAGCCCTAAATAACCTCCTCACACTGTAGCAAAGAAGAAATTCATTACAGACAGAAGTGCAGGAAGGAATGTGCAAGCCGAAAAAGAAGAACTGAGGATCGACCGATAAGAAGACTCCCGGAGGTGAAGAACTTACCTACAGTGCCGAAACTCATGCAAGCGGTGACGAGAACCTGAGAATTGCTAGGGATTGGTGATGAGAAATGAAGAATTGTGCCGGGTCGAATGCTTCGTAGGCCATGAGATGCCCCGTAAGGTATTTCTTTTCCCTGATTAAATTGTAATACAGTAAAATGACATATTTGTATTTAAAACTCTCTAATATTTTACTTTACTTTTATAAAGTAATCTAACCAAATACTAAAGTATTAATTTACATGTATTAACATTACTTTATTATAAAAATAAACAAAACAAATAGCCCCTAAAATCTAAGCCCAAGCAATTAGATTTTAAGATAATATATCAGCACTTATCATAATTAAATTAGTAAGAATTTAATTAAAAAATAAAATTTAAAATCCTATTAAAAAATTAATATCCGATTGAAAATTAAAAAAATGTACATAAAATTATTATTCTTATAAAACAGC
Organism: Cymbidium sinense; assembly: GCA_021442155.1. NCBI lineage: Eukaryota > Viridiplantae > Streptophyta > Magnoliopsida > Asparagales > Orchidaceae > Cymbidium > Cymbidium sinense. The sequence goes on from CM038215.1 coordinate 33,520,794, forward strand.
AAAATTTTAGGTACTATAATCGTAAATAAAAATAAAAATACCCCGTTGAATCGGCTCACGGGAGCCGCCTCTTCGAATCCCAGCATGACAAGAGAATCTGAAGACAGTTTCTTCTTTGTTTTTATTAAAAGTGAGTTGGGCCCACGGAATGAAATCACAGGACGGATAAAGTTAGAAATATTAAATATATAAAATAAATAAATTGTTTTATTTGATTTATAAAATATAAAATAATAGGACTTTTTTGAGAACTGTGACCGCAAGTAGTGCCCACTAAAGTTGTACGTAAATATCAAGTACTTGATGATCACTTATGTGTCCATATTTCATATTGATTTAAATGCATATATATTAATTATATCTATATTATTAATATTATAAAATTAAACAAATTTTATATTTTGTTATGATAAATCTTATTTTTTTCGTAATTTACTATTGATGCTACCCTTTTATATATATATATATATAGAGAGAGAGGGAGAGAGAGAGAGTTTAATTAAACTAATTTCATGAATGGCATTTTCTGAAGCTTAAGATATAACTAAATTAAATTTAAAGAGATCAATGGGGAACTGATAATCATCAATCCTTATAAGGCACCTATTAGTCTTCTCAAAACATCAATATTTAATAGCTACTAACATTCAATGCTCACTTTCATATTCATTAGCCATTCTTTTATAAGGAGATTGATTGAGTATACTGTCATTCATTACTCGATGTCTAACATTTCGTGCAATTTTCATCCAATACCTATTAGCTAGTAGTCTTCAATGGCAATCTTTTTTATTCTTAGTCATCAATCCCAAAAGAAGAATGACCTAACATATCACAAAATCATTGCCCAATGTCTATATTTTCTTTCGATCATCACTTAATATCAATACCTATTAGTACCAACCGCTCTTAGCTCAGTTGGCATGGGCGAGCACGGCTGGGACTCCCCGGGCCCGATATTTGTGGGTAAGTGGGTGCTAGGTCTCCCGAGGATTATTCATACTGGAAGCAACACGTCATCAAGTGGGTGGGGCTCTAGGTGGACACCCAGTTATCAAAAAAAAAAAACCTATTAGTGATTGACACCTGATTTTTGTCAATTATAGACATATAATATTCACGCTATGGATTACTTGATCTTCACTCTTATAAAAAAAGTGATTGAGACAATAGCTCACAATCATTCAATCATTACTTGATCTAGTCATATTAGCATCATTCTTTCAACTATGTAATGCCTCATAATTTTTCTTTTTGTTTTATATTTTTTATATAATTAAGGGTTAATTTTTAAAATAGGCCAGTTTAAAATATTAATTACGTGATTAGGCACGATAAAAAAAATCAAAATAGGCTACGCTTCGCGGCGACCGGCTCGGTCGCTATCGACCGGTCCGGCCACTTTAATTTAGGGCCAAACCGAGCGACGACGCGAGCTCTCGGTTTCTCCCATTTTACTTCTCTTTGCATCCCGTCCTCATTTATACACCCGTGAAGATCACGCTGTCACGGCTGAAGGAGCTTGTCACGGCCAAGGAAGGTCGCCGTACCGGCCTATTGTTTCCACCGGTTAACTTGTGGCTTTGAGAGATCTTCACGATTTAGGTATTTTAGCGAAATGCAAAATAAATTCAGATCTAGTTTGGATTTGTTGTTTTGATAGGAAATATTTGTTATATGTTATTTAGTGAGATTTTTGAAGGAAATTTGTTAGATTTGAGGTGGATGGTTATGCTTATGCTTATGAATATGCTTATGCTTATGCTTATTTGAGATAAATTTTTGAATATGATTGAATAAACTATATGGAGATTAACTGACTCTTTATCAAGAAAAAGCTATAAGATGGCTTGTTTTGTGTTTCTTATGTGCTCTCAAGAAGTCGACAAGCTATTTATTTTTTACTAAGGAATATGTGGTCATGTGTCATAAAATCATCTTCAAAATGCAAGATTTTTTTTAATGGTCTAGTTGTTTTCAAGGAAAATCCATAATAGCGATATTGTTTGTTTTTATACAATTAATGAGAAAGTATATGAGCAAAGAAATTATCTTTATTGATTTTGAGAAATCATATAGTTAAGTATTATGAAAATTGATTTGGTGAGTATTAAGAAAAATATGTGTTAATGATTATTAAAATTATTAAAGATGTGTATGATGGGTCATTAACTAGCTTGAGAAATATTGCGCGTATAAAATTATTAAAGATGTGTATAATGATGATAAGTGAAGTTAGCTTTGAAAAGATCTATGAAGGTGATGCTTTTGGTTCAAATGAGAGATATGTGATTTGAAATGTTATGAGGGAAGTTATAGTTGGTTTGATTATGCTTATGCTTATGAATATGCTTATGCTTATGCTTATTTGAGCATAATGTGTAAATTATTTTTAGTGAGATGAAGGAAATGAGGTCGATTTGGTCAAAGCGTTGGTTTGTCTGTCAATTTTTTACAAAGTTATTGTTTTATAAACATGAATTTATGATTGTGTAATTTGCATGTTTGTGTCACTTTGAATGTGATATTTGTGGAATTTGTAAGATTATGATGTAGAACATGTAGCAAGTTTATGGTGTAGATTGTGGACTTTCCGATACATTGTGGACTTTACGATAAGGAATTTGCAAGTTTATGTCAATATTCATGATTGTGATAATTACAATTTAAATTTTTAAATACTAAATTTGAGTTGCGACGTTACATCATCATTGTATCTCCCGATTTGAACTTATTTGGCAAATTCATCAGGTTAGACGAGATAGCAGTGTTGTTTTGTTACTAATAGTTGAGAATGAATTCAGAGACTGTATTCATAGTTCTTTACTATGGTGGTGAACTTAGAGTAAGCCATGACTTCATTCCAACATACATTGGTGGGAGAAATCAGCTCAAATCCCAGACGACTCAATTTGTTGAATTACAACAAATAATAATGAGGTCGCTGACGCCGATCGAATGACATATCGTTAATCTTGTAGGTCGCTTTAGGGGTACTGGATTTATTGCAACACACATTTCCGATGACGAAGTTTGTCAAGTTGTGCTTAATACAGCAGGATGTGCGCAACCTATTGTCATTTATGTAGAAGTTAACTAACATCCGTGTGGTGATAGGGAGATAAACAGTGGAATGCCAGTTAGGTCGAAACAGCACTGAGAACATTACACTATCCTCTCAGGTGGAGTATTATGGGTCTGGAGCAAGAGAACATGAATATTTGGCTGGGACAAGTTCTACTGCTATGGGTGACCCAGATAGAGATGATATTAATCTACCATCTCCTGAAGACCAAGGATATGAAACTATGCCTAGTGGAGGTAGTAGTGATGATGAAGAAGAGGATGATAGCGACCCAGACAGAACAGATTTGAGGGAGACAGAACCATCCGTCAGGGTTAGAGATTTGATTGCCGGTTACTCAAGCAGAACAAGCCACACCGAACAACACTTGAGCAATGACTATTTTCGTAGTGCCCAAACAACTAGAGAGTGGGATGAGGACGTCACATTTGATGGCCCACTTGACAATTCAATCTTTGAGGCGGAGAACTGCATTCCAAATGAACTGGTAGAAGGTATCTGTTTTCAGGACAAGAAACAACTACAATTTGTCGCTCAAGGTTATCACAAACAACGAGTATGTCATATATGCTTCAACAAATCTAAATTCACCGCTCGTGCACTCATCACTGCACTGTGTTAGACCGCGTTTATGGCGCCTACATGCACGCTTCATTTAAGAGGTTAGGGGTGCATGGAAGATTGGTTGACCATACTTGTGCTCATTCAGTCCTGAATGCTGGTCATAGACAATGTACATCAGAATTCATCAATTATTTTATAAAACCCGCAATCAGAAATCAGCTAGATATAAAACCACGAGAAATTGTAGGGTGTATTGAGGCAAAGTTCAATATTAGAGTGTCCTACATGAAGGCTTGGGATGCACGAAGGAAAGCAGTAAAGGCAATCTTTGGTAGTTGGGAAGAATCTTATAGAACTTCAGGAAAGTTCATGGTCAGATGCTCATCAATGCGGACAGGTATCGTATACACTCAATAATCAAACAAATTCCAACGGTCCGAACCTTCAATCACTGTTGGCAACATTCGCCCAAGATTTGTCTAGATGGCACCTTTCTTTTGGGTAAATACGAGGCACTCTGCCTTGCGCAATCGGCGTACAATGGTTTGTTCTATTGGCTCGATCCCACCCAACCCAGGAGATCTCGCTTATCTCGATAGACATGCGGTATGCGGGTCAGAGAAATCTTTCCTTGGCTACATCGCTTTTGCTCACGCCACTGAGGGAGAACTTTAAGAGAGCAAGGGCACGGTATCGATGTTGAGTTCATTTGCCAGAAGATGTACGTTGCTGGGAATACTGATGATATTCGGATATTTAGGAGATACATGATGGACATCAAGAATATTAAGCAGGAAGCATATGATTGGCTGGTCTCAAGGGATGTCAAGCAGTGGTCCTTAACTCATGATGAGGGTTATAGGTATGGTACAATGACCACAAATGCAGCTGAGTGCTTCAACGGTGTACTCAAGAGAGCTCGTGGTTTACCCATCCAAGCATTGATTATAGCAGTCTACTACAATATAGTTACAATATTCATGAAACGTCTTGAATCATCCACCACACTGGAGAGCCAACAGGATACCTTGTTCTCCCCGCGCATTAAAGCTCTGTTGCTAGACAATGAACGAGAGTCACGTAGACTACCTGAACCAATGAGGATAAATATGAATGAGTACCAAGTGTTTGATGCCACAAGCAGAACTTTCAAAGTTGAGATAAACGAGAACAACGACTGCAAGTGTACATGCGGACAACCTCGCTTACCACCGTCGTGTGTGTATGTGATTGCTTTCGAGTCAACGTCGCATAAGTCATGTGCTATTTGTGTCTCCCTATTATAGCTTACAAAACTACATGAAAACCTACCAAAGCGAAGTTCCATGTGATACCGATCGCGGAAGATGGTTGGAACAAGCGATACACATACCCAAGTTATCGCCCACCACATCAAAAGAAAGTCGGACGCCTAGGACAAGCAGATATAGGAATTCAATGGACAAGAGCATTTCTAAGTTCAAATTTGTGTGTGTAAAATACCACAACAGTCAACTTGTCCTCGAGAGTTCTGAGACCGTAATTTCTTTTAGGTTATCCCGTTCGATGTTACTTATGTTTTTGTAGTACTTGTTATAGTTTTGTGGTAGTGACTGTGGTAGACTGTAACTTGATGTAACGCTCGATTCACTTAATGAACTAAATTTGATCGCATAAATATGTCAATTTTTATAAATTTATGCTCGTTGAAAGATAAATAATGAATATATTTTATAACTATAATTTTTTTCAAAATTATCTCCTCGCTAACTTTGTAAAGATAACATGTTCTGGCGATGAAGCTCCTCGACCCCACGAGAGGAGGCGACCGTGAGGTTACTTGAGGATTACGGCCCCAAGACCGCACACCCAAAGATAGCATACGCGGAGGCACAGAGCTGCACATCCGGATTTGGTAGTGGGTTTTCTTTTAGCAATATTTCTTGGTTTTGTGCTTCATTTCCTAATTTACTGATACATCCTAAACATGATTCATTTGATTGCAGGTTTCTATTCTTGAGCCGCACCCCATCGATGTTCGTGAAATGGCCTGTTAACGCCTGCATTTATGGATGCATTGCGCTGGCTTAGATTGTGTCTCTCAGATGCAGTATATAAAGCTTGATCATCATTTGCTGACAGCACTTGTGGAACGCTGGTGCCCTCAAACGAATTCATTTCACTTGGCCACCAGAGAGATGACGGTTACTCTACAGGATGTGGCGATGATTTTAGGCGTCCGGATAGATGGCCCAGCGATGATTGGCAGCAATGTTGTTGGTGGAGAGAGAAGGTGGGCTTCATGGCCAGATTGTTGCGATGAGCTGATTGGAGCACATCCAGAGCCACATATCATTTACCATGATCTTGTCCATCCAGAGATCACATCTGAGTTTCGCATGGGACAGGCGCATGCACGTACTTGTTTACCTCTACGGTGGTTGTGGTGGACATACTATCGTGACTCTTATTTGGATCTACCTGAGCTCTAGTTCACCATGCATGTCGAAGCTTACATTTTATTTGCCATTGGATCATTTCTTCTACCGATACTGCGGTCCGAGGTTCACTTGATCTACCGCTACTTGAGGCTATTGATACATTGTGGAGTTGTCTGTTCGCTATACTCGCCATCTGCAGAGAATTACATGAAGCCACCAAACCAAAGTGCAACATGGCGGATGCGTACATTTACGCGGTATGGGCCCGAGAGCACATTCATGTCTAAGACCTACGTTATGTTGATCCTTCCGACATTGATGGGCTTAGTGTTGGCTTTCTGGGAACGAAGGGTATGTTCGTGAAATGCCATTAGGCAATCTCGTGAGTGTACAGGGATGAGCTGGACGGACTTCTTCAGAGTCAGGGAATTGATGTAATCTTATTTCGCAAAATCTTTACTATGGTTGAAGCAGAAAGAATAATTTATGCTGTATTTGCAGGTCATCTGGGAGCCATATGGGCATTAGATCCGCATGCGTGTCGCGGATATATGTTCACATGGAGAGCAGATATGGCTAGCTAGAGTACCACTGATATGTTGGAAGAGGGTGGAGTGGTACTTACCTGATCGTGTGTTTAGACAGTTTGGCATTCCTCCTTCGACTGATGTCGCACCGATAGATCCATCATTCGTACGGATCGATGGACGAGGAAAGGCTGATGTTGATTGGGTACAATTCCACCACTCCTTCATTGCACAGTGGGAGCATAGACATGACTCGATTATCACAGTTGATTCATCTCAGCATGATCCAGTGTCAGCAATCAATCGCTATAAGAGATGGTATCGTTCATGGGCATCACTTTACATGCTCAAGGCACCGACAGTATCTCCTGACAGACATATTACCCCCGAGCACCGGGGGAACGTTTGATGGATAGTATGTATGCAAAGTATTTTAATTTGTTTTTCCTATTTACAATGAAATCCTGATCTAAATTTTCTATATGCGGCAGTACATCTTGAAGACGAGGGAATATTCCAAAGACCAGAGATGAAGAAACGTAAGTTCGAGATCTTTAACGAATATGAAGAGTCAGTGGACTTGAGGCTAAACATGCATATCTCGACACGGATGCGGGGATACGAACACACCGTGGACTTCGCTCATCGCGATACACATGTTCCGTCGATGGATGTGGGCCATCCTCGACACCGAGGGGCGCTTCACACATTCTCTCACCCACCCCAAGATTCATATCGCCAGTAATGTGGTCTCAGATGCACCCATGGCACGAAAATTCAGACATATGGACCACCATCATTCCATATGACACCACCATACAGAGTGTACCATGGGTATTCGTTGCCTACACAGGGGTCGGCCGATATACCTCATGTTACAGACTTAGGGTATTCGCAACAACCTGTCGAGCAGGTGGAAGAAGAGGAGGACCATCAACATCATCGCGCTGACGGCCATGGCGACCACACCACACATTACACTCTGATGCGATTCCACCACGCAGTATCGCCAAGATAGTGTGGAGGGGTTGTACTCTAGGTTATTTTATATTTGTTATCTCTTAGTCATTCATGTACCTTTTTATAGTATTATTCCACTGTATTATATTATTTGAATATTTTGATTAAATCAAATGCGAAGAGTTGAGATTCAACTGAGAATTGCATAAAGATTCAAACTCAATATCTAAGTTTTTTGTAACTTCAAACACATTTGTAAACACTGCATCTCACCGGACGAGATTCGTTAAAAGTGGTGAACATAAAAGTTGTAGGATTTTTTATTATCTTTCCAACGATACCAAGCACTTCCAAATCCGACATCTGATGAGCAAATGCGACCATAAAATGTATCGTTACCATATAATATTCATATGGATTACTTGATCTTCATAAAGAGTGATTGGATAATAGCTCACAATCATTCAATCATTACTTGATCTGAAGTCATATTGGCATCATTCTTTCAACTATGTAATGCCTCATAATTTTTCTTTTTGTTTTAGATTTTTTATATAATTAATATCATGCTTCGCAAGAGTTACTTCTTATTTATCCATATCTATGAAATTTTCATTTGATGCTAAGATAATAAATTATCTATTGTGATAAATATTCTACCATGCATTAATTAATATTTATAACTTTCTGATTAATTATCAATTTTTTAAAAATTGTCCTATAATTAATCTTTATCTCAATAATTTTATCTTCAAATGTTGTATTCATTTGTATGCACATCTCACTTTAAGTGTTAGCTCTCCCGTACCATTCCTTATAAATTTTCTAATTTATTTTGATTTTTCTTTCTAAATTTAATTTTTCAGGCATGCGAAATTTATTATTTTTTAGTTATTGTACCTCATAATTCTTTAGCAATCTAATTAGAAGTCTATACACTTCATTTAAGGGAAATTTAGTTTGTTATAAAGTGAGTGTATTGTATTCAGAATGTAAGAGTTTTAAAAATTCTGATATTTGATTTGATTAATTTGAATTGTAATGTAAAATTTAAGTACATTTTAAATTTAGCATTTAGTTCAAATTCAATATATTTAGAATTAAATCAATTTGGAATTCTAATACACCATGTAAAGTGAATCTCATCCGTCATACTTGTCTTGGATCACCATTACTATCGATCACTTGAAATCACCAATCAATCGATCATTGCTACAGATGGTGACCACCGAGTATCCCCAACAGCCTTGGCCTTACCACCATTACCATTGAGCTCTGGTCACCAAACATCACCAGTGCCGCCACACTACCATCACTACTATGCCACCATCACTATCGATCATCGCGGTTATCGCCTTTATTGCCGACCGATGGTTGGCCTACCACCGTATCACCGTGGTGGTTACTACCGCATTACCATTGAGCTCACCAATACCACCCAGGTGGTACCACCACCACTGCCATCGCCATCACGCCCTACCATTAACAGATCCGGTGGCCATCACTAGTGTCGACACTCCTCGCCAGCGACCGCTCTTGATGCTACCGCAGCATCATTATCAGGCGTTGACCATTGTCATCTTGTCCACCATCGGCCATCCATTTTCTTACTCATTTCTCACCATCATGGTTTTCATCACCACCGCCACCACTCAGATGATCCTTGTCAAACACATTACATTATTTTCACTTTATCAAATAAGAAAAAATAAATAAATCCATATATTTATAATATTTTAAATAACTATAAAGTATTCAAAATAAATTTTATTTATTTTACATTATATTCTATATATACTGAATTTATTTTTGGCAATCAAATAACCCTTAGTATATATACTATAATTTTATTTTTTAATTTAAAAATTTTAATTATTCATTTATCATTATGACTAGATTGAATTATAATAAATTAATTATGGATTATTTTTGAGCTAATAGTCTCCATACCATTATTAAACTCAAATTTATTTGCGATGCACTTAATAATACATGAAACTGGCAAATACTATATAAACTTAAATTTATTTTAATGAATTTTGACAATATTTTATTCCGAAAAAAATTTGAAGATATTTACTATTTTTTTTATTAATTAGCATTAATCACAAAATTCTTTCATCGGGACTAGAGATCAATATTAACTAGCATTAATCACAAAATTCTTTAATTTTGGTTATAATATATAATCATTCTGTTCACAATAAATTTTAAAATTATTAAATTTATTTTAAGGTGAATTCAATATAAAATAAGAAATTAAAAATTATTTTGTTTTATTTTAATATAGGTTTAATAATTTTAAGTTTCTTCTACGTATAAAATTTGATTAGATATTTCAGCAAATTTTTTATTTTTAATATTTAAATGGCTATATATATTTAAGAGGCCCATTTCAACATTAAAGAAAATTAAAAATTAATAATAAGAAAAGATAATAACAATGTTTTGTTCATCCTTAATCTCATATTTTTTTAAATTTCTTTTCAGTTAATTATTTATATATTATATTTCTTCTACAACAAATTAATTAATTTCAAAATTCATTATGATTAAATTTTTGTGATTATATAAAATAATTAAAATACATGAAACTGGCTAATTTAAATAATATGTATTAATTATAATTTCATCGCCTTAGATGGTTTGGCCATATAAAGCGTCGCGTCCAATGAGATTAGGAGAGTAGATGCGATTCTTTATGTTAAGAAGGTAGGTAGACGCAAAAGACTTAAGGTTAAGATGTATAAAAATGATCTTGATACTCAATTAGATGAGAATTTGACACATAATAGGACATAATGGAGACGAAGGATTCATGTAGCCGATCTCACCTAGTGGGATTAAGGCTTTTGTTATTGTTGTTGTAGTAGTATTAATTATGATTTAAATTTTAAAAAATTATTTTGGGAAATAAAGAAAAATTTAATAACATGTTATTTTTTTGAATGTCAATATCCTTCCAGAGGCTCGCAGAAACTTCAAGTTCCGAAAACAATTATGATCAACAACCTCAACATTACGAATCTTACAAATTTGAGTTTTTTTTCAATAAATTCATTTAATTTCACCTGCAATGTCATTATAACCATTTTTTCTTAAACTGGAAAAAAAATTCTGGAGGAGCCGACTGCAGTGGCAGCAGAGCAGGTGGCAATGGGGGAAAGAGGAGGAGAAAGGAGTCTTAATCGTGGCAGCCATTTTTGGGTTTTTCGGTACTGTGTCTCTTTTCTCGCAGCACGCTACCTCCGTGAGTGTACGAAGAGCGATGGAGTGGAAGTGGGAGTTAGACTGGAGAGAGCTGCCTTCTTATCTGTAACGAAAGGCCTCTCTTTTCCCTTCCTCACAGTAAGTTCTCTTTCACCGTTTCTTAGACTCTAAAGTCAGGCCAAGCAGCAGAGCAGGGTACTTTTTCTCTCTTCTTCTGTTCGATTTTTTAATCAATTTGCTTGTTTGTTTTGGTTCAGTCTCGACGTCGTGATCGTCTTCCTGTTCGTTTTCGAATTTGTTGTTTCCATCGCTTTGCTCGTAGTGTATATGGGTCATCTTCGTTGGGTGCTTCAAGTTGTTCTTAGTTCGAATTTTGTTTGTGGATAAGTTCGTCTTCTATGGGTTGATGATTCTGCAATGCCTTGCAGCGCCTCGCTAAGCTAGTTTTTTGTCGCAAAGGTTTTTTTAATCTTGTTTCGTGAAACCGTTCATTTTTTTCTGGAAGGAGACGCGAACGCTGTGTCCTTCTCGGTAATGGCTCTTATTGGGAATCGTCGTATTATTTTAATATCTCGTCTCTGCGCTTTACTTCCGCTCGGGAACGAGAGAGAATGAAAAGCTGGTATGGTTAATCAATTTGCACCGAATAAACAATTCGAATCGAGGCTGTCGGGATTCTCGGAGGATTTCCGCCATTGTTTATTTTGCCGCCGTCCTATGAGAGAGAGTAGTAGGGATAATGGCTTTTACTTCACTTTCTGTTTGTTTTTTTGCAATAGGAATGCGCTGGCTTCTTGCAAATTGCAACTTTATCTTCATAATAATGGATGTCTTCTCGATTCGGATTAGCAGTAATTGTTACTTATTTTTTATCTCTCCAGCCTCCCTGACTTCCCCTATCGCTCTCTATTCTCCAATCCAAGCATCTGAGTACTATCATTCTCTTCTGGCGAACACCAACAAATGTGCGACCTGTCATTAGGGTTTGAGCATTTATTCCTACTCTGGACTTCTTAGCCTGCTTTCTTTCTCCAGCTTCATTTACTGAAGAGTTTAAACTTCGAAGGTAGCGATAGCGGTCTCTCTCCCTCTCTCTAGTCCCCGCCCAAAGCTAATCCGGGAAAAATGAGAGCTTTCCCTGACTATTTATAATTAATTATTTCGGTTTCTTCAAAATATCTGCAGACGCAGGAAGAAAATGGAAGCACTTCTTTTATTTATATATTTTTTTAAAATCGTGCTTCTCCATTTAAACTAGTGGCTGGGGCTAACATGGACAGGACTGTAGGATTTTGAGATTGGTTGGTGGCTTGGAAGTCTTTGTAGTTTGTTCTTATCTTTCTTGGGTTGCTGCTAATGCTCGGTTATTTGTCTATCTTCACTGCTCCTTCTTCACTTTTGCCTGGTTGGTTTCTGGCACTTTTGCCTTTATGGCATATTGTCCTCTTGTGATAATCTCAGGATGCCGTGGCCTACTCTTTTTTTTTTTTTACCAGGATGTCTCATTAAATTTTTTTGTCGTATTCTCTATTTTTTTTATGAGATTGATGAACACAGAAATATAAAAATTAGTGAATTTAGTACGCTAAATTCTGACTTGCAGGGGGAAGAAAACTCCAGTCACTCAGACAGCGGCTCTAACCGCTCTTATGCTATGTTAAGCTTTACTTCTTGTCATCTTCCTGCTTAGTTTGATTGGATTTCTTGTCTCACTTAAGCTCATTTTTAGGGATAATAAGTATCTTGGCAAGACTGCTTGCAGGTTTTTGTCTTTGCCAGTTTTTATGTTCCCATTGCATATGGATTGTGATTTGATCATACATGTTGGTGCTTGTCCTTTTTTTTATTTATTTATTTTTTTTTTTTTATGATGTTCTTGATTGGTTCTTAACTTACTTTAGTATGCATGCTCTGTAAGCAGTTTTGGGTTGATCAAGGTTCTTCAAGTTAGTTTTTTTTTTTCTTTGGAATATATACATACATAGCACATAATTCTTATAAGTTTACATATCTAACACCTAAAGTTGATATTTACAAATATAATACTTTTAGTATGCATGAAAAGATGCATTTCACTTTAAAAAGTGGATGATAGTATTATTTTTTTTATCTAATATTAATGATTTAGATGTTATTTATGCAAATATTAAAATTTAGGTGTTAAATATATAAATATATAGGAATTGTGTGCTATGTGTGTAAATGCACCAACTTTGAAACAAAATGTTATTGCGGTAATAAAACTTGAAGTTGAGTGAGAAAAGAAGCCAATTCACTAGAGTTTCCTATTGAAATAGAAAGTGAGAATTCTTAACCTTTCCTATAAGGGCTATTAATAGGCATTTATATGAGAATTTTTTTATAATTTAGTGCATTAATTGATATAAATATGAGCCAATTTGCAATTAAGTATGGATTATAAATTTTATAAATTATCTTTAGATAAGTTTTAGGTTTGGATTTAATAAATGGTGGCTATTTTAACTCAAAATTCCACTCTCATCTTATTTTTAAAATCAATGACTACCAACACAAACTATTCACAATTGATTTCCTAAGATGATGGTTGCCTTACGGAAGCTCCATTCATATTCTTCACACCTACCACCTCATGATCAAACTATAAAAAAGGAAGAAATTGATGATTTTGTGCATCTCTCAACAAGAAAGAAGATGAGAGGTGGATAGGGTGCCATTAGAGGAAAAAAAAGGGAAAGTTAATTTTCATATACATGGGGAGGTTTTGGGCTTTTTCAAGATAAAACAAGCATTTTTTTTTTTGGTCACCTAAGTTCATAAGGAGGGATTTTATTTATAGTGTAGAAGAGATTTGAACTCAAGACCTGGCAATAACATACACGACTCTTTCGAAATGGGTTAAAGAGCAAGAGTTCTTTATTGGTTCTAGTAAAAGAAGAAATTATTGATCTTAATAATGTATAATTCTCATTTGAAATCTTGTAATAAATAGAGGAAGAGAGTAACTAGTGAAGGTGGTTGTATTTTCTCCCAATTAGACAAAATGATAATAAAAATAATTAAATTTTTAATAATACTATCACTCTTATAATATTAAATATTAATGTTTTGGGGAATTTACATACATACCACTCAAAACTTCTTAAATAACATATTCAACACCTAAAACTTTTAATTTACTTCTATACCATCTAAAATGTTTCAATACAATAGTTCTACCACTTTGTTTTCTTCTTCGTTAAATCTCTAACTATACTGCGAAGGAAGCTTCATCACTTCGATGCTGAAGCTCGCAATGAAGCTTCTATTATTTTCATCGTCCATGTCCACGCCTCTCTCACACACACCCACGCCACGAGGTCACTTTGTTGCCGGCTCGCTATGAAGCTTCTCTCGGATGCGTTGATTCCTAAAGCTCACAGGCTATCACTTCACCGCCTAAGCTTCTAGAAGCTCACATGATTTGTAACTTGGCCGCCTAAGCTTCTCTCACTCCCCCGGATGCATGCGTTGATTCCCGCACACCCACACAGTCCTCTCTAGTGAGAATGTTGGTGGAGAAGCAAATGAGGGAGGAAGGGAAAAGCGGTGGAACAGAGGATTATTTGATGGAGAAGTAAATTGAGTGAGACTTACATTCTTTTGCTTATAGCAAGCATGATATTATCCAAAACAATCTCCACAAGAATGGGCCATATGGAGGAAGAGTTGAATAAATTGTGGTTAAAACTTGGATGACTTGTGCTAATTGGAAGAGGTGGAGTTGGAAGTTCTATAAAAGAAGAAAAAAGGTTTTGAAATAAGAAGAGATTTGGAAGCATGAGCGTAGCACACAAGCTGGTGCGATGGGGATGAATTTAAAGTCTTTATGGCAACCCTCCCACATCTTGTTTAGGAATATAGGATTATGAATGAGTGAAAGAAAATTTTAAAATATTGAAATTATAAGAGAAGCTTCGAGGTGTGCTTTAGCGGAGAAGTGGTGAAACTTTTTTCGCATTATAGTTAGGGATTTGACGGAGAAGAAAACAGAGTGGTAGAACTATTGTATTGAAATTGTTTTAGGTGGTACATAAGTAAATTAAAAGTTTTAGGTGTTGGATATGTTATTAAAGAAGTTGTGTGGTATGTATGTAAATCCCCCTAATGTTTTAGATCAAGTGCTCAACCACTCAAAATTCAAAATATTATAATTTTTTTTTGAATGTCTCACATTTAAAAAAAATGAAATAGCCATTTTGAGAATTATCATCATCAACATTATGATAAGGCAAAATAGCCTCATCTCCCCTATTGACATTATCATTATCTCCTAAATTATAATCTTCTTCATTACTCTCATCATCTTAATGATTGTTTGTAAGAGTGCTAAGCTTAGATGATTTTTTTTTAATTTAATTTTTTTTTTTTTATCTTAGTTACTCTCAAATATAATAGTTACTTTCATAAATATCACTAGTTGTCACCATTGCCTAAAGTTAAAGCAATTGTCATCGCATGGAGTTGAAGTTATCGCTCCCATTATCATTGTTGTCTCGCCTAGAGTTGAAGCAATTGTCATCACATGAAGTCAAAGTTATCGCTCATTATAATTGTCATCTCGCCTAAAGTTGAAGCAATTATTGTCATTTGTAATTCAACCTATTGCCATCACCATCACTTGGTGTCAAAGCCATCATTGTCGCTTGGAGTCAAAGACATTACTATCGTTTGGAGTTGAAAACATCACCGTCACTTGGAGTTGAAGTCTTCACCAACATGCAAATTGTAAAGACTCGAAAGCCGCAAATATACTACGATTGAGTGTTTGTGTGGGATATTTACCCTAGGAAACCCCTAATAAAAAGAATATTAAATTAATAAAAAAGAAATGAAATAGTATAAATATTAGTTTTAAAAAATAAATTTGAGAAAAAATAGTCTGTGCCACAAGAGCAATGCTCTTTTTATTATTACACATCAACAACAATTTTGAAATCTCGTGCTATTCTATGCAAATAGAGCAAGGGATGCACCCACAATATTATATGTGGTTGATAGATATATATGCGCCCTAAAACTTTTGTTAAAGATGTGTATCAAGAGTTATCATTGGGTAAGTTAAATCATTCTTGATCAAAAGATTGTAATTAATTACTAATTAGGTTTACAAGTGTTATTAAAGGTGTTAGACACCATCAAAAAGGCAATGTGGGTTTCTAATGACTAGGATGTTAACTTACTTTCATGCCTTGAGAAATGAGATTCTAAAAAATTCACTTATTTTAATTATGCAGAATACTTTAAGAGAATATGATATGTTAATCATCATATTAAAATATTAAATTTTAGTATTTAATAATATATTTTTAAGTTTTACTTCATTATAATTACTGAAAATGATAAAACATTACCAATTGGATTATCTTAACACTTTTGCATAAAACACAAAAGTTATGTTTAAACTTTAAACAAGTTGATAAAAATTAGGTCTATAGCTTCTATTTCCTTAGGTTAATTTAATCTTTGGTACCATATATTTCATCTTAATGAACATACTCTCTTCATTGTCACTAGATTTATAGCCTTTCATCTCTTTTTCCCGTCTTTATAATCTCATCATTTTCATCAGCAAAATTTGTAGCTTTACAATTAGAAATTCTTGCACTTGCATGTGATTTGGTTTATAGTAATATGTTTTTAATTAACTCTTGATGCTCTTTCTACATTATGACTTCTCAAATTTTCATCATAAAAAATTAATTCATTTTTGACATTTGAGTTATTAACACCATCTCTCTAATTAACTACTCACTATTATTACCAATGCATTTAAGAGACAATTGACTATATTATGCATCTCTTGATGAGCCTTAAGATCTTTATTATATATCACGTGGGTTTAAGACCAAATTGGCCCCTCAATTATTTATGAAGGACCAATTTAGTTCCAGACTAAATAGGAGGACCAATTTGGTCCCTTGACTATTTGATAAAGGACCAGGTTGGTCCTTTTATTTGAAATTTAATGAAAATTTATAGAGAAATAATGAATATTACAGGGCATTTTTGAAATAACAAAAAATAAAAATAAGTAGATAATTAATAAACCCTACCCTCTTCTCATTTTCAATCACGATGCATTGGAAGGACCAACCCGATCAATAGTCGAGGGACCAAATTGGTCCTCCAGTTTAGTCTGGGACTAAATTGGTCCTTCATAAATAGTTGAGGGATCAATTTAGTCTTAAACCCTATATCACATAAATTAGAACATTGCAATCTTTGATGTTTCAAAATGTCTATATTTGAGGCTTTGGAATTCCTAAACATTTTATCATAGTTTAATAAATTAATTAGTTTTTGCATAATATATTATGGAGGTGTATATTTTTAAATTATATTCATAAGAAAGATATTTTTAAATTCCTATGCCTTACAACCTCACCTTATCTCGTTGAGGAGCTTAAGTGTGTGCTTGAGTGAACGCTTTAATAAATTTTGCTTTAGGGTCATTTTTATTATTGTTGTTATGAATTTTAACACAAAATACATTTGTTAGACCAAATAATAAAATTATAGAAAAAGCATCATTCCCACATAGTTTGAAAATTATTATATCATGCTAATTACAAATTTATATTATTTTAATATTGCCCAAAAATTATTACAATAAAACTTTCAAAACTAAGGTGAAAATTAAATGATTAAATGAAAGTATAAATTACAAGTTAAACTAATGATGATTTAGCCTAAGTTTATAATTTTTCTCTAATAATCACTTTAATGATCTTCAATGATTTAATTATTCTAACTTGATTTATAATTGAAAGCAACCATTTCTTATAGCCTTTTATCAATGGCCATGCAATAATATTTGCTCTAATGAACCCACTTTTCATTTATGTGAATTAATTTAAAAAGAGATTTATCGAGAAATATATATATATGTTGGTTTACATATAATATTAGGATGTGTCAATATCATACAGAAACATGTTATTCATTACAAATTTTGAATGCAAATACTTTTCCAAAATTATTAGAGTTTACCAATTAAAATCAATAATAGTTAGTTAACCAACTTGTATTAAGCATATGATAGAATAAACAAATCAAATACAAAATAAATCATGGAAATTGAGAAGAGATCATGTTTAAGTTTCATATATCCTTAATCTAAGAAAAAAAGTTTAGTGCATAACAAAATGAAATATAACTTTCATGTTTATCTCCAATTAAGAGAGTAATCTCCTTTCTTCTCTAATTTTGGATCATGTTTGCTTTAATATGGTGAATTTATCACCCAGAAATTATTATCAAGCCCTCACAATGTACTACTAATAAGCCTTATGAATGCCACATTAGTTGGCACAATTTGATGTTTGAGTTGTCAATGTTTTAATGCTCTTTACTAAGTTGAAGTCACTACCCTTAGCATCTTCGCATGTTGTTGTTACTCAATAGTCATCTATGTGCAAACAATTCATGTGTTGTCATGTCACCATGTTAAACTTACTTATCTTGTGACCCATTCATGATTCAATTTATGTTTGGTTTGAGCCATGCTTAGCTCATTAGTAATAATATAGATTTTAATTTGAGCCAAAAAATTGATTCATTTTTATAGGCTAATTAAAGATGACCTCAACTATCACATACTAACTCATTCACGCAATCAAGCCAAACTTGTTATGGTCAAATCTACCTAATTTTAATATTTTTTTTATTTTAATTTTGGGTGAAAAATAACATACAATGTTAGATTAGTTTGATTTTAAACGTGATGTTTATTTAAAATTTGTCTTGTAACAAATTTGATC
Source organism: Cymbidium sinense (assembly GCA_021442155.1). Lineage (NCBI taxonomy): Eukaryota > Viridiplantae > Streptophyta > Magnoliopsida > Asparagales > Orchidaceae > Cymbidium > Cymbidium sinense. Next base: position 33,539,341 of record CM038215.1, read on the forward strand.
CAAGTATAAAATGGATATCTAATTATACAAATTTTCAACTTTGGCATGCGCTAAAATTTGTTGGTTATTTTATGCCAACATTATTAAAAAAACATTCTACTATTATATTGATTTTATTACTTCTATTGCATTTATTGTTTGCACTCTATTGTGTTGTCATGAATATTAATGTAGAATTTTTTATAATGAAGCATGCATGATAAATTTAATTTCTCTAACAACTTCAAAAGTCTTAATATTATACCCCATTTAGGTGGCAACTAACATGTGTTGTAGCCTTTGCTATGCTTTGCCCAAACATTTGTGCCCAAACATATGGATGATTTGGAAGTGATCTTATTTGGTGCAATGACCTTAAATGAAGCCTTAAAATTTTATAATATTAATAACAATTTATGTGAATTTCTTAGATGGAGCATCTTTGGACATCGTTGAACGATGCTTTATCACAATTTTAAAGAAAATTTTATTTTCAGATAGAAAATCTTGATGAAAATACTTATCTTTGGAACGTTGGAATTGTCACACCTTATTTGTCTAGGCTAAGAAACTCACTAAAAATCCAACTGGTGGGTGTGCTGAGAATTAAAATATTATTTAAATTAGTAAAAAGATATGATTATGATTTCAATAATGTTTGTCCATCAATAAGGACTTAAGAGCTTCTAAATCCAATTACATTGCTAATGTCCACCAAAATGTAATTGAATTAGAACTACAATATAGAATCAATTAAGTAATTCTAACCTTAAACTCTTATGATGATATACACTAAGTATGAGAATAAAAGCTTCTTCGTTAGATGATACACAATTAGTAACTTGGAAAAAAAAACATGAAGTAAGAGGTGAGTTTGTAAGAGACAAATTTAGTAAGTGAAACCTTACTGATGTATAAACGGGAAGGCTTAGGGCATAAATATGAGCAAAGAAAGAGACGAGACAAAAATTAAATATTATACTATAACAACTATAAATATTATATAAAAGATGAAATTTTCAAACATGAAAATAATCTAATAATGCTCTATATATAACATAGTTTATGAAGAGTTGTATATCGGCACACACACACTAATAATCATTGTATTCAAATGTTAAAATATTCACTTGCATATTTATTTTATCTAAGTTTCATAAAAAACTCGTTAGGCATATGCCATTCTCTTATTGATGTGTATATATTTATAGTCTGTTTACTATAATATATTGATCTCGGAAAAGGTAGGCATCAATCTTAAAAAAAATCTAATGATTTCATATAGAGTTATCACTTTGTAGACTTGTTAGACCGACTAGCCTTAATTTAAAAAGGCTTACTATTGATAATGCATCCATCATGCACACAAGCATACATTATATAAATTTTATATTATTATAAAGATTCATTTAAAAAATATATTATGATTAAACTTGTTTATATAAAAACATAAACCATGAATTAGATAGGCAATAGTTATTTTTAACAATCAAAATAATAAGAATTTTTAGGAATTTGTGCAACAAATGATGACAAAACTATCACAATATGTCAACTTGACAACATAAAATAATACGAATAAATGGGCACATTCTATAATAAATTATTAACAATTACAACATGCTTATAAATAGCAAAGAGTATGCCCCTTAATAATGAAGAGTATGTTTATGTCATACACAATAAAAGAGTAACCTGCCCAGGGGCGGATCCAGAAAAATTTTTTAGAGGAGGCACAACAAGATAAGAAAATAATACTCATATACAAAATAAAAATTAAAGCATTTTATATAACAAAATAAAAAAAAATAAGCATCACAATAAAATAAATTTTCTTCATATTGCATATCATTTATAATTTCTCTTTTTGAGATTTATATTTTGAAGTTATTATACAATCAATTTGTTATCAATTTTTGTAAATAAATAATTTTCAATATATACAACAAGACAATCATTCATCTAAGAATCTCTCATTCTATTGCATAAATAATTTTATGATCTTTATCATAGAAAATGCAAATTCAATACTTATCGATAATATCAATGCGATCTTTATAAGCAAATATACAGAAAGTAAACGTAATTTTATTTTTCTATCAACTTTTATGCTAGTTTTCTAATGTCTTTCAACTTTGAAATGTACTTGCAAGTTCTCCAAATCAAGATATACTAGAATATCTTCTAAGTTAAGTTCTGCATTAATTTTTTTAGACTTTGTGTTACTATTCTCACAAATAGTAGTATGTAAAAAAGTTGAGCTCTATTGCTTCTATTTATTTTAAAATATCTCTTCATATCTAATTAAAATAATTAATTAAAATAGTGAAATTAAATACAGTATAAATTTTCAAATATATCAATAAAAGCTAAAAAAAGTATATCAATGCTATCATATTAAAAAAAACTCATTGAAGGATTAAGTAAGATTATGACAATGACACTTCAGCTTCACATATTATAATATAAAAGTAAAAATCGAAATAAAAAAAATTGTCATCATTTCTCCTCTAGAAATTTTACTGTTATGCACACATGAAAGGCATTTTGAACCTCTACAATCGTTTATTATAAAATTCAACAAATGATAATTTATTATCAATAAATACATGATCATACCAAAATACACAAATAAGTCAAAAATCAAATATAGCCTACACATTTTATGTGACTGAAAGATATTTTTTCTTTTATTCATAATTAAATACTAAACCTTCTATGTTTAGTTTTTTTCCTAATTATATCTAAAATGATAAGTATTTAAGCAGCATTAATATAATTAAGTTACAGCAGTTGCCAACTAATTACATCTAAAATGAGTGTGCGAGACGGCAAGACTGAGAGCGGCAAAAGCAAAGCGTGGTGGTGGGATTTCTTGATCAGCCAACTTGAGAGAATGAAGAAAGGAAAATCTGAATTGCCAAAACTATTATATATATATAATAAGATGAGCTCATGCCTCATTGTGTATCTGAACCTACCAAGTATTTCGTGTCGTTAATATGTCAACATTATTTATATAACTAAACGATCAACAAACATTCAAGCTCGAATATAAACAGTAACATGAACAATCATTTGTTCGATCGTGTTATTTAAAATAAAAAAAATTATATTATATTATATTATTATTATTATTATTATTATTATTATTATTATTATTATTATTATATATACATAAGCATTATTTACATATTACAAATGCAAGTAATTAATTTAAAACTATATATAAAAAGATTGGTCAATCCTCACTCAAAAAGCTTGTTGTTCATCAAATTGACTGTAGCTGAAGTTAAAACGAAAACAAACGACATTTCAAGCTCGATATATAAACGCAACATAACAAAATAAATTTCAAGAGCCAAACACGAACAAGAGTTAAGCTCACTCGCTTACACCTACTACAAGTGAGGATCATAGACAATCCACAAATATATCATAAGTTGATCATCTCGCTCCAATACATGATGCTCCACAAATTCTAAGATTCAAAAGAATCCAAATCAACCGTGCATTCAAAATAGTATATATTAAAAGCATTAAATAATTAAGCCTATTCTTGTAATCAATAGTTCTAAGATTTGTCATGATTTACATGGCATAATTAACCAACATAATCATATATAGATTTCTTCACTTTAATTGCGTAATGTATATAATAATTTAGTTTAAAAAAACTCAATAATTTTTTATAATTCATACAAATTAAATAGCACGTATGTGCTCAACTAATCCTAACTATTCCCTTAAAGCAATAAATGAACTAAATCATGAGGATTAACTCTTTACTATAATTTAAGAAGAGATTAAGATAAATTTATTTTGCTCTAAAGGAAGAAGAAAAGATAAAATCATATACTCAAATATTTCAATCATTTAAGAATATTCTCTAAAAATTTTAAAATTCTTAGTTATAAAAAAAATTTCATGATAACACAACTAAATCTCATCCACAATGAAGAAAAAATCCGTAAGTTGTAAATTATCAAGGAAGAAAAGAGGGATTAGGCCTTTACCTATATAACCAAGAGAGGTAAAATGATTATCTATGAGAAACTCTAGTTGTTTTCTCTTTCTCAATTGCCGATTAAAGTTTTTACAAAACTGATGTTCGAATCTCACTATTGCATGCACTCGACATCACTTACTTAATGACCCCAATCAAACTTGAGATCTTATCTTTGCACACCTGAACATTCACTTGCACCGTCGGTCTCTACTCAAGGTTACTCTTGATCTTTCGCATAGCTCTACCCGTTCTCCTATTCCCTTGCTATTTGATTCTGCTCTAAGGTGTTAATTTGGGATTTAAGAAGCATGAAGTGGGTTGAGATGGACAAGCCTGATTCAGGACTACATTTTTTTTTTTTTTTGAGTTATTACAAGAATGCTTTATTTATGGAAGTGTAAGCATTTTGAAATTCGACAAGTTGAAGTTTCATTTGGTACACATTGTTGAGAGTTAACCTTTGTTTTTCTCATTAGAATTTCTAAGTGATTCTTTTGAAATTATGATGACCCTTCTTTGTTCTAAGTTGCACCACTCTCTACAAATTATTTGATTTAAACAGTCTGATTTCTATAATAATATTTTATTTGGACATGATATACTTTTGACACCCACTGACATTGAGGTGTCAACTTTATTTGTTATTTGACTTGAGACTTCATCCAAAATTTAATGTGATCCTTGTATATCTATACCGATGTGCCTTTCTTCCACCTATACTTCCAGGACATTTCTAGTGGAGTGTTGCTTTCTTGATGTTTGGTCTCACTATTTCTGTTTAGCTCTTCAGTCGTTATCCAAGATAATTAAGGGAGGTTTTTTACCTTGATTGGAAATGTAACACATTCTCATCCTTAACAAACTTCAAGTTGACACCTCTAGGACATACCATTTTGAAATGTGAATGTTGTTGTTGCAGGAGATGTTGACAATTAGAGATCCTGATGATAACATATTTTTTTTAGTTAGCCATAGATTACTTTTTTTATTTGTTAGTTAGGTACTTATGTAGTTTTAGAATTATTTATGCTTATCTGCATAAGCGTCTATGTATTTCATTGCGATTTTGTATTTATTTGAATAATGAACGTTATTGAATGGATGTTAATTCCTGTTCTCTTCCAAAATTTGTTTTCTAGGGAATTAATTGAATTTCATTCAGTGAATTTGTTTGATTATCTTCTTCCAAAATTCCCTTGGCCATCCCCACCCACAGGCACCTGTTTGTATCATTGATGGCACACTTAACATTAACCGTGCTCTTGAAAATTATATATCAGTAGTTGCTGTCAGAAACTGCTAGTTAAAATGTGTAAGGATGATATTTTTCTTATTGCTTCAGAAATTCTATGATCACCCCTTTAATTTTGCATTTATTTTTAATTTTTTCTTACAAGGGAATGCAGATATTCTGAGCTTGTTTGCTCAGATCCTAATAGGGCTTCAACTTCTGATTTTGAGTGGTTATCTTTTATCATGAACAGACAATTGGGTATCACAAGAATACAATTATGACAGTGAACTCCTGTTCATCTTTGATTGTTGCATAAATAGAAGGCACCTTCTTTAACTGCTGCTTCTCTATTATTAATCTATGAGCTTTTAGCGAGTCTTAGAAAAAGGGATTGTAATTTATGTTGCATAGGAAACTAATTTTACATTTTCATTCATCGACCATCCTTACTGTCTTCTTCTTCTTTGCCTAACAGATAAACTTCGTGCACTACAGTGATGCCTAGCCATGCACCAAAACAAATGGCATCTCGTGTAAACGTATCCATTGTTCTCTTTTTCGTCTGCTGTGTTTCCTTCTCAAGTGCAGGATACAGTAGGGATGTGCAGATACTCTTTACTCTCAGGTCTTCACTTACAAGAGAGAGAGAACTCATTCCAAGCTGGTTTGATGGCGAAATGCCACCATGCCAGTGGTTTGGTGTAAAATGCGCTAATCATGGAATTGTGGAGGCAATAGATTTATCCTCCACACCTCTAAGCCATCCCATCCCTAGCAGCATTGGACAATTCAGTTCCCTAATGCTCCTCAACTTAAGCAACTGTAAACTCTCCGGCCAAATCCCAGAAACAATTGGGGATCTGTGGAATCTCCAATATTTGGACCTGAGTAATAATCAGCTTTCTGGAGCTGTTCCTCTTTCACTCGCCAACTTGACAAAGCTTAGACAGTTATTTCTGAGTTCAAACATGTTGCACGGAAACTTGGGCCCCATTGTTCTCCCGTTCAAAGATCTCAGATTACTTAGTTTTTCTGGAAATGCTTTCTCTGGAAACCTCCCCATGGAGTTGGGGAATCTACAGAACCTGCAGGTTCTAGAGTTTAGCATGAATTCTTTTACTGGGAGTCTTCCAGAAAGCCTTGGGAATCTGACCCATCTCATACACCTAGATGGAAGCCATAATGGGTTTACTGGAACAATATTTTCTGGCCTTGGTTTTCTTGTCAATCTCGAGACACTGGACCTCTCTTCTAACAGCTTTACGGGGTCTCTAACTGCACATATTGGGAAAGTTGAAAAGTTTACTATCATTATGGTTGGGTCCTAATGGCTTCAATGGAAGTATTCCAGCTGAAATTGGAAATCTAGAACAGCTTGAAATCTTTTCAATCCCTGGCTGCAAGTTCACAGGGAAAATTCCCAGGGAGATCTCCAAACTCAAGAACATAGTAGACCTGGACATATCTGACAACATGTTTGAAGGGGAATTGCCTCCAGGTATTGGGGAACTGACAAATCTTAATTACCTTGTTGCATCCCATGCTGGGCTCTCTGGGAAGATACCTGAGGAATTGGGCAGTCTGAAGAATCTAATGATATTGGATCTCTCTTTCAATCACTTTTATGGTCCATTACCTGATAGTTTCTTTGCGCTTGAATCCATCAACTCATTCCTTGTTGATGATAACCAGTTGTATGGGCCTATTCCTAGCTGGTTGTCAAATTGGAGCAAGGTGCGATTTATCAGTTTGGAGAAGAACAACTTTAGTCGGACTCTGCCTTCATTAAGACTACAGTACTTGACCTCATTCACAGCTGATGCCAACCATCTCTCAGGAGAGATTCCCTCTGATATTTGTGAGGCTGTGTCACTATCTCATCTTTCTCTTGCTGACAATGAGCTCACAGGAAGCATTCAGGAAACCTTCAAAGGATGCTCCAACCTCACTGATTTGATCTTAAACAGGAACAAGTTTTTTGGACAGGTTCCAGGTTATTTAGCCCAGTTGCCTCTAGTTACCCTAGAGCTTTCACACAACAACTTCTCTGGCTTACTTCCCTCACAATTGTTGCAATCCAAAACATTAGTTGAAATCTATCTCTCTGACAATCAACTTAGCGGTTGGCTCCCAGACAGCAATGGGAGTTTATCTTGTCTTCGCAGGTTGCAGCTTGACAACAATTATTTTGAAGGTGTCATTCCAAGCTCAATGGGAAAATTAAGTAACTTAACTAATCTGTCACTTCATGGGAATAAACTATCTGGGGAGATCCCATTAGATCTTTTCAATTGTACTAACCTGGTAGAACTTGACATTGGATCAAATAGATTGTCTGGATCTATTCCTAAGGCCATATCTCAGCTGAAGCTTCTAGGTGATCTAGTGTTTTCCAACAACTTAATATCTGGTGAAATACCTGATGAAATCTGTGTTGGGTTTCAGCAGGCGCACCACCCAGATTCTGAATTCAATCAGCATTATGGTGTGCTTGATCTGTCCTATAACAATCTCAAAGGTCGGATTCCACAAACAATCAAGAACTGTGTGGAAGTGAAAGAGCTACAGTTGCAAGGAAACAAGCTTAGTGGCACCATCCCTCCTGAGCTTAATGGCCTCATGAACTTGGCTGTCCTTGATCTATCTTTCAATTCTATTTCAGGTACATTATTGTCAGCACAGTTCTCTTTAAAGAATCTTCAGGGATTACTTTTATCAAGCAACCAGCTTGAGGGTCCAATTCCTGATAATCTTGGCTTGATGATGCCAAGTCTAGTGAAGCTCAACTTATCGAGCAATCGACTTACTGGCCCTCTGCCTGAAACCCTTTTTGTTATCAAGAGCCTTACTCATTTGGACACTAGCCTAAATTTTCTCTCTGGGTCCATATCGGTTCTCACGGACACGCGTGAGGGAGTTAGTTCTCTTCTTATATTCAATGCCAGCAATAATTTATTCTCTGGTGCTATATCAGAATCTATTTCAAACCTAACTTCTCTCTCAGTTCTCGACCTCCATAACAACAATTTCACTGGAAGCCTTCCTTCTTTATTGTCCAGTCTGAATTCCCTCACTTATCTTGATGTCTCCAACAACAATCTCCTGGATGCCATCCCTTGTAAGATTTGCAGTATAGTTGGGCTTTCATTTGTGAATTTCGCTGGCAATAAATTTGACAGTTTTGCACCAGAGAGCTGCAAGGTCACCCCAGCATGTGCAGGGAGTCTCAGAATCTCAAATCCATTGGCCGCATACCCTTCGAGAAGAGCATTAGGCCGAGCATTAGTTTGGGTTATTATTGTTACTGTTGCATTCATTTCTGTTTTCATTTTTTTCATTATTATCAAATGGAGGAGATGCTACCAGAGGAATTTGGTCCTCACTCCTGCAAGTAAGACCAAGTCATCGGCCATTGAACCCGCATCCTCTGAGGAGCTTTTGAGCAAGAGACTAAAGGAACCAGTCAGCATCAACATTGCCACTTTTGAACATGCTTTGTTTCGCATCACTCTTGCTGATATCATGAAAGCAACCAATGACTTTAGTAAGTCTCATATTATTGGTGATGGTGGATTCGGCACTGTCTATAAGGCATCTTTACCTCAGGACCAGGTTGTTGCAATCAAGAGGCTCAATAGTGGAGACACTTTCAGGGTGACAGGGAGTTCCTGGCCGAGATGGAGACCATTGGAAAGGTGAAGCACAGAAACCTTGTCCCCTTACTTGGGTATTGTGTCTTTGGTGAAGAGAGGTTTCTAATCTATGAGTACATGGAAAATGGGAGCCTCGAGCAATGGCTTAGAACACAAGCTGATTCTGATGGAACACTTGGTTGGTCGGTTCGGTTAAAGATCTGCTTGGGTGCAGCCCGAGGATTATCTTTCCTGCATCATGGTTTCGTTCCTCACATCATTCATCGAGACATGAAATCAAGCAACATCCTTCTTGATCAATACTTTGAGCCAAGGGTTGCTGATTTTGGCCTTGCACGTATTATCAGTGCTTGTGAGACTCATGTATCTACTGACCTTGCTGGGACATTTGGCTATATCCCACCAGAATATGGCTTAATGATGAAGGCGACGACGAAGGGCGATGTCTACAGCTTTGGGGTTGTATTGCTGGAGCTGTTGACTGGAAGAACTCCTACTGGGCAAGAAGAAGAGAAAGGGGGAGGAAATCTGGTGGAGTGGGTGAGGTGGATGGAAGGCTGTGGAAGGGTTGATGAGGTGTTCGACCCATCTCTTCACCCCATTGATTTGTGGAGGGAGCAATGATGCGTGTTCTGAGGGTTGCCAAGATGTGTACCAATGATGATCCAGCCAAAAGGCCAACAATGATCGAAGTTGTTAACCTTTTGAAGGAGATTCAAATGATGGATGACAGTATTTGATATAACTTCTGGTATGCTTCTAAATGATCTCTAACTACGTGCATCTTTTTACCTAATGTATCTTTCTGTTTCAGTTGTCTCTGACTATATCTGGTGAATTTTTAACACAATTAACTTTGTAGGGATGAATGTCTTCTGGCCTTTATAAAGGTACTTTGATATCAATTCCAATAGGGAGTCACATAACAGACATTTTTTTGTATTTTTTTTTCCCCATAAATAAGCTGAACCTCCACAAGATTTAACTTGTTCTCCATCAACTTGGCGCAGTTCTGTTGCAGGACTAAATTATCTTGGACGAGTTAACTGAAGAGGATGGAAGGAAAGACTTGTCAAAGAACAGAAAGGTAGCTTCATCCAGTTTGTTTGTTTAAGTGATGAACTGAGGATAGTGAAAGAATGGTCACAACGTCTCTTTTCATCTCTTAGTTGAAACTGATGATGGTTTTATGACTTAAATTTCTTCCTTCGAACCTATATTTTGTATTGTGCACTTTGATTTTAAAGTTTAGTTCCTTTATATTTTAAATTTTTTTATTTTTTATTTGCTTGTTTGTGGTATTATTGGAAGTTGTTTGGATTAATTTTGTCCTGTTTTCTGAGGGGAGATTATGTGGTTTGTGCTTGCTGACAAGAACAGAGGGGAGGGGACTTTTCAGTGATAGTTTTGGTTAAAATTTGACCGTTAGAGGATTGACTGGAGTTATTGATAGAGAGTTGACTTTTCAGTGATAGTTTTGGTTAAAATTTGACCGTTGGATAGAACTGCAGTAAGTTTTATTAATTTAAATTTAAATGTTGACTATTTTTATCGCAATATTCTGAAGTTGTTGTTAAGCCCTCTTATGTGTGGAATGTCGTGTAGCTTTTAGAATTAATATTTGTGAAATCAATTACATGACATGCATTTTGATTTGTTTAATAAGAATTTGATTGGGAGTTCCTGATCAAATTTTATTTAAATATAATAATGATGATGTGTGAAATCTTTTTTTTCTTAAATGGAAACTATAATTTTTAGGGCAGGGTGAGTGCTTGAATCTAGCATCTTGAGATTCTTTCTTTTGTTTTTGATCTTATGAGCTACATGTTTGAGCTCAAAAATAATGTTAAATTGAAAATTTTAATTTTAATACATTATTATAAAATTCATCCAATCAAGTATAAATTGTAATGTTTTTTTTTTAATTAGAACTTCTAGATGTATGTTTAGGATAATTTGTTGTTGATTTTAATAAATTTAGCAAATTTCTAATTATTAAATGTCTAATTTAGATGAATGTAATGACCCTAACATAGTTTCATTTGAGTTTTATTGAGTCCAAATAAACTTAAAATATGATTGAATTTTTTGAATATTAATTGAATAGTTAAGTAATCTTTGAATCTTGTATTGTTATAGGCAAATTGAGTATTTCAATAAGTCTAATGAGTTTAAGATCATTTAATTTTAAGATAATTAAGGTATTTAAATATTGAATGAATTGCTTATGATATAATAAATTAACATGAGTTGCTTGATGTGGTATTTTGAAACTTTATAAAATAATCAAAATGCCTTGTCTAAAATTATAAATAGAGCTCCACTCTACACTTTAGGGAGATCATATTTGGATTTAGAGACTTCGAAATTTTAAAGAATTCTAGAGCTCTGTTTAACAATCGTCGTTGATAATCATCACTAGCAATTTCTATTAATAGATTATTATCCGTCCATTATTACTTGACTATAATCTTTCAATCATCATTATCTGATCATTGCTGTTTGATTATTATAATTCATTGTATTTAAATTAATATCATTTTGTCTTATTTGATCATCTTTGCTTGTTTGTTGTTGTTTGCCGTCATCTTCTGACTATTATCATCATCTGAAGGTTATCAACTGATCACTGTTACTCGATTATTGTTACCTGACTGTCATTATCACTTTTATTTATTTTATAACAATCATAAGATATTGATCAAGTGCTTCTCACCTTGTGACCATGTTTTCTCCAATTGTAAAGAAGATCAAATTTTTGTAATCAAGTTTTGTGAAGTATATTGCTCAAATTTATGACTTAAAATAAAAAATAAAATATTTTCACTAATTATTGGATCTTGAAACGTTAAAGGGCTCTTTGACAATGAAGCCATTGAATGAGTGATGTAAGTTTAAGCCCAACTTGGATGAGGCATCCTTTTTAATTGATAAAATGCTTTTTAATTAAATAAACATAGAAGCTTCATTATGGAATCAAAGACTTCCTTTAATTTGTTCATAATTATGTAATCATTGACTATGTTTTCTTAGGTAGGAATTTGTTGATTATGGTGGAATAGTATGGGTTGTTGGTTTGGGGTGAGTGATGATTAGAAGCACTTGGTAGGTGGTAACTAATTGTTGATTTAGGAGATTGCTTATGGTTGCTGATAAGATTAGACTTGAAAATAACGGTCGAATGATATGGTGAATGAGTGTAAGGGGTCATCAGATTCAGTTAGCAGGTTATTATGCGCCTTAATAGTTTTTACTTAAATAACGATTATTAAGTGATTGATAGGTAGATTAAGTATCCTAAAGAGTTGTATTGTGCTAAAAATATTTTTGGAGCACTAAAGTATGTTGAAATAAAGGAGATTCTTAGACTTAGAAGTAGTGGATGTTAGGCTTAAGACAACATAGCCTTCATGTAAATTAATAAGTGGGGATTTTGAATGTACTTCTATCTTCGAAGATCAATAGTTGTGTGACCACTTGTGTATATAATATTCTATAATTTAAATTCAAAATTTTAACTTAATATTTTAAAAGTATTAATTATTTTAACTTAAATTGTCTTCAACAAATATGTAGATGTAGTATTAATCTTGTTATCATGATTATATAATTTTTCACTATGAAAAAAAATAAAGATCTTTTAAAAGAAAATTCAAAAAAAAAAAAAAGTAGTGAGATTCTCACATTTGAATCTATCATTTTATTTTATTTTATTTGTTTTACACATCTATTCAATTTAAAAATATGCTTTGATAGGAACGACTTATCCCCTCTAAAAGAGAATGTGTATAAGACAAAAAAAAAAAAAATAGCAGTATCTAAAAAGTTATTAAGATGCACCTAACTTGCGCTATGTACTATCTTGTAAATTAAAAGGAATGATTGTACAAAATCATGTACTTTTATTTCATATCAAATTAAATCATCCTAGAATAACTAAAAAGTTATATATTTGCATGAAGAAAAAGGGCTATACAATAAATTATTTCATTATAGAATAAGTACACAATGTTTTCTATCTTATAAACTCAATTATACTAGTATTTAACAACATATTAAATCATCCAAAAATAAGACATAATTATGTATTGTAATTTAAGCTCCAAGGAAGGATTGTTCATAATAAAAATAGTAAATAATAAGTAATATGCAATACTAAAATAAAATAAAAGAAGTTATTGCACACATTCAATATAATATAATATCTCTCATTAAATATAAGTCAACAACTATGAATAGCATCCAAACCTAATATTGGTGTTGTACAAAATTGTGTGCTATTAATATGATGGAATATCTCTCAATAAAATACAAGATCATAACTATATAATAATAATAACATTGGATTTAGATAATGTATGCATTTATCTGCTTGCCATATGGCAAATTGATTCCTATTAAGACTCGTGTGTGTGTCTTAAAAAATACTAGTACAATGATGTGTACATCATTTAAACCGAATGTTGGTGGTGTGCATAGTTGGGTGATGTACAATTATGAATAACACTTACATTAGGCTGAGTATGAAACAAGATTGTGTACTAGTAATATGTTAGATTCGCTCTCAATGAAATTTAAGTACACAATTATATTACAAAAAATGCATTATTATTACATAATTATAGGTCAATCATATGAATAAACAAAATGCCAAATTAGAAATGATAAAAACTTATTAAATTCTTTTCTTTTTTTTTTTTAAACTCACCCTAAGACCATAAGACAAACCTTAAGAGATGATGAAAAACATAAATAATAAGTAGAGTTATATAATAGAGTACAACAACACAACAACAACAAGCCTTAATCCCAATTATTAATGAATCCTTATCCATTGTGTCATATTATGTGTCAAATTCTCATTTAATTCAAGTATACTAGATCATTTTTTATACATTTTAACCAAGTCTTTTTAGGTCTACCTCTACCTTTCTTAACATAAGGTAAATCTAATGCTTCTACTCTCCAATGGTCATCTTAAGGCCAAACCATCTAAGACTAATCTTATATACTGGACCTAAACTTTTAACATACTCATTTTGCATTCTATCTCTAAGAGTTACATAATAGAGTGATAGAAGAAAAATCTAGAATTGTGGTAAATTATTTCTTTGGGAAGGAGCTCTTTCAAATCTTAAATTCTCATTAGCCTCTTTGTAAAAGAGCATTAAAGGAAGACTTGGCTTGAGGATGTGCAATAGGAGGAATAATTGTGATCGAAGGGAGGAAGAGCTTGCAACTACTCTAGAGAAAAATATAAATGGCAATGGTGGAAGAAACATTTGAAACCTTGATAATTTCTTCGCATAATAGTGCACATAGAGGTCATAAATATGAAAGATTACTTCTATAATGACACCTAAGCATACATGCCCATAATAATCCCATCATTTCTCATTTTTAATGGGTTTTAAACTTAAGCATAATGAGTTTATTGTGTTAGTTCAATCTTTACATAAAAAAGACATACGTAGTTTGCATTTAATAAATTCTTCTTATGTATGGTGGAAATGTGTGGTAGTAGGGAAAGGAGGGGGGAAGAACATCGTCCTCTTAAAATTTATCTCTGTTTGTAAGGTCATAAAGAAATTAACATATTCAATGAACAACTTAATGCTTCTTCAAATAAGGCTTATTTATATTCATTTAATTAAATACTTAAATAAGTATAAGCAAAATTTTTAAAAACTTAATATATAAATGAACATAGTTCAAAATTATTTTTTTATTTATGTTTGTGAACATGCTCATTTATTCTTCAATAACTAGCTCATGAAGATCTCAATAAAATATTCATTTAATACTAATTTAGTTCCTTATCTAATAATTTAAGCTATATTTTTATATTGATTATCTTATATTTGATGAACTTTAAAAGGTGCTTATATTATTTGAGATATAAATATGATAATAGCGTCAAACAAATAGTTAGATATAGATCAATTTTTTTAAGAAATATTTCATCATAAATTATAGAAAATTTAAATAGAACTCATAAATTATATATAAGCAAATTTAAAAAAATTTAAAATTTTAGATCATGTTTGAAATCAGCTCAAACTCAATGAAAAAAAATAAACAAATAAATATATTTAAATAAAATATTACTCACCTTATCTTAATTTAATTTAGACCCTTATGTTGAGGGTGATAAGTAAAGAAATGAAATAAGAAACTAGGTATTGCATCCTCTAGTGCCCATTCATAAATATTGGCTTTATGTTCTAGTCTTTGCGTTATTTGAATGAGCATTTTCATATAGAGGTTGTTTGAAATGATGAATTTTGAGTATAAAGTAAAGTAAATATATATTTTTTAACTTTTTTTTTTATATTTGGCAAGATACAAAATAAAATTTCAAAGTAATGTAATGTATTTAGAATACATTGGAAAAATTAATTTTGGTGTATATTTAAAATTCTAAATAGCCAAAGTGTAAAGTAATATCATCATCATCACGCCATCGCCGCCGACCGCTGCCGCTCTGCTGCACGCCTGCCTCCCGCCGCCGTCGCCATCGTCATCTACACACTATCGCGCCACCGCTCGCCATCGCCGATCCCCGCCACCCTTCTCGCCGGTTGCCACCCACAACCCCAAAATTATTTTACATTGCGATTATTCTATCAAACAGAAAAAAAAAAAAGAAACTCATGTGTTCGTAGAGTTTTCAATAAAATAATTTTAAAGTAATTTAAATATATTACATTCACTTTATACTGTATTTCTTTTTCAAGCATCCAACAGTCCCATAATGATATATAAGAAGGTAGAAGATAGTGAATGTACTAATTGAAGATGTTCGAAATCATAAATTTTTGTGATCAAATGTGGACAAGATATAGTGAGTCTAGGTGCTTATGTGCTCTTCATTATTGCACTACTTTGAAGAGAAATGTGGATGAAAAAATATATATCATGACTGTCATGACCTAGCTTGACTAGTTCAAGCCTACTTAAAACTTTATTTGATCAACATAAGTTTATACACTCATTTATTTATGAGGCATTCTAGGATTTATTGAACCAATTTAACTCTATATGAATCCTTGAATTAAGTTAATCAAACTTTGTAGACCTACATCTAGTTTTAAAATTGTCAATTGATTAGATAAGGTATTGTATGAACCCACTAATATAGAAATATGCTAAAAGGTGAGATTGAAGGGAAGAGTTTAGGGAATGAAAATAAGATTTTCAAAGTATTTAATTTGTGGGTGGCACATAATTTTTTTTCCTTAATTGCAAGTTTTGATTATCTTTGTAAGCATCTTTATAATTAAATATTATAATATTAATATACTTTAAAAAATGCTTTTGTCATTTCATAAGTTTAAATTTCATTAGAGTTGTAGGTCTGACATAGCATTACTATAATTATTATAGAGAAAAGCCTATCATGCAAGAAAGTGTAATCAAATACAACTAGATTAGAAACTTTTTTTTCCAACCATCTAAATGGCAGGAAGAAGTAATTCAAGGTTTATGCCCATTACACAGTTATTTAAGAAAGCGTAGTTCTAAGCTTTTCAGAATAATCAGCTACTGATTTTCTATTACTGAATAATAAGCTATGTTCTAATGTACAATATACAGATATAAATATAATATATTTTTACAAAAATAATAACAAGTGATAGACCGAATGAGTTCATAATATAAAAATAACATTATCTCTCATGCATATTATATAGGCAAAATTTTTAAAATAAGCATGGTTAAAATATTAATTAGTGGATTAAGCACGTTTAAAAATAATTTTAAAAATAGGCGAATGCTTAATTAGCTTAAATCAATTTTTTTTAAAAAATGAACAGAGATCGGGATCCCGATCTCACCCTCGCTTTCTCTGGCGATCCCGCAGCTCTAGACCACCCAGCCATCCATACGGCCAAGGTCGACGCCAAGATTCCCGTCGCCGATCCGCCGCCACGGATCCGAGCCTTTGGCGGAAAAAAGGTATTTTGGGTTTTTTTTTCAAAATAAACGGGTAATATGTGACATGTATTTTAATATTTTTAGGTACATATTGTGGATCTAACTTATTTTGTGTGTCTCGTTAAATTATGAAATGTATTTTTTCATTCCAACAAAGTTTGAAAGTTTAACTATATCCAATAAAATAACTAATATGATTTTAATGTCATATTTTTATTTTGATAGTTGTGAGTTTAGAAGATGCTTCAAAAAAAGAAGATCTAATGGAGTTTGAGATTAGGTTTGGATATGAACATCACTTTTTTTTGTTTAAGGGTTGTTTGAGATTAGGTTTAGTATATGAATTTGTTCATTATTAAATAGAACTCTATTTAGAATTTGTAATTGAAACTCATTGAATTTTTTTAGTGAAAGGTTATCAATTTTCATTAGTCCTTTAATATGATATTACGGAAAAAATGATGAAATAACTTTCATATTAATTGTTATTTTGTATGCATATTATTGGATCTTAATATATCTATAGTTGATATGAGACCTTATTAACCTTATCTTGAGAAGAAGGAGAGAGAAAGAAAGAGAGAGCACACATAGAATCAAAAGTAAGTGATCCATAATTTAAAAGCAAGAAAATGATTCCAATTCAAATGGTTGCATTAATCAAATCATAAGAGAATGAAAGATTAAAAGAAAAAAAACTGAAGTAATCATGGCATTATTAAGATAAATCATGGAATAATACATTGTTACTATGAATTCATAATGGCCACAGAACTGCATAAGGAGACCTTAGGTATTTAAAACATAATCATAAATTATTAAAACAAGATCAACAATGCAATTGAATTTCCTATATTGAAAATTGATTACCTCGTCAACTCATGACAAAAAATTGAGCTTCTTCGTGAAGGTATGGCTCCCTGTACCTATAAAGGGAATATTAAAAGAAACATTAGATCGAGAAGAAAAATAACATTTTGGATCGTAACATTCTTATTCAAATCTCACGATGAATTTTCTATTCTTCATGTGTTTTGAAATGAGAAGCAATTTTTTGTATTGCACTCATTTTGAAATAAATTTAATGAGTGAAACAATCAAATCAGAAAAGAACTGGTAGATACTCTTGCTTAATGTGTTAAACGAGAAACAATATTGTCAACAAGTTTTAGATATACCTCATGATTTTTATTTATAAAGTTGAGGGCTACTAAAATGACTATCACTTTTAAAATAACTATATATATATATATATATATATATATATATATATATATATATATATATATATATATATATATATATATATATATATATATATATATGATTTTAATGTCAATAAAAAAATAATATGAAATGATTTAATTTAAATATACCAAGTCTTTATTAGTTTCATATATTTTGTCCGACATCTTTATTAGTTTCATTGTGTATCATCGCTTTATATGAGATATTCAATGTTAAATTTTATTTCTAAGAGCAAATATTTTCTTGGGTGATTGATGTGATTCATCATGGCTATTCAAAATATATTTTTTTTATTATTGTTATTTAAAGTTTTATATATCTATTCAACATGCTTCATTTAAAATTATTTTTATTTGTGGTACAATCATTTATCATACAATACTATCTTATATGTTATAAATATTTTGTACTGCAAGATATGAAATTCTTTAATATTTTTTATATATTGTATAAAAATATATATAATCAGAGAAAATATAGATTTAAACATAAAATAATTGCATGCGTTCACATTCTCCACACTTAATTTGTTCATCTTATTTAGTGTAATGAATCTTAGTCTAATCTTTACATATTAAGCCTTCCATGTAGACACTAATACAATCATATCATATTATTATCTTAATAATTTTCTCATCATGTAGGTCACCTTTGATGTAGTCATTTCCTTTTGTAACCTATGCCATCAACCATTAATGTATTCATTTTCTTTTGTAACCTATGCCATCAACCTAAAAATATAAATTGGATATGATATGTCATATTAAATATTTAGACCATATATAAGGTCACCTTTTCTTAATGCTATTTTTCATTTTATAAAATTGATGTATATAATTATTTTTTCAAATCTACTTTAAAATTATGAAACTAAGATGACATATTCTATTCTAATTGAATTCTTAGGATAAGAATGGACTTGGTGGTCTTATAAAGATCATATGAGAATCTCACCTGCTACACTAACTACACTTGGAGGACTTGGTTTTCTCGTAGGGAATCGAAGTCTATAATTTTATAATTTAATTATGATTTTAAAAATATAATTTTATGATTTAATTATGATTTTAAAAATAGAATTAGTGGATGAGCTAAAACTTTGGCTTTTACTTCAGCTTTATAAGCATCATAAATTATTTATCATTTGTGTTTTATAAGATAACGATTAAAGCTAACTTAAACAGTCCGCTCTTGATTTCTACTCGGTACACATATTTGATTCGAAAATGAGTTCAAGCACAGTATATCTGATGTTGTATTATGGTGACAAACTTAGTGTCAGTGATGATTTCTTCCCTACGTATACCGGCGGAAAAAATCCTCTTATATTAATTTCTCGCCGGGCTAATTTTAATAGTGTTCAAGATCGAATCATGCGGTCACTAAATGTTGATTCGACCTGAGATTAATCTCATATGTAGGTTCCTGTTGGTGCCGGGCTTATCACCACTAGATGATGACGAAGTCTGCGAAGTGGTCATCATCAATGCAAAGAATCGCATAAACCTTGTCATATATGTTGAAATTGAAATGAAACAAACTGTCAGAAGATGCTTAGATACCACACGGATAAACGTGATCGAATCGTTTTCATGTCCTCCATGTCGCAAGGTCGGAAGATCAAGGCGCGGTACGCAAATACACAACTATTGCATATTCCATGTCCTCATTATTCAGGTGATGGGACGTCACATAAACCACACTACGTCTGCCTCTCCTTACTATACAAATGTACCGCCAAACATATGAAGCTCAATTTCATGTTATCCATCATCATGATTTTAATGTAATGTCACACACAGGATCTTACACCACCAAATTTGACTGACCGGTAGATATACAAATATAATTAGAACATACGGTGATCAAACGAATATGTCTATCCAAAAATTTGAGGCATAACAGACTACTTGTCCACAAAGACATTATTTTTTGTCGCATATGTGTTTTACTTGTACTGCCACCTTTCATCGGAGAACTTTGCATTGTACATTTTTCTTTCAAACCTCACATTGTATTAATATGTAGTAATTTATTTTTCTTAGTTTGATCCAAGGAATGTTTCTTTAAATGGTGATTCTCAAGCCTATGTGTGTTTCCTAGTTTGATCATGTACATTTCTGTATTTGTTTTAGTATGTCTATACGCTTTCTTGTTTTGTCGTACATCTTTTTTCTAGGCTTTAAATGTGCATTTTATGAAATAAAACAATTGTAATACCTTACATGTTTCATATATATGTACATATGAAATTGAATGCATTTAACTTAAACAATAAATTTTCGTAATATGGTGACGAGGAAGGAAGAAAGGCCAAAAGACAGAGACCCGATTATGGGACCTGGAGGTGCATCCAGCATGGCACTTCATGGCGCATTTTACCCGATATATGGTATTATTGTTGACATTTGACAGAAATATTAATTTACATACACTTTGTCTTATGTAGATCGATTCGAGCGCGCTTCACATTTACTTATGATCGCTGAATGACCAGAAATTGCCCCCCCATTCATGGATGGACAGAAGTTGGATTACATTGTTTTTGCGAAGATTCTACCATCACCACTTGCTCATTTTGGTTGGTTGGTCACCACATAACGCATTTCATCTAGCGAGATGACATACACTGTAGGACGTATGATCCTTGGATTGAGGCCCGAGCATGTCGTGGAGGGTGACGATGTCATGGCGGATTGTTGTGACGCGACGGGAGACATCCCGGAGCCCGATATCCTATACCACCATCCCATTCAATCACATTTGACATCTACATTTTATGGGGCAAGCACGCACACGCCATTATGGTGGTTGCTTGGACATCGTGGATTCATATTTGGATATGTCATATGCTGAGTTCTGGATGCATGTCAGAGCGTACATACTGTTCACCATAGGATGCTTCCTCATGCCGATAGCCCCGGAGGGGTACATCTCCGCATTACCACTATTAGAGATCGACATTATTTTCAAAGACGGATCGCCATGTTGACACACTTATATAGAGAGAATGAGGCAACAAGACCGAACATGACAGATGTCCGCACTATGTAGGGTCGGCATTTACATGTTGACCCACATTATCGTACCCTTCCAGTTGAGTTGGAGGGTTTGAGTGTCTAGATGGAAAGGGTTACATAGGGAGATGGAAACCAATGTTGAGTTGGATGAGCTTGATGGTTTCGTGAGCCGTGGTATGACCAAGTGCACTTTCGGTTATTATTATTATTATTTTAATTTCATACATAAAATTTACTATATGACCAATGTAGTGATATAGAACCTTATGGCTGCCAGATCCACTGAGTGGGATGTCCGTTTGGTCGTGAGATATAGTTGGCTCAGTTCCATTGATCAGTTGGCGCGAAAGTGGTACCTCCCGATCGCGTTCTGCGCTATCACCTAGAGTTGACATAGATCTTAGATCTTTCATTTCAACAGTCGATGGACGGAAAGGCGATGTTGATGGTTTGAGTACCACCATTACATACGTGGGAGGCCGACACGATGCCATTGTTGTTGTGGGTGCAGTCACCAGCTAATTCAAGGTGAGTCGATATATGAGGTGGTATCGATCCGCCTCCTTATACATGCTTAGGGCTACCATACCACCGACAACCAACTATATCCTCGCTCTCGGAGAGAGCCGATGGTAAGTGTTAAAAAAATTTTATGCTATTCATAAATTTATATGTTTAACAGACAACATAATTTCTTTGTCTCCAGAGGGAACATATCTTGGACACGCAGGATATATTCTTATTTTTTGGGAGAATATTTCAAAGATTCAATCAATACTTATGAGGAATTATGCGAAAACTTAATAAGGACATGCACATATCGATCAGATAACGGAGTTTCTATGTACGCCTTTTCGCCTATGCTGAGATTCATGGTCCATCGTCCATGCCGATGTTGGTCCATACACTTACCCATATAGCACACCAGCATCAACCAGAAGGCATGTCGCCCCATTTTAGTCTGGCAGTGCAGTGCTCTTCCATGTATCCTCACCCACTCAGATATATGCCACGATGTATGCAAATCCCATAGTCCCCTTTCAGACCATCACAGAGATACGGATGTTACACCTCTCGATGAGGAGACCATCAATGCTGGAGATGATGTGCGACATCGAAGATCACTTATGACCGCCCCCTACATTATTACACCAGAAGTGACGACTTCCACCACGAGACACGCTATTAGATGTAATGTAGCATACTGAATAGATCATATGCTAGCTTGATGTGTTATCGTTTAAGACTGCTTTATATTTTCATGTAATTTAGCCACATTTCTTTATTTAATAAATTTATGGGATCGATATCCTAGGTGATCATAACCTACATATTATTTTAAAAATATTTTAAATTTTTTTTTTACATTTCTATATTTTTTAAAAATAGTCTAAATAATAAAATATCACTAATATAAAGAACAAGCACATCAAAATTCTCCAATATGCAAACTACTAAGCATTCAAAATTCAATAATTTACTCTATATTTCATGAAGTTTATCTCATATATTTATAAAGTGAACAAATAAAAAATGCAAAAAAAATAAAAATAGAATAGATTCACCACATTTATTTTTCTATTTTTTAATATAATAAAGTCTACTAATCAAACAAAGACAATTTAGGTCATTAAAAAAGAAAGAAATACTCCTTATATAAAAAAATTAATGTAGTCATTATCTTCATATAAAATATACATAATACAAAATTATGAAACTTAGCGAGAATCATAAATTGTCTTAGGTTGAGTTTTCCTTTTTTAAAAATATAGCTTATATATAGGGTTCCTATTGCATATATATATATATATATATATATATATATATATATTTAAATCATAAATGCAACTAAATTGTACATCAAATTTCTTAAATCACAATCTCAAGTCAACATGAAAGTCGTAATTTTGTTTTTCCGACCAACGATTCGTTGAATTGAACAAACGACTCCAATACGATCAAAATACTGCAGCTAGTCATAATTTTTTTTTATTTAAATTTTCTAATGCCTGTCAGATTAGTTTAATGCGAACGCGACTTTTATTTTTAAATTTTTTTAAACGCTTAATCCTAATTAAGATTTTAATCATACTTATTTTAAAAATTTTGCCTATTATATATACATTCAGAGAGAAATTTGATTTTTTTTATCATTACGTTATATATATAGTACTGTTGCCCACACTTCTAAAGCCTGTCGAAATCATAAGCATTCAAGCACCTAATTTCCTTTGAGGAAAAGGCTCTTCTCAGGCACACAGAATGGCTTTCGTGTTTAGCATTTTTCAGGAGATTAAACTTAAAAATATTAAAATAAAATATCTAAAAGCTCAAACAATAAATATTCTCCATTTTCAAGCATTTCTTTTATAATTTTAACCATATTTCTTTTCATTCTTACATGGAAAGTGTATTTGAGAAGTTTTCAGTTTCAGATGCCTTCATGGTAAAAAATTTGGAGCTTATTTATGCTTCTAAAAGTAGCAGAAAATTCTTCTCTAATTTGGGGAGAAATTATTACGTGCAGAGTCCAAATAGTAGCTCTATATTCGAACTCTGATATCATAGCATCATTTCATGCCCTTCAATATACTAATCCTATATATTGAATATAAACTGTTGTGTATTGCTATGTTTTGATATATATATAAATGTATATTATTATACAAATAATATACATTATTAATATACAGCAATATATAGTACTTCACAACTAATATATAACAGTTGTATATTGAATGAGCATCATAATTTCGTATATAATCGATATTAAAGTCTAGATGTAGAGCTATATCTGAACACCGTATAAAAAAAAAAAGCTTTTCATAAAGATTAATCATTAGTAAGTTGCACTTAACCCCCTCCCTTTCTATAAATCACTCCCAACCACCCTTACTGCATCAGTACTGAAAGCAACTTAAAAGAAAAAAAACTTCTCCGATATTACAGACATTATTACATTAACTCTGTAATATCTGTAGCGATCTCAGTGTACGATGAGAATCTATAATAAAAATCTAGCAATATATATCTTATTTGGAGGCTGGTTGGTACATTATAGTTTAGATAAGGGTATTATTAAAACATTACTGTAAGTTTGGGTTAGAATATGATTAGTTTAATATTAAGATGCAGACTAATACGTGAAAAAAATATATATAATATAAGAAACAATATGTTATAATATTTTGATTAAAGTTTAATTGAAATAAATTTAATTTTTTAATATAGTTTGAGATGATTGTAGTATATATATAATCAATCGACTATCATATTACACTTATCTTATAATAAATATAATAATTTTAAATATTTAAATGCAAGTTATATTTTATTAGTAACAATAAAAAAAAATCAATAACATTTATCATGGTATATCATTAGATAATAACTCAGGTGAATAAAAATGGTTTTAAGATACCATTATGCAATTGTTCAGAATGACACAAGACAAAATATTCAACTTACAAAAAAAAAAATTAATTAGAGGAAATTTAAATTTAAATTCTTTATTAAGAAAAAAAATCCATCATATATATATATATATATATAAATAGATCATTTTTCTTAACATTCTAATACAAATTATATAAGAATATTCTGATAAAATTTTCCTCTTTCTCATGGAAGATTTGCAAAATCCAACTCTGGGAGAGGTTGGATACTATTAGAGGAGAAGATAATATAGGCACGGATCTTCGGCCAGATAGCTTTGTCTTTAAGTGAGGTCACAATATATATATAAGGTTATAGGAGAAGAAGGTTCTCAATTAGCTCATTAAAGAAGTTAGTGGGGCACAATCAGCCCTACAAATTGGACTTGCAATCAGCAAAGAAAGCAAGTAACAACCAACCCAACCCACTCCGTGATATTCTTCTATCATCTGTCACCAATCTTTCTGAAAATTTTTTCTTGCATCTGAAATCATTCAGGCTTCCCAACAAAGCAAACACCACACCACCCGATATAACAAATCCACTTGAACTTAACACTCTCTGATATTTTCGTTCTCACATTCTCATACTTTTCTTCCCCTTTATTGTATCTTCTTCCTCGGCTCTCTCCCTCTTCTGCAATCTGATTCAGTTTATAATATGGCTCTGAAGGAGCGGGTGGAGAGGTTCATCATGCTTCCCTTCTCAGCCGGCTGTGCTTCTCAGTCGAGCGTTAAAGTCATCGAAAACCAACCGAGGAACACGCAGATTGAACAAGCCTTGATGCCTGAAGGTAATTCTTTCTTCCGAACTCTGACTATTTGTTTCCACTTTTGGCATCTCAGATTTAGTTTTTTTTATTTATTTCTGTCAGATGAAGAGAGGAGACAGGAAAGTAGTAGAACAAAGAGTTCTTTGTTTCTTCAGCTCCCGAGGCCAAACTTTTCTGCTGGGATTCATAAACTGGCTAAGGGAATCAAGAACTTATCTAATTTGTTCTCAGTCTACAGAAATGATGAAGAGGAAGAGGAAGTGGAGATGGAGATCGGATACCCAACAGACGTGCAGCATGTGGCTCACATAGGATGGGATGGGTTCAATAATGCAGCTGGAATGAAGAGCTGGGAGAAAGCGCCAGAGTTCTTTCCTTTGTCTTCCCTTTCGTTGCAGCAATTTGAGCTGGCCATGGCTTCACAGGCTGAGGGAAGTGGTCCCCTTTGAGGTTTTGGATTAGAGTTTGTGGAGTTTGATTAATTAATTGTATTGCTTTCTTTGGTTTTCGTCACTTTCTGTTCTCATAGTTGTATTGACGGTTACATGTGAGTTTGTATAGCCTTCTTTATTATGCGAATCTTCTACTTTTTTTCTCCGTGAGCTCAGCTTTTCTAATCAGTATGAAGATTGAGAGAGAAAGAGTGGGGTGTGTGTGTGTGTGTGTGTGTGTGTGAGAGAGAGAGAGAGAGAGAGAGAGAGAATCATCCTTGGGTCAATAGTGGGTCACTAGAATTGACACTATACTAACCTTAGTTTTCAGTAGAGAGAGAGAGAGAGAGACATACTTGGGTCAGTAGAATTGGCACCATACTAACCTTTGTTTTCAGTAGAGAGAGAGAGAGAGAGAGAGAGAGAGAGAGACATCCTTG
Source organism: Cymbidium sinense (assembly GCA_021442155.1). NCBI lineage: Eukaryota > Viridiplantae > Streptophyta > Magnoliopsida > Asparagales > Orchidaceae > Cymbidium > Cymbidium sinense. The sequence continues at coordinate 33,565,503 of CM038215.1, forward strand.
GGCCACTAGAATTGACACCATACTAACCTTAGTTTTCACTTTTCAGTAGAGATAAATCTGAAGTCTAAGGTAAGAAAACCTTTGTCTGTTTCACAAGCAAAGCTCAAATCTTTGTTCTTACTGTATTGAATCTATGGGAAGGAAATATTTATTTGTAACATGTCATATCTCACCAAAATTTGGGAAATTTAGTAAGTTCTGTGTTTTTTTTTTCTTCTGAATTTATAAATGCAAGCTACACATAAGGGACTGTTTGGGATCAATTTTATTTTGTTTTTTTTTTATTTTATGCTATTTTAAAATGTTTATTTGATATATTTTTTTATGTATTTTTATTATTTATTTTTAAAAATAAATAAGATTATTTTTAAAAACATTCAAAACAATTTTTAGATGTTTTGAATATTTTTAAAAATAAAAATAACACACAAAAATATATTATTTCAAAACAAAATAAAATAAAAATATAAAACAAAAAATTAAAATTGAAAATGATCCCAAACAACCCCAAGTCTATTTGATTTTTAATCTGAGGTTGTTTGGGATCAATTTTATTTTTTATTTTATACTATTTTTAAAAATATATTTATCTGATATATTTTATATTTTTAAAAATAAATAATATTATTTTTAAAATACTAAAAATAACTTTTAAATATTTTGAATATTTTTAAAAATAATAATAACCAACACACATGTTTTACTTTAAAATAAAACATAAACAAAACAAAATAAAAACATAAAACATAAAATAAAAATCATAAGTGATCCCAAACAACCCCTTTACCCTTGGAATACATGGATTTCATGTCATGACACAAAGCAAAATGGAATTTCATGATTTCTTTCTAAGACTACTCAGAGTTTCTTGAAAAAAATGTTTAGTCAAGATGGCTTTAAAAATTAGGGATGCATCCAAAAAATCATATTTTTTGTATTTAAAAAATAAAATGCAAGAAAAACATTTGATTTTTCGAACACAAATAATTTTTAAGATCGTTATGGCCAACTTTAAAACTTAATTTTGGTTATATTACTGATGAGATAATTAATTCTTTTTGAAGATATTTTTAATTTATACTATTTGATTGAAAACATAATTTCTCAACCATGCATCTTATAGTTTAACCTTGCTATGTAATAATAATAATAATAATAATAATAATAATAATAATAATAATAATAATAACAAAAAGAAATTTGGCTTTATATATTCTATACTAGCAAGAATTGAAGAAATATACCATTTTTTTTACAAATATATCAAATAGTTTTATTATTTCATATCAAAATAAAGCTATTTTTTTAATAAATAATCAAAACCCTTGGTAAATAGTTACACCGTCTGTTGATCATAGGAGCGCTTGAACCCTTCGTCTTTTTTGTACCTTCTTCATTTCCAATAAGCATTTTGGATTACAACGATATTTCATTGTGACTGTCTCTCTCTATTCATCATCTATGAAGATTACTAATGTTATTCATTTGATTTAGTTAAGATTGAATATAGTGTTCATATTACTTGTAGATATACTATAAACCCATAATGGCAATAGATATCAAATTACCTGCTATAAATTTGGTCGAACAATGATCAATCATTTTTGAAATATCTTCAAATATTTATCAAAATATGATTGAACATAGATTAATCATTGTTGAAGATAAATAAAAGATGATTTGATCATTATTTGAACTATGATTAAAAAATACCGAATAATGATTGAACATAAATCCATTATGGCAAAAAATGAATCAATCATTATTCGAAGATGGTTTGAAGATAATTCTATCGTTACTCTATCATTATTTGAAGACACTTATATCATTACTCAATCATTGTTTGAAGATACTTAGATCATTACTTAATCATTATTTGAAGATTCAAACTTTGTTTGAAGATGGTTCGATCATAGTGTGAAAATGATTCAATAAATATTTTTAAAGAAGCTTCAATCATTATTAAAAATGCTTTGAGGATATTTTATTCTTGTTGAGTCATGATTTGATTATCATTCTATTATTATTGAAAAATAATTTATTTTTTCAAAGATTATTAGATAATTATTTGAAGATCATTTGAATAAGGTTTGGTTCTCACTTGATTCTTCTAATCATATAACATGGGGATATTCTTACTTGTTTATTATAAGTCATTTTTCATCCTACGCTTGTGTGTAGAGTTGTTGAATAGGACTTTTATGAGTTTATTATATGTAGGCCTACTTAATCTATTCTAAATAGAGTTAAAAGGAAGAGCCATTTTTAAAAGAAAGTATGGGAGGTAGTGGTAGGTCAATCTAGTTGAAGTTCATATTTCCTTTTAGTTAACTTGCCCAAAAAGGCATTATGAAAGGATTGTGTAGGATAAATATGTCACTTAATTGTTATGGTTATTGAACACATAATACAATGTTCAAAAGCATATAGAAATAAATAGTAGATGATGTTTCACTAAAGATACAAAATAATGTCCAAATATTTGTTGCTAAAATTGAGTTGATCTCTATTGTCAACCAGGACATGAACATTTGTTGTGAGGGTAATTGATAGCTAAAGAAATTCATCCACATAGTGTTGAATAATGTTAAGTGATAAGTTGCTATCAATGAGAATTTAGATTAGGTGATTGGACATGATCCTTTGAGTTGAAAGCTATGATGTAAGGTTAACTGTCCATCCAAAGAATGTAGGTTGATTTCAAGGAGTGGTAAGGCATCCAAAAGATCCTCCTTAAATGGTAGAGTATGGAAGACAAGGGTTTTGTTGTAGGTGCCCTAATGTTTGCCTCAGGATAAATTCAAAGAGTAAGCAATTTGTCTTTGTATATGTAATAAAAATGAATAATATCAAAGAGATCTTCTCATGCTTAGTTGAATTATAAAAACTATAGTATTGTTCTATTTTTTTTTGAATTTAAGCCTCTGATTTGTCACAGGCAAAGCGCATGATGGCAACATGTACTGCACTGAAGGAGTTACAACCCATCAAGTTGGTCATGTTAGCAAGTTCAATTAACAACAGATGTAGGGGATGGTCTATGGAGACTGGCAATGATGGTGCTTGTTTGGCCTTATGTTTGGATGTCTCTAAGAGTTTCATTAATTGTATATACAGTAAAACATGAAAGGATTGTGATGGATAAATATGTCACTTAATTGTTATGGTTATTGAACACATAATACAATGTTCACTCCTTAAGTGGGAAGCATATAGAAATAAATAGTAGATGCTGTTTCACTAAAGATACAAAATAATGTCCAAATATTTGTTGCTAAAGTTGAGTTGATCTTTGTTGCCAACCAGGACATGAACATTTGTTGTGAGGGTAATTGATAGCTAAAGAAATTCATCCACATAGTGTTGAATAATGTTAAGTGATAAGTTGCTATCAATGAGAATTTAGATTAGGTGATTGGACATGATCCTTTGAGTTGAAAGCTATGATGTAAGGTTAACTGTCCATCCAAAGAATGTAGGTTGATTTGAGTGGTAAGGCATCCAAAAGATCCTCCTTAAATGGTAGAGTATGGAAGACAAGGGTTTTGTTGTAGCTGCCCTAATGTTTGCCTCAGGATAAATTCAAAGAGTAAGTAATTTGTCTTTGTATATGTAATACAACAACAACAACAAGCCTTAATCACTAGGTGGGGTCGGCTACATGAATCCTTCGTCTCCATTGTGTCCTATTATGTGTCAAATTCTCATTTAACACTACCATTGCCGGTCCCAAGTCCGGATGCAAAAAGTGGAGGGTTGCATTAAATAGTCGACAGCCAGCGTAAACTTTGTCGAAATAATAATGACATGAATCCTTTAAATCATTGTCTTTGTATATGTAATAAAAATGATTTTTTTTTGTGCAATTAAAACACACCATTTTTATGATGTCCAGTCATTTTGATAAGAGTCAATTTCTTAACAATAGGGGGTGGAGAAGGTTATAGTATTTGTTGTAACAAGTGAGTTGAAGGTTGGAGATGATGGGATTGGTTTGGTTTAGAAAGAGAATTGTTTGATTTTGAGAAATTTATCTTTGATTATTTTAGCTAAACTTCCTTGTGAATGTCTAGTTTTAATCTAAATTCTAAGCGATTTTGCATAAAAATTTCATTGGATATATGCTTAAAAAGCAAGTAGTATTCTGCAACAAAAATGGATTGCCATAGTTTGGCAAGATCACTATGATGGGTTGAATTGTATGCAAAGATATGTAAGTCCGATCAAAGACCCTTTGTCCTTCCCCACTATTCTATCAAAAGACACTACTAATAACCGTAATATTGCTCAAATAAAAATGGGGAGTATGTCCAGTTTGAATCTAACTTAGAAAAAGAACAAACTTTCTATTATTCCAAGTTTGAATCTAACTTATAAAATAGTTTAATCTTAATGTTTTTGCCTACATTATAGCCCGGGCAATATTTGGGATTCATAAAAAAACAAGACACCACACTAACTCTATTCAATAAAGCTTATTTTTAAAACTATTATCAATTTATAATCCTAGTTAGAAACAAGTTCTTTTTGGAGGTCATTTAAATATATTTTTAAAAATAAATATATAAATAAAAAATAAAAACACAAATAAAATTAATCCTATAGTATATTGTTACCAAAGATGGCTAATAAGTCTTATTTAATCTCATGAGTTTAATGCTTAGAAACAAATCTAAGTTTCTTAAGGCAAACCCCAATTTATTGGAAGCTAAACACACCTCACCAGCCTAATGCCATGCGAATAAAAATAAGGGCTTGTTCTGTGGCTAGAAGTACAGAAAACATGTTTTAAGAAAATTATAATATTTTATTTTAAGTTAAACAACTAAGAACAAATTATTATTTTCTAAAATAAATATATATTTTTCATTTACAGGCCAGCAAATGAGTTCTAAATGTGGATATCATGTACAAGCTGATGCAGGCACTAAGAATAGCATTAGAGATGACATCTTACCAGGCACTATGAACCCTCTAAATATATAATTTAAAAAGACTTAATATATAGGATCTTACCCAAAATTGCTGAGACACAATTTCTCAAAATATTTAAATTTTTAAAAATAATTCATATATTTAAAAAAAAAAAAATCATCAGAAATCACATACTGTTAAAGAAGACAGTTCCTGATCAGCTGCTCCACTGATATCAGCACCCATCTTCTTCACTTCAAGGAGATAGGATAAGGCTTCCTCTGTTACAACTTCACCAGGAACCAGAACAGGAATGCCGGGCGGGTACGATGAAATCAACTCTCCGCATATTTTCCCAATGCTCTCTTCCATTGTTACCATCCTCTTCTTAGCAAAGAAAGCCTCTCTAGGAGACAATCCAAGAATTATATCAGTGAATGGTACAGAAATACTGGTCTTCTTGCTGTATTTGGATCCCTCTGCTCCATAGAAAACTGATGAAAGATGCCTCAAACCAGAGACAAGCATCTGAATATGGTCCTTCGTCGTCCCTAAATTGACAGCAAAAGTTATAGACTTGCAACCTGGCAACTCACAGATGATTTTCAATTCATCACACAGTATGTCATCTGCTCTATATCCAGAAATACCAAGTTTTGACACTCCAACTGTTATTCGAAGGGGGTCAATCGCAGGAAAGACAGAGGAGAAGCATGATAGATCGAAAACTGAAATGCCAGAGATATTTCCAATTTCTTTCTTGGCTTTGACGGCCAAATCCACACTGGAGTTAAAAATTGTATTTGGATCCTCACTAAGTTGAGCTCGGGCCGCATCCAAGGATGCGAGCAGCAGGTAATTTGGACTGGAACTCTGCAGCATTTGAAGACACCTGCTGATTGAATTCGGATCTATAAGATTTCCTGACAAGTGTAGCATTGATGACTGCGTTAGAGATGTTAACACTTTGTGGGTAGACTGCACAGCTAGATCAGCTCCTTGCTCAAGTGCAGTGCTGGGAAATCACAGTGAAAACAAAAATGAGCGCCATGAGCTTCGTCAACTATAACTGGAATACCATATGAGTGACAAAGACTTGTAATTCCGCTTATATTGCTACATATTCCATGATAAGTCGGTGAAGTGATAAGAACTGCAGCAGGAGTTTTGCTTTCAGCTGCCAAATCTTTTATTGCTTGTTCAACCTGGGATGGAGTTATTCCACCAGGTATATCCCAATCAGAGCTGTACTCTGGCATGATATACTTTGGAGAAGCACCAGACAAAACTAGACCAGTTGTGGCTGAAATGTGGGAGTTCGTGGAAGAATAAGCGTCTCACCAGGCACACACGTAGCCAAAATCGAGGCTTGGATGCCGCAAGTGGTGCCTCCTACAAGGAACCATGTCTGTAATGCCCCAAAGAGTTCTGCAGCTTTTCTCTGAGCATCGAGAATTACACCCTTTGGCGAGAACAGGTCGTCAAGTTCCGGAAGCTCGGGGAGATCATGTAGAAAAGTTGATATGCCAGTAATTTTCTGTAGGGATGGAGGGGCTGCTTTCCCTCTATTATGTCCTGGAAAGTGGAAACAAGCAACATCTTCCTTGGCGCAAGATCTCAGTGCATCTACTAGAGGAGCTGAACTGTTGTAAGAAACTTTTGGAGGATATGTGAAAAGAGTAGCAGCATCTTTGAATCTTTCAGTGTATGGAAAGGTACTGTCTTGTTTCCTGGAAGTTGCAAGGCTCTCCTGTGACAAATTACAAATCATGAACGGGTTTAAATTTTTGGTCACAGATCCTCTGATGTTACTGGTATATGGTCTGAAACAAAGTGTCTCATTTCCATAGAAAATGGACAGAAGGATAACACCAAGTACAATACTTACATCTTCTGTTGTCTAAATTACGTAATGAAAAACTAATCTCTGCAGCTATTGTTCCTGGACAAAATTGAAGACTAAATATTGTGGATAACTAATGTTGTGTGCCCGGAAGGCTTCTAATGAAATGGAAAAAAGTTAATGGCATTCTTTCAATGTAGCCTCTCGAGCCATGCAAAATAGAGAAAAACAAATTATAAGAGAAGTCATGAAATGGTAAAAACCATGAGACCTAATGCAATGGTAAAGATCAAATATTTGAGAACATAATTTATTTGAACAATGGGAGAAATTTTAGCACAAAATGCCACTTTGGCAATCAAAAAAGAAACACCAAGTAAGTTTCCACATGTATAATTGCAAATAACAGCAGAATCATGCAACAGTAGAGTCAACAACATCCATAAATTGCATGAATACCTACATATCTTAAGTAACATCGATACAAAGTACAATGCAATGTTTGTTAGTATCTTGAACGTCATCAAATCTTAAAATGGCAACAAGTAACACAATGGTTGTCATCATATATGGTGCATCCAACTTATATTAAGTAGCAAGCATCATAGAAATTCTCCAAAGCTCTTTTTGTTGTAGAGAAAACCTACCAAATGAGTTAAACAGTTCATAAGAGATATTCTGGTCCTTATTTGAAATATTCTTTATAGTTATCATCAAGATATAGTAAAGATCATGCCCTCCCATGACCAAATTACAATCAAACGATAGTCTTTAGAATACTTCATCCAGCTCAACCAAACCTGGATTGATACAAGCAACTTACAATGGCTCGGTAGCGGCAAATGGTGGCTGCCGCCACTAGTGATGTCTCAGATCTACATTCTAAATATATTGCATCCTAAAAGAGAATCTCATTAATGCATTGATGGTGATGAACCAAAGTTTGAACAATCAGATTGGCAAAAACAATTTCAAGGAAGTTCACCTTAAAATAACTCCAATAAAAATAAAAGATGACATCTCACCATTTTTGAATTGATCCACTTCTATTCCCAAGTAAAGCACTTTGAGATGAGGTCATAAAACAAACAAAAATGTTAAGGGGTAAGAGCTGTAAGAAGTTTGGATCTTTTGAAACAAATTGCACATCAAAGAGAGTACACTGACCAACATGAGGGGGTGTGCTGCCACCAACCACACCTCCCTCCATCCCCACCCCCTAACACCCCACCATAATAAATAAATAAATAAACTATGTGGGCAATGAAAATGATTCAACCAATTCTAATTAGTCCAGTCCACACTAGAACTAGTCAATTAAACCTATTCAAGCCTGTTTGAGATCTAATTCAGTAATACAAACGTCTACGAACATGATGTAATGTGAGAACCTATCTAGGGATGTCATTGCCTTGAGCTTATTTGGACTTCACTTTAGCTTGATCAAATTGGGCATTGATTCAGCTCCTTTGAATTGGTTTAAGATGCACACATTGAGCCAAAATTTATGCTTAGTCACATAGAAATTTTTATAATCCCAAAAATTGCCCCTTATTTTTGGGTGTTTGTGCAAATGATGCCAAAAATATCTTTTTTTTTATAAGCATAATATCTTATTTTCTTCTAAATAGAGATGTCATGATTCAATTAAAAATAGCAATACAGTTGCATCCTGAAAAACCAATATGAAAATCTCATCAGGACAATGAGCAAAGTTATTATTCATTAAAACTGCGTAAGTTTGTTGGTAAGAATATTGAAGTAAGAGTCCTCTAAGCACATTAGTATAGATAGCTTCAGGGGATTCTCCAAATTATTCCAGGTACTTCTTACTTTTTTAAGGAAACTTCATATATCTATCCTTGAGCATTATTTTGACCTTCTCAAATTTTTATAATGCTAATATTACCTACTTTCTTTGTAAGTTTTTCTATTTTTTATATCTTCTATTGTAGTTAAATATCATGTTGGCCAACTTGAATGAAATTCCCCAATCAAACCTAATAAAGGAAATATTAGAAATTTTAAGGGATTAACCAGTTAAGCTCAACCTAATTTTAGAACAATAATTTGGGTATTCTGTTGCTAACTATTATATTAGCAGAACATCAAAAAAAATCAATCTAACTTAATTATTTTGCTAAGAGTTGTTAAATTTTTTGGCATCCTCATGAGGAGGTATTATTGCTCTTTCTTGGGGTTGTGTAATCATGAGGAAAAGATTATTGAGAGTCAAAGTGAATTTTTAAATGAATTAGCACTGAGACAATAATATTAGTGTATATCTAGATCAAAATAACTTAATCCTAAACCTTATTACTTCATGTAGACAGAAGTCATTGATAGTTGCCAATATCACTTGAACACCTTCAAATATCTTCATAAATTTGCAATTCTAAAAAAAAACACCAAGAGGATGTTGGTGAATTATGAAGAAACCATGATAAGGTAGAGAAACAATTTATTACCAAGATGCGAGCAAACTATTGAACAATGCAATGAAGCAGGCATAAAACATTAGAATGAAGCATACACGAAGCAAACAATTGACTGAAAATTTGACAAGAAATAATTGTCACCAAACTACTATCAACTGATTCTCTTTCAAAACAATATGTAAATGTTGTGATACTCTTGAGGTCAAGACGAGGATGACATCAATATTATGAGCATTCCTATAAAGTATATAGGTATTTATTTTCAGTTTCTATTTTTGGTAGATTTTTAATGCGTTCTGGAGTCTCATGACAAGGAGTTGAAATTTACAATTTCAATCTTCATGAGTGAAATATGTTGGTGAATCCAATATTATGTTATTTTTTTAAGAGATATATTAATGTTTTCTTATTATGATACATGCAGTTATAAGCTTCCCTGACAATGAAATGAAGAGCCTTAAATGAATCATCATATATATTACATCTTTAAGTGTGTGCCCCCAGGTGAGATAAAATCAACCAAGCTAACCCATTGAAAATTTAATAAGATTAAAACTTGCTCGATGAAGTATATCTTCTATGTAATGAGATACTTGAATAGGTTTTGAGCTTCAAGTATTCACAAACTTTTATAATCAATGAATACCTTCAATGATGCTGAGTAAAGAAGTTTGCAAAAATCATATACCTCCCAACATTTTTTTTTGTGAATGCAAGCCTCATAACTTTGTTGCATGACCTATTAAGAGAACACTCAATAGTCATCCCTTCACCAAAATTTGCATTAGCAAAGAGTCTATCTAGGTATAGTGCCCTTCCAGACTAATTGAAAACACTTTAGGGACTTTAAGCCTCTCTTAGATCACTCCTTGGAGCCTTTAACAAGATTTTAATGAGGACCATGTTCAACATTAAGCTCCCTTTCAAGCATCACTCAACAAGGACTCTCTTTAAGAATTTCAATAGTTAGATTCCCTATCCATACACCTACTCATCTAAGGCTCACTCATTAAAGAGCAACTCTCAAGGACTTCAAGAAAGAACCTCATCCAAAATTAACACCTCTTATTCAGAGCTCTCTCAAGGGCTCGGAATAGGTGATATCTTGTAAACACACCTGCCAATTCGAGGCTCAGTCCTTCAGAGCTACTCTCAGAAACTTCTAGTGAGGGCCATGTCTAATAAGAGGTGTTTTCTAGGCATCAATCATTAGGAGCTCTTTTAAAGACTTCGTACGAATGAATACCTTATTCACACGCCTACCTATTTAGGATTTGCTCATCAAGGAGCTTATCCAAGGAGTTTTTGGTATGGACCTTGCAACACTAAGTGTCTTAACAAACCTCACTCATTAAGAGCTTTATCAAAAACTTTGAATAAGTGGAAAGCTTGTCCAGCAGCTTCACATACAAGGCTAAACAATATGAGGAGCCACTCTAGGGACTTATTATGGTAACTTTATCCAACATAAGGTTCCATTTTGAACTTCACTCATCAAGGACTCTAGGAATTTAAAAGTAAAGGACAGCTCCTTTTTTCAATCAAAAAAAAAAAATCTCCTTACTATTTCTTAAAAATATCCTTGGCATACCTCCGTCACATAGGAGTCCTTGAGGAAAGGTTTGTTCAAGATCCCCATCAACCATAAACACGCTCTAACCATCAATCTAAACATCCCCTATGAATTACTGCTTAGATAGGTATCTAAAATTGGTTTGAAAAAGGTGTTTGAAGTTGGTTTGATTGTCCTTTAGTCTTTTAGACAAGCATGAGAACTTCTTGAAAGTAACATATCTAGGTTTTAGATAAAAATTCAATTCTTCTTTCTTTTTAAGTGAGTTAAAATTGTTTGGAGTCTTTTTGATGGTTGGATGTTAACATCCCTGATCAAGTAACTTAGAGATAAAGTTTTTTTAAGAATGTGGATGGTTGTATTGATGTCACAAGTCTGGAGTGTATACCACCATTGCTGATAAGGATGAAGCATTTGGAAATGATGCTATCTCCATTATATTGATGGTATACCTATGAAAGAGTTAATTTTGGTTGACACCACATTGTTATGTCATTCAAAATGATACTTTCTAATTTGAAAAGGAGGGAGAAATCTAGTTGCCTCCTAATCCATGTGGAGGAAAAAGAAGATCCTTGAACATATCAATTGCATTCATAGTTTGGATGTTGCATTTACGTTTGGTAGGCAAAGTCTTATGCTTGTGCCCTTACATCTTATCATTTCTTTCACTCCTAATAATTTTTTTTATAAATTTCATTTCATGTCACATTAAATTAATAGGGAAATTATTGTATAGTCATCAACTTTATATAACTTTTCCCTGAAAATATTCAAAAAAATTTCAATTAAAATAATACACATAATGCCAAAAGATTGTTATAAAAAACATAACATTGCATTGAGACTCCAAAATATTGCTCTTATTAGAAGTCTTGTTCAATGACTTGTTGAGTTATTGGCATTGTTGAAAAGCATGCTTCATCGAGCTGGTATTTATTTCAACTTTCATTGACTAAGTTTTAAAGGCTTTTATGAGATCACTTGCAATTGTTCTTCTTAGAAGTCAAATGATGTCTAATTTGAGTGATTTTATATTCTATAGAAAAAAATACTTCATCTAAAAAATGTTGCAAATGAAATAACTTAATTTTTATTTATATTATTTTTTAACATATTTTGTAATAGGTATGCTCAATCTTGTATTATTAATTCAATGCCTTGATGATTGCTAGTAAATATTTACATTCCCTTGTGTTGGCAACCTGAACTTGTTGACATGTTGTATGAATATGGATAAAGGATGATCATCCTTTTGAAATGGATGTGTGACAATAAAAAACACACACTTTTGCTATGTCTATTGACAACAATGAAATGGGATGGATTGACTACAATCATGCCCAAAACAGCGAAATGAATGAGCATTCAATGCATCAAGATTTCTGCCAAACTTCATTTGCTCTTTGATGAGTTATCATAGCTTATTTTTATGATGTTCTTGAAAGTGTGTCATCCTTTACCAAAGGTTAAGCGGGATGTGTTTTTCAATAATACTATTCCAATTTTTTTGGCTCATTTGTAGTTAAAGGCAATAATGGGGGCTAGAAGAGAATTGCAGTGGATGTAAGAAAGAGTCATATTAATCAACAAGATTTTAACAAAAAATGTTACGGTCCTTATATGTAGATCAATGTTTAAAATTATCCTTTTGAATATTGAGGTATTTTTTGTCCATGAGATGAAGCGTATCAACAAATTATGAAAAGTGAAATATATCAAACTAAAAAGAAGTTAAATAGTAACATCTTAACATGATAGTATAAAATCATGAAGAAAATAATGTCATATAAATATAAATTTAACACATAACAACTGAAAATATATTTAACATAATGACTCTTTCTCTTTCATTCCAAAAGCAAAGAATATAAAAAGGCAACAAAGCTAGAATTTGTAAAGCCAGAAATCTTCAGCACTCATTATTCAATAGATCTTCATTCAAATCATCATTATAATGAATAACTCTCTCTTACCTCATTCTCAACAATTTCAATGTTCTTCTAATCACCTTCCTCATCTTCAATCTCAATCATCTTGCTCTTCCCTAATAAAGAAAAATCAATAAAAATATTAATTATATTTTAAAACAACACTGTATTGATGATTATAACTTTTGAATACCTTTTTTGTCAATTTTTTATTGCATTGTATTAGATCTGCTAATGTTGACCTTCCTTCTATCACCATAAAAAAAATCAATATTGAGACATTCTTCTTTTAAATTAGTTAGTGTATTTCATGCCATTATCCACAAATCATTTATCATCTAATAGCATATCATTGCAGACTAGAAAATCTTTGTCGGTCTCTACAGATCCTTTCTTTAATTAATTGTCAGTTAGTCTTTTGTTATGCATAATGCATGCAAAGGAGTTCATCCTTAAAGTTGTTATATGATTCTCCTTTTTGTTATGAACTTGATCATATGTACCTTATTTTCGTTCACAATAAGATAATGAACATATAAGCCCAAGTTCTTCAATAACAACGATGTAGTTTGAAGTGTCGTCACCAAAATGAATCTACTATTCATTTTAAATATCCAAAAAATTTGAATCAAAATATCCCTATTTTTTTTTAAAATAGTGAAAATGCTTTGATCATAGGAACTCTTCACCCATTCCTCTTTCTAGTATCTTCTCTATTTCTAGCAAACATGTTCACTCTACAGCGACATTTCACAAGAATAGCATCTCTCCCTTCACCATCTATGAAGGTTAGTGATATTATTATTTGATTTATTTAAAACTAAAAATAATATTCAAATTCTAAACCTTAAACCCCAAACACTTATAAATATACTACAAACTCAAAATGTTTATAAATATTAAATTACTTGCTAGATATTTGATAAAATAATGATTAAATAATAATAATATCAGCTTTGAACTATCTTCATGATCAAAATATGGTCTAACATATATTGATCATGGTTGAAGATAAATCAAAGATGTTTTGATCATTATTCAAATAATATAAAAAAATTGAACAATGATTGACTAATGATTGAAAATAGATCCATTATGATCAAAAATGAATTAATCATTGAAGAAAATTTGAAGATGATTTTATCATTATTCAATCATTATTTGAATATACTTAGATTATTATTCGATCATTATTTGAAAGTTGTTCGAAAACCATTCCAAATTTTGTTTAAAGATGGTTCAATCATAATTTGAAAATAATTTGACTATTTTTCTAAGAAGCATAAATAATTATTCAAAGATTGCTTAATTAATATTTGAAAATGTCTAAAAGATATTCAATTTTTATTGAATTATGGTTCAATCATTATTTGAAGATTGTTCGATTATTATTCAAACATGATTCAATTTTTATTCAAAAATTACTAAATAATTATTCAAAAATGCTTTGAACAAGGTTTGATTCTTACTCGATCCTTATCCAATCATCGTGCCATCTTTCTTCTTAACAAACAACATTGGTGCACTCTAAGGAGATGAACTAGGCCTGATAAAACCTTCTCATCAGCTCAGATAACTGACTGTTCAACTCCTACAATTCTTTAGTAGCCATTCTGTAAGGTGTTATAACTATTGGAGTAGTTCCTGGTTGCACTTCAATTGTAAATTCTACCTCTCTTTTAGATGGCAACCGAGCAAGTTCTTCAAGAACACATCAATAAATTCATTCACAACTAGAATAATCTTGATGTCATGACTACATCTTTAACAACTTCTAACTTGGCCAAAAATATCAAATCACTAGGTTTTATGGATTTATCAATATTGACTGAATTTATCAAGGATGCTACCACACCCTTTTCACATTGAAAGTAGAACGATCTTTCACTAGGCAAATCAAATCTAACCCTTTCTTATAACACTCGATTGTAGCAAAATATTTCATTAGTCAATCCATTCTCAAAGTCACTTCAAATTCAATTCAAGGTACAAAATTAAATCAGATGAAAGTTTTCTACCAGGTATCACAATGTCAGTAATGCACGTTCTGTTAGCTAACATACAATCACTAGACGATAATAAAATTCAAACATCAGAATTAAACCAATCAAATGACAAATGCAGTTTGCCACAAAATAGCTCAGACATAAACAAGTGTGATGCACTAGAATCAAGAAGTACTCTAACAGAAAAATGTAAAATAACTATCATACCTGTCACAACTTTTGAAGATTCTCTGACTTCTTGAGAAGTTAAGACAAAAATATGGTTGATACTGATTTTGCACTAGCTCCAAATACTTGTTCATCTTTCTGAATTGGTTTGTCTATTGTGGGCTTCATACATCTATATGATTCTGGCCTCAAAGAAATTCTTAAATCTCTATTCCCTCGAATATTTCTCAAATAGTTTCTTCTGATATGGCATGTTTTCCCACACAAATAATATCTCCCAGAATTCACTAAATACTTTCCAGAATGTGCTTTTTCACAAATAGCATAAACATGTACTAAAGACTAATCCCCCTATTGTTGTTGCTATCCAAACTGGTGTTGTTGTTGTGATTTCTGAATGAACTACTTTTTAAATAGCCCAGATCTAGCATCTAACTATCTCCTCTTGCTGCCGGTATCTCATTTTTGTCTGCTCATATCCATGTCATGGTCCAAAAAATTAGCACTTTCTACTAATTCAGCAAAATCCTTAATCCTGAGAGGAATTAAAGGTTGTCTCAACTAATTTCTCAATCCTCTGAGAAATCTATAACACTTTTACTTGGTGTGATTAACTTCGTATATAGGATAAAATTGCCTCATATTGGATTATTGATCTGCTTCTTTGAGTTAGATATACAAACTTCTCTTGCATTACTTGCCTGACAGAAGAAGGAACGAACCAATCTCTGAAGACTTGCTCAAACTCTTCACAAGTAAACTGATTATAGATCGTCCTGCAAATTTTTTCAACTGTTGACTTCTTCACCAATGTTGCGCTTCCCCCTCTAACACAAATACTGCAATAGAGACTCTTTTGTCTATCGAACATTTCATCCCATTCAGAATTTTCTCAATTCTGATAATCCAATCTTCAGCTGCCCTAGCATCCACTCCTCCCTTGAACAATGGTGGCTTCAAACTCTGAAATAATTTCAATTGCTTGTCGATGTCACTATTGATACTTGTACTAGCACTGGTGCTCGAAGCTATAGCTATAATTGATACTGATACTGATGTTGGTGTTTGTGGCACAATAGTTGATGCAGGTATTACGAAAGATTACATTTTCTCATCATCTGCATCATCGTTTTTCAGCATTTGTATTTGCATAATAGTAGAATCAGGTGCTGGTATATTTTCTACCCTTATTTCTCTCAGCTGGTGTAGTAGTTCCAAGAATTTCAGTTTCTCTGCCTGGTTGAGCTAACTGACCATATGTTCTTTCAGTTACTCTTTAAGCTATATTTGAAAATTAATAACATAACATGTATCTTTCATATATTCATATTAACACATTCATTGGGTATAAATAATACATTACAAACTTACAGTCGAGTTACGCTACTCACTTATTGACACTACACAAATCTATGCTCTATTAAATCAAATCATATTATATTTCCTTCATATCACCTCTAAATCTAACCATACTTTCATAATTAACTTTCAAAACTCAAACGCAACGATTTCTTACAATCCATCGAGGCGAAATATAATAGAGAGGGTAGATTTCACTGATTGAATGTTTCTCAAACATCTATTATGAAAATTTTACTTACCACAAAATAGTGTAAGAGATTTATTCAGTCGTCTATATTTACCCAAACAACACACAAAAATATTTATATAATAAAATCTATCAATATTCATAGCAAGTGAAAGCAATTCAATTAAAACTTTTAATAATAACTACAACATGTCTAAAATATTGAGTATTAAAATAGTACTTTTAAAATTTATTAAACTCACCTCAAAACTTATTTTTCCCGTAAAACTTTCAAAAATGAGCAAAACTTACTAACTTTTTATTTTCTCTCCCTATAAAAATAATTATTTTCAGCTAGTAAGTCATACGACTTAGCAAAATAAGTAAATCTAATACAAAATTGAAATACTGAAGATAGAACATTAATATGCATGTTAATCTAAACAAGTGAAATAAACATTGTACACATGATCAACTAGATTTATACAATAGTCATTTAACTTACATTATAATATTCCTTGCAGGAAACATAATTTGTAAAATTTTGATTAATATTTATATGTCAAACTGTTAGCTTGAAATGTGTCATATATAGTTATCACGGTGATTAGCTAACATAACATAAAAGCTATATTGAGAACCTTCTGTTTTTATAGGATACTCTTTTGCTTCATTTCATATCAGTTGAGGACTCTTTTGCATCACTGGGGAGCCCTTTTACTCCTAATTTTGCGTAGGTAACATCATAATATTTTGCCAATCTTGATTTCTATCACATGATATTTCTCAGCTAAGTTTGTTGCATGTTTGAAATGTTCTTAGCAGTTAGTACATAGTATAGTATATAAAATGGCCAGAAATGAATCATGACAATATACTATATGTGAAAATACAACAATGAGTATCATGTAATTAACCATTCACTTTAATTACATATTAGGACAATTAAACATTGTTTGATTTCAAATTAACTCGTAACAATCACTATTCACAAAATGAATAATTTGCAGTGTTAACAATCAATATGTACACGAACAACCATGTATGGAAGAATAAACTTATTTGAGGTATTAGAATTGCAAATGTCACTTAAATGAAGAACTTCTCTCGAAATAAGCTGCTCGAAACTTCTTCCATACATAAACAGTATCAACAGGGCTTTTTCTCATGAATGCACTTATAACAAGTTCAACAACAATCTCAATTCTAATGAAAAGAAGTCCAAAAGTGTTAATTTTCAAATTTTTATCATTCACAAATTAATATCACTTTAATAACTTATTACATTAATATCAATTACTAAAATGGAAGACTTATCACATTTTAATAATTATTGAGAATTTACCTGATAAATCGGTCATCATCATAAGTTCTTCTCCAAAACTTAATTCTAACACATTATTCCTGTTTGACATAAAATTAACGAAAGTATAATATTATTAAGATTTTAAATCTATTTAAACTCAATTCTTATTAATATTTTAATATATATATATATATATATATATATATATATATATATATATATATATATATATATAATTTCAATTGTTAACAAAAATTTAATTCACTAACAAATCATGCAATTTGTAAATGTAACTACCTAAAGCACTAATTAACATTTTAATTGTAACGTGGGATCCGAAAATTCAAACCTCTTTGAAAAGAAAAGTTGTTTAAGTGTGGTGATAATTTGAAAGCGGATGAATAGTAGATAAGACACTACCAGATTTCGTATTTGGTGAGAACTTTTATATCGGTTCCGGGTTTCTATAGGCAAGCCTAATTACCTCCTCGGAGAAGCACTTTCGATTAAAATTGATGAATCGTTAAAGAAGCAGTATATAATTGCGTGAGTGGAGTTTAGAACTTATGAAATTTATTATTTTGACTTAAAACTTTTGTGGGGGCGATGATGCGTCAAGATCCCATGGTTAGATCGTCCCGTCGTGTTGGCAATGAGAGGAGGTAGTCGGCCGTCAGAAGGATCCTTGTCGGCAATAATTCGTCGTCCAGGTCGCTTTAGACACAGGGTGGAATTGTCAGAGGGACAAATATAATCTTTAAAATAGCTTTTTAACCAATCGATACATTTACATTTCAAGAAATAAGTTAAGAACTTGCCGTGCGTAATATTTAGTAATTTGCCATGTGATACCCGGTCGAAGGCTCAGTGCCGTATTGGTGTCATGCTCAGCAATACGGACAGGACAGACGTCGCTACGACAGGAATATTTGAGTGTGAAGGTAGTTATTTAATTTTGGCGAAGCTTTTGAGCAAAAATTTGTCAGAAGACAAAATGGAGGTGGAGGATTAATTTTTTAGTTTTAATTTTAAAGTTAAATAATTAATTTTATTTTTTTATATTTTGTATTTTCAATTTTGATCATTTTGATTGATTTTTTGATTTAAATATATGATCATTTATCGAAATTTTAATTATAATTCTCGATCACAGGGTTAATATCGATTGATAACCTTGTCTAGGTTTTCTAGGAGGATGGTGCATTCTCAGTATAATCCTTCAAAATTTCTAGTTTGAGCATGAGGATGGGTTTGGGACTTTTCCAAGAATTTGAATTTTAGAAGTGTTAATCTATTATATGATAAATTAACTTCGGATATTATTAATTTGAAATTAACATAATATCAAATTTTAGGTTTTATTAACGGGACAGTCAGAAGACCAAACCGGATTATGTAGCATCTGTTTTTTGTATTTGACTTAGTATTTACTCAACATCTACGGATATCATTATTTGGGAATTGTATGGACATTAGAATGTCTAAGTTGGAGTTCGATATCAATTTTGATTTTTTGAGTTTTTACGACCCATCAGAAGAAGGAAGTATAATACGTCTTTAAATATGATATGATATTATTTTTTTTTTTAAAGCCCTTTATGTCACATCAATCAAGGGTATCGGTGGAATAAATTATTTTGGAATCCTATTTGATCAAATATAAAGTGATAGAGAATGAGTTTAGGCGTTTGATTTGGGCTAAAAACCTTTCTTTATGTTGCAAATCAACTAAAATAATTATTTTTGAAGGCCGATATGATCAATCTGCAGTGAAGCTGAATGAGTTTAGGCATTTGATTTGTAAAACCTTTCTTTATGTTGCAAATAAAGCGTAAATAAAGAATGATCGATGATCATCCTTATTTATTTCTCTTGATAAGGGGAGGAATATAAAAATATAGTTGTATATTTCATTTAAAGAGCAAGTGGATTAATTAAAATCCACCTCTCACATGCTTTTATGCAGTGGGAGGACAAATACTCATTAAATTTATTATGGCACTTTATTTTCCTCTTCAAAAAAAAAAGATAAGGATCAAAATATGTACATGCGTGTCCGTCTGATATATGACAAATGGCTACGTAGATGGTTTCGCGTGCATTTATTGGAAATGAATCATAAAGAAAAGATGGCAAAAGAATTTAGGAAGCTATAAATAAGAGGGATTTCCTTCACAAAATATCTTACATTTTCCTCTCTCTCCTTATACAAGTTTGGGTTCTTTCTTGCGTCAAGATTAAGTTGTCACATACTATACTTTGTGAGTTTCTTTTAACTTAACCATTTTTTTTTTATATCTTCTGATATATGTCTTATAATAGATTTAATTTATTTCATATATATTTGCTTTAAGTCTTCACTTGTAATGTGTATGTATGTAAATCGTGGTGGAATAATGAGTAAAGTAGGAAGTATTTATGTTTGGTATATGCTGATATTATCATCTAGATAAACTTTTGCTGTATAATAAATATGATAAATATATGGAGATTGAGCGTGAGTATTCATATATATTAAGAAAATTTAAGACATGTTAACCTAAGCATTTCATCCTTTCTTTTCTATCTTCTTTTTTAAGAAAATTTGCCCTCCGTCATCCCATATGAACACCCAGAGGGGTGGAGCGTGTGGTGTGGTTGCGAAGTATTACCCTTGAAAAGGCGTGTATGGGTTCTACCTGACATTCCTTCGGCTGGGGCGTACAAGCACCAAACAGATTTCACGTTGGAACAGCGTGAGCAGTCTATCAGTTTCCGTAGCATTGACGATGTGAGCAGATATAAGATGAGTAATAAATTTGTATAGGTATAGAACAAAATAATCAAAATTTATAGTCTTGTCTCACAAGTGGAGGTTGTCACATGAGAGGCTGGCAATGTCGAAAGACATGTATGTAGGTCGTAGACACATGGTAGAAATTTTGATGGCATAGCATTTCCCATGTTGGAACATGGTGATGCTTATATCAATTTAAAGCTCATTTATATAAATAAAAGAAAGGCATATACATATTTGATTAAATTTACGACCTCCGCTCTCACATGAAGTGGGGGTTCTTAATGAAGGCTGGCCGCGTAGAAAGACATGTATAGGTGTATGTCATTGAAGGCGGTACGTCATTCTACATGTTGGAGCATGGTGACTATATCGTAAATTTAAAGCTCACATATAAACAAAAGAGAAACTGCCTACATATATCGTTTGATTAGGGCGTCAAAATTTCCACCTCGGCTCTCACATGAGTGGGGTTGTCATGAGAGGCGGGCCCCGTAGAGAAAGATGGTGTACCGTGAGGCGAAATTTTGATAAGCGTAGCATTTCCCACTACCATGTTGGAGAACATGGTAGATCTTATATCATAAATTTAAAGCTATTCAGATGTAAACAAAAAGAAAGGCTGCCTACATATACATTTGATTACATCAAAATGACCTCTCTCCCACATGAGTGGGGGTTGCCAAGATTGGGCACGCCCACATGTCGAAAGACATGTAGGTGTATGGAGGACACCTGTGAAATTTTGATAGCGTAAGATTTCCCTATGTTGGAGAACGTGGTAGATATATCATAAATTTAAAGCTCTATTTCATTTGAACGTGTTTGCATATATCTTAAACAAGATAGCATTTTATGGTATTGCATTTTCATCACTATTTCACTCTCATAATTCAAGAGCAAGAAAAAGGCGTAACAATGTATCTTGCGATTCCAACCTCCAAACACTCATGGACGTGAACATATAATTGTTTTAATGCAAGATAGAAATGGCAATTGCTTTTGAGGTAAAACAAGCACTGCAAGATGCAACTTTAATGAAACGATAAAAAATGAAAGCTTTAAACTTGCACAAAGCATTTCGTCACTTCAAAGGCTCGTGACTTAGTGATCCAAAAAGAGAGAAAACAAGCATCTAAAGTCAATCAACCTTCTTTCAGATTTCAACTTGCATATGAAGAGGCATATATATAATTCCCTTCATGGAAATCAATTGAAGCAAAGTAGAGCATAAATTCATGGAGAACGACAAATAGTATGATATTTAAGCCATACATCCTTCTTATCGATTTTCAAACTTAGGCTCAAATAAAGGAATTTTCAAAACATCACATCTTTGATAGCAATTGATTTCCCTTACATAAAATAAATTTCAGCATGTTTTATGCCTCTAAACAACATAGTTTTCCCCTCTCATAAAAATACTTTCAAAATGTATGTCAAATGCATTAAGAATCGATTCAATTCTCTTTTTGACATATTTCTAGATGTGCATTTCGATTTCTCAATATCCAAACCCATTTCCAAGTAGAAAAGTGAGATCGACAAAATCTCCCAAATAGAAATTTCAGCCAACACATCTTTGATTTAGATAACAAATGACATGGTTTAGATACAATATCTCAAACCCATTTTAAGTATTTAGTGAGATCTAGGCAACAAAATCCTCCAAATAGAAATTTCAGCCAATGCTTGCAATTTCATAGATGACAAATATAAGCATGGGTTTGGCCATACAACATCAAAAAACCCATTTTCAGTAGTGCAAGTGAGAGGCAACAAAATCCTCCAAATAGAAATTTCAGAACACGCTTGTAATTCATAGATATATAGATTTTGCCATACAACATCAAAACCCATTTTCAAAGCAAGTGAGATCTAGCAACAAATCTCCAAATAGAAATTTCAGCCAACACACTGATTTCATGATGACAAAACAGGGTTTTAACATGAAACAATTTGAAGCACAAAATAAACTCACTTGCCAAATAAATTTCGAATGTCTAAATACCAAATGAAAAATTTAGGGTTGGAGAGAAAAGACACAGGTGTCGATTTACTAAAGAGAAGAAGGAGGAGTTTCACGAAAAGCCTCGTCGAAAGCGGCGATCAGCGGAGGGATCCCTTTTTTAGTGAGGCCGAGAGCAGCTCTAGAAGAGGGAGCTCGTCGCGTGAGGGACAACCGAGGAGTCTGGAGAAAGCCGAGATCTGCGTCTGAGGAGAGTTCTCGTGAGAGGAGCAGAGTCGAAGGAGGTGCCGAGGAGCTTCGTCGCGAGGCCGAGTATCGCACTAGAAACTTGTCGAGCCAAAGCGGCCTGAGATCCTTCGAGGAGGAAGCAGAGGGGATCATGAAAGAGGAAGGATCGTGAAAATGAGGACGCCTCGTTTAGTTCTTTGGTGACGCTCGATTGGTTACTAGCACAACATGAAATGATGGTAATTCCATTGGATGCTTAGGCGAGTTAGAGTAGGGGATTAAGGGGTTTAAAGGATTAAATAGTCATTAGTCACTTATAATTATAATTAAATTTTATGTGACATTAATTTATGCAACAAACCACAACACATGGGTGTCAATAGGTGTTTGATTGTCCGACAACGCGTGATCAATTTCGTGATCGGAGGTACATTGGGACAACGTCGACGGGTGAAGTTCGGTGTGGTGTAAAAGTGCATTTCAATTACCGATGTCCGCGCACACTTTTCGAATCTCGGCGTTGTTTGATAGAATTCGACGTTTAGACAACGCGATCAATTTCGAGCAACGTTGGACGTTGTCGGGCTTCCGGATATCTTACGTAATTTCATTAAAATTAATTTTAATTTTGGATCGATCATTAATTGATTCGATATTTTTATTTAATTATTTTTGATTCGACGCATTATGGCGAATTTTCAAATTGCGTAGATCGATTCGCGATTAAAACATATGTATTTATTTTTTTTAATAGTTGTAGGTCAACATGTAACAATTTTATTTTCCCATGCATAAATACATATTATTCTATAATTGAATAATGACTAACTTAAATTACACAAATAATTATCTTTTAAGCTATCTAATTCATTAATTTATATATATATATATATATATATATATATTATATATAAAATACTTAACAAAATAATTCTAACTACTTCAATTTAACTAATTTATTAAATCCAAAAAATTATATATATATATATGTATGAAATTATTAATATTTAATTTCAATTATCTAGTTTTACTATTTACTTACATGCTTACCACTATAGTTGATCGAGCGAAACCTCGACTTTCCAGCTTGAGTTGAAGCGTCGAATGCCTCGACCCCACTCAGCGTCGAAGCCTCGTGGTCGAGCAGAGTCCACAGGCCCCCTGACCATGCGCGACGACAAGCGACACGACCCAAGCTCGATGTCTTCCTCCTTCACTCATGGTACTCGCACACCTTAAGCTCGGTCTCTTGCGTCTCCTTTACTCGCAACCCATGGAAAGAAACAAAATCGTGGATGTGGCTGAACAGAGGAGAAACAAATGATAAATTATATCATATGATTATATTTACTAAAAAATCTCCACCAATTTTAAATTTAAGACTTTTATTTATTATATTTCTACCTCTCTTGATCTTATATAATTTTACTCAATGGGACTACATTATTATTTAGCTAACTATTATAATTAAAATACTTGTTCCTTTCATTAAACATTTACAATTTCATATAATTATGTGAAAGATTATAATTATGTGAAAGATTATAATATTTTCTTTTGGTATTTAATACTTTATCATATGTTTATAATGCTTAATTACATATTTAATATGCACTATCCTTTTATTGGCGGTGGAAGCACATTCAGTTGTAGGTCAGTCCAAACGAAGTTCTTATCTCCATTAGTTCCTAATGTTTAACTTGCTAAAAAAAGGATATTGTGAGAGAATTATAATTGATGAAGATATCACCAAATTATTGCAGTCATAGAACACAGTATAATTTCTACTTTTGAGTGGGCAACACATAGAAATCAATGATAAATGATGTTTCCCTAGAGATAGAGAATAATATCCAAAAATTATTGTTAAAATTGAGCTACTCTCTGTTAGCAACCAGAAAATGAAAATCTATTGTTGAGGTGATCGACAATTAGAGAAATTCATCAACATAGTATTGAATAAAGTTATGTGTTAAGTTACTATCAATGAAATTTAGATCCGGTGATTGGCTAGGGAGCCTTGGAGTTGAAAGGTATGTATGTAGCGTTAATTATCCATCAAAAGCATGGAGGTTGATTTTGGGGTGTTGTAAATGTCTAGAAGATCTTTGATAGACGGTGGAGTATGAAAAGATAATGGTATTATTGGAGGTGTCCTGATATTAGCTTAGGGGAAATCTGTAGGTAATTTGTCTTAGTAGATGGGATGATACTTTTTTTTTGCAATTAAAACACAAACCCTTCTTATGATATCCAATCATTTTGATGAGAGTTAATTTCTAGACATTTGGAATGAAGCAGGTCATAGTGTTTGTTGGAACAGTTAGGGTAAAAATGATGCGAGGTTGGAGATGATGGGGTTGGTTTGGTAGGGGATGAGAATTTAGTGCTGAGAAATTCGTCTTTGATTTATTTAGTTAATTCAGTGGATTGATCTAGGGAAGGTAAGTGATGAAGGCAAACTTCATTAAGAACATCCTGTTTTAATTTGAATTCAAAGAGATTTTGCATAAAAAATTCATCAACTTCAGAAATTTGATTGGATAAATGCTCAAATAGAAATTGGTATTCAACAACCATAGTTGATTGAATTAGTTTGGCAAGATCACCATAAAGTCATGACATTTGGATGGATTGAAGCGTGTGCGAAGATTAGTAAGTTTGATCGGGAGGTGAGGCAAACTACCCAGCGAATATCCAAATCTAATTTGAATTCAAAGAGGTTTTGCATAAAAATTTAATCAACTTTAAAAATTTGATTGGATATATGCTCAAATAGCAATAGATATTCAATGATAGTAGTTGATTTGAATGTTTGACAAGATCACTATAAAAGTCATGATATTTGGATGGGTTGAAGCATGTGTTTTCTGCTAAAAAATCGAACAAAAAAAAGGAAAAGAGAGGAAGAAAAAAGGGGGAAAATTCAAACCATAGCAATCCCACGTCACCGAAACGGCACGAGAGAGAAGAAACAAAAACAATTGGAGACTTGGTTTTCTATAAAAGCAGGTGGAAAGCCTCTGCCAAACACTTACCTTACATGCACGAGAGAAAGAAGCCGCCGAAGCCGTTGCCATGTGAAACCCTAGCTTCGAAATACATGTGCATTAATAAAAAAAATTTAGTACAAAAGTCCAAAAAAAAGAAGGCTAAAGTAAGAGTTTCATTCTATCATCTTCTAAAATTACAAAAACATGCGGAAGAACAGTATGGTTATCTTATCAGATCAATGTTCAACCGTGAACACCATAGAACTGATCTGCCTAATCAATTTATAATATAAATATCAAATTATCATATCATACCACCACTTAGGTGGATCCAAAACTTCTACTTAAAAAAACTCTTTTCTTCTATATAAAGAGTATAACATTAACTTCTTTTATGATGTGGGATAAAAAATGTTTAAAATATGTTAAAACTTGACTTGGACTATAAGAATAAAGAATTAAACTAAAGAATTGAGATTTTAAAATATTAAATGAGCTTTTAAATGTAAAAATAAAAAAATAATATTTTAATTTTTAACTTTATACTCTTATGATAAATTTTTTATAACATAAATAAATTATTTTAGGAATATAAAATTTGTAATAATATATTATAAATATTTTACATATTATATATTATATTATTATTTATATTTTATAAATTTTAAAATAATTTTTTTACATAAAAACTTTATATTTTTATTATAAGTTATTTTAATATTTATAAATCTATATAAAATTTATTCTTAATTTTTAAATATATTTAATATACATATATTTAGATATATAATAGATGTATAATTTTATTTAATAAATTTTAATTTGATTTTTAAATTTATAATTATTAAAAATATTACTTATATATTATTTCTTTTATTTCATGTTTATCATTTATATTATTTTTAATAATTTAAAATTTTATTATGTCATCTTCACTCTTGAGTGACTTTTCTCCCTTTTTATTCTCACATATTTATAAATTTAATAATAAAAAAGCGCAAGTCCACTAATTTATAAAATTTTAGCATTGCTAAACCACCATTATGTTAAAATTAAAATTAATAAAAATTAATTAGTCATAATTTTATGATACATTCAATCTTGGGTTACTAATATTTATGAAGACCTCTAATCTTATTCGATCGATGCTTCTTTTATTGATCTTATAAAAGAGAGAGAAGCATCGATCGTATTAAATTTTACAAATCGCAGCACTACTAAGCAATCATACTATCTCAATTTCATTGAAATTATTCAACTTAAATCTTTTGTAGAAATCATTGAAATAAGAAAGAGGGGCCTTTATAATGCAACAAAAATCAGTAAAAAAATATACATCAAAAGATTAAAATTGAATAAACCAAGTGATAAAATTACTAAATGCAATTAATTCACAACCATTACTCTCTCATATTAAAATAATTGGATTTAATTAATTGTACATGAAAAGTCTAAAGATCCAAACCCAAATTGTTGATTCCCTTGTTAAGCCTAAAATACATTAATGTATTTCAAAATTATTCCTCTTACAAAAGAAAATTTGTGAAATTCCAAATACATAGAGGTTCAAATTAAGGGATAAAAAATTGATGGAATGACAATGCATAGTCATATTTAAATATAATAATGAATAATTGTTAATTATTTGATTGATCAAACACAATAGATTGAGAATCTAAATATAACCCATAAAACAATGCAAATAGTGAGGCTTTTATCACCTAGATTAAATCAAAGATTCGTCTTATGCATAAAGAGAGATCGATTCAAACATTTATCTCAAAAGGAGATTGAATCAATGATTTATCTCAAACATAAAACAAGATTGCTCAACTGATTTGGATATAAGTTTTTAGTGTAGTTCGATCAATCTCATTAAAATTAAAGATACATCTCAAATGAGATTTAAATCAATATTTATCTCAAAACATAAAATAAAAGTGAATCAAAGATTCACCTCAAAGATTGAATCAAAAATTTATCTCGAACATTGAATCAACGAATCATCTTGAAGATTGAATCAATGATTCATCTGAAACATAAATTGAGGTCAAACCAATTTAAATTGGCTAACAGATAAAAGTTCAAGTCATGTTTGCAAGATGAATTTCAATACTTAACATGAGCTTTGAAAAAAAAAACCTAAGTTTAATCCAAATTTAAATATCTATAAACCAAACTTCATTCGCAACTTCGGCTTTCTAATGCATGTATGCCCAAGCATCAATCGCAAGGTGAACATTACATTCAATAAACGACATTCAAATGGA
Source organism: Cymbidium sinense (assembly GCA_021442155.1). Lineage (NCBI taxonomy): Eukaryota > Viridiplantae > Streptophyta > Magnoliopsida > Asparagales > Orchidaceae > Cymbidium > Cymbidium sinense. The sequence goes on from CM038215.1 coordinate 33,593,446, forward strand.
TGTAAGCCCATTATGTGTGCCTGCAAGTCAGACTTCACTCACATAAACATATACATTCTTATGGATGTAAGCCCAAGCATTGTTTGCAAGGCAAACCCTACATTCAATAAATGACAATTCAATGGGCAGCCCATTATGTGTCTACAAGATAGACTTCACTCACATGAACATATGACATTCAATGGATGTAAGCCCAAACATTATTCACAAGGTGAACCCTACATTCAAAAAATAGTATTCAAATGAATGTAAAGTCATTCATTATCTGCAAAGCATAACTCATTTATGATTAGACTTTCAATGAAATATAAGTCTAATTCATAAATGTAATATAGACTTTATACTTAGTCCAAATCACATATTGAATATTAGTATTCCAATGAACACAATCCCAATATATGTCTACAAGGCAAACCTTATTCATATAAATGCACAACATTTTGATGAATGCAAACCCTATCTAATTCATAAAATTCTCAAATTATTTTGTCTAAAAGTTTAAATCATGAAATTAAACAATTGGACAAACTTAAAAATTAAGTTTATATTAAATAATTTAGTAAACACTAGCACAACAACTCTAATCAACTCGAGATTCTTAAGATGAGGTAACCAATAACTACTAATCAGACTTATTGGACATTACGGCTAATAGCCCTCTAATGTTGGTAGACTGGAATAACTATAGTTCCAGGATGACAGAATCATGAGCTCTTGATCGGGGCCACTCTCTTTTACCCAGATAGTCATCTACACCACTAAGAACTAATTTACACTAGAGATTAATGCTTATTTTGAATCTTAATCAAGAGTACTCTCTTACTGAGTTAAGAGAAATAATTAACTATAGATGCTTGCATCCATAAAAAGTAAAACTCATATCTAAATAAACCCTAACATATGTTTAAGAAAAATCTGGTAAAATAAAAATCAATATGTCTTATGAATAATGAACTCCTTAACATTCCAAAGGTGACGAAAATTTTTGGGTATTTTTTTTTCGAGTGATCAATGTGTGCGAAGCTTAGTAAGTTTGATGATAAGGTGAGGTGATCATATTGAAGAGCCATAAGAACCATTTTTCAGCAAGGTTATCCAAATGGAATAATGTCAAAGCTAGCTCAGTGAAAATTATAGTATAGTTCTATTTTTTTAATCTAGGTATTAGATTTATCACCATCAAAGTGCGTAATGGCAATTGCCACGAGTGGGTTACCACCCATCAAGTTGGTCATGTTAGAAAGTTCAATGAACAAATATGGAGTGGTGATGCTTGTTTGGATTTGATCATAGGGAGAGTCAAGTGTATTTGGATATCCTCAAAATTTTGTTAATTATTTCCAATAGCTCTTATGTTGTTATAATGTGATCATTCATGTGGATGGTGAGGTGAGTTCCATCAAGCACAATTATAGTTAAGAAAAAAAATGAATGGGTGATCAATGATAACACCATAGAGTCAAGTATCTTATTCGAGAAGAGCCAATGAGAGCACCACTGATACGATAAATGATAATTTGAGGACAAAGTCAACAACACCAAGAAGGTTTATAATTTACTCAAAAAATAAAGTTGAAAACACAAAAGACAAAGAAGGGAAAATGAGAAAGGAAGAAGATGAAAAAGATAATATTTCATTTCCTTCCTTTGTATATTATAGCATGTCTTTAATACAAAATTTTTCCCATGATTGCTAACACTTTTTTTCTTCCACATTATCCTTCCAAAAGACACTACTATTAATCTTAATATTGCTCATATAAAAATAGGACACATGTCCCTAGCTAACTAACTAAAAAAAAAGGATAAACTTTCTTCTATTTATTAGCCAAGTATTTTCAGTTACCCTATACTCCTTAAGGCAGGTTGATGGAATGCATAGTTGGGTCAAACAAGTCGACACATGGGCCATCATCAGGGGTTGGTTTATTAGATGTGTTTCAAGCTAACTCATAAAAATAATTTACTCAATTATTTTGCCTAGTAACAAAGTCCAATCACAATATTTGGGTTTCATAAACATGACTAAGCACAAATACTCTCTTCATAATATTTTTTAAAATTTAGTTTAGCTAAATACTTATGTCAAAAACAAATTCTCCTTAAATTTTTTAAACTAATAGTATATTGTTATCAAAGATAGCTTAAAAGTTTAATCTCATAAGTTAATACTTAGCACCTCACAAGCCAAATGCCATGCAAATGAAAATAAGGGCTTGTTTTGCTACTAGAAGTTGAGAATACATATAATAAATAAATAAATCTTTTATGCATATTCCATCATTTGATTCAAAAAGAAAGATTTAATTTTTACGTTAAAAATAAATAAAATTACATAATTATTTTCTCAAATATAATTTTTCATTAAAAACTTACTAAATGAGCCCTAAATGTGGATGCCATGTAAATGTTGATGCTTTGCACAGAGAACAGTATTAGAGTTGTCCCCTTTTAAAAAGAGTTGATATATAGAATCTTACCCAAAATTCCAGACACAATTTCCCAAAATATTTAGATTCCTAAGAGTTCTTCAAATATTTTTAAAAGAAATCATCAAAAACTACATACTGTTAAGGAACACAGCTCCTGATCAACTGCTCCAATGATACCAGCACCGATGTTCTTTGCTTCAAGTAGACAAGACAAGGCTTCTTTGGTTACAACTTCACCAGGAACCAGAACAGGAATGCCGGGTGGGTACGACAAAATCAGCTCTCCACATTTCTTCCCAATGCTCTCTTCCATTGTTACCTTCGTCTTCTTCGAAAATAAAGCCTCTCGAGGAGACAGTCCAAGAATTATATCAGTGAATGGTGCAAAAATACTGTTCTTGACGTATTTTGATCCCTTTGTTCCATTGAAAACCGATGAAAGATGCCTCAATCCAGAGACAAGCATTTGAATCTGGTCCTCCGTCGTTACCAAATTGATAGCAAAAGTTACGGACTTGCAACCTGGCAACTCACATGATTTTCAGTTCATCACACAGTATATAATTTGCTCTATAGCCAGAAATGCCAAGCTTCGACACTCTGACTGTTAAAAATTGTGTTTGGATTCTCACTTAATTGAGCTCGTGATGCATCCAAGGATGCAAGCAGAAGGTAGTTTGGGCTGGAACTCTGCAGCATTTGAAGACATTTGCTGATTGAATCCGGGTTTATAAGATTTCCTGACAAGTGTAGAATTGACGACTGTGTTAGAGATGTTAACACTTTGTGGGTAGACTGTACAGCTAGATCAGCTCCTTGCTCAAGTGCAGTGCTTGGGAAATCAGAGTGAAAACCAAAATGGGCGCCGTGAGCTTCGTCAACTATAAGTGGAATACCATATGAGTGACAAAGACTCGTAATTCCACTTATATTACTACATATTCCATGGTAAGTTGGTGAAGTGATAAGAACTGCCGCAGCAGTTTTGCTTTCAGCTGCCAAATCTTTTATTGCTTGATCAACCTGAGAGGGAGTTATGCCGCCAGGTATATCCCATTCAGAACTGTACTCTGGCATGATAAACTTCGGAAAAGCACCAGACAAAACAAGACCAGTAGTGGCTGAAATGTGGGAGTTTCGCGGAAGAATAAGCGTCTCACCAGGCGCACATGTAGCCAAAATCGAGGCTTGGATGCCACAACTGGTGCCCCCGACAAGGAACCATGTCTCCAATGCCCCAAAGAGTTCTGCAGCTTTTCTCTGAGCATCGAGAATTACACCCTATGGTGAGAAGAGGTTGCCAAGCTTCGGAAGCGCGGGGAGATCATGTAGAAAAGTTGATATGCCCGTAATGTTATCTAGGGATGGAGGGGCTGCTTTCCCTCTGTTATGTCCTGGAAAGTGGAAACTAGCAACATCTTCCTTTGCACAAGTTCTTAGTGCATCTACTAGAGGAGCTGTACTGTTGTGAGAAACTTTTGAAGGATATGTGAGGCAAGTAGCAACATCTTCAATGCTTTCAGTGCTTGGTAAGGTGTTGTCTTGCTTCCTAGAAGTTGCAATGCTCTCCTATGACAAAGTACAAATCATGTACTGCTTAAAAGTTTTGGTCCCAGATCCTCTGTTTGTACTGGTAAATGTCTCATTTCCGTAGAAAATGGATAGAATGATAATTATATATACATCACTTTAGTTTTTTGTTGCTTAAATTACAGTAATAAAAAAACTAAACTCAGCAGCTATTGTTTCTCTACAAAAATGAAGACTAAATTTTGTAGATAACTAATGTAATGTACCAAGAAGGCTACTATTAAATGGTAGAATTTAATGGCTCTCTTCTTGGTAGCTTACAACCTCCCGAAATGAGCAAAATAGAGGGAATTCATGAGAAAATTCTTGGAGTGGTAAAACACTGGACCCAAAACAATGGTAAAGATCCATCCATTTGATAGAACATTATTGATGCTCCATTTCTGACTGATCAGAGGGATTTTAGCTCAAAATACTACGTGAGCAGTCAATAAAGGAACACCAAGTTTTGACATGTATCTTAAGTAAGATTTGTAATGCATGCTTTTTAGTATCTTAAACAACATCAATTCTTCAAATGGCGACAAGCGACACATTGCTATAATCATATAAGGTGCATCCGACTTATTTTAAGTAGAAAACATTTCTAGGGATGTCATTGCATTGAGCAAATTTGGTCCTCAATTTTGCCCAAATAATTTGGGCACTAATTTAGTTACTTGTAATTGGTTTAAGATGCATGCTACATTTTAAAATTTATGTTTAGTCATATAGCAACTTTTATAATCCCAATGATTGCTCCTTATTATTGGGTGTTTGCAAAAATACATCCTAAAGTAACTTTTTGTTAACATGATCTCGTATTTGCTTCAAGATCGAGATGACAAAGTTCAAGATAAAAAAAATGATCAATCGCCACTACATTCTAAACAACCAATATGAAATCCCATAAGAACTATAAGCCAAGTTATTATTCAATAAAACTGCATAAATTTGTTGGCAAGAATATAAAGCAAGAGCCCTCTAAGCACATTATTATAGAAGGCCTTGGGGGATTCTTGTTTTAGAATCTTCTTACCTTTTTTCAAGAAAACATCATATGCCTATTCCTCAACGTTATTTTGTTCTTTGCAAGTGTCTTTCTACATCTTAAATATTATTTAAATTGTATTTAAATATCATGTCAGTCAATTTGAATGAATTTTTCCAGTCAAACCTAATGAAGGAATTATTAAAAATTTAAATGGATTATTAACAAGTTAATCTCAACATAATTTTAAGCAAGAATTTGAGTATTCTATTGTTATATCAGTAGAATGTCAAACAATCAATGTCTTAGTTATTGTTCTAAGAGCTATGGAACTTTCAAGGTAGCCTCTTAAAGAGATCTTATTGCTTCGTTTTGTTGGTGGTAAACTATATTTTGATCCAAAGGAATGTGCTAAGAGCTAATGGAACTTTCAAGGTAGCCTCTTAAAGAGATCTTATTGCTTCGTTTTGTTGGTGGCAAACTATATTCTGATCTAAAGGAATCACCAACGCTAAAATATGACAAATTTTCACATTATTTAAACATGAGAAAAGGATTATCCAGAGTAAAATAACTGATTTTAAAATAAAATTAATACTAATACAAAGTAATATTCATACATATCAAGATCAAAATAATTTCATTGAAAACCTTATTTATTCATGTAGTCAAAGTCATTGCTAGTTGACAATACGACTTGAATAACTTCGATAATCTTCACAAAATTTGAAATTCTTAAAAAAAAATAAGAGAATGTCAACAACTTATTGCCAAGATGCGAAGTAAACTATTAAAGATTGGAATGAATCAAACATAGAATTCTGATCAAGCATAAGTGTCATTTAAATCCTTATCAATTAATCCTCTTCAAAAAAAATATTTGAATGTTCTGATAGTCTTGATATAAAGGTGAAGATGCCATCAATGTTATGAACATTCCGCTAAAGTAGATAGGTTTTCATTTCAGTTTCTATTTTTAATAAATTTTCATTGTGCTTTAGAGTCTTATGATGAAATTTAAATTTTCAATTTTCATGAATGGAATATGTTCGGGAATCCATTATTGTACTATTTTTTTTGCAAGGTATGTATTAACGCTTTCTTATTATGACACATTTAGTTATAAGGTATCGTGACAGTGCAAGGAAGATCCATAAGTGAACCATAAAATATGTTTTTATATTTGACTGTGTCCTTGAGAGAAATAACACCAACCAAGCTAACCCTTTGGAAATTTAATAAGTTTAAAACTTTTTTGATGAAGTATATTATCAGATTCAGATCTATCCGTGGGTGATACCAAACCTTATTCGTGAGACTGGCCTTGTGAGGTGGAGAAAGAGAGGAACAAGGGTATCAGATGTTTGGGCAAGTAAAGAAAAGGAAGGAGAAAGAGAGTTTTATTAATATCTCTAGAAGAACATAGAATATGAACGAAAATACATCAATCGCAAAGATCATGCAAAAAATTGAAGAAAATCCTCTCAAAAAGGGTTCCTAAATATGTCTCCTAACCACTTATTTATAGAATTAGAGAGCTGCAAGAAAAGCTACATAACAAATAAAAAAATATCAAAAAGAAAAGTACAAACTTGATGGACTAATATGATGTAGATGTGTGTACAATGTCTTAGTATGATAATTAAGGAAGCTTTTTTGTTGACATGGCCTACAATATGGGACGACTCGTCGGATCATAGACAGAGGGCGAGTGCACCGAATGAGTTTTACCAAGTTGTGCTTAAGGCAAGTTCCTTGGTAGAGTACCTCTAGTCAGGCCGGTTGGGCGAGTTCGCCTGGCAAGTTATGATGAGCACCTTTTAACAAGGCAACTGCAAACACACCTAGTCAGATTTGATACCCAGGTCAATGGGCATGTGATGACTTGATCTGGATTTAGCTCTGTGACAGACTAAATGATCCAGCATATACTCTTGCTATATATATCCACTTAAACTTTTATAATCAATGAATACCTCAAAAGGTGTAAAGAAGTTTCTAATAACAATTTCTTGTACTGCCTTAAATTTTTTTGTGTATCCAGACTTAGTAAATTCATTGTGTGGCCTATTAAGGGAGCACTCAATAGTTATCATAGTTATCACTTTGCTAAGATTTGTATTAGCAAAGATTCTATATAGGAGTAGTGCCCTTTTAGACTCATTGGAAAGTATGTTGGGACTTTAAGTGCATTATCTACACACCTACCCCTCTTGGACCACTGCACAGAGCCTTTCACGATAGCTTTTAATGAAGAACATGTTCAATATTAAGTGTCCATTCAAGCCTCACTCAATTAAGGATGCTCTTTAGGTCTTTGAATAGGTGGAGACCCTATCTACACGCCTGCTCATATGAAGCTCATGCATTAAGGAGCAACACTTAAGGACTTTTAGGGAGAATGTTGTCCAAATAAATGCCCTTCTAAACCTCTTTTTAGGTGTTCTCTCAAGGATTTTGAATAAGTGAGACCTTATCAACATACTTACCCATTTAAGGATCACTCATCGAGGAGAGACTCTTAGAATCTTCTAGTAAGGATTCTATCTAATAACAAGTGTTTTTTTAGACATCATTCATCACGAGGTCATATAAGAACTTTGGATAGATAGAGACCTTGGACTTACCAATCAAGGAGCTTATCCTAGGGATTATTAGTATGGACCTGGCAATACAAAGTGCCTTTCCAAACCCCACTCATCTAGACCTCTCAAGAACTTTGATTAAGTGGAAATATTGCCCACACAACTTCACATATTAGGCTCACTTATTGAGGAGCCACTCTTGAGGATTTGTTATGACAACTTTATCCAACAGGAGGCTCCATTTTGAATTTCACTCATCAGGGATTCTCTCTAAGAATATAAAAAAGAAGGAATCTTTTTTCCAAAGGAAAAAAAAGGCATTCTTAGACTTTACTAATTCAATTTCCTAGAACATTCTCAGAGGCATACCTACACATAGGAAACCTTGAAGAAAGATATGTTCAACATCCCCATCAACCATAATAACCACACCTTAACTATCAATCTAAATACCCCCTAAGAACTATAGCTTAGATAGGTCTCTAAACCCCATGGCATGAATTCATCAATGTCAAAAAAAGGTGCTTGAAGTTGGCTTGATTGTCCCTAAGTTCTTTGGTGGAACTTGAAAACTTCTTAAATGTGATATATCTAGCTTTTAGATGAAAACTCAACACTTTATTCTCTATTTTAAGTGACTTAATTATCTTTAAAGTCTTTTGGATGGTTGGATATTGACACACTTAATCAAATAACTTATAGATAAAGTTTTGTTTAACTATGTGGATGGTTATATCAATGTCATGAGGGTAGTCTAAAGTGCATACCACCATTGTTGGAAAAGACAAACATATTTTGATATAATACTATCCCCATGGAAGTAAACTTACAATTGATTTCCTAGAGTGTCAAAAACATCCTATAAAAGAGTTAATATTGATTAACACCACAGTGTTAATGCCATACAAACGATACTTTCTACTTTGAAAAAAAGCGAGATATCTAGTTGCCTCCTAATCAATGATAAAAGAAAATAAAAGAACCATAAAAATCAGCTGCATCCATAATTTTGAGGGTGCATTTATATTTGATAAGCAAAGTCTACTTGTGCACTTATGTCCTAATACTTCTTCCACTCCTAAATTTTTTTTTATAAATGTCATTTCACATTAAATTGATGAGAAAATTTGGTGCTATGGTCATCTACTTATAAAACTTTTTCATAAAACTATTCAAAATTTCTTTGAATAAAATGATTCACATAATTTCAGGGGACTGTTATAAGAATACAGCCCTACACAAAAGACTCCGAAATATTGCTTTTACTAGAACTCTTGCAGAATGACTTTATGAGTTATTTGCATTATGGGAGAGTACTACATAAAGTACTTAAATCCCATGTCGAGTTATTATTTATTTCAACTTTCATTGCCTAAGTTTTAAAGGCTTTTATAAGATCAACTACAGTTGTTCTTAGCAGGCTTCCATTGCAATGTTAGGATCTAACTAAAAAGATTTTTAGAAACTAAATGATGTCTAATTTGAGTGATTTTATATTCTACAGAAAAAATACTTCATTTAGAAAAGATGCAAGTGACATAACTTGATTTTCATTTAATTTTTTTTTTTTTACATATTTTGTAATAGCATGCTAAATCTTTCATTATTTGTGCATTGCCTTGATGATTACTTGCAAATATTAAGAAGTAGGAGAGAGGGCCTTTTTGTTGACAGCCTAAACTTATTGATATGTTGCATGAATATGAAAAAAGAATAGTCATCCATTTGATAGAGAAGAATGCCAATGGATAACACGCACTTCAGTATGTTTATTGGCAACAATAAAATGAGATTGATTGACTATAATCATGCCCAAAACATTAAAATGAATGTGCATTCAAAGTTCTGACCAAGAATTTCCAAATAAGGGTGTAAGTGAATAGAGCCAGCTCAAGCTCAACTTATTAATAAGCTCATAAGCTCAACTTATCAAGCTAGAAACTCGAGCTCGAGCTTAGATTATAGCTCATTAGATAATTGAGCTTGAGCTCGAGTTTCGCCTGACTCGGCTTAAGTACTAGTCAAGATTGAATATATTACGCTATAACCTCAATCATGTCTCGTCCCGCCAAGTCCACACACTCAAGAGAAACCTTGCCTCTGCCTCCATCCCCATTTCTCAATTCACCCAGAAACAGAAGTTGGTTCTTTACCCCTCTCTCTCTCTAATGTTTGGTAATAGGATTTGAATACGATCTAATCTAAATCCCACCAAACAGTAAAAATGGCAATTGCAAATCCTACAAGATTTTAAATCTCATTCTCCTACATTTTGACTTAAATCCTAGATTTAGTAAATCTCATTTCTTCATCATTTTGCCTTAAATCCCAAATTTAGTAAATTATGTTTGAAGCTGAATTATGGGATTTACAAGCTAAAGCATGCGAAGGGGGGTGAAAGTAAAGACAAGGATTATATTTGCAAATTCTCTCTCTTCAGTCTTAGCTAGTGTGGGTTCCGAAAGTTCACGCCCGACCTCTCAATGAAATGAGAGTATAGATTTTGTGCCAAATGAAATTTTCAGAAGAAAGATGATTATTTATAGTGGATAACTAAGGCACTACCTAGAGATTTTGCTCTCATTTGGTGAGAACTTTAGATATGATTCCAGGTTTTCTATAGGCGCAAACACCTATAGTTAATTATCCCTCCCCAATCAGTGAGAGAGAACTTTCGATTAAAGCTAGTCATTAGATCACTAATTGCTCAACGTATAGTAGCAATAACTTGGATTTGAAATTTAATGAAATATGTCATTTTTATGCTTGGTTGGGGAATGATGACACACCCATCAAGATCGCTTATTTTATGATCAGTTCACTTAGTCGGAGGAGGTGGCCAGGCTGCTGAAAGATCACTGACACCTGGTTGCATGGTCCAAGGAAACCTTGTGGACTAGGGTTGGCATTTGTCAAAGGGGACAATATTAAGTCCACACGGGTTTATACCACTAGGTATACATATGATCCACAACTCGAAGGAGAAAATCATTGACATACAGCTACAACAAATGATCGTAATTTAATGGATACGGTGAGACCACTTTGGTATGTATGTAGGCATTGGTATATGGAGGATCATCCTTTGATGTAGAACATTTTCGTGTAGTTATATACATAATATGACATTAAATTCCTTTATGAGCTTAACGTTAATTTATTTTTGATAAATAATTACGAAAGGCGGATGGATGAATTTATTATTATTATTTTTTATTTATATTATTTTTATGATAAATTTTTATTTAATCAATTTTCTTATTTTAACATTTTCTTGAATATTTATAGTTGCTAGTTATTTCACTTAACATTGAAGATTTTATAAAATTTTAATAATAGTAAACCCCTCCGATTAATATTCTCAATCAACATAGTCATTATCGAGGTATACCTTATCAATTCTGTTCTTTTGTTAGTAGAGGATTAGATCTACAACTTGTAATTAGAAATTTAAATTTGAGATACAATAATTTAAAATTTTGAACAATAGTAATCCCCTTCGATTGAAATCTATGCCGCCACAGTCATCATTGGGGAAGTTAATTGATTATTGAATATATATGAGAACTTTAGATCTGTAGGTTAAAACTCGTAACTATATTTCATGACTTTACAACCGAATATCTTTTTTGTTTCAAAAAATGTATGTATATTTTGAAAATTTAATAATTAATTCTTTCAAACATTTGTATTTTTGAGATATAATTTTGAATTTGCAATATATTCCTAAATACAAAATAAATTCTAAATTTATTTATTTATTTTCTTAACCCCGCAAATATTTTTTAAATATTGTTGGCTCGCGGTATTTAATAATTTAGATAATTTTATATTTTTTAATAAAAGCAGGTCTTTTGGATATTGAAATTTACACTATAAAATATGTACAAATATTTTTAGCTTAAATAATTTCATCTAATTAATTAAATCATTAATTTTCAAAATCATAATTAGAATAAAATTTTTTTAATTTTTAGATTGAAGGAAGCTTCATAATTCGTGCAGAATTTAATTTAGTATCACATTGTATCTGCTTATATAAAGAATTATAGATTCGGTGGTGAGTGCTTTAGATTTATATTTGTAATTCAAAATATTGCATCTTTGCTCGACTTATTAAAGAGTGTTTAACTCTCTATTAATCATCACATTCAATTTTTGTTCTCCCCAAGCAAGCTATTATGTCTTTCTTCAAACGAGCTTATCTAAATTGAAGCTCTTTTTAAATATGAGTCAATTATTCACTAAGGAGTCTTGATCATACTTCCTAATAAGTTATTTAGTTTCAGTAAAAAATCTCTTATAAAGCTCATCTGATTTTCGCTCTAGCTTGAAAATAACACTCAACAAATCTCATGTGCTTTAATTTTATGTTTATTTGGAGCTTTTTATCCGCCCATAGTTGAATACTATGGATCTGGGGGTATGTAGATTAGAAATCATATAAACTACAACACATTTTTCACATGTATTCATCACTATACCTAAGGATTATTTTAATCAGGAGTGGGTCCCACAAAGATGCCTTTCTTTGCTTATAAATTGAAGTTCTATGAGCTTCATTTCATACCACTTGAGAGGTTGGAGTGTTTTGGAATTTGAGAGGAGAGGTAAATTTTGATTGCATTGAAAGTAAGGCCTTCAAGCTCTTTGAAAATATTATAAGTCATCTATTATTATTAATGTTATTTTTGTATCACATGATTATTTATTTTGGTAGTTTATTTATATCATCGCATTTATATTCCATTTAGGGGCTGTTTGGTTGGCTGAAAAAGGAATGTAGTGTAAAAGAAATGCAGTGTAAAAGGAATACAGTGTAAAAAGATTACTTTACAGTTGTTTTGTTGAGAGTTTTACAAATTTATGATTTTGTTTTTTTCTGTTTAGTTAAAAAAATATAATGTAAAGTATTTTGAAGGTTTTGATGATAATTGTGCGGCGCGTGGCGGCGACAGCAGCGGCGGCGGTGGCAATAGCGAGCGGCCGCACTTTTTGTGCGGTGTATGATTCGCTTAAATGTTTATTCAATGTAATATTTGTGTACATTATTAAAATTTATACATTACATTATCTTGAAAATTTACTTTACTTCAAGCCAAACACCAAAAAAAATTAAAATCCCTTCATTTACTTCACTTTGCACTCAAATTCTTCCATCCAAATAGCCCCATAGAATAATGTATTGTTAGTCCTTTTCATCATCATTTTTTATTACAAGTCCAAAAAATTCGAAGTTTCACCAATCCGACAAAGATCTAACATCGTCTCAATGCAGGGAATCGGGTACTTTGGACCGCTCGCCACTTAAAAAAGTATACACAGTAGGTGTCGGGTGACACCGCAACCGAGTGAGTCCAAACCCACCACGCTTACAAAAAGCATGCATGAGGTCTTCAACATTTGCGCAAAAATCCGAGCATCCTAAGTTTTTTCATCCCTCGTTGGAATAACAAGAACCAATACTTAAATTCAACACAATTTTCATATATCATACCTTCGTACGAGACAATCAACAATAATTTTGTAAAACAATACAAACAATAAACAATAATTTTAAACAAGAGATTTTTTTTGTCTTTCTAAAATAAAGAAACCAAAGAAAAATGATAGTGTGGAGATGGAAAGAGAGATTGTATGAGTAAAGTAGAGGTAGAGTAGTGGCCGGTGACGGGAATACTTTTTGATTAGCTATGCAGGTTGTTGGGTTTAGAGGAGCAAAGGGGTGTTCAAGTATATAAGAAACCTGAACCAGTTGCAGTAGGCTTGGGATGGGAGTTGAAATGATGATTCGGATTGAAGATTAATTGAGAGTGCACTGCTATTAAATTTATGAGAGAGTAAGATGTTGGTGAAGTAGTTTTAGTTTGAAAAACTACAGAGAGCCTACAAACTTTACCTGAAATCTGAAATGATAGGAAATTAATGTTTTGGAAATTAATGATATTATTATTATTATTATTATCATCATATGAGACAAGTTTGACTCTTATTATAGTGAGCAATAAGCATCTTTAAAGGGAAGGATTTCTCTAGAGCTCTTCTTGTCATAGAGAAAAATTTATTAAAAGAACCATAAAATCTTATCTACAAGCTTCATGAAGGGTACTATGGTTCTTATCTTGAATATTTGCCATAGTTATAATGGAGATTGTGTCGTCGCCTCACTAATTACCACAACAAGTGCAACAAGCCCAATAGATCCTCAAATACCACAAATAGTAGATATGGATAACATCAAAGCAAGCTACATTGTATTGCTCGCAGAGATCTTCAATAATAACATCTTTAGAAGGTGACAAGTGGCATTACAACAAGTTTGACTCTATTATTATAGCAACAAGCATCAACAAGAAAAAAAATTCTCCAAAGCTTGTCATAGAGGAAACCATATCAAATGAGCTAAAAAGATCTTTATATACAAGCTCCATACAATGTATTGTTGTTCTTGAATATTCTTTGTAGCGATCATCAATGAATAAAAAAAAGTGTGCCCTCACTTAACGAAATTACAATCGGATAATGCTATCTCCTGATTGGCATGGCCAATCCAACTAAACCTAAACTGACCAAGGCAGTGAATAGTGACTTTGGGAGTAGTCAACATGCATCTTTATTGATAATATATCAGGCCAATAATTAAAATATACTAAATCCTAGGAAAATATTTTATCATTGCATTAATGGTGATAACTCAAAATTTTGTTAATCAAGTTGGTAAGAAGAATTTCAAAAGAGTTCTTAGTCTCTTGAATGGACCAGACCCAACAAAAATTGATGATAATGTCATGATATGTTTATATGAATTAACTCCTCTTCAAGATGAATGATTCATAAAATGATGATGTATAAGAGGCACAATAGTTTTGAAAAGTTTGAATCTTCAAAAAATTATTCCAATAATAATGTACACATGTTGACACTATCAGAAGCCACTGACACATAGCTAATAGAAAGATGAGCATAAAGGACTATCCAGGTAACCTCCTAGTTGTCGCCACTGATTAGAAATGCCACCAAGAGGTGGAAAGGTTGTTGCCACCAAATTGATCTTTGTCTCATGTAGTCATCTACAACATGCAAAAGAGGAAAGACCAAATTAGCCCGAGCCGATACCGCCTAGTTAGCCCACCTCTAAACAGGTCAATTAGACATGTTTAAGGTAGTTAAAGCTTCGACTCAAGCATTCCAAAAGCCCATGAACAAGATGTGATTTGTCATATCTTATATGGAGGATAGCATGTTATTTTGAGTTAATCTTGTTTCCAAATAAGCCTAACAAAGTAAAATTGATCATTAGTTTGATCCCTCTGAATTGCTTTAAGAACTATATTTTGCATAAAAAATTGTGCTCGGTAAGATAAAATTTTTCTGATTGTGGAGCATCAATAAAAACAAGCTACGTACTTACTGTAATCAAGTCGAGGGAAATACAAACTTAAAAATATGTTGTAATTTAGTAGCTGAACAGGTAGAGCAAGCTCTCAATGCATAAACAAATAAAAAATTTCCTAAATTTTCCCTATCAACGAAATATTGCACAAAAAGAATGAGTAGAGGCAGAATGCCAAAAATCTATATCCATATTTAGTGAAATTTCTGGGAATTTCACATATAATACTACTTCACCAATAAAAATTACACTCAATCCTAATATTTTGACCACAATTGCAGAGGACTTCATATGGTTTACTTTCTCTTGAAAGCTAAGCACAAGATAAAATGAGTCCTCAACTGGCCCTAAGCATCCCTTCCAGTCTATTTTCGCCAAACCAAAATAAACAATAGAGTAGCATTCTTCTCAAAACATAACTTCAGCGGAGCCCAAAAGAAAACAATTCATAGTTTTAAGATTCTTATGAAACCTGACAACAGATTTAAAACTTCAATTCAATCGAAAACAGATGCTGCAAAAACTTCAAAATATACCTTAATAACTGGTAATGCAAGAAAATCATGCCTAATAAGAATTTCCACAAACGACCAGTGCTAGTAACATTGCAGGAAATTTTACCACTCTCGGTGAGGCATTATCCAGTATGACTTACCATGGAGACAACGGTCTTAAGTCTGCGTTGCCGCCGGCAATTCCCATCTCGTATTCTACCAACGCTGAAGCTCTTAAACTGCAACAAAGTAGACTTTTCTTGTCAAATCGAGACTACGAGAGGAAGCAACCATCTTTCATTAGAGAAATAGAGATAAAGAGGAAAGAGATCACGGACCACAGAAATTCCATAGAGCGGCTCCAATGCCAAAGGAAACATGGGCGATGGCAATAGCAGGAACGGGGGCCTAGAAATGAACGACCGGGCATAGATGAGATGGGAGAGAGATTTGCACAAATCCTTTTATCTTCTACATTGAAGAAAAAACCGCTGGATTCATAGTAGAACCGTTACGCGGATTAAAAAAAAGGTCTTTTACATACATAACACCGAAAGTATGCAATTTACTCGTTTAATATATAAAACATAATATTATCTATATAATCTTCACTGTATGCTATAAGTTATGCATTGGAGATGGAACGAATTGAGATTTTCACGGAAGCTATCTTCACCTTCTCTTTTACTCTCATGCAACAGCGAAAAGGTGGAAGGTATCAATTCCTCTTTCGTTTTCTTTCTTCTATTTCTAGCTTTCCATTTCATATTCTTTTTATTCTCAGCTTTTGGTTTTTTTGTGTTTTTCTGAAATTTTCAGTTGTTGCATTTTCCAAAGTCTACATCAATGTATCGGATGAATTTGGTAAGTTATTTGAGATATATGCTGTGTGTGCAATGGTTTGTGCTGAGAAAAATAACAGTGCCAATGATTTTTGCTCCTCTACGCATTTATTTCCGTTGTTGAACTCGGCCATTTATTTGGCCTTCGACTGAAGGTTTTTGAGTGATTTCTTTGTTTGAATGATTTTAACCTTTACGCCAC
This sequence comes from Cymbidium sinense, assembly GCA_021442155.1. Lineage (NCBI taxonomy): Eukaryota > Viridiplantae > Streptophyta > Magnoliopsida > Asparagales > Orchidaceae > Cymbidium > Cymbidium sinense. Next base: position 33,609,954 of record CM038215.1, read on the forward strand.
TGTTGTTTGTCATCGAATTCAGCCACTTTTGTGTCTTTATTAGTAGAATCAGAAATTTGAGCCTTTACGCATCTAGCTTTTTTAAATTTTGGGATTTTTTCCCCTAAGGTTTAGACCAGGATTCTGGGATGTTATTTTGGAGATTAGAAATTTAGTGTCTCTTCTTTCTTTTTACAGCTAATTTATTTATTGTTGCACCCTCTGCTACGTTTTATTTTTATTGGCAGCTCACTTGGCTTGTTAGAGTTGCAGTTTGGCGCTGCAAAGACGCTCCTTTAAACGATTTATATTTAGGTTTAAGAAATGAAAGCATAGTCACAATTTAATTACAATAAATGAATGGGAGCTATGGGGTCTTCAAATCTTGAAAGTTCCTTCTTTTATTTCCTTCTTTCATTTGATTGGGCAAGCTCCATATGATCACATGGTATATAAGACTTTGTCTTGTAATCAACATTTATCCTAAGCTCTTATAACACTAATCTTAATTCCTAATAAAATTATATTAAAAATAAAAAAATAAATCAAACCAAATATTAGTTAAACACATATAAGCAGGTTATATGAATCATTTTAGACTTGCATGAGTAACTAAGTTTACATGTTCTAATGTAGATTATGCTTAGAAGTTAAGCAACTTGCAAAAGAGAATATTTATATTTAGTTTAAGCACCTCTTAAGCATAATCCTCTGTAGAAAATATGATTAAAATCATGCATGACATCACTAAATATCTAACATCCAAATTTATAATATTATATCACAAAATAAAATATAAACCATGCACTCGTAAGGCAAGTGACTTAATCATATATGTGTTAAGGCTTGTGTGGTATGTCCTAACTAGGCTTTAGAGTTAATATTTTTTAAGTATGAATGACATTTAATTATAAATGGTGGTTTCACTTTAAATGGTTTAATTAATTTACAAATTCTACTTAATATTTTCTTTTATTTCATTTGACCTACACTTAGCAACTAAGTGTTATGAAGATTAAGAAAGAGATGATCACTCTCTTTTATCCCCACCTTAAGTCACATCTAAAGCAAATTAATTTATCAATTCTTTTAGTGAATGAATTATTATATATTTTAATTAGTCCAAAGTTTAGGTTCACTTTACATAAACTCATTCAATAATAAAGACATCTTAAGATTAATTGGAATGAATTACTATCACATAATACATGATTATTCATTTCTTTCCATCATGTATATCATACATATGATTAAATCCTAAGCATACCTACACATGCAATATATATTAGCACACTAATGTGATAAATGTGAGTAAATATATTTAGAATTAATATTTCATTTCATTGAATGATTTTATCATAGTAATTTAAAGCTCTATCTAAATTCTTATGCAAAAGCATAAGGAAATATCCTTAAATCACATGACTAATTAATTCAACCAATTAAACAAGGTATGAATGCATGCCTTTTTAATAGAAAAAGGGGGGTTTTTATTCATTAGCTAAGTATACATTCAGATGTATAAAAGTTTTATGTAAGTATACCGCCATTGTTCTGCACCAAGGGAATGAGATATGAACCTCCATCCCTTAGAATATCCAGAATCCTTAGATACATATGGATGTATAAACAACTACAAGAATAGAAAGCCATGTAAAAATTGTATTTTGGTCTGATTGATTTATTTTGAGTAAATGAATTAAAGCTCTTTCTAAATTTTAATGTCCAAATGCATATGAATGAAATCAAGCAGGTACGTCGCCATTATTTTGCACCAAGAGAACGAGGTAGGAACCTCTTTAAAAGCATCCACAGGATGTCCAAATTAATATACCTGCTAATATTCTTACTTATACAAATAAACACATGAACGTAAGGAAGAGACTTTATTTCATACACTAAATCTATATTCACTTGCATTTCCTATATATATATAACTAAAGTTACAATATATCTTTAATAAATTTTTGATAATATATTTGAGATTTAATAGTGATACTAGTGAGACATATTTTTAATTTAAATCAACACATACAAGTTGACACAAAAGAAATCATTTTTATTTGATTAATTTGAAAGACATTGTTGCATGAATCATATGACATACAACATTTAGCATGATTGGAAGGAAATAAAATAACACAAGCATGTGATTTCATTCAAATCAATTAACTCCCAAGGACAATCAAACTAAATAAGATTATTTAAATAAACTAAAGTTCTTTAATGTCAATTAATTTTCATGTTTGATTTGATTTAAGAAATATGAAATAGGTTTGATAATCCTAATCCCATCCCCCATGTGTGAGTTAATTTGGTTTAATGAAGAGCAATTAGGTTGATTTTATATATTAATTAGGTTATGGTATGAATTAAGTCAATTAATTAACCCTTACTTATATCATCTTAAGCTAATTAACTAAATAATAATAAGCCAATATGATATGCAATCACATGAAAAGTAAATTTGCAATGCTCCTAAGAAATGAAAGGGACTAATGCAATTGGCTTATGATTAATATTAATTAGGCTTAAGAGATTTAATTAATTACTTTTATGATTTTCTTACATATGTAAGCTAATAATAATTTCATTAAATTATTTTAGACTATTAAACATCAAAAGGGCTACCCAAAATTGATTAAAGGTAATTAGATGTGAATTAGATTTTAGATTGAGTTAATTAAACTCATTAATCCATTTGGTTAAGCATTAGGCATGTTCAATTAATGGAATGAAATTAACTTAAGGAAAGAGATCAAGAATGAGGCCTTAATCTCAATCCCTAAGTCCTATATTTGATCACTTAAGCTCTAATTTTATCTTGAAGATTAATTAATTAATTAAGTAATTAATTACCTCATTAATCATTAATTAATTTGATTCCAAAAAATAAAGAGAACTTAGGAAATGAATTAAGAAAAATATCCTAATCACATTCTCTAAGCTCCCTTATTGTTCAACAGAGATAATTAATCTTAAATAATTAATTAAGTCACTGTTCATTCACTAATTATCACTAATTAAATTAAGAGAGTGATCAAGACTTAATCAATTAATTTTTCTAATTAAGCAACCAATAAAATGCCAAAAAAATAGGCGAGGCAGAGGTCATCCCCTAAAATTCACAGAAAATTTGAGATAAATTGAGTGTTAATTAAGAAGTAATTAAGCTAATTAAATTTTTAATTAAATATTAATTAAGCTAAAATCACTATTCAAAATTAATTAATAATAATTTTCCTATATTCTACTCTGAAATATCTTTAAAATGTTTCATAATTTGTATTTTTTATTTTTTAGTATTAGTTATGATTTTTAGAAGTTTCAGCCTTAAAAATAAATTATTTAAGCTTAATTTAAGCTTTAATCCCATCAGGCCACGTGGCGGCTAATACGGCGAGCTGACATGAGGCACTTTCCATGTGGCACGGAGGATTTTAAGTTGTTCCATGACTGAATTACACGGCGCTAACTCCATGGGTCGATCTAAGATCGATGCGATCATGATTGATCTGATTTAGAGGAGAAATAAGAGGATCTAAGTCGGGATTAGATAATGATCGTCTGTTTCGATCATGCGATGACGGTGATTCATCCCATTCATGGCGAAAAGGATCGTCCATTTTCCTTATTCGAGCTCACGGATTGTCTCCTAATTCATCCCACACCTTCGGGGAAGGGAGACACACAAATCCAACGGCTAAGATCTAATGACATTCACATTTGATTCACAAAGGACCAACCTATTTTTGTTAGGGAGCTCGGTTTTGCAAATTACCTCATTAGAGCTAATGTGGTGGATCGGGAGTAACTAGATCGGAGATGAAGCCCTGAGGAAATTTAGGCTTGATTTAATGTTGAGCTCTCAGTCGACCAAGCCATGCATGTAGAAGCCTGGGCTTCAATCAAACTTTGGTCTCCGATGGTTGGGAAGGCTCGAGGATGATTCAGTTGGCTTCTACAAAGTATGAGGATGGTGTGAGTAAAAAGAATTGGTATTTGAACAAGTGGAGGAGTATTATACGGGAAGGTGGTGTCCTATTTTGGCTTTGCTCAGGAAGGAGAAATGTCGATCGAGGGAGCTCGGGGAGGCTTCGAGGAGGTGCTCTAAGATTTTGAAAACTCCTTAGGGACTCACACGAAGCGAATGGTAAAGAATCCCCCTCGAATTGAGGGGATATACCCCTCAATGTGGCATGATGGACGGATGGGATCCATTCCTTAATTTCGACCAATTCACCATCGTTGGCCTGTCGGAGCTGCCTCCCTTAACTCCACTTTGCATGTCCTGGTTGGAGGAAGTTGTGGCAAGAGTCTCAAGGCCTGATTTTGGGAGATTGAGTTTCTCTTTTGCTCCCTTGCACCCATGGGGTTTGTCCATGGAGGTGACTGCTTGGGAAGTTTCTCTTGGTCCATGGAAAGTGCTAAGATGGCTTAGGTTGGATTAGGAGTGCTATGAATGCCTCATTTAGCAAGTGGTGGGCTGCCATGGGAAAGGCAAAGTGGACTTTGCCACTTATGACAAGAATCCGATGCGAAGAGCTTTGCAAATTGGTCAATTCCCTTGGATTGGGTCCCACTTAGATTTGGACTAGCTTGGCTGACCTAGGGTCAGTTTGGGTTAGGTTAGGTCAGCCATCAAGGTTCCATAAGGTGACTTTGGTGATTTGGCTTCATATGATCAACAAGCTCATTTGGGTTAGGTTAGGTTGGGTTGACCAATTGGTTAAATTGGATCAAACTAAGGCTTAGGTCAGGTTCATATGATGATTTGTTATGTTTTGGTTCAAGTGGTTTCATTAATTTTGCTTAGGTTTAATTTTGGCTTATTTGGATTCAAATAGGTCAAATGGGCTAAGTTGACCAATTTAACTAATTTGACTAAATTGGATTGTGTAAAGTATTGGTTCATGTTCAATTAGTTAATTGAAAATGATTGTAATCTTTGGTTTGATTTAATTTAAAATTAATTTGAATTTTGGCCAATTTGACCCTTTAGGTCAATTTGAGCTAGGTTGGGTCAAGTTGATCAATGGTCAAATTGGGCTCAATCATGGCTTTGGTCAAGTTCAATAAGTGATTTGGAATGAACTTGAGCCATTAGTTACAGTCAATTTTGATCAAATCATGATTTGACCCATTTTGGCTTTGTAGGCAAATTTGGATCAACTTAGGTCAAATTGCTAATTGGACTTGGTTTGGCTCAATTGATGGTTTGGTCATATTCAATCAATGATCATGAGTGAGTTTGAGTCAATAATTTTACTCAATTTTGTATTATGTGGGTTTTGGCTAGTTTAGGTTTCATTTGGGCTAAAAGTTGACCTGGTTAAAGGACCAAGTTGACTTGGTTTGACCAATTCAAGGTAATTGGTCACCTAGGATGATTGTTGATTATGATATGGGATTTGGATGGGTTTAGTTCAATCCAATTTAGGTTGGATTAGAACTTGGCTCAAAAAGATCTTTTAGGTCACTTTGGGTCAAGTGGACCTAAATGGGTCAATTGGCTTGATCATAACTTGATTCAAGTTTAATTGAACTCACATATAAACCTAGGATGAAGATATAAATCCATTTGCAATTGGTTTGGAGTCAAATAAATTTTGGTTCATATGATAATTTCAAGTCAAAAGGGGTCAACATAGGCTTGACTTGGATTTGGTTTGATAATTGTAGTTTGTGTTTATATTTGAACAATGATTAAATGAATGATTAAATCATGAAGAAATCCATGGGTTTTGAGTTGATTTGGATATCATTTAACCAAGTTCAAGAATTTAGCTAAGAAATGCTAAAATTGAGAATTTGATTTGATTTGGGTTTGGTTTTGGCCACTTGGATTTATATTACATTTATATTTGTAAATATAAATGAAGATATAAATGATTCATGAGAAAATCACTTAGGTTTGGAGTGATTTAGAAGTAAAATTGACTAAATTGAAGGATGTATGTCAAAAGGGCTTAAGTGTAGAGAATTGATTTAGTTTGGTTTAGTTTGATTTGATTTGAAAGGTTTGAATTTAGATTTCATTTATATTTATGAATATAAATGAAAAAATGATTGATTTATAAAGAAATTAACCAAATTTGATTTGGTTTGAAGGAGGTTTTGGCTAAGCATATGAAGGTGGTTCATATGACTTAGGAAAGGATTTTGAAGTTTGAATTTAATCATGGATTTCAATTATTTAGAGTTATATTTGATTTGGAATTTGGATTGGGATTTGATTTGAGATTGAATTTGATGTTTGTGAAAATTAATTGAATTGGGGTTGATTTGAATTCGGTTAAGGCAAAGTCCATAAGATAGAATCAAAGGGCTTAGGAAGGGATTTGGAATTTGAATTTAATCATGGGTTTCAATTATTTGGAGTTAGATTTGATTTGGAATGGGATTTGATTTGAGATTGAATTTGATATTTAAGAAAATTAATTGAATTGGGGTTAATTTGAATTCGATTAAGGCTAAATCCATAAGATAAAATCAAAAGGCTTAGGAAGGGATTTGGAATATGAATTTAATCATGGGTTTCAATCATTTAGAGTTAGATTTGATTTAGAATTTAGATTGGGATTTAATTTGAGATTGAACTTGATATTTGAGAAAATTAATTGAATTGGGGTTGATTTGAATTTTGTTAAGGCTAAGTCCATAAGATAAAATCAAAGGGCTTAGATGGGATTTGAAATTTGAATTTAATCAAGAGTTTCAATCATTTGATTTGGGATTGGATTTATGATCTTGGATTTGAATTTGAGATTTGGCTTGGAAGAAGGAAGCAAGGATTGGGTTTAAGGCTATGGGATAGGCAAGTCTTCTTAAATCTCTAAGGCATAACCTATTTCTATGGCTAACTCTTATAAGTCTGTAGGCTTACGTTAAGTATTCACCTAATCACTAGAATTGTCTTAAGACTGATGAGCTCTTAGTGTCTACAAGAGTCCTAGATCTATGCTAATGAAGTTGAGAGCTCACTCCAAAAGTGAGGTCAGCAAAGGGTGCCCAATAGGTGTGGTGTAACGGACTAGGCGCACCGCATATATTAGTGTTGATCGAGATGATCAACAACGTCCAAAAGATTGCAACCACTAACACATGGGATCTACTCTTAAACCCAAGATGTAGAAGGAATCAAGATCTTCGTGCAATGCAACTCAAGTTATGCCAAGGGCATAAGAGATGAAGGAAGAATCCATTGAGGGATCAAGCATGTGAACCTTCTACTAGGGAAAGCAGTTTGGATTATCCATAAAGGATAAGAGCTGAGTTTAATATGATTTGGGGAGAAAAGATCCACTAGGGATGAGTGCATGAACCTTCCACTAGGGAAGCAGGTTCAGATAATTCACTGAGATAGGTTTTGATTTGGTTTGATTTTATGAGGGCTCCACTGAGGAAAGGATAAGATTCGTGCCTCACTGGGGAGAAAATTTGTTTGATTTGATTGGTGGGGCATCCATCGGGGATGAGAATTTAATTTGATTTGTTAACTTATGGATTGAGGCTTCACTGGGGAGAGGGATTTGAATTGGTTTGATTTTATGAGTGTTCTACTAGGAGGATATGATTGCATCTCGTTGGGGAGGAAATTGGCTTGATTTGATTAATGGGGCATCCACTGGGGATGAGAATTTAATTTGATTTGTTGACTTATTGTTTGAGGCTCCATTGGGGAAAGGTCATGATCTGGTTTTGAGGGCACATATGCTAGAGATATGAGCTCGGATCCACTGGGGATAAGGTAGATTTAAATTAGACTCCCCTGAAGGGAAGATGGTGGATTTGATGAAATGGGTCCTATCGGTGTGTGATGGATCCACTAAGAAGAGGCTAACATCAGCCTAGTCCTATCTTAGATTACCAAATCCAAAGGGATAGTCTACCAGCCATCAAGTAGGGCTAACCATCCTATGGGTTTTTGGTGCAATGGCCAAGTTAGGAAGAAAGCTTGTAAACTTACATCCTCCTAAATAAGGAACCACTAGGGTGATCAGTTGATAGCACAACAAATAAAACCCGACCTAAGATGACTATTTGAATGAATGCCATTGTGGACTCACATCGACTAAATAATAGTTAGAATTAATTTAATTTTAGATGGATTCCATCGGTGTGCGATGGATCCACTAAGAAGGGGATAATACCAGACTAGTCCTGTCTTAAATTTATAAGTCCAAAGGTATAGTCTGCCGGTCGTGGGGTAGAGCTAACCAACCTGGGGGGTTCCTTTTGGTGTGCAATGGTTAAGTTAAGAAGAAAGCTTGTAGACTTACAACTTCCTAAATAAAGAACCATTGGAGTGATTGGTTGATAGCACAACAAATCAAACCCGACGTAAGGTTGCATGCCGGTGTGCAATGATCGTGCTGGAAAGAATGTGTGATAGACTTATTTCTTCCAAAGCAAGGATGACTAACGGGGTGACTCATTGGTGGCACAACAAGTCAAACCCAACTGTGGTGTTTATTTTTGAATTTGTTTATAGGGGGGACACCATGCAGATCGGGTGTACTTATTAAGGTGATTAGACACGATATTGTAGAATAGTGTACAATCTCAAAAGATAGAAGTCACTATCCTGCAATGGACTTAATCACCTAATAAGGACTTTTAAAGCATGATGGGTCTTCGAATATACTAGAGATTTTTTCCCTACTTTATATGGATGAATAAAGTAGAGTTTATTTAAATTGAGTTTTTCTATGGGGGCAAGCCTCCATAGTTAATTACATCTTATGGAAAGTGGATCCCTTAAGAATACTCTTGATTAAAATAGGCGATTGTTGTCTCCAAAGAATTCAAAGATAAGACTATTAACAAATTAGTTATATTTTATAAAATCAAGTGAGAAGGATCAAAAGGAGAGAGTTATTATCAACACCAAAGGAGATGAGTAGGGAGTGCTCATGATACTAGGAAGCTTAGTGAGCACTCCAATCTATCATATGGTTGGGCTTTATATATTTGAAATTGAGGAGATTTATTTATTTGAGTTGAAATTTTATTAAAAATTTAAGAATTATAATTCCACAATACAAGATTACAGAAATGACTAAGAGATAAGGATTTATTCTTGTAGCCTGTAAAGAGAAACAATAACCTCAGATTCTAAATTTAGGGAGCTTTAGCGAGGGCCAAAGTATGACTTAAATCTAAGGCGAGAGTGGGTATATAGTTTACCTCCATAAGAGAGAGTAAATCACCTAACTGGTAGACTTATTATCGTATGGAGTGACAGCCAGCTAACTCCTCATACCCTTTAAATTCATATAGGCAAGTCATATGCTTTTGCAAGATGACTAGATTATTATTATTTAAAAAATAAACTAAGTCATTGGACTCACTCCCTAAGAGACCAGAGCATGAGGGGTATGAATGATGACTTAAATTTAATGCAAATTCTTATCAAATTATATTTAATTTGGGACTCTTTATTTTGACACAGGCTATAGGATTTTGTATGCCTAAATGCATGAGAAGTTGATTATGGGCCGAATCAAAAAGGGAAAGAGGTGTTCCTCCATCATAAGCTCTTAAAGGTTAAGCCCATTCTATCTGGAAAAGATGGAAGTCCTCTCTTAATAAGAGTGAAATAAGATGGTTATGCATGATATTAACCATACAACATCCAACTAAGAGGTCCCTAAAAATTTTATTATCTTAATTTAATACATAGTCTTTTGTGTGAGATTATGACTTATTTTAAAAGTTTAGTTATGAGTTATTAATGGGATAGAAATTTTATTTTTATCCTAAGAGCCTAATCGCATCGAGGCCATACAACAATCCCCAATCATAAACAAACTATGAAAATGCATACTTTTTCTAATATGCAAGCTAAACAAATCATCAAGAAATTTTATAAAGCTATCACAAAAGAATAAAAGGCCGATACAATTGGAGCCGCCGTACAACCCAAAAAGAAATGTGGGTAGCCGAGCTCTACCCTTATACAACCCAGATTATAAGAGAATAATTACATTTATAAATGATGAATGTTATGGGGGTCTTCATTCTTCATTCTTCTTTCTTCATTTCTTCATTTCTTCATTTCTTCATTTCTTCATTTGATTTGCTCCATTTCTTTCTTCCTTTTGGCTTAATTTGGATGTGCTTGCTCTAAAGGAATCACATGATACATAAGACTTGGTTTTATAACCAATGCTCATCCTAATCCCCCATAGCACTCATATTAATTTTAATGCAAAATTATATTAAAAGAAGAAAAGTAAAACTAGCTACACCTACAAAATAAATATTAGCTAAACACACTATACAACCCAAGTAGTTATATGAATAATTTAGACTTAACAGCCCACACATGGGTAACTAAGCCCACCTGTCCTAACTCGGATTATGCTTAGGGGCTAAGCAACCTTCACAACAAAAACATTTATATTTTTATTATGACGGCCTATTAAGCACAACCCCATGTAGAAAATATGATTAGGCTAATATCAGTCTAACATCTAGACTACACACATACACCCTAACATCCAGTCTAAAATAATACATCATAAAATAAACATACATCAAACCATACACTGCCCTAACATAAAGCTAGAAATGGTGACTTAGTCTAATATGTGTGAATTAAAGCTTGTGTTGTATGTCCTAACTAGGCTTTTAGAGTTATAATTTGCTAAATGTGAGGGATTTAATTTATAAAGGGTTGATTTCTCTTTAAGTGATTTAATTGATTTCGAAATTTTATTTAGTGTCTTCTTTTATTTTATATAGCCTACACTTAACAACTAAGTGTTATAAAGAGAAAGAGGAATCTCTCTTTCATCCATACTATAAGTCACAACTAAAGCAAGTTAATTAATCAATTTCCTTTAGTGAATGACTTATTATATGTTTTAATCAATCATAAGTTTAGATTCACTTTAAATGACCTTATTCAATAAGAAAGACATCTTAAGATTAATTAGAATGGATTACTATCACATATCACATGTTTATTCATTTCTTTCCATCATGTATATCATGCATATGATTAAATCTAAGCATACCAATACATGCAATTTATATTTTTAGCATACTTAAATGATGAATGCAAAGAAGTGTGTTTAGAATTTAAATATTTCATTTGATTGAATTATAAATGCATGTCTTTAATTAAAAAAGGGGGATTTTTCATCCATTAGATAGATACACATTCACATGTATAAAAGTTTTAAGTGAGTACGTTGCCATTATTCTGCACCAGGGGCATAAGGTACAAGACAAACTTAGGGTTACTTAAAGCCTCGCAGCCCCGGAGTGTACTAATATACGACTTTTCTTAGATACATATAGATGTATAAGCAACTACAGGGATAAAAAAAACCATGCAAAAATTGTATTTGATTTGTTTGACTTATGATTTTTATTCATTGGCAACATCACACATACACATGTATAAGAGTTTTAAGTGAGCACGATGCCATTATTCTGCATCAGTGGTGTAAGGTACAAGACCTACTTAGGGCTACTTAAAGCCTCACGGGGTGTCTAGACTAATATACCACTTTTCTCATATACAAATGAATGAATAAAAAGAACCACAAGAAGATGAAGAAGTCATGCAAGAAGTCATATTTGATTTGATTATATGATTTACATATGTGATATGAAATTTTTCTTAAGTCTTAACATAGAAATGCATAGGAATGATTTAAACAAATATTATGTTCTTTTCAAATGAACTATATATTTGTAAATCCTATATGAATCCATGTAAGATAAGGAAAGAGAACTTCATATTGCATATCTTATATTATCAATACATGCAAACTTATAGCTATTTATAATTAACATCCTTCATTTATAACAATTGATTTATAGGCTTTTGAAAATAATATTTGATTTAATAGTGATACTAGCCACACTTATTTTTAGTTTAAATCACCACATGCAATTTGACATAAAAGAAACCATTTCATTTAGTTAATTTTAAAAGAAGTGAATGCATGATTACAAATGGCACACAACATTTAACATAATTAGAAAGAAATAAAGGAACATAAACTTATAATCTTATTCATTCCAATTAATTTCTAAGGACAATCATACTAAATAAGGCTATTTAAAATAAACCAAAGTTCTTTAATGTTATTTTTAAATTTTGAGTTTGATTTGATTTAGAAAAGTGAAAGAGGTTTGCTGGTCCTAATCCCATTCCCCATGTGTGAGTTAATTTTGGTTCAAGGAAGAAGTAATTGGGTTGATTTTATAGTTTAATTAGGTTAAGGTATGAATTAAGTGAATTAATTAACTCTTACATACATCACCATAAGTTAATTAACTAATTAATAATGAGCCAATATGATATGCAACCACATGAAAAGTAAATTTGCAATGCTCCTAAGAAATAAAAGGCGCCTAATGCAATTGGCTCATGATTAATAATTAATTAAGCTCAAGGGATCTCACTTAACTACTTTTATGATTTTCTCACACATGTGAGCTAACCACAATTTCATTATCTCCCCATTTGGGTTATTGAACACCCAAAGAGCTACCCAAGATTAAATTAGAGAAAAAGATTCAATTGAATTAATTAAGTTCATTAATTAGCAAATTAAACCTTAATTAACTTAACCAACCAAAATGAGATGGGCTTAGAGAAAGAGATAAAGAAGGGAGCCTAAGTCTCAATCCCTAAATCCTCTCAATTAGTTGATTAAAGTTCAAGCATGATTTGGATTTTGATTAATCTTATTAATTAATTAATTATGGGGTATTAATTAATGATTTGAGAGGGATTAGAGAAGACTTAAAGAAAAGATTAGAAGAGGAGTCCTAATCCATTTTCTTAGACTTCATCATCATTAACAAAGGTTAATATGCTGAATTGATTGATTAATTTACTGTTCATTTGCTTAATTATCACTAATTACATTAATAAAGTGATTAAGGCTTAATACATTTGTTTCCCTTATTAAGTAACCAATAAAATCTCAAAAAAAAATTGGGGAGGCAGAGGTCATCCCCCTAAATGTGCACAGAAAGTTTGAGATTAATTGGATGGTTAATTAGAGAATAATTAGACCAATTATATTTCTAATTAAACCCTAATTAAGCTAAATTCACTATTAAAAATTAAATAATAATAATTTTTCTAGATTCTACTCTAAAATATCTTTAAAATGAGCTTAAGTTTGTACTTTTTTGAGTTTTTCTACAATTAGTTATGAATTTAAGAATTTTCAAAATTAAAAACTATTAATTAGCCCTAATTAGAGCCTTAATCCCGTCAGGCCACAAGGCGGCTAACGCGACGCACTTTCCATGAGGTGCGATGGGATTCGCTATTTAAGTTGTCAGATCCAAGTGATGACTTAGATGGCGGTGTAAGAGGTAACTCTGTGGACCTTCCGATCTAAGATCAGACGGTAATGATTAATCAGAGGTTCTAAGTGTGATTAGATCAGGATCGTCCATCTCGATCATGCAGGATGAACGGTCCACAATGTATCTTCTCCCAAGCATCGAATAATGACTATCGTCCATCGATCGTCGCTTAATCTGAGCTCACCCAAGCTCAGATGGAGATGAAAATGATTGCACACCTTTTGGGAAGCACAATAAGAAGATCAATGGAGAAATTGCATGAAATAAAAATTTCTTTCACAAAAGACTAACCTATTTCATTCAAGGTTGGGTTTATATGGCATACCTCACCGGAGCTTATGATCCACAGTTCCAACGATTGAGGAAGCTTAGTTTGGTAGAAGCGAAGCTCTGTTGAGCCGCATGAGCTTTGATTTGGTGTAGTTTACTCGGAAGACCAATCCAATAGGCGTAGGTGGTTAGGTTTGATTGAATTCTACCCTTTGGTCATTGGGAAGCTTGGAAAAAAATTCATTCTTTCTCAATTGGCTCCAAGGAAGGTGTGTGCAAGATTAATTGCACTTTGGTGGATATTTGAGTAAATGGGAATCAAAAGTTGCCTCCCCTATTTTAGTTTTGCGTAAAACTAAGAATGAGGATTTGGGGGAGCTTGGGAAAGCTTGGAAATCACTTTGAGAACTCTCCTGCATGAATAAGTGTGAGTGTGAGTTTGAGTGAGAATGAGTATACCCCTCATTCCTGATGGATGACCACGCTTGCTTGGATTTTCTTGATCAATTGGCCACATCAAAGGTTAATGGAGGTCCTTGGGCATGATACGGCTTTTGGTGAGGTGTGGAGGTGTCGCCAAGGGAGGAAGTGCTTGTCCCGGTGGTTTGAAAGCTCCAATGGATGGGGAGATGATTTCCTCCCATGGATCATGGCAACCCAACCACCTTAGGTCGTGCCATGGTCCAAGGTGCCTAAGTGGACCTATGAAAGGGTGTCAAGTGGCTAGGAAAAGAAAATGACCCAATGAACATGTGTCTTATCTCATGGGATGCCCTAAACTCAAAGGAAAAATGATCATTTGACTATGAGTTTGATTTGGAAAGATTTGGGATGGGTCAAAAGTAGGTTAGCCTAAATTTCAAGTGGTTTAGAGTTTGTTTGGTTTGATTTGGCTTGATTTGACATATTTAGGTCAAATTAGATTAGGTTAGGTCAAGTTGACCAATTGATCAAATTGGGTCAAACTAAAGGTTGGGTTAAGTTCACATGACCAATTGGAGTGTATTAGTGTCATTATTTTGATTTAATTTGTTTTGGATTTGGTTATGGCTTATTTGGATTTATATAAGTTAAATGGGTCAAGTTGACCAATTTGATCAAATTGAGTTAGGTTAGGTGCTAAGTTAAATTCAATTGGCTAATTGAAAATGATTGTAGGCTTTGGTTTGGTTTAATTTAGAATTAATTTGGATTTGGGCTAATTTGATCCTTTAGGTCAATTTGGGCTAGGTTGGGTCAAGTTGACCAATTGGTCAACTTGGGCTCAATTATGGCTTTGGTCAAGTTCAATAATCAATTTGGAATGAACTTGAGCCATTGGTTGCAATCAATTTGGATTAAATCATGATTTGGCCCATTTTGGCATTTTAGGCCAATTTGGGTCAACTTAGGTCAAATGACCAATTAGGCTTGGTTTATCTCAAGTTAAGGTTTGGTCATATTCAATCATTGATTATGAGTGGGCTTGAATCAATGGTTTCAATCAATTTGGCATATGGTGAATTTTGGCTAGTTTAGGTTTCATTTGGGCTAAGTGTTGACTTGGTCAAGGCTAGGTAAACTTGGTTTGACCCAATTCAAGACAATTGATTAACCTAGGATGATTGTTGATCATGTTGTGAGGATTGGATGGACTTAGTTCAATCTTTGGGTTGGATTAGAATTTGGCTCAACAAGGTCCTTTAGGCTACTTTAGGTCAAGTGAGCCTAAATGGGTTAATTGGCTTGATCATGACTTGATTCATGTTTAGTTATATTGATAGATGGGTTTGAGATGGAAATATAAATCCAAAATGAGTTTGATTCATATGACAATTTCAAGTAAAAAGGCTAACTTGGGTTTGATTTGGGTTAGCTTGGATTTGGTTTGATAATGGTGGCTTATGTTTATATTTAGATCAATAATTGTAGGAATGATTGAATCATGAATAAATCCATGAGATTTGAATTGGTTTGGGTATCATTTAGCCAAGTTCAAGAATTTGGATAAAAGGGTATAAAATTGAGAATTTAATTTGATTTAGGTTTGGTTTTGGCCTTTTGAATTTATATTTCATTTATATTTATGAGTATAAATGAAGATATAAATGGGTTATGAGAAAATCACTTGAGTTCAGAGTTATTTATATTTGGTTAAAGCTAAGTCAATAAGATGAAATCAAAGGGCTTAGGAAAATTTTGGAGTTTGAATTTGATCATGGGTTTCAATCATTTGAATTTGAAATTGATTTGGAATTTGGATTTGAATTTGAGGTTTGGTTTGAAAGAAGGAAGCAAAGATTGAGTTTAGACTATAGGGTAGGCAAGTCCTCCTAAATCCATAGCGAATAATCTATCCCTATGGCTAACTCTTCTAAGTCTCAAGGGTTAGGTTAAGTGTTCACCTAATCACTATGAATATCTTAAGACTTAGGAAAAATCTTAGTGTATATAAGAGTCCTAGATCTATGATGAGGATGTTGAGAGCTCACTCCAAAAGTGAGGTCAACACCAACCTATGGGCAACTATTGAGAGATTGTCGACCCAGAGACTTATCTCAACTCAAAAGTAGTTAGACGATTCTTATAGGAAGTTTTGCTGACACTGTCGTAAAGATAGGATGCATGCTTGGAAAAAGGTCCCGCTGAGGGTTTCCCTCCTAATCCACAAGCAAAGATTGTGGTGTTTTTATTTCTCAAACTCTTTAGGGAATTTAAAAAATAAAATTATTTTGTATATGTTGGGACACCACGTAGATCCACAGATGTAGTTATTAGGGTGATCGAGTGCGACATTGAGGAATGATGTACTATCTTGAGAGATAGAAGTCACCATCCTACAGTAGGCCTAATCACCTAATAAAGACTCCTAAGGACAATGGGTCTTTGAATGTACTAGAGATATTTCCCCTACTTTACATATAAAAAGTAAAATAAGGTTTATTTTAAACCAGGTTCATTAAGTTCCTATGGAACCATACTTAATTACATCTTAAGGAATGAGATTCCTTAAGAATACTCTCGATTAAGGTAAATGATCATTGTCTCCAAAGATTTTAAAGATTGGACTATCAATAAATTGGTTATTTTGAAAAATCAAGTGGGAGTGATCAAAAGGAGGGTGTCATTATCAAGACCAAAAGGAGATGAGTAAGGGATGCTCATGATACTAAGAAATCTAGTAAGCATCCCAAACTATCCTATGGTCGGGCTTTATATTTTTTAAATTTGAAGAGGATTATATATTTGAGTTGAATTTTTATTAGAAATATAGGGCTTACAATTCCACAACACAAGATCATGGAAATGCCTAAGAGGAGAGGATTTATGCTTGTATCCCGCAAAGGAAAATAGTAACTTCGGATCCTAAATCTAGGGAGCTTTGGTGAGGGCCAAAGCATGACCTAAATCTAAAGCTAAAATGGGTATATGGTTTACCTCCACAAGAGAGGATAAACCAACCGACTGATGAACTTACAACCGCCTAGGGGTGACCGCCAACTAACTCCTCCTACAATTTTAAATACATGTAGACAAGTCTTATGCTTTGCAAGATAGATAGGCTGTAGTTTATTTAGAATGAGACTAAGTCCTTAAACTCATTCCCTAAGAGACTAGATCATGAAAGGCATGAACTCATGACTTAATCTAATGCAAATTTTGTTAAGTTTATTTTTATTGTGGACATTTTGATTTGACACGAGATATGAGATTTCATATTCCTAATACATGAAAAGATTGATTATGGGCCAAAATCAGAGAGAAGGAGGTGTGTTTCCACCATGGCTCTGAAAGGTCAAGCATTTTCTCAAAGGTGGAAGCCCTCCATTTGCAAGAATAAAGCAATATGTTGTTATGCATGATGTGAGACATACAACTTCTAGCTAAGGGGTTGCTAAATCTTTTATTATCTTGATTTATGTCCTAGACTTTAGGTGAGGTTATGAGTTATTTAATTTAATTTTGAGTTAATTAATTGGATAGAAAATATATTTTTTTCTAAGAGCCTAATCACATCTAGGTCATTCATCAAAGCAATGAAGAAACTAGGAAGATCATGCCATTCTAATTGCACAATCATAAACAAAATCAATCAATTTACAAAATTAGCATAAAAAAATAAGAGGTCGATGTGATCGGGTTCCACCGCAGAAACCCTGAAAAAAAGGGTAGCTGAGCTCTAGCCTTATACAACCCCGAATTACAAATGAATAATTATAATTAAAAGGAATTCATGTTATGGGGGTCTTCATTCTTCATTCTTCATTTCTTCATTTCTTTCTTTCTTCACTTCTTTCTTCTTTTGATTTGACTTGAGATGCGGTTTGCTCCAAGGCTTCACATGGTACATAAGACATGGTCTTATGACCAATGTTCACCTTAATTCCCCATAACATTCATTCCAAATTTCAATTGAAAAATTTACATCAAAATGGGAAAGATAAATCTAACTAAACCAAAATAGAGATTAGCTAAACATACCACACAACCTAAGTAGTTATATGAATAATTTGGACTTAGCACCCCACACATGGGTAACCAAGTCCACCTTTCCTAGTTTGGATCATGCTTAGGGGTATAAGCAACTCGCACAGTAAAAGTATTTATATTTTTATTATAACACCCCTTAAGCACAATCCCCTATAGAAGACATGGTTAGACTAAGATCATTATCATCCCACATATGCACCCTAACATCCCTAAAACATTACATCACAAAACAAAAAATGCATCAAACCATGCATCTCCTAAACATAAATGGTGACTTAGCCTAATGTGTGCCATTTATGTGGCATGTCTTAGCTAGGCTTTAAGGTTGAAATTTTTTAAGTATGAAGGATTCAACTTAGAGGGTGGTTTTATTTTAAGTGATTTAGTTGATTTGTCAATTTCATTTGATGATTTGATTTAGTTTGAATGAACCAACATTTAGTTACTAAATATTGTGAAGAGAAGAAAAGAGAAGAGAACTTCTCTTTCATCTCTACCTTAAGTAATTTTTAAGGTAGATTCATTAATGATTTTTCTTTAATGAATATTTTATTATGTGTTTTAATTAACCCTAAGTTTAGATTTGCTCTAAATAAACCTATTCAATAAGAAAGACATCTTAAGATTAATAAAGGTGAATTACTATCACATAACACACATCCATTTATTTCTTTCCACCATGCATACCATGCATATGAATAGTCCTAAACATATCTATACATGCAATGCAAATTTTAGCACACCTTAATGATAAATGCAAAGAGATGTTGTTTAAGAAAATTTGGATATTCCATGAATGCATGTTTTTATTATGTAGAAAAAGGGGATTTCTTATCCATAAATAAAATGCACATTCACATGTATAAAAGATATAAGTGAGTATGACACCATTGCTATCTACACCAGGAGTGTAAGGTACAAGACCTACTTAGGGCTACTTAAAGCCTCACATCCTCGAGATGTCCAGACTAACATACCACTTTTCTTAAATACATGTTAATGTATAAAAGGAAATAAATAAATGAAGAATCATGCAAAAGATTTTGTGTTTGATTTGGTTGTGTAATTTACATGTGTAAATGTGAAGATCCTTCTTAAGTCATAACATAGAAGTGCATAGCAATTGATTTAAGCAAGTGTTATATTCTTTTCAAATGAACTATACACTTTGCAAATCCTATTCAAATCCAGGTAAAGAGAAGAGAAGAAAATAACACAAAACACATCTTATGCTATAATCACATGCAAGCTTATAAGTACTTATAAGTAGCATCACTTCATTTATAATTTTTTATTTATAAGTTTTGAAAATAATTTTTGGTTTAATAGTGATAATAGCCATTCATATTCTTACTTTAGTCAAAACATGTAATTTGACATAAAGGAAATATTTTATTTAATTGATTTTTCAAAAGATATGAATGCATGTTTTCATATGGCAAATGACATTTAACATGCTTGGAAAGAGATAAAGGAATGTAAGCATATGACTTCATTCACCTTAATTAATTTCTAAAGACAATCCTATGAAATAAGATCATTTAAAGTGAATTAAAATTATTTAAGGAGATTTTTAATTTTTTTAATTTGATTTGACTTAGGAAATGTGAAGAGAGTTTGGTGGTCCTAACCCACTTTCCCCATGTGTGAATTGGTTTAGTTTAATTTTTAGAATAATTAGGTTGATTTTATATTTTATTTAGGTTAAAGTGTAAATTAAGTCCATTAATTATCCCTTACCTATACCACTTTAACATAATTAAACAAGTAATGAGCCAACATATGATATAAAAACACATAGAATTTAAATCAACAATGCACTTATGAAATAAAGGGGCCTAATGCAATTGGCTCATAATTATTGATTAATTAAGCTAAAGGGTTTAATTAAGTACTTTCATAACCTTCCCACACATGTGAGTTTGATATGATTTTCTTAAACTTACCTTAGGCTTTTGAACACCTAAGGATCTACCCGGCAAGAGATTGATTAATTCTAGATTGGTTTTAAAATTTTGATTAGATAATTAAGTATATCATTAGTGGATTAATCCTTAATTATGTTTAGATTAAGAAAGAAAAAGGGGTTTAGGAATAACTTAAAGAAAATATCCAAACCCATTCCATAAACTTCCTCCTTACTTAAATAATATTTAATTATCTCAATTAAGAGATTAAATCACTGTTCATATACTTAATTACTCTTAATTACATTAAGGGGGTGATTAGGTGTTTAATTAACTCATTAGTAAATTCCAAGAAAATTAAGGGTGGTAGAAGTCCTCCTCCTAAACATGTTTAAGAAATTTGGAATTATTAAAACCAATTAGAAATAATTTTATTGGATTGTCCTCTAAAATACCTTTAAAATGAGCCCTCATTTATATTTTTTTGGATTTTTGTACATTTAATTATGATTTTATGAAGTTTTTGTGGTTAATGGATAATTAAAATAGCCTAATTAATTAAATAATCCTATTGGAGCCACGTGGATTGCTGATGCGGCACACTTTTCACGTGCCGTGATGGGATTGGTTATTTAAGTTATCACATTGCCGTCATCATGTGGCGGACACGCTTTCCCATCACATCAAGGATCAGACGATCATGATTAATCTGTGGTTCTAAAGGGTTTAAATAAATATCTAAGCGTGATTAAATCATAACTATCCATCTAATCATGTGAAATGGATGTTGTATGATTTATCTCCTCTCGAATGATGAGAGACGGATGCTGTCCTTCGATCATCGCTCAATCCAAGCTCACCCGAGATCGGATGGAGTTAAAACTCAACCCACACCTTCGGAGGAGCACAAGCAAGAAATCCAATGGCTAAGATCTAATGGGATTACAATTCCCTTAATAAAGGACCAAGCATTTTTTAACTTACGATCGATTTTGAACAATACCTTGCCAGAGGCTTTCACCAGCACTTCCAACGGAGGAGGTAGCTTCGTCTAGTAGAGATAAAACCTGTTGAAGGTATCAAGCTTTGATTTGAAGTGAATTGCTTGGTTGACCAAGCTCACCTTCAATGACTTTTGGCTCTGATCAACTCCTTCCCATGGCTTAGTGACTTGGGAAACACATTGAGTGAGCTCTACTAGGTCCCTTGATGATGCTTGCAAGAGTAATTTGGGTTTAGAGGAGAATTGGATGAGTTGGAGTTTCACTTCACCTCCCATGTTTCAGCTTTGAAGAAAATTGAGAAGGAGAAATTGAGGAGGCTTGGAAATGGCTTTGAAAAGTTTGGAGAAGCTTGCTTTCGATCCCTAAAGCTCAATCGAATGTAGTGTCTCTAGTTTAGTTGGAATGAGGGGGAGTATATCTCCCATCCTTGGATCAGACGATTGAGACTAGCTTTACCATTTTGATTAATTGCTTGGATTAATTGGTTTGTTTATGATGTTAGGCACTCCATGTTATTCATTTTAGGTAGTGGAGGGAAGGAGAGGTGCTAGGTGAGTGTATGAAGTGATCCAAGTGTCCATTTGCATTAGAGGGGTTGGTTTGTCCCTGGGTTGGGTCATGGTTGACCTAAGGTGATTGGGTCATGTTCACCACCCTCCTTAGTGTCCATGTGGACCACTAAGAGGATGCCAAGTGGCCTTGAGAAAGAATATGACCAAATTTCAAGTGAATTTGGTCATATGATACCCTTTAACCTAGGGGTAAAGTGGTCATTTGGCCTTGATTTTGATTTGGGAAAATTTGAGATGATTAAAAAAAAAGGTTAGGCCAAATTTCAAGTGATTTGGAGTTCATTTTGTTTGAATTGGTTCATCTTGACTATTTAGGTCAAGTTGGGTCAATTTTGGTTAGGTTGACTAATTTGTCAAATTGGGTCAAACTATGGGTTAGGTCAAGTTCAAATGATCATTTGGAGCCTATGGTATCATTGGTTGGGTTTAATTTGATTTATATTTGGTTTTGGTTCATTTGGGTTCATTTAGGTCAAATGGGTCAAGTTGATCAATTTGACCCATTTGACCCCATTGGGTTAGGTCATGGGTTGGTTTATGTTTGGTTGATCATTTGAAATGTATTGCAAGCTTTGGTTTCAATCAATTTTGGTTTGGTTTGATATCAAATTGATTTAACCTTTTAGGTCAAGTTGGGTTCATGGTCAATTGGGCAAGGTTGGGTCTAGTTGGCCAATTGAAGCTTTGGCCAAGTTCAACAAGTGATTTAGAATGAATTTGACCCATTGGTTGCAATCAATTTGGCTTAGATCAAGATTTAATCCATTTTGACTTTTTAGGTCAACTTGGGTCAACTTAGGTCAAGTGGCCAATTAGGCTTGGTTTGGCTCAATTGATGGCTTGGTCAAGTTCAATCATGAGTTATGAATTGGTTTAGATCAATGGTTTCAATCAATTTGGCTTATGGTAGATTTTGGCTAGTTTGAGTTTTATTTGGGCTAAGTGTTGACTTGGTTTGTCCCAATTTGAGTGATTGATTATCCTATGATGATGGTTTCTCTCAATGTGAGGCTTTGATGGGTTTAGTTCAATCCAATTTGGGTTGGATTAGATTTGGCTCAAAAATGTGCTTTAGGACACTTTGGGTCAAGTGAGCCTAAGTGGGTCAATTGGCTTGATCAAGGCTTGATTCAGGTTGGGTTGAACACACCTATGGACTTATGACTGAAATATAAATCCAATTGCAAGTGATTTGGAGTCAAATTGGGTTTTATTTCATTTGATAATTTCAAGTCAAAAGGGTGAACATGGGTTTGACTTGGGTTAGTTTGATTTTAGTTTGATGATTGAAGTTCATGTTTATATTTAGTGGTTGAAGGAATAATTTGAAGAGAAAATTCAAAGGTTTGGATTGATTTGAGAATGATTAAGTTCAAGTCGATTTGAAAGAGATATAGGTTAGATTTAGGTTAGATTTGGACTTGAGTTTTGAATTATTTTTTGGTTATTTAAATTTATATTTCATTTACATTTATGAATATAAATGAGAATATAAATGGATTATGAGAAAATCTTTTGATTTGAATTTGGTTTGATCAAGTTCAATGATTTGGCTTGAAAGTGTATAAGTTGGATTTAGGTTAGATTTGGACTTGAGTTTTGAATTAGTTTTGGTTATTTGAATTTATATTTGATTTATATTTGTAAATATAAATGAGAATATAAATGGGTTATGAGAAAATCTTTTGAATTTGGAGTGATTTGAATTCGGTTTGATCAAGTTCAAGGATTTGACTTGAAAGAGTATAAGTTGGATTTAAGTTAAATTTGGACTTGAGTTTTGAATTAGTTTTGGTTATTTGAATTTCTATTTCATTTATATTTGTGAATATAAATGAGAATATAAATGGGTTATGAGAAAATATTTTGAGTTTGGAGTGATTTGGATTTGATTTGAGCTAAGTTCATAGATGAAATGAAAAGGTTTTGGATTTGATTTAAGATTTGAGAGAATCAATTGAGTTGGAATTGATTTAAGATTGAAGTTGATTTGAATTTGAAGTTGGTTTGAACTTGAAGTTTGACTTGAAAGAAGGAAGTAAGGATTTGGTTCAACCTAAAGGGTAGACAAGTTTTCCTAATATCCCTAAGGCATGATCTATTCCTATGGCTAACTCTTCTAAGTCTCCAAAGTTAGGTTAAATGTTCACCTAATCACTAGAAGTGTCTTAAGACTAAGGAACTCTTAGTGTTTAGAGGAGTCCTTATACCTAGGATGAAGAAGTTGAAAGCTCACTCCAAAAGTGAGGTCAACAAATGACTTAATAGGTGTGGTGTGAGCTGTATGTGTGACCAAGATGATCAATAAGATCACAAACACTAATAGAAATGATCTACTCCCAAACTAGAGGTGTAGAAGGAATCAAGAGCATAGTGCAATGTGACTCTACTTATGTCAAAGACATAAAAGAGTTAAGGAGGAATCCTCTAGGGATTGAGTGTGTGAGCCTTCCATTAGGGAAAAGGTTCAAGTTATCCACCGGGGATAAAAGGTTTGATTTAATTTGTGTCTCGCTCGGGAGAAATTTGATTTGATTTATTGATTTATGATTTGGTGTTCCACTGGGAATAAAAGTGTGAACCCTCTGCTAGGGGAACAAGTTCAAGTTGAATTGAATTGGTTCTACTGGGGGAACTAGAAAGATTTACGTCTCACTGAGGAGAAGCTAATTGATTTGATTGTTTGTTTAATTTAACTCCACTAGGGAGGTTGATTGGATTTGCTTTATTTAATTTGGATCCACCGAGGGAGGTTGGTTTATTTTGTTTCATGTTTGAAATTTTGAATTTTTTTTAGATGAACCGGCCGACGATGGACCGCGAGTATATATTGGTTTGCACTTGAAAGAATCCAAAGGGTAGTCTATCAATCACATAGTAAGACTATCCAATAAAAAGGGTTGCCTTTTGGTATGCAGCAGCTATACTAGGAAGAAAGCATAGTAGACTTATATCCTCCAAAGTAGGGATTGATCGATCAAGGCAAGATTGAACCCAACCTTAGGGACTATTGAGTGAATGCCACTGGGGACTTAAATTAGCTCAAATAGTCAAAATTAGTTTCATTTTAGTTATATTTGAGGATCTTAGTTTGTGATGGACCAGTAGGGGATGTGTTGGCCTTGGCCTACTGATTTACCAATCCAAAGAGAGTAGCTTCCCGACCGAGGGGAGAACTATCCAAACAAAGGGGTGCCTTTCAGTTTGCAGTGGTTAATTCAAGGAAGAAAGCACAGTGACTCACATCTTTCCTGAATAAAAGAACACTAGGGTGACACATTAGCAAGGTAACATGTCAACCTGACCTAGGGCTGCCCATCAATTTATGATAATCATGCTAGAAAGAATGCACAGTTGACTTACATCTTCCAAGGTGAAATGACTATCGGGCAACTTATTGATTTATTATTTGGTGTTCCACTGGGAATAAAAGTGTGAACCTCCTAGGAGTTTCAAGTAATCAAATTTGGTTCCACTGGGAACGGAAAGATTCATCTCAGAGAGAAGACATTGTTTAATTTAACTCCATTAGGGAGGTTGATTGGATTTGTTTTGTTTGATTTGGATCCACCGAGGGAGGTTGGTTTATTTTGTTTCATGTTTGAAATTTTGAATTTTTTTAGATAACCGCCGAGGCGATGGACCAGATATGTTGGTTTGGTCTACATTTACCCAAAGGGGTAGTCTACCAATCACATAGTAAGACTATCCAACAAAAGGGGTTGCCTTTTGGTATGCAGCAGCTATACTAGAAGAAAATATAGTAGACTTATATCCTCCAAAGTAAGGATCGAGGGTGATCAGTTGGCAAGGCAACAGATTGAACCCAACCTTAGGCTGACTATTGAGTGAATTCCACTGGGGGACTTAAATTAGCTCAAAGATAGTCAAAATTAGTTTCATTTTTAGTTATATTTGAGGGATCCCATTAGTTTGTGATGGACTGCATTGAGTAGGGGTCGTGTTGGCCTTGGCCTACTTCAGATTTACCAATCCAAAGAGGGTAGCTTCCCGACCGAGGGGAGAACTATCCAATCAAAGAGGTGCCTTTCAGTTTGCAGTGATTAATTCAAGGAAGAAAGCACAGGGACTTATTGATTTATTATTATCGATTTGCGACAATCATGCTAAAAAGAATGCACAGTTGACTTACATCTTTCAAAGTGAAATGACTATCGGGGCAACTTGTTTGTGGCAAAATATATTGAACTTCACCTAAGGGCTGATGAAAGAGTACGGGACTTATCTCAACTCAAGTGTAGTCAAAATTCTATAGGAGTTCTGGACACGCCTAAAGATATGATGCCTGCTTGGGAAAAGGGCCGGGGATTGAATTCCTAATCCACAAGCGAATAGATTTGTTTGTTTGTTTAGTTTGTTTATCATGGACCCTGTTGGTTTGTGAGGGATCATATTGAGAAGGAACTCATATCAGCCTAGACCTATCTCAAATTTATTGAACCAAGGGAGAATTTGTGCATCTACTAAACAAATTCTTCAACCACAGGGGTGGTTACTAGGAAAGGGGGATTGTCTAATCCAAGAGTAACTTGGATAGTGTCTAAATGGGGTCGCAAAGGACATGATCCAAGTAGAGTGCTCACAGGGAAAGGAGCCATTAAGGGCTTTATCCAAAACCCTAAAGAATATAATATCTATAGATATTTAGTATCCAACTCAAGGAGAAAGCGTGGGGACTCACATCTACCAAAGAGTGGTGTATCCACTGGGTGAGTCACGGTTAGCATAGTGAACATCAACTAACCTAAAGTGCCCATCAATTTGCAACAATCAACCTAGAAAGAAAGCATCGGGGACTCCTCTATTGTGAAATTGAGGTAGATATTCTTGATAGTGCTATCCGACCTAGGCGACTACTGAGTGAATGCCACTGGGGGACTTATATCAACTCAAGAGTATTCAAGAGAAAAGGAGCCACTGGGGAACTTATCCTAAACCTCAGATATATTTGATCTAGTCTATACATGATGGCTACTTCAAGAAGAAAGCGTGTAGGCTTACATCCTCTTAAATGAAGTCAACATGAGGTAGCTTACTGGCTGCGCAGTGAGGCCTACCAATCTAACAAGGTGCTTGTTTATTTTGTAATGATCAAGTTAGAAGAAAGCGTGGGGACTCACATCCACTAAACAAATGACCACTAGGGTGACATACTAGCAAGGTAGAATGTTAGCCCGACCTAGAGCAGCTAATGAGTGAGTACCACAGGGGGCTTTCTCCCACATCAAAATTGCCCGAGATAAAAGATATATGTTTATTTTTGTGTTAGTATTTGTGTTTGTATTTAAAAGAGAATAGGATGCCTCTTCGGTTCTCTTATACATATCCTAAAAAATGCTTTAAGAGTTGATGAAATGGTGCCACGAATGGTTTGTGATTCCACCAAGAAAGGATTCTGCTTGGGTTCTCTTGCACCTAACTTAGTTATGCTAGTCAAAATATGATGCCTCTTGGGTTCCCTCACACCTATTCTAGTAGCATTGGGGAATCGAGTTTGATTTGTATTTGTGTTGTGAAAGAGGGATAGATGCCTCTCGGCTTCTCTTATACCAATCCTAAAACATGTCATGGCGGATTCACAAATAAGCAAACAATGCTTCGAAAGAAGAGAGTATCTTGATGAATTGGAATGAAATTTTTGATGATAATTATTTTGAAACATGATTTTCTGGTTAGTATTTCTTCAAATGGATCCCATTAACTAGAAACATCAGGTGTTCCTCTTTACAATCAATAAGTTGATAAGATCCTCCTTGGCAGGCCTTCTCTTTGATAAAAGGGCCTTCCCAAGTGAGTTCAAAGTTGCCTCCCATCTTTCAACAGGCAACAATTGGTCTCCTTAGAACTAGAACAAGCTCTCCTACTTAAAAAGTTTTAGGGCAGACCAGCTTGTTGTGAGCTTGAATCATCTTGGCTTTGTATAACTCGAGGTTCTAGCATAGCCGTAGGCATCTCTCCTCTAAACCTTCGAGCTCTTCTATCCAACTTCATTCTCAGAGTGATTTTACTACCCATTTCCATCCTTAATGATGGGAGTTGAACTTCTAATGCTAGAATGACATCGGACCCATACACTAAGGAGAATGGGGTAGATTGAGTTGGAGTTCTGTATGTGGTGCGGTATGCCCACAAAGCTTCTACTAGCTGTTCGTGCCACTAACACTTATTATCATCGAGTGTCTTCTTTAGTATATAGATGAGAGTTTTCTTGAATGCTTCTGCTTAGCCATTTGCCTTAAGGTAGTAGATAGTGGAGTATCTCAAATCTATACTGTCTCCTGGCAAAGCTGTTGATCTTGGTGCTTTTGAATACATTACCATTATCAGATATAATTTATCGAGGCACCCCGAACCTATATACGATATGGTTTCTAAAAAATTGGAGCAACTCGCATGACCTCTCGGTGGGATTGCCGCCACTTGAAAAGTAGTGGCGTATAATGAACCCATGACCCTTGAAGAAGAGAATCAATGGACCCACTATGTCGGTACCCCAACACTCAAATGAGGCCAATGTAGAATGTTGGGTGGTTATTGTAGGACCACACCATGTACTTGACATTGGTGGCATCTCCTAGCTATATTCATGCAGTAATCATCGAAGGCCAGTAGTATCCTAGTCTCTTAATCTTTGCTTTCATTTTGGACCAGATTGATGCGCTCCTCATAGACTAAATGTACCTCATTCACGATGTTACAGGCTTGTGTTTGTCTAAATAGTGTAACCACATTTGATTAAAAGACCTTAGTACAAGGTGTCATCCATGAGAGCATAGGAGAGAGTTCTTTGCTTCATCTGATGGGCTTGTGATTTATCTTGAGGTAGTTTGCCTGTGTTCAAGTAATCTATGAATGGTTTCCTCCAATCCAGCTCCTTGTCTTTATTGGCAATGGTAACCTTCCTTTCAAAAGAAAGTCTCTCTACGAGTTCAACGTCAATAAGGGATATGACTTATCTATTTTAGACCCTTATTGGAATGGACTCATCTTCCAAACATGCCAATTCCTTGGCAAGTTTGGCCAAAGCATCTGCTACTACATTCTCTCCTCGAGGAACCATGTAGATGGTGACCTTAGTGATTTGGGCCAACAGCTTCATGGTATACTCATGGTAGTGACGAAGCTTTGGTTTTAGAACCTTATAAAATCTAGCAATATGGTTGATAACCAGCTGAGAATCCCCATAAATGTTAATGCTTTTAACACACACTATAATAGCTAACTCGAGACTGGAAATCAAAGCCTCATACTCAGCTTCATTGTTAGTGCATGGATTGGAGAGATAGTATGAGAATCTCATCACATCGCGGTCTAGAGTTAAGAGAACTATTCCTACCCCCGCCTTTCCTGGAAGAGTGGATTATGGTTCTTCTCCTTTGTGAAAGGAAGCCGCACCATCAAAATACATCTCCCAATGATAATTGTCAACCTCCCCTAAGTTCATGATTTGTTCATCGGGGAGATCATCACTAAGCAAGGAATCAATAAGAAGTGGGTGTGATGCTAAGAAATATGGTAGTGCTTCTCCTTTCACCGCACGGAGGGGTACGAATATGATATCAAACTGTAAGAGAATCATAGACCAACATGCCAAATGTATGGATAACATCGACTGTGTCATGAGATACTGCTATGGATTGATTCTTGAAATCAAGTTCACCTTATAAGAAAGCATATAGTGTCATAGCTTTTGGGATGCAAAGATTAAAGCTAGGCAATGTTTCTCAATAGGTGGGTAGCTTCAACAGGGATCAGATAATGGCTGAGGTAGTAGAGAGCGTCCTCCTTCCCTTCATCATTGATTTGAGCCAACAAAGTGCCAAGGGAGTCATCCAATGTAATAGTGTAGAGGATAAGTGGCCTGCCGAGGATAGGGATGCTAGAACTGATGGCTTCACCAAATACTACTTGATGTCTTCAAAAGCATGCTGACACTTGTCATCCCACTTGAACTTGGTGTCCTTTTGACAAGTGTTGAAGATGGCTTGCATCTTTCCAATAGATTAGAGATAAAGTGTCTTAGATATGCCATCCGCCCTTGGAAAAATCTGAGTTGAGTTAAACTTTCAGGGGGTGTCATTTCTAAGATAGCTTTGATCTTTTTTGGATCTATCTCTATTCTCTGGTGTCGAACAACAAACCCAAGGAACTTCTCTAAAGCTAATCTAAATGCACACTTCAGGAGGTTCATTTTGAGGTTAAATTATCTTAATCGTTCGAAAAATACTCTCAAGTCAAAGAGATGGTCTTCCTTTTCTTTGATTTTCACTACTAGATCATCAACATATCATTCAACTTGATGAATGAGTTTATTGATGATCTGAGTCATGGTCCGCTGGTATGTAGCACTGACATTTTTAAGGCTAAAAGGCATGACCTATAATAATATATTCTGATCAGGGTTCGAAAAGTAGTGTTTCTTTCATCTTTGGGGGCCATCTTAATTTGGTTGTAGCTAGATGACCCATCTATTAAAGAGAATACTGCATGAGATGAGGCAATGTCCTTCATTAATTATGGTATAGGAAGTGAAAATTCATCCTCAGGACATGCATTATTTAAGTCCCCGAAATTGATGCATATGCGAATTTGACCATTCTTTTTCTTAACCGCATGACACCGCTAACTAGGTATTTTCTTCTTAAAAACCAAGCATCGATCAGTTTCTTGACTTCAGAAATGACCTGTTGTTCGATTTCTAATTGCATGCATCTAGGAGCTTGCTTGATAGGGTTAGCGTTAGGGTATATTGCTAGTTTATGGATTGCTACATGAGGAGATAATTTAGGCATCTCTTCATACATCCATTCAAAGTAGTCCTTAAATTCAATCAATAGCCTAACTAAGTCATTAGTTTCTTCTTCATTCAATAAGGAATTGATGTATGTCGGGCGTGGATCTTCTTCTGTCTTGAGGTTGATTTCTTTGAGCTTGTCGATAATTGAATGGATTTCCTCTTCAAATTCTGGAGGTACATCTTTGATTTGTAGATTGTTAGGATCATCTGAAGTTTCTAAACACACCTCCTCATAAGAGTTAGTATGGTTTGAGAAGAACCTATCAGACTCTAAATGATTGGTGACAAGTAAGCAGTAATCATCATCATCGACTAGATCTACTATATCAAATCTTAGTCCTGGTCTTGATTGTGCATCCATACCTTTATTGTTCCACAGCTTCTCAAAATACTCTGACTTGTGCTTGGACCACGTATAAGGAATCAAATATTTCTTTGCAAGATTATGAACACAAGGCGAGTAACAATCAAAAAGTAATTCCATTTAATCTTTATATGAATTATCCTCAAGTTATACATCATCTTCTGGACTTGAGAATGATGATCCCAATAGGAATCTCTTTAGCTTGACATTTATGGAAGACCTAGGGGCCTCCTTAACTACTAAACCTTCAACTTTTTGAGAAGAAAGTGAGGTTAGAGCTAAAGTTCCTAACTACTGCCTAATAGTTTTACATAAACCTGATTTGAATACATTTGTGCTTTGCTTGGAGGCCTGGTCTTCATCACTGCCTCGAGTGTCACCTCCAATGAAACCCACTGAGAGGGTTATGCTAATCACAAGACTTGTCCTCAGTGGATTCCAAGTCTATGTGAATAGCAGAGTACTCTGTGAACTGAACATCCCCCCGGGGTGCCAACAAGGGGTCTTCCACCGAATTTTCTTTGCCTCCTCTGGTGGAGGTCGAGTCATCCTACCCATATGTCCATATGGTGGAACAGGGTGGAATGTAACATGCGGCTCTACCTCTTCCTTTGGTCCCTTTTCTCGCTCACTTGTACTTTCCTTTTTCTTTTTTCCTTTCTTTTTCTATTTCTTTTTCTTCCTCTTCTTTTTCTTTTGTATTTGAATTTTGACCAAGTTTGAAAGAAAAAGAATTTTGATTCTGAGGAAGATAGTAGGTTGCATCCTCATATATATTGACCTCTCTAACTGAAAATGGCTTTTCATCTCCTTTGACATAGTATTCGATTCCATCTCTTCGAAACTTGATGCACTGATGAAGGGAGGATGGAATTATCTTATTATGGTGTATCCAAGGCCTACCAAGCAAAGCAGTAAATGATGTATTTGAATCAATTATTTAGAACTTAGCTTCAGTCTTCCAGGCACCTATTTCCAAAGGTAACACTAGGGAGCCTAAAGCCCTCTCGCCTATTCATTGAATCCTCTCAACATCATCCGATCTCCTTAGAGTGCAGAGATGTCAATCTTTAAATAGACAAGGTCTTTAGACTTATAATGTTCACTGATGCACTTGGATCAACTAAAATGCTAGAAAGTCTAAATCTACCCATATCCATTATGATGGGGATGGTTGTGCTCCATGTCCCCTAGAAGAAGGTGTTCATCTGTGAATGTGGCTCCCTGAGCTTCTCTTGAATAATGTGCCTCCTCTCCAATAGAGGTCAGCTGAGCTAAGCATATCTCTGGATCAAGAAGAGTCATGATTAATGATTCCCTCATCTCTTTGGATAAGATAATTGAATCATATATGCTTAATTTGGCTGGCAACATTCTTAGGTGAGCGAGAACATTATAATCAACTCTAGGCTAATCCTCCACAAGCATATCCATAGGTGGAGCATCCTATGGAGGGGCTTCTTGCTCGTCAGTATATTTTCCCTTATCTTGAGGTGCCACCCTAGGAGGTAGAACCTTGCCGCTATGTAGGTTAACTTCGGTGATCTCTTGTGGCAGTTTAGTGGAAGATTCTACCGCTCTCACATATAGCTTCTATAGGCCCCTCAAAATTAGATGATTCCAAGTCTATCTCAAAAGGAAACCCATATTTTGAGAAGGAAAGTCCATCTCAATCGAAAGAGGATGATCGAGTTTTATAATTATTTAGACTTGAAGAGTTTTAAAAGAGTGAAGTCGACAACCCATCGGCGACATGATGTAATTCAAACTAGCTTTATTCCTCGATTTCTTAGATTTAGAAGGAGGTATATAGTAAAAATCTAGTAAAGAAAGTGGGGTGAGGGATTTGATGTCCTCATCCATCGATATAAGATGTCTACTAGAAGAAGAGCTAGCTGAAGTAGAAGTATCGACTAAAGTAGTAGCTGCAATGGTGGAATGGAGGCTGGGCTTGGTCGATGGTTATGCTACTTGGTTATCCTAGGCTAGTATGGGCTGCTACTGCTGCTACGAGCTCCCACTTTCCTTAAGTTGTCTTTGTCAACTTGTGAACCTTCATTAATGTTGGAGGTTCGAGCTACCTCAGGCACATACAAGGAAAATTTCTTGATTTTTTGAAAAAATCTTATTAACGGTTCAAGTTAGAGAGATATCCCAACCTTCTTTTATTTTGAGAGGATCACATGTATCTCTAAGGATTACCCTAACAGAACTAGATGGTTGTTCCACTAGATATTCCTTAGGGATAACTATGAGACTTGTAGCTATGCTCAAGCCGTCCTTGAATGCAATCCTCCAAAACATGGCCTAACATGATGAAGAAAAAAGTTAGGATCATTACTCTGCCCACTTCTTCCCGATTCTAGGCTTGTAGCTAAAAAAAATCGTTCTTTAAGAGATTCTTAAAGATTTTCGACTACCTCCTCTTAAATGAATAAGATTATTTAGTTTATCCAAAAGAGTTGGTGGATGATAGGCGGAATGTGTACCACTGAGAATATATGAGGAGGAGGCTGAAGGCCATGGAGGCTCCGTGGTGATGGCCTGGTGGTAAAGGAGGTGGAAGTGATGGTGTGGAGCAGGTCTCTCATCTCTATTTGGTGCTGTTTCCTTGTCCAATGCTACTGCTCTAGCTTCTTTTCATAGGCTTTCTATGGCTTTGGCTTTATGACTGATCTTAAAAATGCAACTGTTTGGCCTCTCTTTGAAGACTAGCTTCCTTGTTTATTAACTTCTCAAATGTCTTGATGATGAAACCTTTGAGCATGAAGGCGGCCAGACCATGAATATTTTTTAGTAAAATTTCAATAGCATGCTATTCAGACAGCTACGGTTCATATTTCATACTCAAATTGCACCATCTAAGAATATAATCAATGAAGGATTAACCAGGGTGTTGTTATACTATAACGAGATCGCCCACAATTATCCTTTGCTAAACTCTAGCAAACCTCTTAATAAAGAGTTGCTCTAACTCAGTAAAAGTCTTCACTGAACTATTGGAGAGTTCAACATACCAATCAAAGGCTAAACTAATAAAAAAAGATAGAACAAGCATCACCGCCACCAAAGATTGCACAATTGGCTAAAAGGCATGAGTTCCTACTACCATCAAAACTCTTGAAAGAAGGAGGCACAAAACCCTTAGGATATTGTATAACATCGAATTCCTCTGGGTAGGGTCTACCCTTTAGAATCGATGAACCACCTCGGGCTTGTGCCAGTGTTTCTATCACTTGTTGTTCAACCATGAGTTTAATATATTTTTCTTGTATGGAGGTACTGTCTATTACCTTACTATAGCTTTGTCGCTCTACCTGGAGGAGAACTCTTAGTTGATCCAAGACATGCAGAACAACTTCAGTGTCTCCATAATAGTAGGATGCTCAGGGCTTGATTCTAAAGTGCCAAAACTACCACTAGAAAATCTTCAAGCCTCTTTCCCATCTTGTCAATTTGTTCATCCTTATGTTCGAGTTGTTGAGGGAGGTGTTGGGTTGACTAAGCCGTATTGTCCTGTTCAGCAACACCTTCCAAACTCTATTGATCCTGAAGGAGGGAACCCCTAGTATCAACCATATGCACATCTACTAAATCTTCCAACAAATCATCTTCATTGGGATCAAAGCTAACCTTTTCTTTCTCTAGGTCAAACCAATCATACCCTAAGATTTCCATCTTCTCAACGAGATACTATGCTACGATATCATTTAGGGAGCGATCCAACTATGTAGGCACAAATGATCATGGTTGACAGGTGGTGGGATCATGTTCATGAACAAAGATACATCTGACCTCCCTACTAATGGAGAGCTAACCCTGTGAGGGATTCACTCACTAGAGGATACATGCTCATGGCTGTCACCTGATTTGGGTGGAGTGCTACTCATGGGAGGATTTATGGCCATAGGGATAATGGAACTGTCTCCTTCTCCCTCTGCTATTGCTATCTCCATGATCTACTAAGGTGGTGGTAGTGATGGCATGACTACGATGCTACGAGGTCACTTCATCTTCACCGAATCAAGTAGGAGGTCGTAAGAGAGCTCACCTCACTGATGGTGTAGATGAAATGGGATCCATGCCATCACCGGGGGCTTTTCTCTCCTGATGCTACCTCATAGCTTTATGGAACTGCGTGGAAGATGGAACTTACATGGTGATGGACGGGAGTGGAGTGGTGTGATGGAGGCATAACCGATCTCTCTGCAAGAGAGCTCTCCTCATATTATCACCCACTATGAGGATAACCGATTGTAAATCAAATTAGGCCCCATATTCTAACCATCTGTAAGCCCCACCAACTAAGTGTAGAACTATCCTCTGGCTAGCATAGGAGCTCCTCCTATCTTTGGTAGGTGCCTCATACTGAACTGCAGGTGGAGGTGGCACTGTGATCCTCCTAACATCTTCCTCCCCATCAGATCTGGTGAGAGGATGAAACTTGTTTTGTGTAATCAGAGGATAAACTACCATGGGTGACTCCTCTACTACAACCTAAAAGAATGCCTCCATCTCCTTGGTTATGTGCACATGATGTTGCTTGATCTTGCAGCATCTGCTCTGGTGCTGAGTTCTGCTGGGAGGAGCAGGATGAGAACTAGACCTATCTCAAATGTAGGGGAGACTATCCCTTAAGCCAGGGTAGCCTTCCCCTTGGAAGAATCCAGTGAGTGGGTACTAGCCAGTGCTGGGATAGTGATGGGAACAACTGATTGAACTGTCACTATAGCTGCAACTGCTATGGGAACTTCCACCACCTTCCTCTTAAGTGAGGGAAACTCAGAGTCTAAAGGCATCTCAATATGGATGATTGGCTTCACGTCACCACACTCCTACTAACGGTTGTGAGGGTTGCCCCCTCACAAGTGATCCTGGCCCCCTTGAATCCTCGGTCAAAGTGTATCAAATGAAAGTCAGTTTGAGGGAGGCTGGCCCGATCCAAGGCCAAATCCAACCCAAAGGGGAAAGTGAAGACATACTTCTGGGCATCCATTTGAAATGAACTAAACTGAAAAATTGACTGAAAATGAGTTGAAATTATGCTATTTTTAAAAATAAACCCAAATCAAATTTTTTGTCTTAATTTATTTTAAAATTTGAACCCACACTTAACAATTTGAATATGTTAAGTAGGGCTCTTTAAATTTAGGAGAGAGATTTTGAATTTAGAATTGGAGAAGAGATTTTGAATTTAGAATCCATTTTCAACAAATTTGTGTATGTTGAAAATATGTTCTAATATTTTGAAGAAATTGTTGATGCTTCCATTGGTTCATATTTGAATTTGATTTTTTATGTTTGGGGACCCTTTATTTAACAAATTTGAGTATGTTAAATAGAGGGTCAATTGATTTTGTTTGGGATTATTCATTTAGCAAATTTGGGTATGCTAAATGAGTTTGAAAATAACTTTCTTTATTTGCTTGTTTGCCCATGATGTGAATCATGTGTGAATTTAGAAATGGAATCGTTACTTAGCAAATTTGTGTGTGCTAAATAAAGTCCAAATATTTTTTATTTTGAAAAGAGGATATTTACTTAACAAATTTGGGTATGCTAAAATAAAGAATCCAAATGTGTTTGATTTTTGTGATTTTGAAAAGAGGATCTTTACTTAGCAAATTTGGGTATGCTAAATAAAGAATTCAAATGTGTTTGCTTTTTGTGATTTTAAAAAGAGGATCTTTACTTAGCAAATTTGGGCATGCTAAATAAAGAATCCAAATGTGTTTGATTTTTATGATTTTAAAAAGAGGATCTTTACTTAACAAATTTGGGTATGCTAAAATAAAGAATCCAAATGTGTTTGTGTTTGATTTTTATGATTTTGAAAAGATGATCATTACTTAGCAAATTTGGGTATCCTAAATAAAGAATCCAAATGTGTTTGATTTTTATGATTTTGAAAAGAGGATCTTTACTTAGCAAATTTGGGTAAGCTAAATAAAGAATCCAAATGTTTTGATTTTTTGTGATTTTAAAAAGAGGATCTTTACTTAGCAAATTTGGGTATGCTAAACTAAGGAATCCAAATGTGTTTGATTTTTGTGATTTTGAAAAGAGGAACTTTACTTAGGAAATTTGGGTATGCTAAAATAAAGAATCTAAATGTGTTTGATTTTTATGATTTTAAAAAGAGGATCTTTACTTAGCAAATTTGGGTATGCTAAATAAAGAATCCAAATATGTTTGATTTTTATGATTTTGAAAAGAGGAACTTTACTTAGGAAATTTTGTATGCTAAATAAAGAATCCAAATGTGATTTGATTTTTTGTGCTTTTGAAAAGAGGATCTTTACTTAGCAAATTTGGGTATGCTAAATAAAGAATCCAAATGTGTTTTGATTTTTTTTTTTAATTTTCAAAAGAGAATTTTTACTTATCAAATTTGGGTATGCTAAATAAAGAATCCAAATGTGATTTGATTTTTTATTTTATTTTGAAAAGAGGATCTTTACTTAACAAATTTGTGTATGCTAAATAAAAATACAAATGTGTTTGATTTTTGTGTTTTTATTTTGTGTTATTTTTGAAAGGAGGGATTTCTATTTAGCAAGCAAGGTTTGTTAAATGGAATTCAATTTTTTTTTTCAATTTTCTTTTGAAAAATGAGACTCTCATTTGACAAATTTGGGTATGTCAAATGGAATTCCAATGTGTTTTCATTTTCATTATTTTTGTGAAGGAGATTTTCATTTAACAAATTTGGGTTTGTAAAATGGAAGTCAATCATGTTTTATTTTTCAAAGATGAAATTTTTTGTGTGTGATTGTTGCTTTTTGAAAAGAAGAGAATTCCAACTTAACACATGTGGAATGTGTTGAGTGGAATTTCAAATGGTGTAATTTTATTTGAAAATAAAACCTCCATCCAACATATTTGGATATATTGAATGAAGAGGCTTATTTTCAAGTTTGTTTTTTTTTAAAGAAAGAAATTCAACTTTAACATCTGTGAAATATGTTTGAAATGGGATTTCAATGTTATGATATGATTCTATTTGAAATTGAAATCTTCATTCAATAACTTTGGGTATATTGAATGAGGGTGTTCATTTTCAAATATGTGCTTTTTGAAAAGATGATTTTTTTATTTTGTTAGAAA
This sequence comes from Cymbidium sinense, assembly GCA_021442155.1. Taxonomy (NCBI): domain Eukaryota; kingdom Viridiplantae; phylum Streptophyta; class Magnoliopsida; order Asparagales; family Orchidaceae; genus Cymbidium; species Cymbidium sinense. The sequence continues at coordinate 33,647,792 of CM038215.1, forward strand.
TAAAATCTTCATTCAATAAATTTGGGTATATTGAATGAGGATGTACATATATGCTTTTTGAAAGATGATTTTTTTATTTTGTTTAGAAATGAAATCTTATTCAATACATTTGGGTATATTGAATGAGGATATTCATTTGTGCTTTTTGAAAGATGATTTTGATTTTATTTGAAAATGAAATCTTCATTCAATAAATCTTGGTATATTGAATGAGGATGTACATATGTGCTTTTTGAAAGATGATTTTTTTTAACTTTGATTTTTGAAAAGATCCTACATGTAACAATTTTGAAAATTATTAGATGAGGTTGAGTTATAAAAGTTTTGTGTAAGTATTTTATTATGTGAGATTTTTGAAAAAGTACTTTTTGGAAAGTGATGTTTTCATAAAGGATTTATTTTTCTTTATTTTTGGAATGAACCTTTCCTTACCATATAAATGGTAAGGAGGTTTCAATAAGGTTTTTAGTAATCTCTTATTATTAAGTTTTATTTTACCTATTGGGGAACCCAATAGGGGTTTTAAGACTTACAAGGAATGAGGTCCTAAAACCTAAAAGATATTGGCTAGCTTAGTTTAAGAATGAAATAAACTAAGTGCCAATGGAAAAGAAGGATAGTCTCAGACTCATATGAAATACAAATTCACTATCGATACTTGGAGACAATGATCATTTACCAAAGATGGAGAGAAGAACCATCCCCAGCAGAGTCGTTAGAAAAATCTGTGATGTTTTTTAATTTCTCAAACTCTTTGGGAATTTGAAAAATAAAATTATTTTGTATATGTTGGGACACATGTAGATTTGCAGATGTACTTATTAGGTGATCGGGTGTGATATTGAGGAATGATGTACTATCTAGAGAATCAAAAGTCACCATCCTACAAAGGACCTAATCACCTAATAAAGACTCTAAAGATAATGGGTCTTCAAATATACCACAGATCTTTTCCCTACTTTACATGGAAAAGTAAAATATGATTTATTTTAAATTGAGTTTGTTAAGTTCCTATGGAGGCAATCCCCCATAGTTAATTATATTTTAAGAAACAAGATTCTTTAAGAATACTCTCGATTAAGGTAAATGATCATTTTCTCCAAAGATTTCAAAGATAGGACTATCAATAAATTAGTTATTTTTAGAAAATCAAGTGGGATTGATCAAAAGGAGGGAGTTATTATCGAAGCCAAAAGGAGATGAGTAGGGATGCTCATGATACTAGAAAACCTAATAAGCATCCCAAACTATCATGTGGTTGGGCTTTAAATTTTTGAAATTTGAAGAGGATTATATGTTTGAGTTGAATTTTTATTAGAAATCAAGGGCTCACAATTCCACAATACAAGATTATGAAATTCCTAAGAGGTGAAGATTTATGCTTGTAGCCCACAAAGGAAAACAACAATCTCGAATCCTAAATCTAGGGAGCTTTGGCGAGGGCCAAAGCATGACCTAAATCTAAGGTAAAAATGGGTATATGATAAGAGAGGATAAACCACCCAACTGTGAACTTACAATCCTAGGGGTGGCCGCCAACTAACTCCTCCAACAATTTTAAATACATGTAGAAAGTGTTATGCTTTGCAAGATAGCTAGGTTGTTGTTTATTTAGATAGGAGACTAAGTCCTTAAACTCACTTCCTAAGAGACTAGATCATGAAGGGCATGAACTCATGACTTAATCTAATGCAAATTTTGTTAAATTTATTTTTATTTTTGGACATTTTGATTTGACATGGGCTATGAGATTTCATATGCTTAATGAATGAGAAGATTGATTATGGGCCAAAATTAGAGAGAAGGAGGTGTGTTTCCACTATGGCTCTCAAAGGTCAAGCCATTTTCTCTAGTAAAGGTGGAAGCCTCCATTAGCAAGAATGAAGCAATATATTTTATGCATGATGTGAGACATACAATATCCAGCTAAAGAGTTGCTAAATATTTTATTATCTTGATTTATGTCTAGGCTTTAGGTGAGGTTATGAGTTATTTAATTTAATTTTGAGTTGATTAATTGGATAGAAAATTTATTTTTCCCTAATAGCCTAATCGCATCTAGGCCATTCATTAAAGCAATGAAGAAACTTGGAAGATCATGTCATCCTAATTGCACAATCATAAACAAAACATCAATCAATTTATAAAATTAGCACAAAAGAATAAGAGGCCAATGTGGTCTGGCTCCATCGCACAAACCTGAAAAGAAAAATGGGTAACAAATGAATAATTACAATTAAAAGAAATTCATGTTATGGGGGTCTTCATTATTCATTATTCATTTCTTTTTTTATTCACTTCTTTCCTCCTTTTGATTAGACTTGACATGTGGTTTGCTCCAAGGCTTCATATGGTACAAAAGACATGGTCTTATGACCAATGTTCACCTTAATTCCCCATAACATTCATTCCAAATTTCAATTGTAAAATTTACATCAAAATGGGAAAGATAAATCTAACTAAACCTGCAAAATAAAGATTAGCTAAACATACCACACAACCCAAGCAGTTATATGAATAATTTGGACTTAACACCCCACACATGGGTAACCAAGTCCACCTGTCCTAGTTTGGATCATGCTTATGGGTATAAGCAACTACATAGTAAAAGCATTTATATTTTTATTATAGCACCCCTTAAGCACAATCCCCTACTGAAGACATGGTTAGACTAAGATCGTCCTATCATCGAGTCTATGCACATGCACCCTAACATCCAGTTTAAAAACATTACATCACAAAATAAAATCAGGTATCAAACCTTGCACTGCCCTAACATAGAGCTAGAAATGGTGACTTAGCCTAATGTGTGTGCCATTTAAGGCTTGTGTGGCATGTCTTAGCTAGGCTTTAAGGTTAAAATTTTCTAGGTGTGAAGGATTCAACTTAGAGGGTGATTTTATTTTAAGTGATTTAGTTGATTTGTCAATTGTATTTGATGATTTGATTTGGTTTGAATGAACCTACATTTAGTTACTAAATGTTGTGAAGAGAGAAAAGAGAAGAGAACTTCTCTTTCATCCCTACCTTAAGTAATTTCTAAGGTAGATTCATTAATGATTTTTCTTTAGTGTGTTTTATTATGTGTTTTAATTAACCCTAAGTTTATATTTGCTCTAAATAAACCTATTTAATAAGAAAGGCATCTTAAGATTAATTAAGGTGAATTACTATCACATAACACATAGCTATTTATTTCTTTTTACCATCCATACCATGCATATAAATTGTCCAAAACATATCTATACATGCAATGCAAATTTTAGCACATCTTATTGATAAATGCAAAGAGATGTTGTTTAAGAAAATTTGAATATTCCATGAATGCATGTTTTTATTATGTAAGAAAGGGGGATTTCTTATCCATTAACAAAATGCACATTCTCATGTATAAAAGACATAAGAGTATGATGTCATTATTTTCTACACCAGGGGTGTAAGGTACAAGACTAATTTGGGGCTACTTAAAACCTCACAACTTCGAGATTTCTAGACTAATAAACCACTTTTATTAAATACATGTTAATGTACAAAAGGAAAAAAATGAATGAAGAATCATGCAAAAGATTTTGTGTTTGATTTGGTTGTGTAATTTATATGTGTAAATGTGAAGATCCTTCTTAAGTCATAACATAGAGGTACATAGGAATAGATTTAAGCAAGTGTTATGTTCTTTTCAAATGAACTATACACTTTGCAAATCCTATTCAAATCCATGTTAAGAGAAGAGAAGAAAATAACACAAAACACATCTTATGCTATAATCACATGCAAGCTTATATGTACTTATAAGTAGCATCACTTCATTTTTAATCTTTGATTTATAAGTTTTGAAAATAATTTTTGGTTTAATAGTGATAATAGCCATTCATATTCTTACTTTAGCCAAAACATCCAATTTGACATAAAGGAAAATTTTATTTAATTGATTTTTCAAAAGATATGAATGCATGATTTCATAAGGCAAATGACATTTAACATGCTTGGAAAGAGATAAAAGGAATGTAAGCATATGACTTCATCCATCCTAATTAATTCCTAAATATAATCCTATGAAATAAGATAATTTAAAGTGAATCAAAATTCTTTAAGGAGATTTTTCTTTTTTGAATTTGATTTGACTTAGGAAATGTTAAGAGAGTTTGTTGGTCCTAACCCATTTTCCCTTTATGTGAATTGGTTTAGCTTAATTTTTAGAACAATTAGGTTTATTTTATGTTTTATTTAAGTTTAAGTGTAAATTAAGTCCATTAATTACCCCTTACCTATACCACTTTAACATACTTAAATAAGTAATTGTGAGCCAACATATGATATGCAACCACGTGAAATTTAAATCAGCAATGCACTTAAGCAATAAAGGGGCCTAATGCAATTGGCTCACAATTATCAATTAATTTAGCTAAAGAATTTAATTAAGTATTTTCATAACCTTCCCACACATATGAGTTGGATATGATTTTCTCAAACTTACCTTAGGCTTTTGAACACCTAAGGATCTATTGAGCAAGAGATTGATTAATTCCAGATTGGTTTTGAAATTTTGATTATACTAATTAAGTATATCATTAGTGGATTAATCATTAATTATATTTGGATTAAGAAAGAAAGGGGGTTTAGGGAATAACTTAAGAAAAATATCCCAAACCCATTCCATAAACCTCCATCCTTACTTAAACAATGTTTAATTATCTTAATTAAGAGATTAAATCAATGTTCATATACTTAATTACTTTAATTACATTAATTGGTGATTAGGGGTTCATGAATTAATTTCCTTAATTAACTCATTAATAAATTCCAAAAAAATTAAGGATGGAAGAAGTCCTCCTCCTAAACATGTCTGAGAAATTCAGAATTAATTAATTAAGTAATTATGGAGTAATTAAGATGATTAAATTTTTAATTAAACCCTAATTAAGGAAAATTCACTATTTAAAATCAATTAAAAATAATTTTATTGGATGACCCTCTTAAATACATTTAAAATGAGCCCTAATTTAACTATGATTTTATAAAATTTTTATGATTAATGGATAATTAAAATAGCCTAATAATTAACTAGTCCCACCATCACGGGATCACATGCACGCTTTCCACATGGCATGACGGATTGGTTATTTAAATATCGGCACCATGATAGCTACTGGTGGAGGCTATCACCAGCTTTCAATGGAGGAGGTAGCTTCATCTAATAGAGACGAAGCCCTATTGAAGGTATCAAGCTTTGATTTGAAGTGAATTGCTCGGTTGACCAAGCTCCCTTCAATGGCTTTTGGCTTTGATCGAAATACTTCTTCGTGGCTTAATGACTTGGGAAACACCTTGAGTGAGCTCGACTAAATCTTTTGATGGTGCTTGCAAGAGTATTTTGGGTTTAGTAAAGAATTGGATGAGTTGGAGTTTCACTTCACCTCCCCTGTTTCGGCTTTGAAGAAAATCATGAAGGAGAAATTAAGAAGGCTTGGAGATAGCTTTGGAAAGTTTGGAGAAGCTTGCTTTTGATCCTTAGAGCTCAATCAAATGTAATGTCTCTGGTTTGAGTTGGAATGAGGGGGAGTATATCTCCCCCTCCTTGGATCGGACGATCGATACTAGCTTTGCCATTTTTGATCAATTGCTTGGATTGATTGGTTTGTTTAGGTTGTTAGGCACTCTATGTGATTTATTTTAGGTAGTGGAGGGAAGGAGAGAGAGTGCCCATGTGCTAGGTTAGTGTATGGAGTGATCCAGTGTTCAATTTGCATTCAGGGTTGGGGGTCATGACCAATATGGTCATGTTCACCACCCTCCTTAGTGTCCATGTGGACCACTAGGAGGATGCCAAGTGGCCTTAAGAAAGAATACGGCCAAATTCAAAGTGAATTTGGTCATAGGATACCCTTTGACCTAGGGGTAAAGTGATCGTTTGGCCTTTATTTTGATTTGGATAGATTTGAGATGATTCAAAAAAAGGTTGGGCCAAATTTCAAGTGATTTGGAGTTTATTTGGTTTGAATTGGTTCATCTTGATTTATTTAGGTCAAGTTGGGTCAATTTGGGTTAGGTTGATCAATTGGTCAAATTGGGCCGAATCATGGGTTTGGTCAAGTTCAAATGATCATTTGGATCCTATGGGTATCATTGGTTTGATTCAATTTGATTTATATTTGGTTTTGGTTCATTTGGGCTTATTTAGGTCAAGTGGGTCAAGTTGACCAATTTGACCCAATTGGGTTAGGTCATGAATTGGTTTAGGCTTGGTTGATCATTTGAAATATATTGCAAGCTTTGGTTTCAATCAATTTTGGTTTCGTTTGATTTCAAGTTGATTTGACCTTTTAGGTCAAGTTGGGTTCATGGTCAATTGGGCTAGGTTGGGTCTAGTTGGCCAATTGAAGCTTTGGTCAAGTTCAATAGGTGATTTAGAATGAATTTGACCCATTGGTTGCAATCAATTTGGCTTAGATCAATATTTGACCCATTTTGACTTTTTAGGTCAACTTGGGTCAACTTAGGTCAAGTGGCCAATTAGGCTTGGTTTGGCTCAATTGATGGCTTGGTAAAGTTCAATCATTGGTTATGAATTGGTTTTGATCAATGGTTTCATTCAATTTGGCTTATGGTGGATTTTGGCTAGTTTGGGTTTTATTTGGGCTAAGTGTTGACTTGGTCAAAGGCTAGGTTTGACTTAGTTTGACCCAATTTGAGTGATTGATCATCCTAGGATGATTGTTGCTCACAATGTGAGGCTTAGATGGGCTTAGTTAAATCCAATTTGGGTTGGATTAGATTTGACTCAAAAAGGTGCTTTAGGTCACTTTGGGTCAAGTGAGCCTAAGTGGGTCAATTGGTTTGATCAAGGCTTGATTCAGGTTTCGTTGAATTCACCTATGGACTTATGATTGAAATATAAATCCAATTACAAGTGATTTGGAGTCAAATGGATTTTGATTCATTTGATAATTTCAAGTCAAAAGGGTGAACATGGGTTTGACTTGGGTTAGTTTGATTTTGGTTTGATGATTGAAGTTTATGTTTATATATAGGCATGTGATTGAAGGAATGATTGTTTGAAGAGAAAATCCAAAGGTTTGGATTGATTTAAGAATGATTTGTTTAAGTTCAAGGATTTGACTTGAAAGAGGTATAAGTTGGATTTAGGTTAGATTTGGACTTGAGTTTTGAATTAGTTTTGGTTATTTGAATTTATATTTCATTTACATTTATGAATTTAAAAGAGAATATAAATGGATTATGAAAAATCTTTTTAATTTGGAGTGATTTGAATTTGGTTTGATCAAGTTCAAGGATTTGATTTGAAAGAATATAAGTTGGATTTAGGTTAGATTTGGAGTTGAGTTTTGAATCAGTTTTGGTTATTTGAATTTATATTTGATTTATATTTGTAAATATAAATGAGAATATAAATGGGTTATGAGAAAATATTTTGAATTTGGAGTGATTTGAATTTGTTTGATCAAGTTCAAGGATTTGACTTGAAAGAGTATAAGTTGGTTTAAGTTGGATTTGGACTTGAGTTTTGAATTGGGTTATTTGAATTTATATTTCATTTATATTTATGAATATAAATGAGAATATAAATGGGTTATTAAAAAAATCTTTTGAGTTTGGAGTGAATTGGATTTGATTTGAGCTAAGTTCATAAGATGAATCAAAGGGCTTAGAAAAGGTTTTGGATTTGATTTAAGATTTGAGAGAATCAATTGAGTTGGAATTGATTTAAGATTGAAGTTGATTTAAATTTGAAGTTTGTTTGAATTTGAAGTTTGACTTGAAAGAAGGAAGTAAGAATTTGGTTCATGCTAAAGGGTAGACAAGTTTTCCTAATATTTCTAAGGAATGACCTATTCCTATGGCTAACTCTTCTAAGTCTCTAGAGCTAGATTAAATGTTCACCTAATCATTAGAAGTTTCTTAAGACTAAGGAACTCTTAGTGTTTAGAGGAGTCCTTATGCCTAGGATGAAGAAGTTGAAAGCTCACTCCAAAAGTGAGGTCAACAAAGTATTAATGTTTGCGTGGACCCTATTGGTGTGCGAGAGACCACACTGAGAAGGAGTTCATATCACTTAGTCCTATCTCAAACTTACTGAACCAAAGGAGAATCTGCATATCTGCAAAACAAATTCTCCAACCACAGGGGTGGCTACCAGGAAAGGGGGACTATCCAATCCAAGAGTAACCGTGGTAGTTTTTAAATGGGGTCGCTAAGGACGTGATCCAAATAGAGTGCCCATAGGGGAGGTGCCACTAGGGCTTTATCCAAAATCTTGTAAAAGAAAGTCTATAGGCATTTAGTGGCCAACTCAAGGAGAAAGTAGCAATCATACACCGCCAAACATGGCGTATCCATTGGGTGGGTCACTGTCAGCATGGCAAACACCAACCAATCAAAGGTGTTCGTCGATGTGCAACAATCGATCTAGAAAGAAGGTGTATAGACTTTCATATCCCCAAATCAGAATTGATTGCCAGGATAGTCTATCTATGACTCGATAGGTGCTATCCGACCTAGGAAGACTACCATGTGGGGAGTCCCATATGAAGACTAGATCCAGACTTGAAGTAGTCAGGAGGAAAGGAGCCACTGGGAAACTTATCCTAAACCTCAAATATACTTGACCCAATCAGTACATGATGGCTAATTCAAGAAGAAAGTGTGTAGGCTTACATCCTCCTAAACAAAGTCATCAAGAGGTAGCTTACCAGCTGCACAGTAAGGCCTACCAAACTAACAAGGCGCTCGTCTATGTGCAACGGTCAAATTAGGAATGAAAGCACAGTAGATTTACATCTTTCTGAATAAGAGACCACTGGGGTGAAACACTAGCAATATAGCATGTCAGCCCAACCTAGAGCAGCTAATGAGTGAGTGCCATAGGGGGTTTGCTCCACATCAAAATAGCCCGAGACAAAAAATATGTGTTTGTGTATTTATCATGTATACTCAACCAAGTCAGTTCATGATGGTCAGTTTAACAAGAAAACATAGTAGACTTACATCCTCTTAAATAGAGCCAACATGAGGGTAGTTTATCGACCAGTATGATCTACCATGCTAACAAGGTGCTCATCGGTGTGCAACAGTCAAATCAGGAAAGAAAGTGTTGCAGACTTACATCTTCATGAGTAAGGGATCACTGGGGTGACACACTGGCAAAGTAGCACATCAGTTTGACCTAGAAGAGCTATTAAGTGAGTGTCGCAGGGGGCGTTATCCCACATTAAAGTAGCCTGAGATAGAAAATATGCATGTGTGATGTGTTTTGAAAGAAGGAAAAGGATGTTGCTTTGGTTCTCTTACACCTACCCTAAACAAATCATGGCAGATTCAAGCAAAGATTTTTCTAACCAATACGAAGAGATGGAATGTGAAATGAAAAGAAGTTTTATTGATAATTATTTTCAAACAAGATTTATGAATAATTTTTCTTAGGTAGAGCCCATTTATTGGGAGCATAGGGCGCTCTCCCTTATAATTTATAAACTGGTAGAATCCTCCTCGGTAGGCCTTTTCTATGGTGAAAGAGCCATCCCAAGTGGGTTCAAACTTGCCTCCCATCTTTCGACTGGCAACAATTGGTCTCCTTATAACTAAAACAAGCTCTCATACTTGAAAATCTCTAGGGCGGACCAACTTGTTATGAGCTTAAATTATTTTGGCTTTATACAACTTGAGGTTCTGACATGCCTGGAGGTCTCTCCCAAACTTTTGAGCTCTTCTAATTGCAACTTGGCATTCTACTCTGTTGTGATTTTACTACCCACAACTATCCTTAATGATGGGAGTTGGACTTCTAATGGTAGAACTGCTTCAGACGCATACACTAAGGAGAAAGGGGTATATTAGTTGAATTCCTGTATGTGGTGCGGTAAGCCCACAAGGCTTCAACTAACTGCTCATGCCACTGCCACTTGTTGTCGTAGAGTGTCTTCTTGAATATCTGGATGAGAGTTTTGTTGAAGGCTTCTGCTAAGTCTTTATTCCATGGGTAATAGATGTTGGAATATCTCTAATATATATTGTGTCTCCAGGCAAAGCTGTTGATTTTAGTGCTTTTAAATGCAGTACCATTATCATATATAATTCATCAAGGAACCTTGAACCTATATACGATATGGTTTCTGAAAAATTGGAGCACATGCTGAGTTGTGACCTCTCTGAGTGGGATTACTTCTGTCCACTTGAAAAAGTAGTCGGTGGCAGCTCGAATGAACCAATGACCCTTGGAAAAAGGAGGATTAATCAAACCCACTATGGCAGTACCCCAACACTCAAATGGCCAGGAGGCCAATGTAGGATGTAGAATGTTGGGTGGTTAGTGAGGACCACACTATGTACCTGACATTGATGACATCTCCTAGCTATGTCCATGTTATCTGTGATCATCAAAGTCCAATAGTATCATAGTCTCTTGATCTTGGCCTTCATCTTGAACCGGATTGTTGCACTCCACATAAACCTGAGTGTACCTCAGTCACGATCTTACAGGCTTCATGTCTATCCAAACAACATACCACATATGATCGAAAGATCGTATGTATAAAGTATCATCCATGAGAGCGTAGGAAAGGGCCCTCTGTTTCACCTAATGTGCTAATGACTTCTCTTAAGGTAGTTTGCATGTTTTAGATAATCTATGAATGGTTGCCTCCAATCTGACTCATCATCCTTTCTTGTAATGACAACATCCCCTTCAAGAGAGAGTCTCTCGATGAGTTCAGTGTCAATAAGGGATAAGACTTATCTATTTTGGACCCTTATTAGTATGGACTTATCTTCCAGACATGCCAACTCCTTGGAAAGCTTAGTTAATGCATCTGCTACTGCATTTTATCTTTTTAAGGAATCTTTTAGATGGTAACCTCTAAGATTTGGGCCAATAAATCCATAGTATACTTGTGATAATGATGGAGCTTAAGCTTCAGAACTTTGTAGGACCTAGTGATTTGGTTGATAACAAACTGAGAATCCTCAAAGATTAGATTCATCTTATGAGAAAGCATGTAATACCATAGCTTTTGAGGTGCAAAGATTAAAGCTAGATAGTTCTTTTGAATAAGTGGGTAGTTTGCCTCAGCAGGGATTAGACGATGATTGAGATACAAGAGTGTATTCTCTTTCATTTTGTTGTTGGTTTGAGCCAACAAAGTTCCAAGGGAGTCGTCTAATATAGCAATATATAATATCAATGGTTTATCTAGGATAGAGGCTGTTAGAACTGGTGGCATCATCAAGTAGTGATTGATGTCTTCAAAAGTGTGCTGACACTTATCATCCCATTTAAACTTAGCATTCTTCTTGACAAGTGTTGAGAATAGCTGGCATTTTCTTGATAAGTTGAAATAAAATATCTTAGATACACCAATCACCCTTGAAATGATCTAAGTTGAGTTAGACTTTAAGGGGTTGCATTTCTAAGATTGTCTTGATATTCTCTAGTCAATTTCTATTCCACGGTGTCGGACAACAAACCCAAGGAATTCCCCTGAAGCTACTCCAAATGCAAACTTCAGGAGATTCATTTTAAGGTTAAATTATCTTAACCGTTCAAAAACTAGTCTCAAGTCAAAGATATAGTCTTCCTTTTCTTTTCTTTTAACTACAAGATCATCAATGTAACATTCAATTTGATGATGGATGAGTTTGTTGAAGATCCGGTCATGGCCAGCTGGTATGTAGCACCGACTTTTTTAAGGTCGAAAGGCATTACCTTATAATAATAAGTTCTGATCGAGGTTCAAAAAGTGGTATTTTTCTCATCCTTGGGGGACATCTTAATTTGGTTGTAGCCAAATGACCCATCCATGAAAGAGAATACTGCATGAGATGAGGCAATGTCTACCATCAACTCTGGTATAGGAAGTGGAAATTCATCCTTAGGACATGCCTTATTCAGATCCCTAAACTTAATGCATATGCAAATTTGGCCATTCTTTTTCTTAACTGGAATGATACTAGCCAGCCAAGTGGGATATTTTTCTTCTCTAATAAAATAAGCATCAATCAGTTTCTTGATTTTAGAAATGACCTACTGCTCAATGTCTAATCGCATGCGTCTAGGAGCCTGCTTGATAATGTTAGCTTTAAGATCTATTGCTAGTTGGTGGACTACTACGTTAGGAGATAAACTAGGTATTCTTCATAACTCCATACAAAATAGTACTTAAACTCAGCTAATAGCCTAACTAAGTCATTAGTTTCTTCTTCATTCAATAAGGAACTAATGTATATCGGGTGTGGATCTTCTTTTGTTCCTAAGTTAATTTCTTTGAGTTTGTCGATGGTTGATCTGATTTCTTCTTCAAACTTTGGCAGTATCTTTAACTTTAAGGTCATTTGGGTCATCTGAAGTTTCTAAGAATACCTCCTCATAAGAGTTAGTATGATTTGAAAAGAATCTATCAAACTCCAAATGATTGGTGATGACTAGGCAATTATTGTTGTCGTCAACTGGAACCACTGTGTCGAATTCTAGTCTTGGTCTTGATTGAGAATATCTACTTTGGTTATCTCATAACCTTTCAAAGTAATCCAGACTGTGTTTAGACCAAGTATGTGTGATTAATCTCTTCTTTGTTAAATTAATAACATAAGGTAAATACCAATCAAATGACAATTATGTTAAATCATTATATGAATCATCCTCAAGCTCTACATCAGCTTCCTGACTTTAGGATGATGCTCCCAACAAAAACCTGTTTGGCTTGACATGTGTGGATGGCTTGAGAACCTCCTTAACCACCAAACCCTCAACTTTCTAAGAAGAAAGTGGGGTTAGAGCTAAGGTTCCCAACTGCTGCCTAACTGTTCTACATAATAATGATTTGGATACATTCATGCTTTGCTTGGAGGCCTGGTCTTCATCACTATCTAGCTCAAATGTCACCTCCAAAGGGGTCCACTAAGAGGGGTTGGTTGGCGTGCTAACCACGTGGGACTCACCCTCCATACTAGACTCTAAGTCTGTGTGGATAGCAGGGTTACCCCTATGAGCTGGAACATAGCTCCTACAAGCTGGCCACTGGCAAGAAGGTCTTCCACCTCTAGAATTTCCTCTAGATCTACCTCTTCCTATGCCTGGTGGGGGTCGAGTCATCTTACTCATGTGTTCATATGGAGGAACAAATTGTGGGCCGAATCCAACATCTAACACTACTTCTTCCTCAGTGTTTGATTCTCGCTCACTTACAATTTCTTTTTCATTTTTTTCTTTTTTTATTTTTTTTTTTTTTATTTTATTTTTGAACATTGACCAAGTTCACGAGAATATACTTTTTTGATTTTGAGGAAGGTAATAGGCCGCATTCTCATATATCTCGACCTCCCTAATTGAAAATGGTTTCAAGTCTTCATGGACACAATACTCGATTCCACCTATTTGTAATTTGATGACACTGATGTAAAGAGGATGGAACCATGTTATTTCTATGTATCCAAGGCCTATCGAGCAAAGAAGTGAAAGATGTATCTGAATCAATTATGTAAAACTTGGCTTCTATCTTCCAGTCATCTATCTCTAATGGCAATATTATAGAGCCTAAAGCCCTCGCACATTACTCATTGAATCCTGTCAACATCATCTGATCTCCTCGGAGTTTAAAGATGTCAATCCTCTGGTGGGCAAGGGTCTTTAGACTCATAATGTTCACTGATGCACCTGGATCAACTAACACCCTGGAAAGTCTAAATCTGCTCATATCCACTGTGATGTAGAGGGGATGATTGTGCTTCATTGTCACCAAAAGAAGGACTTCATCGGTGAATGTAACTTCACAGGCTTCTCTTGAATAACATGCCTCCTCTTCAATTGGGGTCAACTAAGCTAAGCATATTTCTAAATCGAGAAGGGCTTTGATCAATGACTCCCTCATCTTTTTGGATAAGACTAGGGCATCATATATGCTTAGCTTAGCTGGCAACTTTCTTTGGTGAGCGAGGACATTGTAGTCAACTCTAGGTTAGTCCTCCACAAGCATATTCGTAGGCGGGGCATCTTGTGGAAGGGTTACTTGATTGCTAAAACCAATGACTTGCTTACCCTTATCCTGAGGTGTTACCCTAGGAGGTAGAACTTTGCCACTACCAAGGTTGACTTCAATGACTTCATGAGATGGTTTAGTGAAAAGTTCTACCTCCTCATCAGATTCACCTACAACTTCTTTTATAAGATCATTAGAGTCAGATGACTACAAATCAATCTCAATGGGCGAACCTGAGTGATTTAGGAATGGATAATCCATTTCCAACTCAGAAAGAAAAGAGTGATCAGAACTATAGTTATTATTAATTAGACTTGGAGAACTATCTATAAGAATAAACTCAGGAAGATCATTAGAAGTGACACAAATGTAAGTATAATCAGCTTTTTGATTTGTATGGAGGTACAAAATAAAAATCAAGTAAAGTAAGCAGAGTGAGGGATTTGGCACCCCCATCTACTGATACAATATGTCTGCTAGAAGAAGAGTTAGTTGGAGGAACTATACTTACAATTGTGGAAAGAGTGGTAAAATTGGTCAGTGGTTGAGCTAGTATGCTATCTTGGGCAAGTGGAGGCTATTGTTACTACTGCTGGGCTCCTACCTCCCTCAAGTTATCCTTAGCAACTTGCAAGCCTTCCTTAGAGTAGGAGGTTTGAGCTGCTTCAGGCACTGCAAAGGTAATTTTATGATCTTAGAAATAATTTTCTTGGAGGTTTGGGATAGGGTGATATCCCAACCTTCCTTTGTCTTAAGAGGATCACATGTATCCCCAAAGATTACTCTAATAGAACTAGAAGGTTGTTCTAAAAAGTATTCCTTGGGGATGATGATGGCACCCAACTTGAAACTACGCTCAAGTCAGTCCTTAAAGGTAATGCAATCTTCTAAGACGTGACCAAACATCCAGTGGTAGGGGCAATAGTTTGGATTATGACTCTTGTGCACTTCCTCTGGCCTCTCAGGCTTCGGTAACTAGAAATCACGCTTCTTTAAGAGATTCTTAAAGATTTTCCTGACTACCTCCCTCTTGAATGAATAAGGTTTATGTTGACCTCATTTTTAGGATGAGCTCTCAACACCTCCATCTTTGACATATGGCTTCCTCTTAGACTTTAAGAGTTCTTTAGTCTTAAGACACATCTAGTGATTAGGTGGACACTCTCACCTAGCTCTAGAAGACTTAGAAGAGCTTTCCATAGGACTAGGTCATGCCTTATGGGTGTTAGGAAAATCTCCTACCCTTTAGCTTAAACCATTCCTCACTTTCCTTCTTTCAAGTCAAACTCCAAATCAATTCCATTTGATTGTATCAAACTCAAATCAATTACATGATTCAGTTCCATGATTGAAAGCCATGATCAAAATCCATAAAAAATTCCTAAGTTCAAATTTCAAGTCCTTAACCCTTTCTTAAGGACTTAGCCAAAACTATGAGCTAAACAT
Organism: Cymbidium sinense; assembly: GCA_021442155.1. Classification (NCBI taxonomy): domain Eukaryota; kingdom Viridiplantae; phylum Streptophyta; class Magnoliopsida; order Asparagales; family Orchidaceae; genus Cymbidium; species Cymbidium sinense. The sequence goes on from CM038215.1 coordinate 33,663,223, forward strand.
ATTCAAACCTTTGAGATTTTCTCATGATCAATTTATATTCTCATTTATAAATGAAATATAAATTCAAATCAATCCAATCAAATTCAAAATTCTAAATCAACTCATGAGAATTTTCTTAAGTCCCTTTAATTTTCCATTAAAGGACTTAGCCAAAATCAACTCTAAAACTTGATCAAATCAATTCAAATCTTTGGGATTTTATTAAAACTTTTTTGTATTCTCATTTATATTCTCATATATAAATAAAATATAAATAAAAATCATTTAAATCCAACTCAAAAATTAAATTCCAAATTTAAAATGCTTGAAATTCCCTTAATACCTTAATTTTACATTAATGGATATAATATAAACTTTGATCAAACCTATTCAAAATCTTAAGATTTTCTCAAAATTTATTTGTATTCTCATTTATATTCTCATATATAAATGAAATATAAATATAAATCAATCAAATCAAATTCAAAAATTAAATTTCAAATCATGATTAAACTCTTTAATGGATTTAACCCAAATCATGATTAAACTCTTTCAAATTCTTGAAATTTTAAATGATAAATTTATATTCTCATTTATATTCACATATATAAATGAAATATAAATTCAAACAATCAAAATCAACTCCAAAAATCAAACTCAAATCAAAATCAAGCATTTCAAGTCAAAACCTTGAACTTAGTCAAATCACTTTCAAATCAAGCCAAACTCTTGATTTTCTATCATGGTTCAATCAATCCTACAATCATGAGCTCATATATAAATCCAAACCTCAATCACTCAATCAAATCCCAAATTAAAAATCAAACCCAAGACTCCTTCATATTCTTCCTTTGAATATGAAATTTTCAAATGGATCAAAATCTATTTGACTTCAAACCACATGTAAATGGATTTATATTTCAATCATGAGTCCATAAACAAGATCAACCAACTTCAAATCAAGCTTTGACCAAGCCATTTGACCCATTCAGGCTCACTTGACCCAAAGTGATCTAAAGTACCCTTATGAGCCAACTTTGATCCCAACCAAATTGGATTGAACCGAACTCATATATCCCTCTCATCATGATTAACAATCATGATGAGATAATCAATCAATCAAGTTGGGTCAAACCAAGTCAAACTTAATGGTTGACCAAGTCAACACTTAACCTAAAATGAAACCTAACATAGCCAAAATCCATCATAGGCCAAATTGATTGAAATCTTTGATATAAGTTCACTTATGACCTATGTTTGAACTTGACCAAGCCAATATTTGAGCCTAACCTAGCCCAATTGGCCCACTTGACCCAAGTTGACCCATTTTGACCTAAAGGGTTAAAATGTGTCAAAACTTGATTTAAGCCAAATTGATTGAAACCAATGGATCAAGTCCATTCCAAATCACTTGTGGAACTTGACCAAAGCCCACAATTGAACTAGACCCAGCCCAATTGACCTTAGACCCAACATGACCTAAAGGGATCATGTTGAGCCAAAATTGAACCTAATCCAAATTGATTGGAAACAAAGATACCAATCCATCCATGTGACTAACCAAACCTAAACCTACCTTTGACCTAACCCAAATAGGTCAAATGGGTCAACTTGACCCATTTGACTTAAATGAGTCATATGAGCTAAAGCCAAATCTAATCCAAATTGAACCAAACCAAAGGCACCAAAATATTTCAAATGGTCATATGAACTTGACCCAACCCTTGGTTTGACCCAATTTGACTTATTGGTCAACTTGACCCAAGTTGACCCATTTTGACCTAAATTGCTCAACATGAGCCAAACCCTATCAAATGGATTCCAAATCCAATAAAACTTGGCCCAACCTATTTTCTCAACATACCAAACATACACAAATTGAAAAAAAAAAATAGCAAAATGACTATTATACCCCTAGGCCATAGAACAAATTTTGGCCTAGTCCATGGGTAATTTGGTCATACACTTATCACAATCACTTGAGGCTCTCCTAAAAGCTCAAGGGGACTTACTGATGAGTGGTGCACCCAACCCAATGGGTTTGGGTCAACCCATTTGGCCCATAGACCAAACCCAACCACCCATGGCAAAATTTAATTTTCAAACTCCCCAAGATCAATTTGATGCACATGGGAGTTAGTATTCCACTCCTATGACCAAACTGACCATGTGCAATGCTCTAACAGCCTAAACGACTCATCCCATAGGGTCAATTGGATCAAAATGGTAAGCTCAATGTTGACCGTCCGATTTCCATAGGGGTAGATATACTCCCCCTAATCCACTAAAATTTTCATTCACTCATACTCGATTGGAACTTAGGAAGCCTTAGCAATCACCTCAGAGCTTTCCCAAGGTCCCTAGAGAGGATTTGAATTATGCCTTCTTCAATTTTGCACAGTGCAAAATAGGGGAGCTCACCTTAATTCCCAACTTCTTCTATACTTGATCCCACTCAAATTCCTCTCATGCACTTGATCTAAGGACCAAGTCAAGCCTGCCCAAGCATTCATTTGAGTTCCCACAACAAGGAAGAACTCAATTCACTCAAATCTGTAAAAGAGATCAAGAGGAGTTGGTCCACCATTCATCCACTCAACCTCAAGACCTAGAACTTCAATAGGGCTTTGTCTCCACTAGATGAAGCTACCTCATCGATCCCGAGGGTGATCACCTCCAATGAGGTTAGTGATTTTCAACCACTTAGATTGATAGGTGTTGGTCCTTTGTGAAAGGAATTTTCATTGTATGTGAAATCCACCATTGGATTGGATGCTCTAGTCTTTTAGATGGTGTGGGTTGAGTCCTGATTGAATCTATGCTAGATCGGGCTTGAATCTCCCCTTAGATCATTGACGGTTCACATTGGTCCTCACGGAAGAACTCAGCCCATCTCAGCCTTCCATCCGTGCATTTTAGATGGAGAGCTGAGATTATTAGGCACATTTTATAAACCCTTTATCTGATTTAAACGGTGCATCCTCACCCGATCTTTGATCGAATGGCTAAGGATAAAAGCACGTGCATTATCAGCCACCCCCTTGATGTGATATTTAAGTGGGTAGCTCACAGTGTAATGCATGTAAAGTGCGTTGATCGCCGCCGCCACGTGTCGCGCCATGAGCGGGTATTAGGCAGGGATTAGTTAGGGATTAGTTAGGGATTATTATTAATTCCTAATTAATTTAGATAACTTCAAAAAATCATAACTCCTCAAAAAAAAATAAACATATATAAGATAAATGCTATGGATAGATAATTTCATCTAGAATATTTAAAAAGTGTTTTCAATGGATTTTTGAATTCTCCTTCTCTTTTAATTTGGGTTTCTTTGGGAATATTAATTAGTTAATTATTCCCTAATTAAGTCACCAATTGATCTCAAACTTCTAAGGTTTATTTCAGGGGATGACCTCTGCCTCCCCTAATTTTCTTGAGATTTATTGAGACTTAGAGAAATTACTAATTCATTCCCTAATTACCCCTTCATGTAATTAAGGGAATTAAGGTGTAATTAGTGGATTTTACCTATGATTAAGTTGGATTAAGGTTAGATCCAATGAGTAGGTGTTTTATGGAATAATTTTGGGGTATTTCCACTAAGCCTATTCCATAAACCCCATTTTCTTTCCTTAATCCACTCTTAATTAAGGGTTAATTCATTAATTATCCTTTTAAACAATTTTCAAAAATTCTAAAAATTTCCAAAACTTATTTAATCTACCTTGGGTGTATGGCTTGATGTTATGTTTTATTTTGTGATGAATATTTTAGACTGGATGTTAGGGTGTATACTCATAGAATGAATGGTAGGACGTGTTTAGTCTAGCTATTCTTTTCTGTAGGGGATTGTGCTAAAGGGTGCTATCATAAATAAAAATATAAATGCTTCTTGCTTGCAGGTGCTTATACCCCTTAGCATAATCCATAGGCCAGGTGGACTAAGTCACCCATGTATGGGGTGATAAGTCCAATATACAAGCTTGGGATTTGTGTGGTGTGATTTGACTAACCTTTGTTTTGCACGTGTTAATTAGATTTATACTTTTCCTTTTCATGTAAAAATATTTATATTTAGGATTTTTGGAATGATTTGTTATGGGGATTAGGATGAACATTGGTCATAAGATCCTATTTTATGTACCATGTGAAGCCTTGGAGCATCTACCATCCAACCATCCAAAGGAAGAACCAAAGAAGAAAGAAAGCAAAGAAAAGAAAAGAAAGAAAGAAGAAATAAGTAAGAAGAATAAAGCTTGAAGACCCCCATAACAATGAATTCCTTTGCTTAAATTATAGTTTAATTCATTTATAATCAGGGTTGTATAAGGGTAGAGCTCGACTACCCACATTTAATATTTTTGGATTGTGCGGTGGTGCCTGACCACAAACGACCATTTATTCTTTTTGCGATTAGCTTTATAAATTGATTGATGATTTGTTTAGCATTAAGTGACATGCTTTTTCTATTTTCTTCCTTGCTTTATCTTTTGCCTGGATGTGGATTTAGCTCTTTAGGGAAAAATAAATCTTTTACCCAACTTAAGAATTCAAACTAAAACTAAATAACTCATAACCTCACCTAAAGCTTAGGATTTAAATCAAGATAAAAGAATTAGCAACCCCTTTGCTAGATGAGCATTTCTTTATAATATCATGCACAAATGCATCTTATTTCACTCTTGATTAGAGGGCTTCCACCTTTGCCAGAGAACCCGGCTTGACCTTTGAGGGTTGTGGTGGAAACTCGCCTCCTACCTTCTCACTGATTTTGGCCAATAATCCTCTTTCTCATGCATCAGTCATAAAATCCTATTAGCTTGAGTCAAAAATTATTGTCCAAAAATAAAAATAAAATGAAATTTGAAATGCATTAGATTTAGGTCATTTGAAGCATGTCCCTTTACATGATCTAGTCTCTTGAGGGAGTGAGTTTAAGGACTCTCTTTCTAAATAAAAAATAGCTATATCTTGCATGCATAATAAAGACTTGCCTATATATGTATTAAAATCGTAGGAGGAGTTAGTTGGAGGCCACCCCTGGTAGTTGTAAGTCCAAGTTGTCGGATGGTTTGTCCTCTCTTGTGGAGGCAAACTACTTACCCATTTTCTCCTTAAATTTAGGTTGTGCTTTCGGCCCTCACCAAAGCTCCCTAGATTTAGGTTTGAGGTTGCTTTTCTCTTTGTGGGCCATAAGCATAATTCCTCACCTCTTAAGCATTTCCTTAATCTTGTGTTAAGGAATCTTAAGTCCTAAAATTCTAATGAAAAATATAACTTAAACAAACTAAATCAATTTCTAAAATATAAAGCCCAACTATAGGATAGTTTGACATGCTCGCTAGGTTTCGTAGCATCGTGAGCATCTCCTACTTATTCCCATTTTGGCTTTGATAATAATTCCCTCTTTTGATCAATCCCATTTGATCTTCAAATACAAACCAATCGATTGATAGTCCTTCCTATTGAAACCTTTAGAGACAATGATCATTTATCTTAATCGAGAGTTTTCCTAAGGGATCCTATCCCTTAGGATGCAAATAACTATGAGGGCTTGCCTTTATAGGGAACTTAACGAACCCGATTTAAAATAAACTCTGCTTTACTTTTCCATGTAAAGTAGGGGAAGAATCTCTGGTACATATGCAGACCCATCATCCTTAGGAGTTCTTATTGAGGTGATTGGTTCCATTAAAGGGTAGTAATTTTTGTCTTTTGAGATAGTACACTATACTGATGATATCCATCACCAATAAGTACATCTGCAAATCTACGTGGCATCTTACCAAGATGAATTTCTATAAGGTCTCTTCTTTCTTTTCTCCACAAATTTGAAAGGCAACTCCCTATAAGAGATTTATTAACCAACAGTTTATTTAATCAAGAAGAGTAGTGTAATAGTTACTGGTGGCGTAGGAATATTCTCGATGATGCTAATGAGAAGATGGCGGTGGGGGCAACCGGGTGGCCGGCGATGATGGTGGTGGCGAAGGTGGAAGAGGAGGCTGCTGAGCTTGAGGTATATCTGACTAAACCCTAGCTAGCTTTACCTTATCAACTATTGTGACTACCTCTGGATTCTTCTCAAATTTCTTCTGAGGTTTGGGCTTGGTTGACTGGTCCTGGTAGACTAGCCACCTTGTTGATTAATTTCTTGAAGGTTTTGACTGTAAAACTCTTGAGCATGAAAGCAATCATGCCATGGATGTTCTTCAGAAGAATCTCAATGGTGTATTGTTCAGATAGATATGGTTCATATTTCATACTCAGGTTTCACCACCTGAGAATCTAATCAATAAGGGACTCATTGGGGACTTGCATCATTACAACAAGATCGTCTACAGTAACCCTTTGATGAGCTCCAAAGCAAACCTCTTGATGAAGAGGTGCTCCAACTCAAATATCTTACCAACCATCGCAATTCAAGATACCACCAAATGCCCCGCTAAGTTGCTAACAAACAACCTGAAAAGAAGGGCATCATTACTTCCAACATTGTAGCAGTCGGCCCTGAAATGTGCAATGTGTTGGCGAGGGTTACCACTACTATCAAAGATTTTGAAAGAAGGAGGTACAAAATTATTAGGATATTGGACTGCATCGAATTCCTCCTAAGGTCTACCCTTTAGAACATATGAGCCATCCCAAGCTTGTGCCAACACTTCTCTCACCTATTGCTCCACTATGTTTTATATCCTTCTCATGCATAGAGGTGCTATTCACCACCTTCTTATGCAAGCTATCACTATCTTCCTCTACAAAAATGCACCTAGGATGATCTGAGGTATGTGCCAACTCTGCTCTGTTGGCTACTATGGGAGAAGGTTGTGACATCGGGGCTAAATTTTGTAATGCTGAAACCACTTCCATCAACTCCTCAATCTTCATCCCCATTTTATCAATATGATCATCTCTCTATCTAAGCTAGTGGAGGAGGTGCTGAGTTGAATGGATGGTCATCCTCTTCAACTATAATACCTTCCTGACTCAACTAGTCTCTATGGAGGGAGCTCCTAGTATCGACCATGTGGACTTCGGTGAATCCTCAAGAAGGTCATCCTCATCATGATCAAATGTTACCCTCTCATCCTCTGAATCTGTGCAATCGCTAACTAAGAGTTCCCTCTTCTCAGCAAAGTAAGCCGATACAATCTCATCCAAGGAACGATCTCCTACCTTGCCAAACTGCACTGAAGCCATGACTCACTGACGATCGATAGTAGGACTGTACTCACTAATAGAAATACATTTAACACTACTTGCCACTAGAGTGTTATCTCTTGGAGGACTATGCTAACTAGAAGATATATGCTCATGAATGCCCACTATTGGTGGAGTGCTATCTCTTGGGACTACCATGGGAAGTGTAAAATTGTCTTCCTCCCCCTCTGCTACTATCATTATCACTGGCTCTAATGGTGGTGGTGGTAGTTGTGTGAGCACAACACTGTGAGGAACTCGCCCTCACTTCAGTCGGTAGAGTAGATGGAGTGGGATCATTTGGCCATAGCCGAATCACCAAAGGGGCTTTCTTCTCTCTAGAAGCTAACTTTATGACCTTTATGGGAACGGTGGAGGATGATACTTGAACTGGTGATGGAGGGCGAGGAGTGGATCAGTACAATGGAGATGACACTGGCCCCACCCTCGCCATGGATTTTCCCTTGGGATTGGTGGTACCCATCAATACTATGATGGCCCTATCGGCCCTGGTGGCCTGATGACCAAGGAAATCAACTAGAGCGGATGCCATCGACTGCTTGGCAAATCTCTGTCTCTCTCTACTCCTTGACTGAGCTGCTACTCTGGCCTCTGATGCTCTATCCCTGTAGATCTTCCTGGTAACACTCCTACTAGGGATGATCGATCTTAAATCAAACAGTGTGTCCGAATCTGAGCGTTCATGGGCTCTGCCAACCTAGCGTAGTATCGTCCGTAAACTGACATAAGGATTCCTCATGTTCCCAAGCCAAAACCTCATAGTATGCGGGTGGTGGAGGCAATACATATCTCATGTAGTCTTCCTCTCCATCTAATGTCGAGAGGTGGTGAAACCAACCGCCACTAAGAAGTGGAGAGGTTTCAATGGGAGATCCCTCCTTAATAACATGGGATGTTGCGTCTATCTCTCAAGCTGCATGCTCATGATGCTGCTTAATATTGTGGCCTCTATTATGGTGCTGTGTGCAGCACTATGTGTGGCTGAGTAGGGAAGTGCAAGAACTAGATCCTATCTTGAAGGTAGGGGAGACTATCTTTGAAGTCAAGATAGCCTTCCCCTTAGAGGGGACCAACGAAGAGGCACTAGTATGCACTTGAGTGCTATAGGAGAAACTGACGTGGGTACTAAAATGATTGGTGGAACCTCAACGCCTTCCTCTTTAAAGAAGGATACTTAGTATTGGATGGCAGGTTAATGTGGATGATGCTTCTACCCAGCCACCTCATCCCGACTAACAATTGTGAGGGTTGTCCCCTCATAGGTAATGCATTCTCCCTCAAATCCTTGGCCAAAGAAAACTAAGTGGGTGGAGTCAGTCTGAGGGAGGCTGGCTCGATGAGGCCAAATCCATCCTAAATGGAAAAGTAACGATGAACTTCTCGGAGGCCATATTTACTGACTGCAAAAAAAAAATTGCACTGTATCTCAACATGTGTTGAAATGTAACTTGAGTCATATATATGCTTTAATACTTGTCCCAGGAGAGTAATAGAGATTTGGAGTTTTGAACCCACACTTAACAATTCAAATATGTTAAGTGGGGTTCATTGGAGATATTTTGATATGTGAGGAGAGTGTTTGCCATTTGATTTTGATTTAGAACCCATACTCAACCAATTTAAGTAGGTTAGGTGGGGTTCAGGTATTTGAAGATGTTTGTGTTATTATCTTGTTTGAAATTTTTTTTTAATTTAGAAGAACTTATTTAATAAATTTAGGTATGCTAAGGAAAGATTGTGATTGTATGTTTCAAAAATTTTGTAAAAAAGCTTTGCTTATGATGATTGATTATGTGAGGGATATATGTTGATTTGATTTGAAAGTGGGCCTTCTTACTTAAAAATTTTAGTATGTTAAGTAAGAACCAAGTGTGATTGATATGTATTTAGTTTGATTTGAAAATGAGGCACTCCACTTAACAAATTTGGTATGTTAAGAATGAACCAAATATGATATGATTTGAAAATATGAATCTAACTTAACAAATTTGGTATGTTAAGTAGAACCAAATGTAAATATGATTTGAATGGGATTCTCACTTAACAAACTTGGTATGTTAAGTGAAAACCAAATGTATGTTTTCAAGATGAGAATCTCACTTAACAAATTTGGTTTGTTAAGTGGAAGCCAAATTTGTATTTTGAAAATGGGGCCCTCACTTAACATATTGGGTATGTTAAGTAAAAGCCAAATGTATGTTTAGAAATGAGACCCTTACTTAACAAATTTGGTATGTTAAGTGGTGGTCAAATTTATATTTTGAAGATGAGACTCTCACTTAATAAATTGGATATGTTAATTGAAAGCCAAATGTATGTTTTGAAATGAGACCCCCACTTAACAAATTTGGTATGTTAAGTGGAGGTCAAATTTATGTTTTGAAGATGAGACCCTCACTCAACAAATTTGGTATGTTAAGTGAAAGCCAAATGAATGTTTTGAAAATGAGACCCTCACTTAACAAATTTGGTATGTTAAGTGGAGGTCAAATTAATGTCATTTTTGAAAGAAGGGAAATATATTTAACAATTTTAGGTATGTTAAATAGAGTTCAATGATATGTCTTGCTTTCATGTATCATTTCTTACTTTTGAAAAGAGAGAAACTTCAACTTTAACATATATGAAATATGTTAAGTGAAGTTTCATTTTCATGCTATGATTTTCTTTGAAAATGGAATCTTCATTCAACAAATTTGAGCATGTTGAATGGAGGTGATCATTTTCAGGAATGTGCTTTTGAAAAGATGAAAACCCCAACTCTAACATATGTGAAATATGTAAAGTGAAGTTTCAATTATGCTATGATTTTATTTGAAATAGACTCCTCATTCAATAATTTTGAGTATGTTGAATGAATATGGTCATTTTCAAGAATGTTCTTTTGAAAAGATGGAAACCCCAACTTCAACATATATGAAATATGTTAAGTAGAGTTTCAATTTTGTGCTATGATTTTATTTGAATATAGACTCCTCATTCAACAATTTTGAGTATGTTGAATGAATATAGTCATTTTTAAAAACATGCTTTTGAAAAGATGATTTTGATCTTGGTTTTAAAAAGAACCTCCATGTAACAATCATAGAATTATTAGGTGAGTTTGGTTATATGAGTTTTGTGCTTTTTGAAAATTTTGTGCAAAATTATTATTTATTATTAAGTTTTGAAAAAGGAGCTTTTGGAAAGTGGCAATTTGCAAAATAGTTTATTTTCTTGATCATTAAGATAAACCTTGCATCACCAAGCGAGTGGTAAGGAGGTTATAAATTTTTATCATTTCTTTTCATGAGTTAATTTTATTTTTCACCTATTAGGAAACCCAATAGGGGTTTCAGGACCTACAAGAAGTGAGATCCTAAAACATAAAATATGTTGGCTAGCTTTGCTTAAGAATGAAATAAGCTAAGTTCCAACAGAAGGAAAGATAGTCTTGGACTCATATGAAATAAAATTCCACTATCAATGCTTAGATATAATTATTGTCTACTAGAGATGGAGAGAGGAACCATCCCTAGTGGAGTGCCAGAAAAATCTGTGGTGTTTATTTTTGGTTCATGTGTGTGTGTGTGTGTGTGGGGGGGGGGACACCACACAGATCTAAGGATGCACTTATTGATGTGATCGGGTACAGCATCAAAGAATAGTGCACTATCTAGAAAGATAGAAATCACTGCCCTACGATGGACCTAATCACTTAATAAGGACTCCTAAGGCATGATGGGTCTTCGAATGTAGAGAATATTTTCCTACTTTACATGGATAAATAAAGTAGGGGTCATTTAAATCGGGTTTTAAAGTTACCTATGGGGGCAAGCCCCCATAGTTAATTACATCCTAAGGAAGGTGAGTTTCTTAAGAATACTCTTGATTAAAGTAGGCAATTAATATCTCCAAAGAATTTAAATATAGGACTATCAATAAATTGGTTATATTTGGAAGATCAAATGGGATAGATCGAAAGGAAAGATTTATTATCAAAGATAAAAGAGATGAGTAGGGGATGCTCATGATATAAGGGACACAACACAAATCTGAGGATATACTTATTGAGGTGATTAGGTATGACATCAAGAAATAGTGTGCTATCTCGAAAGATAGAAATCACTACCATACGATGGACTAATCACCTAATAAGGACTCCTAAGGCATGATGGGTCTTTGAATGTACCAGAGAGTTTTTCCATACTTTACATGGATAAATAAAGTAGGGTTTATTTAAACTAGGTTCTAAAGTTTCCTATGGGAGCAAGGTCCATAGTTAATTATATCCTAAGGAAGGAGAGTTTCTTAGAAATACTCTCAATTAAAGTAGGCAATTGTTGTCTCTAAAGAATTCAAAGATAGGACTATCAATAAATTGGTTATATTTGGAAGATCAAATGGGATAAATCAAAATGATAGATTTATTATCAAAGCTAAAAGGAGATGAATAGGGGATGCTCATGATACTAGGAAACCTAGTGAGCATCTCAAACTATCCTATGGTTGGGCTTTATATGTTTGAAATTGAGGAGAATTATATATTTGAGTTAAAATTTTATTAAAAATCTAGGACTTATAATTCCATAACACAAGGTTGTGCAAACACCTAAGAGGTGAGGATTTATGTTTGTAGCCCCAAAGAGAAACAATAAACTCAGATCCTAAATCTAGGGAGCTTTAGAGAGGGCCAAAGCACGGCCTAATTCTAAGGTGAAAGTGGGTATATTATTTACCTCCACAAGAGAGGGTAAACCACCAAACTGTTGGGCTTATAACTGCCTGAAGTGGAAACCAGCTAACTCCTATATTTTAAAACCATGTTGTCAAGTCATATAACTTTGCAAGATGGCTAGGTTGTTATTATTTAGAAAAGGAACTAAAGTCCTTAAACCCACTCCCTAAGAGACTAGAGCATGACTGGTATGAGTAATGACTCAGTCTAATGCAAAATTTATCAAATTTTATTTGATTTTGGACTCTTTATTTTTGACACGGGCTATAAGATTCTATATGCTTAAATGTATGATGAAGTTGATTATGAGCTAAATCAAAGGAGAAAGAGGTGTTTTCCATCATAGGAACTCAAGGGTCAAGCCTTTTTCTACCTAGCAAAGATGGAAATCCTCTCTTAGCAAGAGTGAAACAAAATGTCATGCATGATATTAAGCATATAACATCTAACTAAGGGGTTGCTAAATATTTTATTATCTTGATTTAATGCCTAGGCTTTATGTGAGGTTATGAGTTATTTTAAAAGTTTTAATTATGGGTTATAGCTGAGATAGAAAATTTATTTTTTCCTAAGAGCCTAAATGGATCCAGGTCACACATTAAACCATCATACATGAAGAAACTAGAAAATCCATGTTATTTCTATTGCATAATGTAAACAAATCATCAAATAATTTATAAACTCAATGTGAAAGAATAACAGATCGGTACAATCAGGAACCACCATACAACCCAAAAAAGGAATGGGTAGTGGAGCTCTACCCTTATACAACCCGTATAATGATAGAATAATTACAATTTAATTACAACAAATGAATGGGAGCCATGGGGTCTTCAAATCTTTAAAGCTCCTTCTTTCCTTCATTTCCTTCTTTCATTTGGTTGGGCAAGCTCCATGGGATCACATGGTACTTAAGACTTGGTCTTGTAACCAATATTTATCCTAAGCCCCCATAACACTAATCATAATTTCTAATGCAAAAGTACATTAAAAATAAGAAAAGTAAATCTAACTACATTAGCAAAATAAGTGCTAGTTAAACACACCATACAACCCAAGCAATTATACGAATAAATTGGACTTAGCACCCTACACATGTAACCAAGTTCACCTATCCTAATGTAGATTATGCTTAGAGGTTAAGAAACCTGCAATAGAGAGCATTTATATTTATTTTAAGTACCCCTAAAGCATAATCTCCTGTAGGAAATATGATTAGGCTAATCATGACCTAACATCCAGTCTACGAAATATGCACCCTAAGATCTAGTATACAACATTACATCATAAAATAAAACATATATCAAACCATGCACTGCCCTAACATAAGGCTAGAAGTGGTGACTTAATCTAATGTGTGTGTTAAGGCTTGTGTGGTATGTCCTAGCTAGAATTTAGAGTTAAGATTTTCTAAGTATGAAGGAAATTTAATTATAAAGGGTGGTTTCACTTTAAATGGTTTAATTAATTTATAAATTTTACTTAATGTTTTCTTTTGTTTCATTTGACCTACACTAAATAACTAAGTATTATGAAGAGAAAGAAAGAGAGAATCATTCTCTTTTATCCTTACCTTAAGTCACATCTAAAGCAAATTAGTTAATCAATTCTCTTTAGTGAATGACTTATTACATGTTTTAATTAGTCCTAAGTTTAGGTTTACTTTAAATAAACTCATTCAATAAGAAAGGCATCTTAAGATTAGTAGGAATGAATTACTATCACATAACACATATTTAATCATTTCTTTCCATCATGTATATCATGCATATGATTAAATCCTAAACATACCTACACATGCAATATGTATTAGCACACTTATATGATGAATGTGAGTAAATGTATTTAGAATTAATATTTCATTTGATTGAATGATTTTATCATATTAATTTAAAGCTTGTTGTCCTCATTTTTAGGATGAGCTCTCAACCCCTCCCCCTTAGACATAATACTTCTCTTAGACTTTAGGAGTTTCTTAGTCTTAAGACACATCTAGTGATTAGGTGGACACTCGACCTAGCCCTAAAGACTTACAAGAAATTGGAATAGGTTATGCCTTAGAGGTGTTAGGAAAATTTGCCTACCCTTTGCTTGAACCACTCCTCACCTTCCTTCCTTCAAGTCAAATAGCAAGTCCTGTGGAGGGGCTTCTTGATCCTCTATACCAATAACTTATTTTCATCTATCTTGAGGTGTTGCCCTAGGAAGTAGAACCTTGCCACTATGGAGGTTGACTTTGGTGATCTCTTGTGGTAGGGTAATGGAAGGTTCTACCTGTACGCTAGGCTCACCTACAACTTCTCTTATGGGACCCTCAAAATCTAATGATTCCAAGTCTATCTCAAGAGGCGAACACGTAGTATTCATAGTTGGAAAGTCCAAATCTGAATTAGAAAGAGGAAGATAGGAATTAATATAGTTATTTTGACTTGAAGAGTTATCATAGGAATAGAAGAAGAAACACATTAGAAGTGACATAGATGTAAAAACAAGCTATTTTAATTTATTTTTGTGGAGGTAAGAAATCAAGTAAATTGAGGTAAGGAATTCCAAGAAGAGTTCTCAAATGGTATAAGTGGTGAGCTATCAAGGGAATTTTAAAGCTGCAATTGATTGAAGTTTGACTATTTTCATAAGTTGATATGTATCCCAAGATCTTGATCTCTATCACTTCTTTGATTCCCTTTCTTTTCTTGAGTTGGACAAAGAAATTTCTTAATAGAATGATGTACCTCAAGAAAGCTTTATCCTTTGGATCTTCTGAGATTGTAAAGAATATCCTAACCTCTCTTGTTTTAAAACATAGGATTACTCTGTTAATAGATGGTTTGTTAAAGATATATAACTACAACTGATCTTGAAGATGGTCAAGCAGTTGAATGTGAGGCTCTTTGAAAGCAAAGATGAGGTAGTGGATCATGACTTTTTCCTTGAGCTGTGGCTTTGCTTTAGAAACCGGTCTTGAAAAGGTAACTATTTGGCCTCTCTTTGTAGACTAACCATCTTATTGATTAGCTTCTCAAATGTCTTGATAGTGAAGCCCTTAAGATGGATCGCCATGGATATTCTTAAGAATCTCAACGGCATGTCGCCGATATATGCATTTCATACTCAGGTTATGCCATCAGAGAATATAATCAACAAGGGACTCACCTGGGTGTTATTGTTCTACAATAAGATCACCTACAGTAACTCTTTGCAGAGCTCCAGCAAACCTCTTGATAAAGAATTGCTTTTACTCAACAAATGTCTTTACTAAACTGTTGGGCAATTCAACATACCAATCGAAAGCAATGCTAGATACTAACAAAGATAAAAAAAAAGCACGCCATCGATTGCAATAATTGGCTTATATTTTCACCGCCATTAAAGCTTTTGAAGGAAGGTGGTACAAAACCCTTGGGATACTAGATAGTATCAAATTCCTCTAGGTAGGGGTCTACCCTTTGGAACTGAAGATCCTCCCTGGGCTTGAGCCAACACTTCCTTTACTTGCTGCTTAACCGTGGATGTTTTATCTTTTTCTTGTATGGAGGTACTTTCCACTACCTTCCTATACATGCTAGTGCTACCTTGCTCAATGAGAAGTAAGGTCTTGGTTGGGTCCAAGACATGCACTAAATCGGGCTGACTAATGTCAGCTATAGTAAAATGAATTGCTGGAGCTTATTTCTGGAGTACTGAAATTACTGCTAACAAGTCCTCTAACTGTCATGCCATCCTACATATATGCTCATCTTTCTATTTCAACTCGAGGTGCCGATTGGGTTGTGTTCTCGATCAACCTCATCATGTTCCATGGCTGGTCTAAATATCCTCTATCTTCCATGCACTCACCGAAGTCTCCCAACAAGTCATCTTCATTGGGATCGAAGCTAACCTTCTCTTCATCTGACCAATCATTACCCAAGATCTTCTTCTTTTCCATGAAATAATGAGCCACTATCTCATCTAAAGAATGGTCAATCAGAGTAGATACAAATAATCTCGATTGACTGGTGTGATCACTATCGCAATCAGAGGGCCCGCCTCTGGAGAGTCAATCCTATGAGAACTATACTCACTAGATGAGAGACACTCCTGACTGTCACTAAGTATGAAAGGAGTGACATTCCTAAGAGGTTCCACTATCACTGGTGCAACTGGGATATCATCCGTAACCTCTAAAATAACTGCTACCATCTTCACATCCTAAATCGAGCAGAAGTGACACCATGCTTGTGGTCACCACTTCGCACCACCACTAGAAAGTCAAGCAGGAGAGCTTATCCTTGCCATAATAGGAGGTGTAGATGAGGTAGGATCCCTCGGCTGTAGCCAGATCACCAATGGGGTGCGCTTCTCCTCGGATATGGCCTTCATGGCCTTTGATGGAACTGGAGATACTGTGACCTGGACTGGTGATGGCAGATGGGGGGTAGAGTAGTGTGGTGGAGACACCACAGACTCTCTATGAATAGGAGCTATCCTCTTGTAATGACTGGTCCCAGCAAGTAAGATGTCTATGTGGTATGGGCAAGCGAAATGAAATGGAAAGTCAATAAGTGAAGCGACCGATCAACCTCCACCTCTCCCAACTAGTAATGTGAGCAGATGTATGGGCCTCTCTGGCCCTCTCTTAACGGATATGTTTCCCCACACTACGGAGGATGATGGATCTTAAATCAAATTGAGTTTGGGACTGATTCGCCATAAGCTCCCATCGTGAGGTTGGCAAATAACCTCGCCAGAGGCCTCAGGGACCACCGAGTAATTCTCCTAACATCCTTTGCAACCTAGAGTGAGGATAACTGATTTGGGCAGTAAAGTAAAAGAAAACTCCTCAAACAGCTGTTTACATCTCAGCAATCCTAGTGTGATACCACTTGATCATGCAATTTTTGTTCTTATGTTGTGTCTTGGTAGGATGGAAGGAGTGAGAGCTAGACCCGTACTCAAAAGTAGGGGAGGAATTCCCTGAGATTAGGGGAGCCTTATCTTTGGAGAGTACTGATGAGAGGGTGCCCTCACTAGGGCATCACGAGAAACCATAGGGCATGCTGTTTGGGGCACCACCTTCTGAAGCCGTGGGACCCACTTCAATGAGATGTAATCGAGGGATCAATTGATGAATTTACGACCACCGGTCCTACTAAATGAGAGGAGTTCCCTCACATGTAATCCTCGCTCCCTCAAATCCCCTACTGAAGTGGATAATATGTGTATGATCCAATTAGGGGAAGTTGGCTTGGCCCAAAGCCAAATCCATGCCATGATGAAAATTTAAAATAAATTTCTACGAGCCTGGCATTTTAGATCAATTGCAAAGGCTAAGAAACTAAACTATCACTGTACTATAATTGATGGTGAGAATCTACAATAGGAAATAAGCTTGGATCAGATTTCTGTCTTTATTGATTTTTTGAATTTGAATTGAAAATTTCAACCCACATCCAACATCTTGGAAGTGTTAAGTGGGGTTCACATGGATTTGAGAATTTGATTGAAAAAGGAATTTTTGAATATGAATCCAACTTCAAATAATTCAGGTAAGTTGAAAAGTGGATTCAAATATTTTGAGAAGGATGCTTCCATAGGTTCAAGTTTGTTTGAATTTAGAGTTTTTGATTTGAGGACCCTTTCCTTTAATAAATTTGAGTGTGTTAAAGTAAGGGTCAATTGATTTTATTTGATTGATGATTTTAATTTTACTTAGCAAATTTGGGAATGCTAAGTGAAGTATTTGAAAATGGTTGTTTTTTTTTTTTTTGAATTGTTATTTGAATTTGAAAATTGGAATTCCCACATAAAAAATTTAAGTATGCTAAGTGAAGAACCCAAGTGTGTTTTGTTTGAATTTTGAAAATAGGATTCTTAGCAAATTTGAGTATGCTAAGAAAAACTTAAGGTGTTTAATTTATTATTTTTTTGGATATTTGATTTTTGAAAGAAAAGGATCCTTAGCAAATTTGGGTAAGCTAAGAAAATCCTAATGTGTTTCATTTTTGTTTTGATTTTTTTTTATTGAAAGTGGAGATTTTACTTTAGCAAATATTGTATGCTAACGATGAATTCCCACTTAATTTTGCTAAATGGAAATTTTACTTAGCAAATTTGAGTATGCTAAATGGAATTCCAAAAGACATGTTCAAAATTTTTGTGTTTTGATTTGATTTTGAAAATGGAAACTTCTTTTTAGCAAATTTGGTATGCTAAAGAATAAAATTCCAAAAGTGCTTGAAAAATTTTTGGTTTTGAATTTGAGACTTCACTTAGCAAATTTGAGTATGCTAAATGAAGTTCCAAATGTGTTTGGAAATTATGTTTGATTTTGAATTTGGAGACTTCACTTAGCAAATTTGAGTATGCTAAATGAAGTTCCAAAATATGTTAGGAAAATTTTGGTTTGGATTTGGAGACTTCCCTTTTTTGGGTATGCTAAATGAAGTTCCAAATGTGTTTAGAAAATTTTTGGTTTTGATTTGGGGACTTCACTTAGCAAATTTGAGCATGCTAAATGAAGTTCCAAATGTGTTTGAAAATTTTTTATTTTTGATTTGGAGACTTCACTTAGAAAATTTGAGCATGCTAAATGAAGTTCCAAAAATGTGTTTGAAATTTTTTGATTTTGAATTTGGAGACTTTACTTAGCAAATTTGGGTATGCTAAATGAAGCTTCAAATGTGTTTGAAAATTTTTGATTTTAAATTTGGAGACCTCACTTAGCAAATTTGGGTATGCTAAATGAAATTCCAAATGTGTTTGAAAATTTGAAAATATGATTGTTAAGTTTTGATTTTTTGAAAAGAAGGCTTCCATTTAACAAATTTGGGTATGTAGGAATGGAAGTCAATTCTTATTTTTGCAAAAAAATGTGAAGATTTTTGTTTTGTGTGTGATTATTGCTTTTTGAAAGAGGGAATTCCATCTTAATCATATATCGAATATGTTTAAGTGGGTTTTCCAATTGATGTTATTTTTATTTAGGAATGAAATCTTCATTAAATAAACTTGGGTATATTGAATGGAGATGTTCATATGTGCTTCTAAAAATTTTATTTTTAATTTTGATTTCGATTTTTGGAAAGATGATTGTTCAATTTATTTTGAAAATGAAATCTTCATAAAAAATGAATTGAAGGAAGATGTTCATTTGTGCTTTTGGAAAGTTTAATTTTAGTTGAAAATGAAACTTCCATTCAATAGGTGTGGGTGTATTGAATGGAAAGGTTCATATGTGCTTTTTGCAAATTTTATTTTCAATTTTGATTTTTGGAAAGATGATTGTTCATTTTATTTTGAAGATGAAATCTTCATCAAAATGAATTGAAGGAAGATGTTCATTTGTGCTTTTGGAAAATATTGTTAGCTTTATTTTTGAAGATTCCTACATGTAACAATTATGAGAATTGTTACATAAGGGTGATTTAAGAAAACTTTGTGGAAACTATTATATGTGCATTTTTGAAAGAGTACTTTTGAAAAGCAAGATTCTTATGAAAAATTTATTTTGTCTTTATTATTTTAGATGAACCTTTCCATATCATAAAAATGATAAGGAGGAAGTCTTTAAATATTTTCTTTTTATTTAGATCTTTTTATTTTTTACCCATTTGGGAGCCCAACGGAGGTTTTAAGACCAACGCGAGGTGAGGTCCAAAAACCTAAAGATGTTCGCTAACTCAAGTTAAGAATGAAATAAGCTAACTTCCAATGGAAAGAAGGATAGTATCATATTCATACCAAAGTACAAACCTATTATTGATACTTGAAGACAATGATCATTTACCAAAGATAGAGAGAGGAACCATCCCCAACGGAGTCACTAGATAAATTTGTTGGTTGAAAAATTTTCTATATGGTCGCCTTCCATCTGTGGGTGAAAAGCAAGAATATAAAAATTCATCTTTTTGGGATGTCACTTAGATCCATAGATGTGCTTATTTAGGTGATCGGGTATGTCATCAAGGAATAGTGTACTATCTCGGGAGATAGAAGTCACGACCCTTTAATGGACCTAATCACCTCAATAAGGACTCCTAAGGATGATGGGTCTACATATGTACCAGAGATTCTTCTCCAACTTTACATGGAAAAGTAAAGCAGGGTTTATTTTAAATCGAGTTCGTTAAGTTCTTTACAGGGGCAAGCCTCCATAGTTAATTACATCCTAAGGGACGGGATCCCTTAGGAATACTCTAAGGTAAATAATCAGTGTCTTCAAAGATTTCAATATGAAAGTACTATCAATCAATTAGTTCATTTTGAAGATCAAATGGGATTGATCAAAGAGAGCGAGTTATTATCGAAGCTAACAAGAAGATAAGTTGGAGATGCCCACGATGCTAGGAAACCAAGCAAGCATCTCAAACTATCCTATGATTAGGTTTCAAATTTTTGAAATTGATTTAGTTTGTTTGAGTTGAATTTTTAATTAGAAATTTAGGATTTATGATTCCATAACACAATTTAAGGAAATGCCTAAGAGGTGAGGAGTTTTGCTTATGGCCCATAAAGGGGAGAAGCAATCTCAGAACCTAAATTTAGGGAGCCTTGGCAAGGGCCGAAAGCACAGCCTAAATCTAAGGCAAAAATGTGTGTTTGGTTTGCCTCCACAAGAGGGGACAAACCACCATTTGGACTTACAACCACCCAGGGGTGGCCACCAACTCCTCCTACAAATTTATGTAGGCAAGTCATATGCTTTATGCAAGATAGTTAGGTTATTATTTAGAAAGAGACTAAGTCCTTAAACTCACCTAAAGACTAGATCATGTAAGGACATGCTTCAAATGACCTAAATCTAGATTATTTTATTTTATTTTTGGACAATTATTTTGACTCGCTAATAGGATTCATATGCCTAATGCATGAGAAATAAAGTTATTAGCCAAAATCAGCGAGAAGGGAGGATGTGTGTCTCCACCCTGGCTCTCAAAGGTCAGGCCAAGTTTTTCTGGCAAAGGTGGAAGCCCTCCAATCAAGAGTAAAACAAGATGCAGTTGTGCATGATATTATAAAAGAAATATTCATCCAGCTAAGGGGTTGCTAATTCTTTTATCCTGATTTAACCTAAGCTTTAGGTAAGGTTATGAATTCTTTATTTTTATCTTTGAATTGTTAAATTTGGTAAAAGAATTATTTTTCCTAAGAGCCTAATCCACATCCAAGCCATACATAAAGCAAGAAAGAATTTAGGAAAAGGATGTCACTTAATGCATAAACTAAACAAATCATCAATCAATTTATAAAACTAATCGCAAAAGAATAAGAGGTCATTGTGGTCCACCACACAAACTCAAAACAAAATTGGTAGAGCTCTACCCTTATATAACCCGAATTACAAATGAATTAAATGCAATTAAGCAAGGAATTCATTATTATAGGGGTCTTCAATTTTCATTTCTTCATTCTTCTTTTCTTCTTTCTTCTTTCTTCTTCTATTCTTTTTTCTTCTTTGGTTCCTCCTTTTGGATGGTTGGAAGGTGGATGTCTAAAGGTTTTCACATGGTGCATAAGATGAGATCTTATGACCAATGTTCATCCTAATCATAACAATCATTCCAAAATCCTAATTGCAAAAATTTACATGAAAAGGAAAAGTAAATCTACTAACACCTGCAAAATAAAGATTAGCTAAACAAACCACCAAATCCCAAGCATGTATATTGGACTTATCACCCCACACATGGGTGACTAAGTCCACCTAGCCTATTGGATTATGCTTAGGGGTATAAGCACCTACACAACAAAAAAAAGCATTTATTTTTTATTTATTATAGCTCTTAAGCACAATCCCTAAAAAATAATGGTTAGACTAAGATCGCCTACCATTCATTCTACACATACATCCTAACATCCAGTCTAAAACATATATCAAAATAAAAGCAAACATCAAACCATGCACCTAACCTAAAGCTAAGTGGTGACTTAGCTAATGTGTGTGCTTTGGTGGTATGCTTAGCTATGACCTTAAGTTAGAATTTTCTAAGTGTGAAGCATGTTCAACTTAGAGGAGGGTTTCATTTAAGTGATTTAATTATTTTGGGTTGATTTTATTTCATGTTTTGATTAGGTTCAAGTGAATCCTATAATTAATTACTAAGTTATAAAGAGAGGAAAGAGAAGAGAACTTCTTTCCTTCCCTAACCTAAGTAATTTCTAAAGTAGATTCATTTTAGTTTTGTTTAGTGAATGTTTTGATTAAGTGTTTTAATTAATCCTAAGTTTAGATGAACTCTAAACAAACCTATTCAAAAGAAAGGCATTTTAAGATTAAATAAAATGAACTAAATTCACAAAACATACATCACTTCATTTCTTTTCCCAACATGTATAACATGCATATGAATGAGTCCTAAGCATATCTATACACACAAATGAGAATGTTTAACACACTTTATGATGCATGCTAAGTAATTCATTTAAGAAATTTGAAGTTTATGATGCATGATTTTCATTAAGTAAAAGGGATTTCTTATCCAATTTTCACATGCACACATGAAAGTAAGAAAGGCATAAGTGAGTACAAAGCCATTATAAACCAGAGGTGTAAGTACAATACCTACTTATGGCTACTTAAAGCCTCACAACCTCGGGTTGTGACTAATATACCACTTTCCTTAAATAAACATGTGTACAAAAGAAATGAATGGAAAAGAAAGAATGCAAAATTTGTATTAGTTGATTTATTTTGTTTATGCAATTTATATGTGCAAGCATAGGTATCCTTCTTAAGTGATAGTATAAGAATGAATAGGATATGAAATTAGGCAAGTGTTAGGTTCTTTTCAAATGAACCATACATCTTACCAAATCCTATTCAAAACTATACCAAAAAGAGAAGAAGGAAAACCTATACTAAGCACATCCTTATATCTTACTACATGCAACTTATAATTAAATATATAAGTAACACACTTTCAGTTTTGATAATTGATTCATATATTTTGAAAATAATTTGAATTTAATAGTGATAATAGCCATATTCTTACTTTAGCCAACACATGCAATTTGACATAAAGTAAACATTTTCATTTTAAATTTGATTTTGAAAAACATGGATGCATGAAACCATATGACATACATATTTAACATGTTGGGGAAAGAACTAAAGCAATGAAAGTAAACACATTCACTTTAATTAAATCCTAAAGACAATCTTATGAAATAAGAAAGCTTAAAGTAAATCAAAGTTTATTTAATATGATTTTGTTTGATTTGAATTTGATTTAATTTTGAAAATGTGAGTTGAGTTTTTTCTAACCCATTCCCACATGTGTTTGATATTTTGTTTAATTTTTAGATGATTAGATTCATTTTAGATTTTGATTAGGTTAAGGTATGAATTAAACATGTTAATTAACCCTTACCTACACCACCTTAGCATAGTTAATAATTATGAGCCAATGAGATGACATAAAACCTCACAAGGAATTTAAATTGTAATGCACCTAGGAAGAAAAAGGGCCTAATGCAATTTGGCTCATGATTAATGGTTAATTAAGCTAAGGGGTTTAACTTTAATTTCAAAACACCCCTCACACATATGAGTTGAATTTTGATTTTAATTGAACTTAGCTCTTGAACACCTAAGCATCTACCCAAAGTAGATTAATTAAGTTCTAAAAGTTTTATAGAATTTTAGAATTAATTAAGAGGGTAATTAATGAATTAACCCTTAATTAAGAGGATTAAGAAAGAAAAGGGGTTTAGGAATACTTAGGGAAAAATAATCAAATTATTCCCTGCCTCCTTCACTGATCAAACCCAATCAACTTCAATAAGGGACTAAAATGCTAATCAAACCCTTAATTATCCTTAATAACATAAAGAGAGTAATTAGGAAATGAATTTTCAATTCCCCAAATTAAGCCATCAATAAATCCCAAGAACATTAGGGGAGGCAGTAGTCATCCCCCAAAATATACCTAAGAAGTTTGAGATAAATCAGAGGACTAATTAAGAAGTAATTTAAGATCTCCATTAAAACTCAAAATCAGAGAAAGATAAATTCAAAATCCATTAAAACTAATTTTAGAATATTCTAGATTGAATAATCTTTTAGTGGCAATTTACCTCATATTTTTTTAAATTTTTATTTAAGGTGATATATATTTTTAAAGCTTAGAGGATTAATTAGAATTAATTAGAACCTAATTAAATCTCTTAATCCACAGCATGACACGTGATGGCGACGATCAGTGCACTTTCCACATGTCGTGTGGTGAGCCGTCACTTAAACATCTCATCACCGTGCGTGTGGTGGCGGTGGGACATGATTTTACATCCACCGTTCAATCAAAGATCGAACGGCTAGGAATAACCCTACAGTTTTGAAAGGATAAATCAGATATAAAACATGCATTTAATCTCGGCCATCCATCCAAAACACGTTGATGGATGGCCAGAGATCCATCCCTGCCAAAGCTTGTGAATCATAGGAACTGTCCATGATCTAAGCCCTAATTCGAGCTCGATTGAGCTCGGATTAGGAAATAACTTTGCACACACCATCATACACTAATGCTAATCCTATCCAACAGTTGAATTTTCATGTCATTACACTTTCTTTCACAAAGGACTAACACCCCTTAAGTCTAGTGATCGAAAAATGGCATACCTCACCGAGAGGTGATCATCGACACTCGATTCCCTTAGAGGAGCTTCATCTAGTTGAGATGAAGCTTTGGTAAAAGAATTAGCTCCTCAGGTTGAGTAGTTTGCTCTATGGACCAACCCCTCTTCCTTATGAGCTCAATTGATCTAGATGAGCCTTTCCTTGCCTTTGGAGCTTAGGAAAAATGTTGAGTAGACTCAACTTGATCCTCTGGTGGAGTGTGCAAAGAGAATTGAAGTGATTTGGAGTACAGAGGAAATTTGGAAATCAACGGAGCTCCCCTGTTTTCACTTGAAGAAAACTAAGAATGGATGATTTCAATTCCCTCCTAGGAAGCTTAGGAACACTCTTTGATGGCTCCTAACACTCAACCGACACTGAGCATATGTAAATTGAAGTGAATTATGGGGAGTATATTTCCCCTATAGCTTTCGGACTACCGAACCTCTCTTTGTCATTTTGATCCAATTGCCAATATGGAAAGGTCTGTTTGGGTTGTTGGATGTTGGCACATGGTCAGTTTGAGCTAAGGAGTGGATTGGCAACCTCCCATATGAGTGAAATTGAGTGGAGGGAGGTTTCACACATGGCCAATTAGGAAGGTATCAAATAGATATGAAGAGGGCTTGACCAAATTCCCTATGAATTTGACCAAAATTTGTTCTATGGTCTAGGGGTAGAATAGTCATTTGGCTAATTTTTGAATTTGAATATGTTGGGTATGTTGAGAAAATAGGTTTGACCAAGTTTCATTGGATTTGGAGTTCATTTGATATGATTTGGCTAATGTTAACCCATTTAGGTCAAAACGGGTCAACTTGGGTCAAGTTGACCAATTGGTCAAATTGGGTCAAACCAAGAGTTGGGTCAAGTTCATATGACCATTTGAAATGTTTTGGTGGCTTTGGTTTGATTCAATTTGATTTAGTTTTGAGTTTGGCTCATATGACTTCATTTAGGTCAAATGGGTCAAGTTGACCAATTTGACCCATTTGACCTATTTGAGCTAGGTCATGGGTAGGTTTAGGTTTGATTAGTCATATGAAGTGGATTGGTATCTTTGTTTCCAATCAATTTTGGTTAAGTTTGAATTTGGTTCAACATGACCCCAGTCAAGGTCAATTGAGCTAGGTTAGGTCTAGTTGGCCAATTAAGGCTTTGGTTAAGTTTAACAAGTGATTTGGAATGAACTTGAGCCATTGGTTTCAATCAATTTGGCTCAGATCAAGTTTTGACACATTTTAACTTTTTACGTCAAGTTGGGTCAACTTGGGTCAAGTGGCCAATTGGGCTAGATTAGGCTCAAATGTTGACTTGGTCAAGTTCAGACATAGGTCATGAATGAACTTAGATAAATGGTTTCAATCAATTTGTCCTATGGTGGATTTTGGCTATGTTAGGTTTCCTTTTGGCTAAGTGTTGACTTGGTCAACCCTTAGGTTTGACTTGGTTTGACCCAATTTGGTTGATTGATCATTCCATGATGATTGTTGATCATGATGAAAGGCATAGGTGAGTTCGATTCAATCCAATTTGGTTAGGATTAGAATTTGGCTCATAAGGGTACTTTAGGTCACTTTGGGTCAAGTGAGCCTAAGTGGGTCAAATAGCTTGGTCAAAGCTTGATTTGAGTTTGATTGAACTTGTATATGGACTTATGATTGAAATATGAATCTATTTGCAAGTGGTTTGAAGTCAAATGGGTTTTGATCCATTTGATAAATTCATATTCGAAGGAAGAATATGAATGGGTTTGGGGTTTGATTTTTGAATTGGATTTTGGTTAACTGATTGAAGTTTGTATTTATATTTGGATTCATGATTGTAGGGTTGATTGAATCATGAAGGAAAATCAAGAGTTTCTCTTGATTTGAAATTGATTTGGCTAAGTTCAAGATTTTGACTTGAAAGGCTTAGGTTGGATTTTGAGTGGATTTGAGTTTGATTTTTGGAATTGGTTTTGATTGTTTGAATTTATATTTCATTTAAATATGTGAATATAAATGAGAATATAAATGGTCATGAGAAAATTTGATGAATTTGAAGTGATTTGATCATGATTTAGGCTATGTCTATTAAAAGGAATTTAAAGGACTTTAGAAATTTTTGGAGTTTGAAGCTTGAATTTTTGAATTTGGTTTTAATGATTTACATTTATATTTCATTTATGTATGTGAATATAAATGAGAATATAAATGAGTTATGAGGAAATCCCATGAATTTGAATTGATTTGATCATGATTTAGGCTAAGTCCTTAAGAGGGAAATTAAGAACTTAAGAAGGATTTTAAATTTGTAATTTAATTTTTGGATTTGATTTGAATGATTTATATTTATATTTAATTTATATATGTGAATATAAATGAGAATATAAATGATCTATGAGAAAATCCCATGAATTTAAATTGGTTTGATCATGATTTAGGCTAAGTCTTTTAATGATAATTTAATTGACTTAGGAAATTTTATGAATTGATTTTGAATTTTGAGTTTAGTTTGATTGGTTTTGAATTTATATTTCATTTATACATGTGAATATAAATAAAAATATAAATGAATTATGAGAAAATCTCATGAGTTTGAATTGGTTTGATCATGATTTAGGCTAAGTCCTTAAAAGAAGATTAAAGACTTAGGAATTTCATTCATGGGTTTCAAACATGTATTTCAATCATGGATTTCAATCACACGGAGTTGATTTGAGTTTGGAGAAAATCAAATAAGATTGATTTGGGGTTTGACTTGAAGGGAGAAAGGTGAGGAGTGGTTCAAGCTAAGGGTAGGCAAACTTTCCTAACACCCTAAGGCATGACCTATTCCTATGGCTAACTCTTCTAAGTCTCTAGGGCTAGGTTGAGTGTCCACCTAATCACTAGATGTGTCTTAAGGCTAAAGAACTCTTAAAGTCTAAGAGAAGTCCTATGTCTAAGATGGAGGGGTTGAGAGCTCATTCTAAAAATGAGGTCAACACATACACTCATATGTGCATGTGAAAATGGATAAGAAACACCTTTTCTACTTAATGAAAATCATGCATCATAAACATTCAAATATTCTTAAGTAAATTACTTAGCATGCATCATAAAGTATGCTAAACATTCTCGTTTGGTATGTATAGATGTGCTTAGATCCATTCATATGTATGTTATACATGTTGGGAAAGAAATGAAGTGATGTGTGTTCTATGAATTTACTTCACTTTACTTAATCTTAAAATGCCTTTCTTTTGAATGGGTTTATTTAGAGTTCATCTAAACTTAGGATTAATTAAAATGCATAATATGACATTCATTAAACAAAACTAAAAATATGAATCTACTTTAAAAATTACATAAGTTAGCCCTCTCTTTACAACTTAGTAATTAATTGTAGGCTTCACTTGAACCTAATCAAAATATAAAAATAAAATTAACATAAACAACTAAATAATTTAAATGAAACCCACCTCTAAGTTGAATATTCTTCACACTTAGAAAATTCTAACTTAAAGCTATAGCTAACCATACCACACAAACTTCTAAAGCACACACATTAGGCTAAGTCACCACTTCTAGCTTTAGGATAGGACGGTGCATGATTTGATGTTTGCTTTTATTTCTTGATGTAATGTTTTAGACTAGATGTTAGGGTGTATGTGTGTAGACTGAATAGTAGGACGATCTTAGTCTAATTATTATCTTCTGCAGGGGATTGTGCTTAAGAGGCATTGTAATAAATAAAAATTATAAATGCTTTTGTTGTATAGGTGCTTATAACCCTAAGCATAATCCAATAGGCCAGGTGGACTTAGTCACCCATGTGTGGGGTGTTAAGTCCAACATACATGCTTAAAATTGTATGGTTTGTTTTAGCTAATCTCTGTTTTATAAGTGTTAGTTAGATTTCCTTTTTTTCCTTTTCATGTAATTTTTGCAATTAGGATTTTGGAATGATTGTTATGGGGATTAGGATGAGCATTGGTTATAAGGTCATGCCTTATGTACCATGTAAAGTCTTTGGAGCAACCACCTTCCAACCATCCAAAAGAAGAACCAAAGAAGAAAGAAGAAAAGAAGAAGAAAGAAGAAAAGTAGAATGAAGAAATGAAGCTTGAAGACCCCATAACAATGAATTCCTTGCTTAATTTTATTTAATTCATTTATAATCCAGGTTGCATAAGGGTAGAGCTCGGCTACCTAATTTATTTTCGGGTTTGTGCGGTGGTACCCGACCACAATTGCCTCTTATTCTTTTACGATTAGCTTTATAAATTGATTGATGATTTGTTGAGCTTGTGCATAAAGTGGCATCCTTTTTCCAGTTTCTTCCTTGCTTGATGTATGACCTGGATGACGGTTAGGCTCTTAGGAAAAAATAAATCTTCTACCAAATTCAACAATTCAAAATTGAAATAAAGAATTCATAACTTCACCTAAAGCTTAGCTTAAAATCAAGATAAAGGAATTAGCAATCCCTTAGGTGGATGAGTATTTCTTTTATAACGTTATGCACAAATGAATATTATTTTAACTCTTTATTGGAGGGTTTCCACCTTTGCCAGAGAAACTTGGCTTAACCTTTGAGAGCCATGGTGGAAATTCACCTCCTCCCTTCTCACTGATTTTGGCCAATGATCTCATTTCTCATGTATTAGGCATATGAATCCTATTAGAGTGAGTCAAAATGATTGTCCAAAAATGAAAATAAAATGTAATATGAATTGCATTAGATTTAGGTCATTTGAAGCATTCCCTTACATGATCTAGTCTCTTTATGGAGTGAGTTTAAGGACTTAGTTTCTTTCTAAATAAATAATGCCTAGCTATCTTGCATAAAGCATATGACTTGCCTACATAAATTTTAAATCATAGAAGGAGTTAGTTGGCAGCCACCCCCAAGCGGTTGTATGTCCAAGTAGTCAGTTGGTTTGTCTTCTCTTGTAGAGGTAAACCAAATACCTATTTTCACCTTAAATTTAGGTTGTGCTTTTGGCCCTCACTAAAGCTCCCTAAATTTAGGTTATGAGGTTGCTTCTCCCTTTATGGGCCATAAGCATAAATCCTCACCTCTTAAGCATTTCCTGTTGTACTTCGTTCAGTTACGTATTGCTAACTTCTAACAAAAATTCAACTCAAATAAATTAAATCTATTTCAAAAATGTAAAGCCCAATTATAGGATAGTTTGAGATGCTTGCTAGGTTTTCTAGCATCATGAGCATCTCCTATTTATCTTCATTTGGCTTCGATAATAACTCCCTCTTTGATCAATCCCATTTGATCTTCAAAAAATAAACTAATCGATTGATAGTCCTACCCTATTGAAATCTTTAGAGACAACGATCATTTACCTTAATCAAGAGTTTTTCTAAGGAATCCCATTCCTTAGGATGTAATTTACTATGGGGGCTTGCCCCTACATCGAACTTAACGAACCCAGTTTAAAATAAACCATATTTTACTTTTTCATGTAAAGTATGGGAAGAATCTCGGTACACCTCAATGACCCAATGTCCTTAGGAGTTTTTATTTTGGTGATTAGATCCATTGTAGAGTGGTGATTCCTATCTTTTGAGATAGTACACCTCTCCTCAATGTCATACCCGACCACCCTAATAAGTACATCTGTGGATTTGCATGGCATCTAACCAAGTTGATTTATATTCCTGTTCACATTTATCTTCTTTCCACCATAGAAAGGAAAAAGGGATAGATGAGGACATGTATAAATTTCCACCATAAATTTTTCTGATGACTCCGCTGGAGAAGGTTCCTCTCTCCATCTTTGATAAATTATCGTTGTCTCTAAGTATCGATAGTAGGTTTGTACTTCTGTATGAACCCTAGACTATCTTTCTTTCCATTGGACACTTAACTTATTTCATCCTTAAGTCAAGCTAGCCAACATCTTTAGGTTTTAGGACCTCACCCAGTGTTGGTCTTAAAACCCCCGTTGGGTTCTCCAATGGGTAAAAATAAAAAGATCTAAATATCATCTTTATGATAAAGAAAGGTTCATTCTTAAATAATAATAAAAATAATTTTCATGAAAATCTTGTTTTTCAAAAAGCACACTTCCAAAATACACATAATAAAATATTTTTCACAAAATTTTCTTAAATCACCTTCATCTAACAATTCTCATAATTATTATACATGTAGGAATCTTCAAAAAAAAATAAAACCAACAATCTTTTCTAGAAGCACAAATGGACATCTTCCTTCAATTCACTTTAATGAAGATTTCATTTTCAAATAATAAAATGAACAATCATCTTTCCAAAAATCAAAATCAAAAATAAAACTTTCAATAAGCACATACGAACCTCTCCATTTAAAAACCCACATTATTGAATGGAAGTTTCATTTTCAAAACAAAACTAAAACTTTCAAAAGCATATATGAATATCTCCATTCAATATACCCAAATTTATTGAATGAAGATTTCATTCCCAAATAAAAAATAAAATCATTTGAAATCCCACATAAACATATTCCACATATTGATTAATTTGGAATTCCCTCTTTCAAAAGTAATGATCACACACAAAACAAAATGCTCACATTTCAAAAATAAGATTGACTTTCGTCCCTACATACTCAAATTTGTTAGATGGAAGTCTTCTTTTCAAAAATCAAAACTTAACAATCATATTTTCAAAATTCAAAACACATTTGGAACTTCATTTAACATACTCATATTTGCTAAGTGAAGTCTCCAAATTCAAAACCAAAAATATTTTCAAAACAAACTTGAAACTTCATTTAGCATACTCAAATTTGTTAAGTGAAGTCTACAAATTCAAAAAAAAAATTCAAACATATTTGGAACTTCATTTAGCATACTCAAATTTGCTAAGTGAAGTCTCCAAATTCAAAACCAAAAATATTTTCAAAACACATTTGGAACCTTATTTAGCATACTCAAATTTGCTAAGTGAAGCCTAAATTCAAAATAAAATTTCAAACACATTTAGAACTTCATTTAGCATATTCAAATTTGCTAAATGAAGTCTCAAATTCAAAACAAAGAAAAAATTTTAAGACATTTGGAACTTCATTTAGCATATTCAAATTTTCTAAGTGAAGTCTCCAAATTCAAAACAAAAAATTTTCAAACACATTTGTAACGTCATTTTAAGATATCCATTTGCTAAAATGAAGTCTCCCCCTTTTAAAAAAAAAAAATTCATACACATTTGGAACTTCATTTAGCATATTCAAATTTGCTAAGTGAAGTCTCCAAATTCGAAACCAAAAATTTCCAAACGCATTTGGAACTTCATTTTTACATACCCCATTTGCTAAAGTGAAGTCTCCCCCTTTTAAAACAAAAAAAAAAATCCAAACACATTTGGAACTTCATTTAGCATATTCGAATTTGCTAAGTGAAGTCTCCAAATTCAAAACCAAAAATTTTCAAACACATTTGGAACTTCATTTAGCATACTCAAATTTTCTAAGTGAAGTTTCAAATTCAAAACCAAAAATTTTCAAACATATTTGGAACTTCATTTAGCATTCTCAAATTTGCTAAGTGAAGTTTCCAAATTCAAAACCAAAAAATTTTCAAACTCATTTGGAACTTCATTTAGCATACTCAAATTTGCTAAGTGCAGTCTCCAAATTCAAAACAAAAATTTTCAAACACATTTGGAACTTCATTTAGCATTTGCTAAGTGAAGTCTCCAAATTCAAAATAAAATTTCAAACACATTTGGAACTTCATTTAACATACTCAAATTTGCTAAGTGAAGTTTCCAAATTCAAAAGCAAAAATTTTCAGACACATTTGGAACTTCATTTAGCATACTCAAATTTGCTAAGTGAAGTCTCCGAATTCAAAACCAAAGATTTTCAAACACATTTGGAATTTCATTTAGCATACTCAAATTTTTTAAGTGAGTCTCCAAACTCAAAACACAAAAATTTTAAACACATCCTTTGGGATTTCATTTAGCATACTCAAATTTGCTAAGTGAAATTTTCGTTCCACAAAATTAAGTGAAACTTCATTTTTAGCATACCATAATTGCTAAAGTGAAATCTCCACTTTCAACAAAATCAAATGAAACACATTAGGATTTTCTTAGCATACCTAAATTTGCTAAGGATCCTATTTTTCAAAAATCAAAATATCCAAAACAAATGAAACACTTTAGATTTTCTTAGCATACTTGAATTTGCTAAGAATCCTATTTTCAAAATTTTCAAACAAAAACAAAACACACTTGGATTCTTCACTTAGCATACCCAAATTTGCTAAGTGGGAATTCCAAATTTCAAAATCACAAAGATTCACAAGATAAAAGCAAACAAAAAGAAAAAAAAAGCAATTATTTTCAAACACCTCACTTAGCATACCCAAATTTGCTATGTGAGTGGATTCCAAAATATCAAATAAAAATCAAAACCAATTGACCCCTACTTTAACATACTCAAATTTGTTAAAGGAAATGGTCCTCAAATCAATATCTAATTTCAAACATGAACCTATGGAAGCATCTTTCTAAAAAATAATTGAACTCATTTTCAGCATACCCAAATTTGTTGAAAGTGGATTCATATTCAAAAATTTCTCTTACCAATCAAATTTCCAAATCTTCTCTAAATCCATTTGAACCCACTTTCCAAGATGGATGCGGGTTCAATTTTAAATTCAAATTCAAAATCAAATGAAATCTAATCCAAGCTTGTTTCCCATTACATTCTCGGTATCAGTCACAACTTCTACAATCCTTCGTTTTATTGATTAGAAATGGCAAGCTCACAGAAGTTTGTGTTCACTTTCCCCTACGACATGGACTTGGCCTTGGATCAAGCCAATCTTGATGTTCATACCCACCTTATCCATTTCGGTAGAACTTTTGAGGGAGTGAAGATCACCTGTGATGGCACTCCCCTCACAATGTCATAATTGGTGGCGGGTAGCCATCATCGGTCGATTTACCGATTCTAACATCCCTCATTAAAAGCGGTGGTAGTCCCACCGCAATAGTACAGCATTAGCACCGACTTGCACCCCATGGTTTCTCGTGCTGCCCTAGTGAGGGCTAGCACCCATTCATCAGTACCCTCTAAGGGTTAAGCTCCCCTGATCCCGGGGATTTCCTCCTCTACTTTTGAGTATGAGTCTATCTCTCACTCTACTCACTCTACAGGAACATAGTGAAGGAGAAAAAACTAAATGATTAAGTGGTATCATACCAAGATTGCTAGGGAGATGGAGGTAGTCGCCTGTTCAGTTGTTAAGGAGTTGTCTATTTTGACTTCACCACTGGTTACAGTGAATCAGTTTCATCCTCTCTCTGGGTTAGATAGAGAGGATGCTAGGAGGATTCATACTTTACCTCCACCTGATTACATCGGCCATAGTAGGAGGTCATGTGCCCCCCTCCACTTTCTGCCTTGGTGGAGCTATGGACATTCTAAGTTCAAAGCTCAATTTGATTTGAGATCTATCATCCCCCACAGCGTGAGGAAATAGCTTCGATAGGAGAGGGCCAAAGAGGCCCATACATCTATTCATATCACTAATAGGGAGAGATGGAGGTTCATTTGGTCGACCTACACTCGTCAATTTTCCGGTGTGCAGTCGACCATAATAACATCCTGGGACCACTCATCACAGGAGGATAGCTCTTGTTCATAGAGAGTCGGTGGTGTCTCCACCACACAGGTCTACACCCTGTCCACGGTCACCTATTCATGTCGCAGCATCTCCAGTTTTTCCAAAGGCCATGAAGTCCATATCCGAGGAGAAGTGTACCGCATTGGTGATCTGGCTACGACCGAGGGATCCTACTCCATCTACACCGCCTACTGTGGAGAGGCTGAGTTCTCCAGCTCGACCTTCTACCCAATGGTGTTGCAGAAGGAATGGTGACCCCGAAGCACAGTGGTCGTCCCTTCACTAACACCATTAGATGGTGGCACTGCGAAGTGCATATGATAGCCTTGTTGCACCGATGATTGTAGATCCTCCTAGAAGTGTCACACATTTTAGAGTTAGTGGTAGTCATGAGTGTGTCTCTTCTAGTGAGTACAATCCTCATAGGATTGATTCTCCAAACAGGAGTGCGGTGCCTCTGATGCGTGATAGTGATCACACCTAAAAGATAATTTTGCTTATTCAGATTGATTGTTCTTTAGATGAGTGTTGACCTCATTTTTAGAATGAGCTCTCAACCCCTCCATATTAGACATATGACTTCTCTTAGACCTTAAGAATTCCTTAATCTTAAAACACATCTAGTGATTGGGTGAACACTCAACCTAGCCCTAGAGACTTAGAAGAGTTATCCATAAGAATAGGTCATGCCCTAGGGATGTTAGGAAAATTTGTCTACCCTTAGCTTGAACCACTCCTTACCTTCCTTCCTTCAAGTCAAACTCCAAATCAATCTTATTTGATTTTCTCTAAACTCAAATCAACTCCATATGATTGAAATCCATGATTGAAACCAAATTCAAAATTTGAAACTCTAAACTCAAATTCTTTTCTAAGTCCTTAACCTTTTTTTTTAAGGACTTAACCTAAAATCATGATCAAATCTATCCAAACTCATGAGATTTTATCATAGTTCATTTATATTCTCATTTATATTCACATATATAAATGAAATATAAATTCAAACCAATCAAACTAAACTCAAAATTCAAAATCAATCCATAAAATTTCCTAAGTCCTTTAAGTTTTCTTCATGGACTTAACCAAAATCATGATCAAACCAAATCAAACTCTTCATATTTTTCTCATGACTCATTTATATTCTAATTTATATTCACATATATAAATGATATAAATTCAAACCAATCAAACTAAACTCAAAATTTAAAATCAATCCATAAACATTTGCTAAGTCTTTAAAATTCTTTTTAGAAGACTTAGCCTAAATCATGATCAAATCAATTCAAATTCATGAGATTTTCTCATAACTCATTTATATTATCATTTATATTCACATATATAAATGAAATATAAATACAAATCAATAAATCAAATCCAAAATTAAATTCAAATTTAAAATCCTTAAGTCCTTTAAATTCCTTTTAATGGACTTGGCTAAATCATACTCAAATCAATTCAAAATGGGATTTTCTTAACTCATTTATATTCTCATTTATATTCATATATAAATATATATATATATATATATATATATATATATATATATATATATATATAATCAATCAAACCAAATTCAAAAATTCTTCAAACTCCAAAATTTTAAGTCCTTTAAATCCCTTTAATGGACTTAGCCTAAATCATGATCAAATCACTTCAAATCCTTGAAATTTTCTCGATCAAACCAATTCCAAAAATTAAACTCAAATCCACTTAAAATCCAACCTAAGCCTTTCAAGTAAAAATCTTGAACTTAGCCAAATCAACTTCAAATTAAGCCAAAATCTTGATTTTCCTTCATGATTCACTCAACCCTACAATCATGAATCCATATATAAATACAAATTTCAATCATCAAATCAAAATCTAATTCAAAAATCAAACCCCAAATCTTTTCATATTCTTCCTTTGAATATGAAATTGTCAAATGAATCAAAACCCATTTGACTTCAAACCACTTGCAATTGGATTTATATTTTAATTCTAAGTCCATATACAAGTTCAAACAAAATCAAATCAAGATTTGACCAAGACATTTGACCCACTTAGGCTTACTTGACCCAAAGTGACCTAAAATATCCTTATGAGCCAAATTTTAATCCTAACCAAATTGGATTGAATCAAACTCACTATGCCTCTCATCATGATCAACAATCATCATGGGATGATCAATCAACTAAATTCAAACCAAGTTTAAAAAATGAAACTAACATAGCCAAAATCTACTATAGGCCAAATTGATTGAAACCATTGATCTAAGTTCATTCATGACCAATGTTTGAACTTGACCAAGTCAACATTTGAGCTAACCTAGCCAATTGGCACTTGACCCAAGTTGACCCAACTTAACCTAAAAGTCAAAAATGTGTCAAAACTTGATCAGCCAAATTGATTGAAACCAATGGGTCAAGTTCATTCCAAATCACTTGTTGAACTTGACCAAAGCCAATTGGCCAACTAGACCTAGCTAACCCAATTGACCTTGAACCCAACTTGACTAAAGTCATGTTATTAAATTCAAACTTAACCAGAATTGATTGGAAACAAAGATACCAATCCACTCCATATTACTAACTAAACCTAAACCAACCCATGTCAAATGGGTCAAATGGGTCAAATTGTCAACTTGACCCATTTGACCGAAATGAAGTCAAATGAGCCAAATTCAAAACTAAATCAAATTGAATCAAACCAAAGCCACCAAAATATTTTAAATGGTCATATGAACTTGAATTTACCCTTAGTTTGACCCAATTTGATTGGTCAACTTAAGTTGACCCAGAACTAAATGGGTCAACATGAGCCAAACCATATCAAATGAACTCCAAATCCAATGAAACTTGTCCAAACCTATTTTCTCCATATACCAACATATTCAAATTCAATAATCAGCAAAATGACCATTTTACCCCTAGGTCATAGAACAATTTTTTGTCAAATCCATGGGGAATTTGGTCAAGCCCTCTTCATATCAACTTGATACCTTCCTAATAGGTCAAGTGAACCCCATGGAGAGTGGTGCACTCAACCCAAGGGATTTGGATCAGCCCAAATAGACCCATGACCAAACCTGACCCCTAGCTCAAATTGGTCAATTTGAAAACCTCCCTCCACTTAATTTGAAGCACATGGGAGGTTACTAATCCACTCCTAAGATCAAACTAACCATGTGCCTACTCCAAACAAATCAAACAACCCTTTCCATATGGTCAATTGGATCGAAATGGCAAACATGCTCTGTCATTACCATGGGAGATATACCCCTAATTCCATTTGAATTCAAGACCCTCATTGTCGATTGAGTCCTAGAGAGTGTTAGGAGCCATGAGAGCATTCCCAAGCTTCCTAGAGGTGAAATCAAACTCTTGATTTTCTTCCTTGAAAATAGGGAGCTCTCTCATTTCTCAACTTCTTCCATACTCCAATTCACTTCAATTACCTTTGTACACTCCCTCAAGGGATCAAGTTGAGTGCACCCAAGCATTCACACAAGTTTCCAAAGCTAGGAGAAGTTGAATTTGAACAAAGCTATAAAGGTGAGGTGGAGAGCTTGGTCCATAGAAAGATCTACTCAACCTCAAGGCTTGAAGCTTTCAACAGAGCTTCGTCTCCACTAGACAAAGCTACCTCAAACTCGAGTGCCGATGATCACCTCCGATGAGGTATGGAATTTTCTAAACACTAGGCTTAGGAGGTGTTGGTCTTTTGTAAAAGAAATGTTCATGGCATGAGAATTCCACTGTTGGATAAACTTGCCTTTAGTGCTAGATGATGTGGGTTAAATCCTACCCTAATCAAGCTCGATTGATCTCGGATATTCCCTTAGATCATGGATGGTTTCCATTGATCCTCAGGGAAGAACTGGGGTAATCCCGACCATCCATCCATGCATTTTATGGATGCGATTAATGCACATTTAAAATCATTTATCCCTTTAGAAACCACGGGTGATCCTTGATCCTTGATCAAACGGCGAGAGCAAACCTCATCATTACGCCATACCGACATTTAAGTAACCCCTCAATGCAACATGTAATGCACCGCCATTGTGTCGGTTATGAGCTAAGGGATTAGTTAGGGTTTTAATTAATTTTAATTAATCCTCTAGGCTTTAAAAATTCATATATCCTTAAACAAAAAAAAAAAATATGAGGTAAATTTCTATGGAAAGATAATTCAATCTAAAATATTCTAAAAATGATCCCAATGGAATTTTAATTATACTTTTCTCTGATTTTGAGTTTTAATGGAAATCTTATTTTGCTAATTATTCTTTAATTAATCCTCTGATTAATCCCAAACTTCTTTGGTATATTTTGGGGATGACTTCTATCTCTCCTAATTTTCTTGGGATTTATTGAAGGCTTAATTGGGGGAACTGCAAATGTATTTCTAATTACTCTCTTAATATAATTAAGGATAATTAAGGGTTTGATTAGTATTTTAATCCATTATTAAGATTAATTAAGGTTAGATCGAGTGAATAGAAGGCTTTGGAAATAATTTTGGGATATTTTCCTAAGCTATTCCCTAAACTCCCCTTTTCTTTCCTTAATCCTTTAAGGGTTAATTCATTAATTACCCTCTTGATTAATTTCTAAAAATTCTAAAACCTTCCAGAACTTAATTAATCTACTTTGGGTAGATGTTTAGGTGTTTAAGAGCCTAACTTTTATTAAGGAAATCAAAATCCAACTCACATGTATGAGGGGTATTTTGAAATTACTTAAGTTAAACCCCTTAACTTAATTAGCCATTAATCATGAGCAAAATTGCATTAGGCCCTTTCTTCTAAGGTGCATTACAAATTTAAATTCCTTTTGAGATTTTATGTCATCTCATTGGCCCATAATTACTTGGTTAACTATGCTAAGGTGGTGTAGGTAAGGATTAATTAACTTATTTAATTCATACATTAACCTAATTAAAATCTAAAATGAATATAATCATCTAAAATTAAACAAAAATATCAAACACATGTGAGAATGGGTTAGGAACAGCAAAATCAATCCATATTTTCAAAATTAAATCAAACAAAATCAAACAAAAACCATCTTAAATAAACTTTGATTTATTTTGAGCTTTCTTATTTCATAAGATTGTCTTTAGGATTTAATTAAAGTGAATGTGTTTACAAAATTTGTATTACACAAATTTGTATAAAGTAGAAATAAGAGTGGCTATTATCATGATTAAATTCAAATTATTTTCAAAACATATGAATCAATTATCAAAACTAAAAGTATGCTACTTATATTTTAATTATAAGCTTGCATGTGAGAAGATATAAGGATGTGCTTAGCATAGGTTTTCCTTCTCTTTTCATTTAGTATAGTTTTGAATAGGAGTTGGTAAGATGTATGGTTCATTTGAAAAGAACCCAACATTTTTCTAATTACATATCCTATTCATTTCAACACTATCATTTAAGAAGAATACTTATGCTAGCACATATAATTGCATAAATAAAATAAATCAATTAATACAAATTTTTGCATCCTTTATTTTCAATTCATTTCTTTTATGCACATGTTTGTATTTAAGGAAAGTGGTATATTAATATGGACAACCCTAAGATTACAAGGCTTTAAGTAGCCCTAAGTAGGTCTTGTACATTACACCTCTGGTTAAGAATGGTGTTGTACTCACTTATGCCTTTCTTACTTTCATGTGTGCATGTGAAGATTGCATAAGAAATCCATTTTCCACTTAAGAAAAATCATGCATCTTGAACTTACAAATTTCTTTAAATGAATTACTTAGAATGCATCATAAAGTGTGTTAAACATCCCCATTTGTATGTATAGATATGCTTAGGACTCATTCATATGCATGTTATACATGTTGGGAAAGAAATGAAGTGATGCATGTTGTGTGAATTTAGTTAATTTTATTTAATCTTAAAATGTCTTTCTTTTTGAATAAGTTTATTTAGAGTTCATCTAAACTTATGATTAATTAAAAGACTTAATCAAAATATTCACTAAATAAATCTAAAATGTGATTCTACATTGGAAATTACTTAAGTTAGGGAAGGAAAGAGAAGTTCTCTTCTCTTTCCCTCTCTTTATAACTTAGTAAGTAATTGTAGGATTCACTTGAACCTAATCAAAACATGAAATAAAATCAACCCAAATAACTTAAATCACTTAAATGAAACCTTCTAAGTTGAACATGCTTCACACTTAGAAAATTCTAACTTAAAAATAAGCATACCACACAAACCTCCAAAGCACACACACATTAAAGTCACCACTTCTAGCTTTAGGGGGTGCATGGTTTGATGCTTGCTTTTGTTTTATGATATACGTTTTAGACTAGATGTTAGGATGTATGTTAATAGAATGAATGGTAGGGTGATCTTAGTCTAACCATTATTTTCTGCAGGGGATTATTCTTAAGGGGCGATGTAATAAAAATATAAATGATTTCACTTGCAGGTGCTTATACTTCTAAGCATAATCTAATAGGCCATGTGGACTTAGTCACCCATGTCTGGGGTGATAAGTCCAATATACATTCTTGGAATTTGTGTGATTTGTTTTAGGTAATCTCTATTTTGCAAGTGTTAGTTAGATTTTCATTATTTTCCTTTTCATGTAAATTTATGCAATTAGGATTTTGGAATGATTATTATGGGGATTAAGATGAATTGGTCATAAGATTCTATCTTATGCACCATGTGAAGTTTTGGAGCATCTTTCCAACCATCCAAAGAAGGAGAAAGAAGAAGAAAAGAAGAAGAAAGAAGAAATGAAGAAGAAGAAAGCTTGAAGACCCACATATAAATTCCTTGCTTAATTAATTTAATTCATTTGTAACTGGGTTGTATAAAGGCGAGCTCCTACCCAATTTATTATTTTTTTTGTGGTGGTAAACCACAACTCTTATTCTTTTTGGGTTTAGTTCATAAATTGATTGATGATTTTTTTAGCTTGTGCATTAAGTGGCATCTTTTCCTAGTTTCTTTCTTGCTTTATGTATGACCTGAATGTGGATTAGGCTCTTAGGAAAAATAAATATTTACCAAATTAAAAATAAAGAACTCATAACCTCACCTAAAGCTTAGGTTTAAAATCAAGATAAAATAATTAGCAACCACTTAGTTGGATGAGTATTTCTTTTATAACATCACACACAAATGCAACTTATTTCACTCTTGATTAGAGGGCTTCCACCTTTGTGAGAGAAACTTGGCTTGACCTTTGAGAGCCATGGTGGAAATACACATCCTCCCTTCTCATTGATTTTGGCCAATAACTTTATTTCTCATGCATTAGGCATATGAATCCTATTAGCTCGAGTCAAAATAATTGTCTAAAAATAAAAATGAAAATGAAATCTAAATTGCATTAGATTTAGGTCATTTGAAGCATGTCCTACATGATCTAGTCTTTAGGGAGTGAGTGGACTTAGTCTCTTTCTAAATAATAATAGCTATCTTGCATAAGCATGACTTGCCTACATGTATTTAAAATCATAGAGGAGTACCACCCCCCTGTAAGTCAAAGTCGTTTTTGTCCTCTCTCATGGAGGCAAACCAAATACTCATTTTTCTCTTAGATTTAGGCTATGCTTTTGGCTCTCGCCAAAGCTCCATAGATTTA
Organism: Cymbidium sinense; assembly: GCA_021442155.1. Taxonomy (NCBI): domain Eukaryota; kingdom Viridiplantae; phylum Streptophyta; class Magnoliopsida; order Asparagales; family Orchidaceae; genus Cymbidium; species Cymbidium sinense. The sequence continues at coordinate 33,704,949 of CM038215.1, forward strand.
GGTTCTAAGGTTGCTTCTCCCTTTCTAGGTCATAAGCATAAATCCTCACCTCTTACGCATTTTCATAATCTTGTGTTATGGAATCATAAGTTCTAAACTTCTAATGAAAAATTCAACTAAAAAAATTAAATTAATTTCAAAAATATAAAGCCCAACAATAGAATAGTTTGAGATGCTCGCTAGGTTTCCTAGCATCGTGGGAATCTCCTACTTATCTTTCTTTTGGCTTTGATAATAACTCCCTCGATCAATCCCATTTGATCTTCAAAATAAACCAATCATTGATAGTCCTTTCTATTGAAATCTTTAAACACAATGATCATTTACCTTAATCAAGAGTATTCCTAAGGATCCATCCTTAGGATGTAATTAATTGCCCTATAAGAACAATAACAACCAGCAAAATAAACGCTTACTTTTCTATGAAGGGAAGAATCTTACATGTAGTCATCATCCATAGAGTCCTTATTGAGGTGATTAGGTCCATTTAGTAGTGACTTCTATCTCCCAAGATAGTACACTATTGATGATGACTGATCACCAAAAGCACATCTATGATTTGTGTGGCATCCTAAAAAGATGAATTTCTATATTCTTGCCTTTCCTTTTCACCACAAATTGAAGGAGAATATATAAAATTTTTTCACCATAATGAGATAGTGGCTCATTATTTCATGAAAAGAAGGAAATTTTGGGGTACGATTGGTCTGATGAGGAGAAGGTTAATTTTGATCCCAACAAAGATGCTTTGTTGGAAGATTCAACCAGGATTTGTATGGTAGATACCAGAGCAGCGGGCTATGGAAGGTGATGATGTTGAGCAGGAAGACACAGCCCATTCGCATCAACACCTCCTAGCACAATTAAAATAGAAAGATGAACAGATAGATAAGATGTCAAAGAAGCTTGAGGACTGCATTAGCTCACTTAAAAAAAGTACAAAGAATTCATCCTATAGACATGAAAAGTTAGTGCATGTTGGACCGCCAAGACCTTACCTCTCATCGAAAGCAAGGTAGCACTAGCATGTATAAAGATAGTGAAGTACCTCCATATAAGAAAAGACATAAAATTTATCGAGTGAAAGGAAGGAAGCTCAAGCAGGAGGATCATCCCCAAAGGGTAGACCCTACCTGAGGAATTTGATAATCCAATATCCCGGGTTTTGTGCCACCTTCCTTCAAGCTTTGATGGCATTGAAACTGAGGTAACATATTGCACACTCGTGGCTCAATAACGCATGTAGCACGCTTTTCTTTTTTGCCTCAAAGATTTAGCGAGGATAGCTTTTTGATTTGAACTGAACTTCCAATAAAGAGATATTTGGATCAACTCTTCATCAAGAGGTTTGGAAAGCAAAGGGTTACAGTGATCTCATTAAAGACAACACCCATGAGTCCTTGTTGACTATATTCTTAGATGGCACCAAAGTATGAAATGTGAACCATAGCTATCTCAATAGCATGCCATTCTTATAAAGAATATCCATGGCTCAATCTCTTCATGCTTAATACCTATCAAAACTTTGAGAAGCTAATCAACTAAGTGGAGGCCAAATAATATCTTTTCAAGATCAAAAGCCTAAGCAGAAGCCGCATAAGGTCTATGAGAAGAAGCCAAGAATAGTGACAATGGTAAGGGGAAGCAACCAGCTAGAGATCAGTCTAAGAGACCACAACCTCAATAGCCTCCACCTCGTCTACCACACCAGAGACAACCCTACACCTCCACAAAAGCCTCCATAGTCCTCGACCTTCCTCAACCACATACCATCAGACATATAAATTGTAGCTATGGTCCACCTACTATTTTTAGAAAAGCTTAACCTTATTCATTTAAGAGGGAGGTAATGAAGATCTTTAAGAATCTCTTAAAGAACGATTTTCAGCTCCCGCCTGGGAGACCAGGAAGTAGACAAAATCCATGATCCTAACTTTTTCCCCTACCACCGTATGCTAGGTAATGTTCTGGAAGATTAATTCACCTTCAATGACTAGTTTGAACATAGCTTCAAGATCGGTGCTATATTTATCTCAAAGAAATACCTTATGGAACAACCATCCAGTTCCATCAAGATAATCCTTGGGGATACTTACGATCTCTCCAAAACCAAAGAAGGTTGGGATATCTCCTTATCTATAACCTCTAAAAAGATCATTCAGAAGATCAAGAAACTTTTCTTGCAGGTGCCTGAGTTATCTCAAACCTCCAACATCAAGAAAGGTTTGCAAGTTGTTAGTGCCAACTCAAGGGGAACTCAAAGAGCAAAATGTGTCAGATAGCTTAGTAGCAAACCAGATGAGTCTAGCCTCTAGTCTACCGTGCGCCTACTCCATAATTCTCTTACTAACCTAGCTTTTCTTCTACTAGAACTTGTATCGTGGATAAGGGCACCCAAATCCCTTACCCTCTTACTTTACTTGATTTCTACACCTCCTATCAAATCCAAGAAATTGAAGAATAAACTAGTATGAATTATATCTGTCACTCGATGGATTGTATCTTCTAATGATAACTCTTCAAGTCAAAATAATTATAACAACTCTGATCTTTCTCTCTCTGATTCAGAGTTGGACTCTCCTACTCTGATTACTACGAGTTCACCTCTTGAGATAGAGTTGGAATCATCAAATTCCAAGGGTCCCATAGGAGAAGCTATAGGTGAGCCTAGCGTGCAAGTAGAACCTTTCATTACCCCCACGAGGTCATGTCAAAGGTTCTAGTAAGCACCTCAAGATAGAGGGAAACAAGTCATTGGTAAGGATTGAGAGCCCTCCATGATGCTCCACCCTTGGATATTCTTGTGGAGGATCAGCCCAAGGTGGACTACAATGTCCTCTCTCATCTAAGAAAGTTGTCATCTAAGTTAAGCATATATGATGACCTTGTCTTATCCAAACACATGAGGGTGTCATTAATCAAAGCTCTCCTTGATCCTGAAAAGCTCACACGCTATTGTGAGGAGGCACATTATGCAAAAGAAGTTTAAGGGATCACCTTCACAGATAAAGACCTTCTTCTGGGAGACCTGGAGCACAACCATCTCCATATCATACACACAATAGATTGAGGCGAGTTCTCATGATCCAGTGCATCGGTATTATAATTCTAAAGACTCTTCCTATTTGAGGATCGACATCTCACTCACAGGATCAATGATGTTGAGAGGATTCAATAAGGTGAGAGGGCTTTAGGTTCCATAGTGTTACCTTGGAGATATGTGACTACAAGACAAGCCAGTTTTACAATTGATTCGAATACTTCATTCATTGCTTTGCTCGGTAGGCCTTGGATACATCAAAATAAGATAATTCCATCCTCCCTCCATCAGAGCATCAAGTTTAGAAAGGATGAGATTGAATGCCATGTCAATGGAGATGAAAAGTCATTTTCAATTAGGAATGTTAAGATTTTTGAGGATGCGAACTACTATCTTCCTCAACACACCCTTTCTCATGAACTTGGACAAAATTCAAACACAAAAGAAAAAGAAAATGAATAAAAAGAAAGATAAAAGAAAAAGAAAAGAAAAATGAAAATCCAAGTGAACAAGAAAGGTAAATTGAAGAAGAAATAGAGCCGCATATCACATTCCACCCACAGTCCATTCCATCATATGGACGTGTGGGTAGAATGACTCAACCTCCACCGTGAGGCAGGTAGAAATAAAGGTAGTTCTAGAGGTGGAAGACTGGTTGGCCATCACCAACAGAGTTCACCCAAGAGCACCTACTATTCACATAGATTGGAATCCATGAGGATGAATCTAATGTGATTAGTACACCAACCCTCAAGGTTCCATTGGAGGTGACTTTCAATTCAGACAGAGATGAAGACCAGGTCTCCAAACAAAGTAAAGTATTTGAATTAGATTTATGTAAGACTATTAGGCAGTAGCTAGGAACCTTAGCTCTAACCTCACTTTCATCTCAAAAAGCTAAAGGTTTAGTAGTTAAAGGAGCCCCTAAGTTTTCCATGGATGCGAAGCTGAAGAGATTCTTTTTGGGATCATCATCCTCAAGTCCTGAAGTTGATATAGAACTTGAAGAGGATTCATTTAAAGAATTAATGGAATTACTGCTTGACTTTTACTCACCTTGTGTTCATAATCTTATACATAAAGGTTTAGTTCCTCATACATGGTCCAACAGTAGTACTTAAAAAAGTTATGGAACAATACGAGGAAGCACAATCAAGAGTAGGATTAGGATTGATACAATGGGTCCATGATGATGACGCCGCTTAGTTGTTACCAATCATTTGAGTCGATAGGTTCTTTTCACACAACACCAACTCTTATGAGAATGTGTGTTTAGAAACCTCACATGATCTAGATGATCTTCAGATCAAGGATGCACCTCCAGAGTTTGAAGAGGATATTCATTCAACAATAGATAAACTTAAAGAAATCAACCTCAGGATAGAAGAAAATCCATGCCCGACGTACATCAATTCATTATTGAATGAATCTTAGTTAGGCTATTGAAGAGTTTAAAGGCACTTGCCGAAGTTATAAAAGAGGGGATTATCTGTATTGTCCACAACTAGAGTCTAATACTACCTATCAAGAGCTCTAGGCAAAGGTGAACATTTTTTGAGTCAAGCGATTGATGTTGGTTTCATCGGAGAAGAAAATATACTGGATTGTAGTGTCATACCGGTTAAGAAAGAAGAATAGCCAAATTCATATTTTCATCAATTTAAGGACTTAACAAGTCACCGGATGAGTTTCCCTCTGCCTATAAATTAATGGTGGACATCACCTCATCTCCTTCTGATGTTCTCTTTCTTTCATGGAAGGGTCTCATTAAGCTGTGATCAAGTCTCACGAATAGATGAAAAAGCTTCTTCTTATCACCATTGCCAGGTCATGCCTTTGACCTTAAATATCTTTGGTGTTATATACAATGGGCCATGACTAGTCTTACTTGAACTCATCCATCATCAGGTTGAGTGTATATTTAGTAATCCTAGTCAAGCAGAAAAGAAAGACCATCTCATTGAGTAGTTTTTTGGCGGTTAGATAATATAACATCAAAATAAATCCCCTGAAGTGTGCATTCAGAGTAACTTCAAGTAAATTCTTTGGGTTTGTTTTCCAACACCAAGGAATAGAGATAGATTCTAAAAAGATTAAAGCTATCTTATAAATGCCACCTCTAAAAACTTGCTGTGGGATCTTTTCAAGACGGTTGGCATGCCTCAACGCCTTTCTCAAACCTACAAGGGATATACAAGCTGCATTGTCCACAAAGGATGCTAAGTTTAAGATGAGTGAGTATGTTGGCTGAAGTAATGGTATTTGGTGACACAGTCTGACCCTATCCGGGCGTACTCATCTTCTACCTCTGCATTGGATGACTCTCGACACTCATTGGCATTTGGCCCAATATGAAAGGAGGAAAGCACTCTCTACTACCTCATTTATCGTGGTTTATCCGGTGGACTACCCACCTATTGAGAACATTACTAACTTTGATCTTTTAGCTTCCCGCTACGGCATTATGATGACTTGATCTCGGTGACATCCGGTATCTCATTTCAAACATTTTCCATGGTGGATGATGGTTCACGGTTTGACATTACATTCAACCCCTCACTTGCACAGGATTGGCGGCAGTTTCTTTGTAGCACACCCGCTGATTCTAAAACTTGTGACTATCCCTAATGAATAAATCACTAAACTTGGGGAGGCGCAGCTAGATGAGATGTATTTTGATGGTGCATTTCTCTTTTCACAAGAAGCACCATGATCTATTCTCAAGGAAAGGCAAGGGTAGAATAGTTCTTCTAAATCCCATTGCGATGTGGGATTCTCATACTTATCTTTCCCAACCTGCTCAACAGCAGTATGAGGCTTTGATTCTTGATGGGTTAGTAATCTGTCCTGATGTCAAAAGAGCATCAACATCTTTGGGGATTCTCAATTGGTCATCAATAAGTTGTGAGATCTACAAGGTTCTCAAACCCAAAGCCGTCATTACCATGAGTATACCATGAATTATTGGCCCAATTCTTGAAGTCACCATCTGAGTTCACTTTGAGCGAGGATGCGGTCTTTGGCTAAACTTGCCAAAGAATTGGCATGTGGAAGATGAGTCCATTTCAATAAGGCATCCAAAATAGACAAGTCATTTCCCTTATTAACTTAACTTGAACTCATCGAGACTTTCTCTTAAAGAGAGGGTTGCCATTGCCAAAAGGATGAAAGAGCTATGTGAGGGTAATGGTTCATAGACTATTTGAAGCAGTGGAAAACTACCTCAAGAAAAAGTCTGAGGTGAAAGTAGTGGAGATGCGCTCAGTTGGAAGGAACATATAGCCAATGGTCTTTTGACAAATTTAGAAATGCTATTTAGGCGTGGCATTCCCAGTACTAGTACATGAGCTTTATCAATTCAGTCAGATGAAGAAGATCAGGGACTTGAATATTACTCTTTGATGATTATAGGTTGCATGGATGTTGGGAGGATGTCATCAACGGTACGGTGGTCCTCCACCAACCACCCAACATTCACCCTGACATTGGCCTCATGGCCATTCTGTCATTGGGTACCAACTTGTCTTCTGAACATCAATGATCCTCCCCTTCTTCCAAGGGTCATTGGTTCATTCTGTTTACCGCCATTCTACTTTTCCAAAGTGGCTGAGGCAATCCCATGAGAGGTCCATTCGGCATGTGCTTAGGTTCCCTATATAGTTGGAGTTGGTAGTGATCCATTAAATGGTAATTTTCAAAAGCACCAAAGATCTTGACTTGCCATAAGAAGGCAGTATAGATGGAGATACCACTGTCTACCCCGGAGCAAATGGCAGTGGAAGCATTTAAAAACTCTCATCCAAATTCAAAGAAAACTCTTGATTGGCAAATACGAGTGCAAGGCAGTGTTGGTTGAAACCTTAGCCTACCGCACCACATGCCGGACTCCAACTCAATCTATCCCATTTTTCATAGTGTATGGGTCTGAAGCCGCTCTACCTTTAGAAGTTCAACTCACATCACTAAGCATAGCATTGGGTTGCAAGATTACTTCAGAGCAGAATGCAAAATTATGGTTAAAAGAGCTCGATGGTTTGGAGGAGAGTCGCCTATGGGCGTGACAGAACCTTGAGTTGTACAAGGCCAAAATGATTCAAGCTCACAACAAGGTCCGCTAGGTCTTTCCAAGTAGAGAACTTGTGTATTAGTCTAAGACCAATTGTTGCCATCAAAAGATGGGAGGCAAGTTTGAACCCACTTGGGAAGGCCACATGCTATAGAGAAGGCACCAAGGAGGATCTATCGATCATTGTAAAGGGGAACACCCGATGCTTAATTAATGGGCTCTACCAAAAGAAATATTACCCATGAAATAAATAATGTTCGAAAATAATTCTATCAATCAACAAAATGATTCCATTTCATCAAAATCTTCTCTTCTTTGAAGCATTGTTTGTTTGTCTTGAATCCATGGCATGTTTAGGGTAGGTGTAAGAGTCCCTAGTGCATCATCCCTCTTTCACATAACAAACACAACCTCTCGATGCTATTAGAAAATGTGTGAGAGAACCAAAGAGGCATCTTATTTTGATTAGCATAACTAAGTTAGGTGTAAGAGAACCCGAGTGGCATCCTTTCTTAGTGGGAATCCCAACTATCATCCGTGGCACCATTTCTTCAAACTCCCAGTGTGTTTAGGATAGGTGTGAGAGAACTAAGAGGCATCCTATTCCTGTTAACACATATATGAAACAAACACAAATCTTTTATCTTAGGCTACTTTGATGTGAGAGCAAGCCCCTGTGGCACTCACTCATTAGTTGATCTAAGTTGGGTATACATGTTACCTTGCTAGTATGTCACCATAGTGGTCACTTGTTGGAGGATGTGAGACCCTACGCTTTCTTCCTAACTTGATCATTACAAACCAAGGAGTGGCCTGTTAGTATAGTAGACTTCCTTTGCGGTAAGCTACCTCATGTTGACTTTGCTTAAGAAGATGTGAGTCCCCATGCTTTCTTCTTAAACTAGCCATCATGCACTAACTAGGTTGAGTATATTTGAGGTTTAGGGTAAGTCCCTCAGAGGCTCCTTTCCTCTTGACTACTATTTGAGTATAAGTCCCCTGGAATTCACTCAGTAGTCTCTAGGTTGGATGCTTTTGTCAAGAGACTATCCCATAATTAGTTCTATAGAGGATGTGAGTCCCGAGCTTTCTTCTAGGTGATTGTTGCAAATAGGGCACCTTAGGTTGGTTGATGTTCATTATCTGATAGTGACTCGGTGGTACACCACTCTTGGTAGATGTGAGTCCCAGCTTTCTCCTTGAGTTGGACGAATACCCATAGATAGCCATGTCATCTTCTCTAGGGTGATGGATTAAGCCTTTAGCGGCCCCTCTCCCTGTGGGCATTCTATTTGTATCATGTCCTTTGCGACCCCATTTTGACAATACTCAGGTTACTTTTGGATTGGACAGTCCCCCTTTCCTAGTAGCCACCCCTATGATTAGAGAATTTTTTTCAGCGGATGTGTAGATTCTCCCTTGGTTCAGTAAATCTGAGATAGGTCTAGGCTGATATAAGCTCCTTCTCAATTTGATCCCTCACAAACTAACAAGGTCCATGATAAAATAAACTAAATAAAATAAACAAATTAATTTGCTTATGGATTAGGAATTCAAGCTCCCAAAGGGCCCATTTTTCCAAGCAGGCATCCTATCTTTAGAGCAATGTAAGTATAACTCCTTATAGGAATTGCCTAACTACCTGAGTTGAGATAAATCCAGGTGTACTCTCCGTATTCTCCTTAGGTTCAATCAATTTTTCCATAGACAGGTTACCCCAACAGTCATTCCTCATTGGAAGATATAAGACCATGACACATTCTTTCTAGTATGACTGTGACAAACTAATGGACAGCCCTAGGTCAGATTCGATTTATTGCCCAAAGAAATTGATCACCCTAGTGGTCTTTTGTAGTGGAAGATGTGAGTCCCTGAGCTTTCTTCCCATCATTGATCATTGCGAAAGGCACTCCTTTGGTCATAGCTCTCCCATCGGTAGGAAGCTACTCCCTTTGGTTTTAGTAAATTTGAGATAGGTCTAGGCGATATGAGCTCCTTCGTTTGATCCATCATGAAATGAATCCATCAACAAATTAAAATGAAATTAATCTTTGACTATCTTGAGTTGATTTAAGTCCCCAATGACATTCACTCAATAATTCCCTAGGTCGAGTTCGATTTGTTGCCCAAAAAGATCACCCCTGGTTCTTTTATAGAAGATGTGAGTCTCAGATTTCTTCTTAAGTTGATTGATTTACAACCGAAGGTACCCTTTGGTTGGATAGTCTACCTTTGGTTGGTAAGCTACTCCCTTTGGTTTAGTAAATCTAAGTTAGTCTAGGATGATGGCCTTCTCAGTTTGATCATCTCAAATAGATCCATCAAAATAAATTAAAAAATGAAATTAATCTTTGACTATCTTTGAGTTGATTTAAGTCCCCATTGGCATTCACTCAATAGTCGACTAGGTTGATTTGTTGCCTAAGTGTCGATTACTCTAGGGTTTCTTATTTGGAGATGTGAGTCCCACACTTTCTTCTTAATACACCATTACAAAGGCATCCCTTTGGTTGGATAGTCTACCTTGTGGTTGGTAGACTACTCCCTTTACATTGGTAAATCTGAGTTTGGTCTAGGCCTCCATGGCCCCTACTAAGTACAGTTCATCATAAACTAATGGGATCCATCATAATTAGAACAAATCTAAAAAATGAAATCTACCTTTGACTATCTTTGAGTTGATCTAAATCCTCTAACGGCATTCACTCGATAGTCAGTCTTAAGTTGGGTTTAATTTGTTGCTTTGCCAATAGATTACCCCAACAACTAGTCCCTACTTTGGAGGATGTAAGCATATTACGCTTTCTTCTTACATATGGATATAGAAAGGCATCCCTTTGGCTAGTCCTACTATGTGTTTCTACCCCTTTGGATTAAATGAGTTGACCTCAGGTGCTCTACTTTTGATCCATCATAAACCAATAGGGCATCCAAAATCAAAATCTAAAAATTTGAAACAAAATAATCAATGAAATAAAGAAAACAATCAATTAATCTAAATCAAATCTTTCTTCTCCTGAGATGCAAATCTTTCTAGTTCCCAGTGGATCCAAATTCTAATCGATTTCATAACTCCTCCCTTGTGGATGACTTGAACTTGCCCTGTGGAGTTCACTTTTCATCCCAGAGTCCAAAATTAAATAAATAAAATTTGAAACAAATTCAACCCTCTTCTCATGAATTCAAACAAATCTTTTCTCCTCTAGACTCCTCAAATTTCATCCTTTGTGGATGACTTGAACTGCTTCCACAGTGGAAGGTTCACTCTATCCCTTGGTGGATTCTCCCTCTCTCTTATGTCTTGGACATAAGTAGAGCCACATTACACTAAGCTCATTCCTTCTACACCTTGGGTTGAGATTGTGCTTGTGATATGATTGTTTCTTAGTGCTTGTGATCTTTTGGTGTTATTGATCATTTGTCAACACCAATGCGTGTGAGTCACACCATATTAGGCCCTTTGTTGACCTCATTTTTGGGATGAGCTCTCACCCCTCCCCTTAGACATAGGACTTCTCTTAGACTTTAGAGTTCCTTAGTCTTAAGACACATCTAGTGATTAGGTGAACACTCAACCTCACCCTAGAGACTTAGAAGGGTTAGCCATAGGAATAGGTCATGCCTTAGGGGTGTTAGGAAAATTTTCCTACCCTTAGCTTGAACCACTCCTCACCTTCCTTCCTTCAATCCAAATTCCAAATCAATCCTAATTGATTTTCTCAAACTCTAAATCAATCTAATTTGATTTCCAACAAACTCAAATCAATGCCATATGATTGAAATCCATGATTGAAACCCATGATTGAAATCCCAAGGTCAAAATATTTCCTAAGTCCTTAATTCCCTTTTAAGGACTTAGGTTAAATCAAATCAAATCAATTCAAATTCATGAAATTTTCTTACCACTCATTTATATTCTCATTTATATTCACATATATAAATGAAATATAAATTTAAATCAATCAAATCAAATTCCAAGTTGAAATTCCACGTTTGAAATATTTCCTAAGTCCTTAATTTCCCTCTTAAGGACTTAGCCTAAATCATATTAAAATCAATTCAAGTTCATGAAATTTTATCACACATCAATTATATTCTCATTTATATTCACATATATAAATGAAATATAAATTCAAATCAATCAAATCAAATCCAATATTCAAATTCCAAAATCCAAAATCTTTCCTAAATTTTTAATTTCCCTCTTAAGGACTTAGCTTAGATCATGTTCAAATCACATCAAACTCATGAAATTTTTTCATAACCCACTTATATTCTCATTTATATTCACATATATAAATGGAATATAAATTCAAACAACCAAAACCAATTCCAAAAATCAAACTCAAATTCAATGAAATCCAACCTAAGCCTTTCAAGTCAAATCTTGAACTTAGTCCTCAACTTCAAATCAAGCCAAACTCTTGATTTTCCTTCATGATTCAATCAATCCTTCAATAATGAATCCAAATATAAATACAAACTTCAATCATTTAATCAAAACTCAATTCAAAAAATCAAACTTCATATCCATTCATGTTCTTCCTTTGAATATGAAATTGTCAAATGAATCAAAACCCATTTGACTTCAAATCACTTACAAATGGATTTATATTTCAATCATAAGTCCATATACAAGTTCAATCAAACTCAAATCAAGCTTTTACCAAGCCATTTGACCCACTTAGGCTCACTTGACCTAAAGTACCCTTATGAGCCAAATTCTAATCCTAACCAAATTGGATTGAACAAAACTATGCCTCTCATCATGATCAACAATCATCATGGGATGATCAATCAATCAAATTGAGTCAAACCTAAGGGTTGACCAAGTCAACACTTAGCCAAAATGAAACCTAACATAGCCAAAATCCACCATAGGCCAAATTGATTGAAACTATTGATCTAAGTTCATTCATGATCAATGTTTGAACTTGATCAAGTCAACATTTGAGCCTAACCTAGCCCAATTGGTCACTTGAGTTGACCCAACTTGACCTAAAAGTCAAAATATGTCAAAACTTGATCTAAGCCAAATTGATTGAAACCAATGGGTCAAGTTCATTCCAAATCACTTGTTGAACTTGACCAAAGCCTCAATTGGCCAACTAGACCTAACCTAGCAATTGACCTTGAACCCAACTTGACCTAAAGGGTCATGTTGAGCCAAATTCAAACTTAACCAAATTGATTGAAACAAATATACCAATCCACTTCATATGACTAACCAAACATAAACCTACCCATGACCTAGCTCAAATAGGTCAAATGGGTCAAATTCATGACCCATTTGACCTAAATGAATCATATGAACAAATTCAAACCTAAACCAAATTGAATCAAACCAAAACCACCAAAACATTTCAAATGGTCATATGAACTTGACCCAACCCTTGGTTTGATTTGAATTTGATCAATTGGTCAAGTTGACCCATTTTGACCTAAATGGTCAACATGAGCCAAACCATACCAAATGAACTCCAAATCAATGAAACTTGGCCAAACCTATTTTCTCAACATACCAAACATATAAAAAATTCAAAATTAGCCAAATTACCATTTTACCCCTAGGCCATAGGGTAAATTTGGATCAAATCCATTAGGAATTTGGTCAATTCCTCTTCATACTTACTTGATACTCTCCTGGTGGATCAAGTGAACACTAGGGAGGGTGGTGCACCCAACCCAATAGGTTTGGGTCAGCCCAACTTGACCTAAGGGCCAAATTGAGCACATGGCTTGAAATGGGCACATGGGAATCATGCCTCCACTCAAATGGAGCACATGGGGACTTCACTAATCCACTCAAAATGAATCACATGGACACTCTAACAGCTAAAACAACCTCTAAATCAAGGCAATTGGATCAAAATGGCAAGTGAAGCTTTGGCCATCGATTTCCATTGAGATATACTCCCCTAATTCATGATCCCAAAGATCCATAGTGATTGAAAGCAGAGAGTCATAGGAGCCATTTGCAAGTGATCAAGCTTCTAGAGAGGTGAATTACCATTTCTCAAATTTTTAGAGTTTGAAAATAGGGAGCTCCAGATTTTCAACTTCCTCTCCACACTAAACTCAATTCCTCTTGCACACTTCATGAGGACCAAGTGAGTGCACCCAAGCTCTCTTCAAGTTCTTGAAGCAAGGGAGATCCAATTTGATTAAAGGCAGCTCATGGGAGGAGGTGACCCATAGGAAGATCCACTCAACCTCGACTTTCAGAAAGCTTCATCTCCAGACAAAGCTTCTCCAAGGGAATTGAGCATCGGTGATCACCTCCGGTGAGGTTAGACATTTTTCGATCACTAAACTCAATGTGGTGTGGAGATTTATGAAAGAAATGTTAATGGCATAAGATCTTGACCGTTAGATGTGATCTAGGATGCATCTTGATGATGTGGATTGATTTTCATCACAATCTGAGCTCAGATCAAGGCCTAGATCATGGATGGTCTCCATGGCTCATAGGCATTTACAAGGAAGGATCTCTGGTCGTCCATCCATGCATTTTGGATGGGCGAGATTAGCTATATCCTATTTTATCCCCTTTGATCCGTGGTTTAATCTCACCGTCGATCCTTGATGGACGGTTGAGGAGAAAGCGTGTAACTTGCCACCGCGATGCTATGATGACATTTTAAATAATCAATGGGAAGCGCATGCGTAATGCATTTAAGGATTTAATTAGAGTTTAAATATTTCTAATTAATTACCTAAGCTTATAAAATTCATATCTCAACATAGAAAAATCAAAAAATAATGAAATAAATTGCATTAGAAAGGTAATTGAATATTATAAAATTAATTTTGATTAATTTTGAATAATTCTTTTCCTTGAATTTTAGTTTTATTAGGAATGTTAATTTGCTAATTACTCTAATTAATCCGATTAATTCAAACTTCTTGAGTGTATTTTTTGGGATGACTTACCTCCCTAATTTTCTTGGTATTTGGTGATAATTGGGAAATTGCTAATTCATTTCCTAATTACCCTTAATGTAATTAAGTTAATTAAGGGTTTGATTAGTGATTTTAATCCTTTTTGAGTTAATTAAGGTTTAATTGAATAGGAGATTTAGGGAATAATTTTAGGGCATTTTCCCTAAGCCATTCCTTAAACCCCCTTTTCTTCCTTAATCCTCTCTTAATTAAGGGTTAATTCACTAATTATCCTCTTAATTGATTTCACAAAATTCTAAAACTTTCTAGAACTCAATTAATCATTCTTGGATAGATGCTTGGGTGTTCAAGAGCCTAAGTACAATTAAGGAAATCAAAACTCAACTCATATGTGTGAGGGGTGTTTTAAAATTACTTAAGTTAAACCCCTTAGCTTAATTAATCATTAATCATGAGCCAAATTGCATTAGGCCTTTTCTTCCTAGGTGCATTAAAAATTTAAATTCCTTGTGAGGTTTTATGTCATCTCATTGGCTCATAATTATTTGGTTAACTATGCTAAGGTGATGTAGGTAAGGGATAATTAACTTTCTTAATTCATACATTAACCTAATTAAAATATAAAATGAATCTAATCACCTGAAAATTAAACAAAATATCAAACATGTGGGAATGGGTTAGGAATAAAACCACACATTTTCAAATTAAATCAAACTCAAGATCAAATAAAATCACATTAAAACAAACTTTGATTTTTGCTTTAAGCTTTCTTATTTCATAAGATTTGTCTTTATTAATTAAGGTGAATGTGTTTACATGCTTTCATTACTTTAATTATTTCTCAACATGATAAATATGTGTGTCATATGATTTCATACATTCATGCTTTTCAAAAAAATCAAATTTAAAATGAAAATGTTTCCTTTATGTCAAATTGCATGCTTTGGCTAAAGTAAGAAATATGAGTGGCTATTATCACTATTAAATCCAAATTATTTTTAAAATATAAGAATCAATTATCAAAACTAAAAGTGTGTTATTTATATCTTACTCATAATCTTGCATGTGAGTAAAATATAAGAATGTGCTTAGTGTAGTTTTCCTTCTTCTCTCTTTTGGTATAGTTTTGAATAGGATGTGGCAAAGTGTATAGTTCATTTGAAAAGAACATAATACTTGCCTAATTCTATTCCTATTCATTCTGCTATGACTTTACATCTAAATTGCACAAAATCAACAAAATAAATATAAACTTTTACATTCTTTCTTTTCCATTCATTTCTTTTGTACAAATGTTTGTATTTAAGGAAAGTGGTATATTAGTCTGGACAACCCTAGGGTTGTAAGGCTTTAAGTATCCCTAAGCAGGTCCTGTACCTTACACCCCCGGTGCTAATAATGGCTCCGTACTCACTTATGCCTTTCATACACTCAAATGTCCATGTAAAAATAGGATAAGAAAACCCTTTTCTACTTAAAGAAAATCATGCATCATAAACATCCAATTTTTCTTAAGTAACTTACTTAGAATGCATCATAAAGTATGCTAAACATTCTCATTTGGTATGTATATATATGATTAGGATATATTCATATGCATGTTATACATGTTGGGAAAGAAATGAAGTGATGTGTGTTTGTAAATTTACTTCACTTTACTTAATCTTAAAATACCTTTCTTTTGAATAAGTTTATTTAGAGTTCATCCAAACTTAGGTTTAATTAAAACAAATAATAACATTAAAAAAACTAATATGAACTAATTTTAGAAATTACTTAGGTTAGGGAAGGAAAGAAGTTTTCTTTCTCTTTACAACTTAGTAATTAATTGTAGATTCACTTGAACCTAATCAAAAAACAAAAATAAAATCAACATAAACAACTAAACAACTTAATTGAAACAATCCTCTAAGTTGAACATTCTTCACACTTAAAAAATTCTAACTTAAAGTCATAGCTAAGCATACCACATAAACCTCTAAAGCACACACATTAAGCTAAGTCACCACTTCTATATTTAGGTTAGGATAGTACATAGTTTGATATTTTGTTTTTTTTTTTTTTTTTGTGATGTAATGTTTTAGATTGGATGTTAGGATGTATGTGCATAGATTGAATGGTAGGATGATCTTAGTCTAATTATTATCTCTGGGAGATGCTTAAATTGTAATAAATAAAAATTATAAATGCTTTTGTTGTGCAGTGCTTATACCCATAAGCATAATCCTAGTGGGACTTAGTCACCCATGTGGTGTTAAGTCTAATATACATGCTTGGAATTGTATGGTATGTTTTAGCTAATCTCTATTTTACAGGTGTTAGTTAGATTTCTTTTTTTTCCCTTTTCATGTAATTTTTGCAATTAGGATTTTGGAATGATTGTTATGAGGATTAGGATGAGTATTGGTTATAAGGCCATGCCTTATGTATCATGTGAAGCCTTTGGAGCAATCACCTTCCAACCATCAAGAAGACGGAACCAAAGAAGAAAGAAGAAAAGAATAAGAAAGAAGAAAAGCAGAATGAAGAAATGAAGATTGAAGACCCCCATAATAATGAATTCATTGCTTAATTGTATTTAATTCATTTGTAATCTAGGTTGTATAAGGGTAGAGCTAGGCTACCCAATTTATTTTCTAGTTTGTGTAGTGGTACCAGATCACAATGGTCTCTTATTTTTGGTGAATATCTTTATAAATTGATTGATGATTTATTGAGCTTGTGCATTAAGTGGCATCATTTTTTTAGTTTTTTTCTAGCTTTATGTATGGCCTGGATGACGATTAGGCTCTAAGGGAAAAATAAATCTTCTACCAAATTTAATAATTCAAAATTAAAATAAAGAATTCATAACTTCACCTAAAGCTTAAGCTTAAAATCAAGATAAAAAAATTAGCATTCTCTTAGCTAGATGAGTATTTCTTTTATAACATCATGCACAAATATATATTATTTTCACTCTTGATTGGAGGGCTTCCACCTTTGCCAAGAGGCTTGGCTTGACCTTTGAGAGCCATAGTGGAAATACACATCCTCCCTTCTCATTGATTTTGGCCAATAATCTCATTTCTCATGCATTGGGCATATGAATCCTATTAGCCTAAGTCAAAATAATTATCCAAAAATAAAAATAAAATATAATATGCATTGCATTAGATTTATGTCATTTGAAGCATACACTTACTGATCTAGTCTCTTTAAGGAGTGAGTTTAAGGACTTAATTTCTTTCTAAATAAATAACAGTCTAGTTATCTTACATAAAGCATATGACTTGCCTACATGAATTCAAAATTGTATGTTGGGCTTAGTTGGCAGCTACCCCCAGGTGGTTATAAGTCCAAGTAGTCAGGTGGTTTGTCTTCTCTTGTGGAGGCAAACCAAATACCAATTTTTACCTTAGATTTAGGTTGTGCTTTCAGACCTTGCCAAAGCTCCTTAGATTTAGGTTCTGAGATTGCTTCTCCCTTTATGGGTCATAAGCATATAAATCCTTACCTTTTAGGAATTTCCTTAATATTATGTTATGAAATCAAAAGTCCTAAACTTCTAACAAAAATTTAACTTAAATAAATTAAATTAATTTCAAAAATGTAAAGCCCAATCATAGGATAGTTTGAGATGTTCGCTAGATTTTTTAGCATCATGAGCATCTCCTATTTATCTTCATATGGCTTCGATAATAACTCCCTCTTTGATCAATCTCATTTGATCTTCAAAAATATGAACTAATCGATTGATAGTCCTACCCTATTGAAATCTTTAGAGACAATAATCATTTACCTTAATCGAGAGTTTTTTAAGGAATCCCTTTTTCTTTTGATGTAATTAACTATAGGGGCTTGCTTTTATAGGGAACTTAACGAACCAGATTTAAAATAAACCCTATTTTACTTTTTCATGTAAAGTAGGGGAAGAATCTCACGTACACCTCGAAGACCTAACTTCATTAGGAGTTCTTATTTTGGTGATTAGATCCATTGTAGAGTGGTGATTCCTATCTTTTGAGATAGTACACCTCTCCTCAATATCATACATGATCACCCTAATAAGTACATATGCGGATCTGCGTGGCATCCGACCAAGGCAATTTATATTCCTATTCTCAGTTATCTTCTTTCCACCATAGAAAGGAAAAAGAGATAGATGAGGACATGGAATATAAATTTCCACCACAAAGCTCTATCTAAATTTTTATGCAAAATCATAAGGAAAGAACCTTAAATCACTTGACTAATCAACTCAACCAATTAAATAAGGTATGAATGCATGTATTTCTAAAAGAAAAAGGGGGTTTTCATTCATTAGCTAAGTACATATTCACATGTATAAAATTTTTAAGCAAGTATATTGTCATTGTTCTGCACCAAGGGAACGAGGTAGAAACCTCCTTGGGCTACTTAAAGCCATGCGTCCCTGGAATGTCCAGACTAATATCCCCGCTATCCTTAGATACATATGGATGTATAAACAACTACAAGAATAGAAAGTCATGTAAAAATTATATTTTAGTCTGATTGATTTATTTTGTATAAACGAATTAAAGCTCTATCTAAATTCTAATGTCTAAATGTATAAGAATGAAATCAAGCAGGTATGTCACCATTGTTTTCACTGGGAACGAGGTAGAACCTCCTTGGGATACTTAAAGTCGTGCATCCTGGATGTCCGACTAATATACCGCTAGCATTCTTACTTATACAAATCAACACATGAATGTAAGGAAGAGACTTTATTTCATACATTAAAGCTATATTCACTTGCATTTCCTATGTATATATAACTAAAGTTACAATATATATGTGTATTCATTCATTAATAAACTTTTAAAAATATATTTGAGGTTTAATAGTGATACTAGCCACACATATTTTAAATTTAAACAACACATGCAATTTGACTTAAAAGAAATCATTTTTATTTGATTAATTTGAAAGACATGGATGCATGAATCATATGACATACAACATTTAGCATGATTGAAAAGAAATAAAATAACACAAGCATGTGATTTCATTCAAATCAATTAACTCCCAAGGATAATCAAACTAAATAAGATTATTTAAAACAAACCAAAGTTCTTTAATGTCAATTAATTTTTATGTTTGATTTGATTTAAGAAATGTGAAAGAGGTTTGCTAATCCTAATATAATCCCCCATGTGTGAGTTAATTTGGTTTAATGAAGAGCAATTAGGTTGATTTTATATTTTAATTAGGTTAGGGTATGAATTAAGTCAATTAATTAACCCTTACCTACATCAACTTAAGCTAATTAACTAAATAATAATGAGCCAATATGATATGCAATCACATGAAAAGTAAATTAGCAATGATCCTAAGAAATGAAAGGGGTTTAATACAATTGGCTCATGATTAATAGTTAATTAGGCTTAAGGGATCTGATTAATTACTTTTATGGTTTTCATACACAGGTAAGCTAACCATAATTTCATTATTCCTTTAGACTATTAAACATCTAAAGGGCTATCCAAAATTGATTAAAGGTAATTATATGTGAATTGGATTTTAGATTGAGTTAATTAAGCTCATTAATCCATTTGGTTAAGCATTAGGCATGTTCAATTAATGGAATGAAATTAACTTAAGGAAAGAGATCAAGAAAGAGGCCTTAATCTCAATCCCTAAGTCCTATATTTGATCACTTAAGCTCTGATTTTATCTTAAAGATTAATTAATTAATTAATTAATTAATTATCTCATTAATCATTAACTAATTTGATTCTAAAAAGTAAAGAGAACTTAGGAAATGAATTAGGAAAAATATCTCAATCACATTTCCTAAGCTCTCTTACTATTCAACGGAGATAATTAAGCTTAAATAATTAATTAAGTCACTATTCATTCACTAATTATAATTAATTAAATTAAGAGAGTGATTAAGTCTTAATCAATTAATTTTCCTAATTAAGCAACTAATAAAATCCTAGAAAAGTAGGGGAGGCATAAGTCATCTCCCTAAACATCAACAGAAAATTTGAGATTAATTAAGTGATAAATTAAGGAGTAATTAAGCTAATTAAATTTTTATTTAAACCTTAATTAAGCCAAAATCACTGTTCAAAATTAAGTAATAATAATTTTCCTAGATTATACTCTGAAATATCTTTAAAATGAGCCCTAGTTTGTATTTTTTTCTAAGATTAGTTATGATTTTTAAAAGTTTCACCCTTAAAAATATATTATTTAAGCTTAATTAAAGCCTTAATCCCGTTAGGCCACATGGCAGCTGACGTGGCGCACTTTTCACGTGGCACGATGGGATTGGCTATTTAAGTTGTCATATCCGCATCTGACTCTGATTACGGCGTACACGCTAACTCCATGGACCGTTCATTCTAAGATCGGACGGCCGTGATTCGATTCATAGTTTATAGGAGAAATCAGAGGATCTAATGTGGGATTAGATCACAATCGTCCATTTTGACCAGCGGAGTGAACAGTCCGTGATCCGTCCCATTCATGAGCAATGAAAGACGAATGTCGTCCATCTTTCCCCGTTTGATCCAAGCTCACCCGAGCTCAGATTGTCTCCAAATTCATCTCAAACTTTTAGAGAGGGGAGACGCACACATCCAACAGCTAAGATCTAATGATATTTACATTTGCTTCACAAAAGACCAACCTATTTTTGTTAGGGAGCTCAATTTTGCAAACTTACCTTACCGGAGCTAATGTCTGGCGATGGGATCGATGGAGGTAGCTTTGTCTCATGGAGAGGAAGCCCTGTTGAGGAGATTCGGGCTTGATTTAATGTAGAGCTCTTGATCGACCAAGCCATAAGGAGCCTCGCTTCAATCGCATCGATCTTGGTGGTTGGAAGGCTGTGGATGATTTGCTTGAAGAAGTATGAGGATGGCGTGGGTACAAGGAATTGGTATTTGATCAAGTGGAGGAGGAGTATTGCATGGGAAGGTGGTCCTATTTTGGCTTTGCTCGGGAAGGAGAAATGTTGATCGAGGGAGCTCGAGGAGGATTCGGGGAGGTGCTTTAGGATTTTGAAAACTCTTTAAGGACTCATACAAAGTGAATGGTAAAGAATCCCACTCGAATTGAGGGGTATACCCTCAATGCATGGATGGATGATATGTTCCTTAATTTTAGCCAGTTTACCATCATCGGCCTACTGGAGTTGTCTCCCTCAAGTCCACTTGGCACATCATGGTTGGAGGAAGATGTGACAGGAGTCTCAAGGCCTAATTTTGGGAGATTGAGTTTCCTTTATGTTCCCTTGCACCCATGGGGTTTGGCTATGGATGTGGCTGCTTGGGAGGTTTCTCTCGGTCCATGGCAAGTGCTAAGATGGCTTAGATTGGGCTAGGAGTACTAGGACTACCTCATTTGGCAAGTGAAGGGCTGTCATGGGAAATGCAAGGTGGACTTTGCCACTTATGGTAAGAATCCTATGCAAGGAGCTTTGCACATTGGTCAATTCCCTTGGATTTGGTCCCACTTAGATTTGGACTGGCTTGGGGCTGACTTAGGGTCAGTGTGGGTCGGGCTAGGTCAACCACCAAGGTTCCATAAGCTAGCTTTGGGTGATTTAGCTTCATATGGTCAAAATAGGCTCATTTGGGTTTGGTTGGGTTGGGTTGATCAATTGGTCACATTGTGTCAAACCAAGGCTTGGGTTAGGTTCATATGATGATTTGGGATGGTTTGGTTCAAGTGGTTTTGATTAATTTGGCTTAGGTTTGATTTTTGGCTCATTTGGATTCAAATAGGTTAAATGGGCTAAGTTGACAAATTTAACTAATTTGATCAAATTGTGTTGGGTTAAGTGTTGGTTCATGTTCAATTGATTAATTGAAAATGATTGTAGGCTTTGGTTTGGTTTAAATTGAAATTAATCTGGATTTTGGCCAATTTGCCCTTTAGGTCAGTTTGGGCTAGGTTGAGTTAGGTTGACCAATTTATCAAATTGGGCTCAATCATAGCTTTGGTCAAGTTCAATAAGTAATTTGGAATGAACTTGAGCCATTGGTTGTAATCAATTTGGATCAAATCATGATTTGACCCATTTTGACTTTTTAAGCCAATTTGGGTCAACTTAGGTCAAATGGCCAATTGGATTTGGTTTGGCTCAATTGATGGTTTGTCAATCATTGATCATGAGTGGGTTTGAGTCAATTGTTTCAATTGGTGTATGGTGTTTTGGTAGTTTAGTTTCAAAGGTTGACTCAAAGGGCCAAGTTGACTTGACCCAATTCAAGGTAGTTCACCTTAGGATGATTGATCATATGAGATTTGATTTTAGTTCAATCTTAGATTAGAACTTGGCTAAAAAATATCTTTTAGGTCACTTTAGGTCAAGTGGACCTAAATGGGTCAATTGGCTTGATCATGGCTTGATTCAATTTTTATATGAGCTCACATATGAGCCTAGGATGAAGATATAAATCCATTTGCAATTGGTTTGAAGTCAAATGAATTTTGGTTCATATGACAATTTCAAGTCAAAAGGGGTCAAATGGGCTTGACTTGGGTTTGGTTTGATAATTATAGTTTGTGTTTATATTTGGAACAATGATTGAAGGAATGATTGAATCATGAAAAAATCCATGGGTTTTGAGCTGATCTAGATATCATTTAGCCAAGTTCAAGAATTTGGCTATGAAAGGCTAAAATTGGGAATTTGATTTGATTTGGGTTTAGTTTTGGCCACTTGGATTTAAATTTTATTTATATTTGTGAATACAATTGATTCATGAGAAAATAACTTGGGTTCGAAGTGATTTGGATCAAATTTGAGCGAATTGAGGGATGTAGGTCAAAAGGGCTTAAGTAGAGAATTGATTTGGTTTGGTTTAGTTTGATTTGATTTAGATGATTTGAATTTAGATTTCATTTATATTTGTGAATATAAATGAAGGAATGATTGATTTATAAAGAAATCAATCAAATTTGATTTGGTTTAAATAGGTCTACAAGCATATGAAGGTGGTTCATATGGCTTGAAGGATTTCAAAGTTTGAATTTAATCTTGGTTTCATTCATTTGGAGTTGATTTGGAATTTGGATTGGGATTTGATTTGAGAATTTGATGTTTAAAAATTAATTGAATTGGGGTTTATTTGAATTATGTTAAAGCTAAGTCCATAAGATAAAATCAAAGCTTAGAAGGGATTTGGAATTTGAATTTAATCATGAGTTTCAATCATTTAGAGTTGGATTTGATTTGGAATTTGGAATGGGATTTGATTTGAGATTGAATTTGATGTTTGAGAAATAAATTGAATTGGGGTTGATTTGAATTCGGTTAAGTTTAAGTCCATAAGATAAAATCAAAGGACTTATGAATGGAATTGGAATTTCAATTTAATCATGGGTTTCAATCATTTGAAGTTGGATTTGATTTGGAATTTGGATTGGGATTTGATTTGAAATTGAATTTGATGTTTGAAAAAATTAATTGAATTGGGGTTGATTTGAATTCAGTTAAAGCTAAGTCCACATAATAAAATCAAAGGGCTTTGGAATTTGAATTTAATCATGGGTTTCAATCATTTGATTTGGGATTGGATTTATGTTCTTGGATTTGAATTTGAGGTTTGGTTTGTAATAAGGAAGCAAGGATTAGGTTTAAGGCTATAGGGTAGGAAAGTCTTCCTAAATTCCTAAGGTATAACCTATTCCTATGGCTAACTCTTCTAAGTCTCTAGACTTAGATTAAGTATTCACCTAATCACTAGAAGTGTCTTAAGACTAAGAAGCTCTTAGTATCTATAAGAGTCCTAGATCTATGATGATAAAGTTTATAGCTCACTCCAAAAGTGAGGTCAACACCGAATTAATGGAAGATGGTCAAAGCATAATGCCTATTTCAAGAGTAGAGGAGGGAGATAGACATTTACAGTTATTCTTGAGATTAAAGCCACCTCATTTCAAAGGAGTAGTGGAGCCCAAGTTGCTAAAGATTGGTTACTCATATTAGAGAAATCTTTTGATAGCATGTTGTGTCCAAAAAAATATAAGGTACCTCTAGCAGTATTTTTATTAGATGAATAGGGCTGCTAGCCAATGAGAAATTTCAAGACAAGAATGCTAAGTTTACTTCTCTTGTTAAATATCCCTCCACAAAGTTAGTTAGGACTAAAAATTTATCATTTTTTTGAGAGAATTGAGAGATAAATTGAGGCATCCATTGGTTTCATTTTGTATCAGATATTTTATGAATTGGTTGAGAGGGAAAGGTTGTTAGAGAATAATCTAATATCAACTTAGAAACATTTGGATATGACTGAAAAGAGATTTGGAGGGAAATCTTCTAGAAGTGTTACTAGTTAGAAGTAGAGTCATTTTGGACCATATGATTCTAGGAGAGTTTCAATAGCTTTTGGTAAAAAGAGTTCATCAATTTTTATGAATAGTTCTCTAGTATGTACTTCATGTGGCAAGATGGATCATGGTCAGTGTTATTTATTTTCTAGGCAGTGTTTTAGGTGTGGTTAATTTGACCACAGAATAGCTCAGTGTCCCCAAAGAGCATTGGAGCAAGCTAGATGTTCGAGCAGATCAAAGATCTGATAGACAACATAAAATGATCACATTAAAAGCTATCACTGAGGGATCATCTAGTAGAGGTGGTAGGAGATTTACTATAAGGTAGGTGGGAGAGAGTCGGTAAGGGTCTGTTGCTTTAGTCGCTACTATTACAGCTCAGCTTATAGTATATAGTTTGGCTCCGTATGAGGCTAACAATGCACCTGATGTTGTGCTAGGTACAACTTTCATTTCTACACAGCCTTGCAGAATTTATTTGATTTTGGTACAAGTAATTCTTTTATATCCAAGAAATTCATTATTTATCTGAATATACTTCCTATTACCTTTTCATCTGGTATATATGTTGTTTTACCTAATAGAGATTTTTATTTGATTGCTACTCAAGCTTGTATCTATGATATTTAAATTTCAGATAAAAAGTTAGAGTCTGGGATGATTTTATTATATTTGACTATATTATCTTGGGTATGAATTGATTGAGTAGATATGAAGCTTGTATTGATTGTAATTGAAAGAGAGCAGCCTTATGTGTTTTTGGTAAACTATTTTTTTATCATGGTTCTAGGAGTGTTCTATCATCTTTGATATCAGCCCTACAAGCTTATAAATTATGGAGGAAGGGAAATGATAGTTTTCTTGCTTATGTAAGAGATAGGAATAAAATACCAATTATTATTGAAGATGTTTTGGTGGTGAGAGAATTTTTGAATGTATTTCTGGAGGAGTTGATGAGTTTACCTCCTAAGAGGAAGGTAGAGTTTTGTATTGAGGTAGTGCTTCATGCATCTCCAATTGTGAAAGCTTCTTATAGAATGGCAACTAAAGAATTGCTGGAGTTGAAGATTCAATTGCAAGAGTTACTGGATAGGGCACAAAATGTACTGTAAGGTGCACCTGTGTTATTTGTAAGGAATAAAAAAGGGATGATGCACATGTGTTTTGATGAGAATTTCCTGATTTCTAAGATCTTGGTTTTAGAAAGATTTTGAATATCAAATATATTTGTAGGTATAAAATTAACGCTTGTATTTATGTAAGAATGGATATATGATATATATTGCATTGATGTATTCTAAGTCTGAGGATGATCATGCCACTCATTTGAGATTGGTGTTGGAGACATTGAGACAACATCAATTGTTTGCTAAGTTTTCAAAGTGTTAGTGGTTAAGAGCTATTACTTTTCTAGGCCATGTGGAGAGTGATAGCAACATTTCTATTAATCCCCATTGATTGGCCAAAACTAACAACAGTGTCAGAGGTACATAGATTCTTTGGAGTGATAGATTATTAGAGGAAGTTTGTTAAAGAATTTTCACAAATTGCAATTCCTTTGATAAGATTGACTTAGAAGACAGTTCCTTTTGATTGGACAACAAAATGTGAGGATAGTTTTCAGAAGCTGAAGGATTGATTGGGATCATCAACTACTCTAACAATTTCATCTATTGTTAAAGGTTTTCAAGTATACACTGATGTTTCTTTTAGAGGATTGGGTTGTGTGCTACAATAGAATGAGAGAGTTATTACTTATGCATCAAGATAGTTAAAGCCGCATGAGAAAAATTATCCTAAGCTATTATATTTGCTTTAAAATTTTAGAGGTATTATTTATATGAAGTGAGACATGAAATTTATACAGATCATCAGAGCTTGAAGTACATCTTTACCCAAAAGGAATTGAACTTAAGATAGAGGAGGTGGTTAGAACTGATAAAGGATTATGATCTGAGCATTTTATAACAACCTGAAAAGGCTGATGTGGTTGCTGCTACTTTAAGTAAGAAGTCCATTAGTATTGTAGCATATATGATTACATCTAATGAAACACTAATTCTAGAGTTTAAGAAATTAAAAATAAAAGCTATTTGTTTAGTTGATGCGGATACAAGATTTCTATCACAGATGATTATTCAAGATTCTTTACAGGAGAGGATTAAGAAAGCTCAAAAATCTGAACATGAGTATATGAGATTAATTGATCATATTCAATCAGTGAAGAGTGTTGAGATGAATGTTGATGATCATGGGGTATTGACTTATAGACGTTAACTTTGGGTTCCTGGTAGTGGTGGTTTGAGAATAGAGATATTACACAAGACACGTTATTCTAGGTACACTATTCATCCAGGGAGTAGTAAGATGTATCATGATTTGAAGCCAATATTTTGGTGGCCTGGGTTAAAATGAGAAGTTGTAGAGCTTGTTTTAAGGTGTGAGACATGTCAGATGGTAAAGACAGAGCATTAAATACCAAGTGGTTTATTCTGATCATTATCTATTCTTGAGTGGAAATGGGAGGAAGTCACTATGGATTTTGCTATTTGTTTTCCAAGATCCAGTCAAGGTTATGATGTAAAATGGGTTGTAGTTCACAGACTGACAAAGACAGCTCATTTTTTTCTTATGAGGTAGATAGATTATGTCGAGAAGTTTGCACATTTATATACTTGTAAGATTATTAGATTGCATGGAATACCGAAGATTATCATTTCTAATCGTAATGGTGGATTTACTTCTAGATTATGATGAGGTATTGAGAAAGGCCTGAGGACTAAGTTAAACCTCAATATAGCTTTTCATCCACAGACAGATGGTCAGTTTAAGAGGATTATTTAGGTATTGGAAGATCTATTAAGATTATGTGCACTTGACTTTGGAGAGAGTTGGGAGGATCATATACATTTGATTGAGTTTGCTTATAACAACAGCTTTCAGTCAAGTATTGATATGGCTCCATATGAGGCATTATATGATAGGAGGTACAGGACACATTTGTCTTGGACAGAAGTGGGTGAGAGAATATTATTGGGACTTGAGTTAGTGGATGATGACACTAAGAAGATCAGATTGATCATGGATTGGTTAAAAGCAGCACAAGATGGACAGAGAATGTATTATGATCCCAAGTACCGAGTAGTTAAATTTCAGGTGGGTGATTTTGTATTTTTGAAAATCAGCCCTATGAAGGGTGTGAGTAGATTTGGTAGAGAAGATAAGTTAAGTTTGAGATTTATTGGACCTTTTGAGGTGATCAGTAGAGTTGTTTGATCTACTTATAAATTATTGCTACTCGATCATATATCGGATGTGCACAATATCTTTCATGTATGTGTATTAAGAAAATAGGTTACCAATGTTGATCGTAGAGTTCCTGAGGATGAGGTTGAGATAATATATTATTTGACCTACAAAGACGATCTTGAGCATATTTTAGTATATGATGTGAGACAGATGAGGAACAAGCAATCCATATGATCAAAGTTCAGTGGAAGCAAAGATTAGAAAAAGAAAGTAACTTGGGAAAAAGAACCAGCTATGAGACAACTTTATCTAGATTTATATGCATTTTTCTAAGGAGGGGAGATTGTAACAACTAATTCTATAGTAATTTGATATGATAAGATTCGCATATTAATTTTATGTCCACTATTTTTTTTTTTAAGTTGTGGAATTAATTTATATCTAGTTTATTTGTAGATTTTTTTCATAATTTTGATTGAACAGAGTTTTAAAGCGTTGAGATTTATCTAACTGTTTTTAATTAATTTTTTGGGATGTGTTTTATACCCAATTCACAAACTGTCTTCACCATATTTTAGAGCATTCTTTATTTTCTTTTAAGCATATTTTTATCTATTTTTATGAGTATCATAAGTATAAAAATAAAATATTTCTTATTAGGAAATTTGTATCTCCTTATAAAAGTAGGCTCTTTGCTACCATCTCATGTCTATTTTTCAAAGTATTATACACATGATGTTGGAATTATTGATTTTTTTTTATAACTTTTAGACTCTTATATTTAAATGTATGAAAGAAATTATGTAAAATTATAATTAAAATATAATAATTTTCATAATTACTATTATACCCCTTTTTAATTAATTAATAAAAAAATATTTTTAACATAAATATCCCACCCACTCTATCATTTTCATAATTTCCCAAATAGAAAAGTTTAAGAGAGATAAAGGGAGAGGAAAGAGAGAGGGAGGAGAGAGAAAGTGCAGTCCTCGAGGCTTAGAGTTGATTTCGTTTGTCGAGCCAATCAGAAAAATTAACTGGCTCTAGGTATGCTACTAATTACCAACTTAAGATATTAATTTCATCATTTTTTGTGTATATTTTTGGCATTTTATTTAGTTAAATTCTGTACAAACTCATATTTAAAGAGATCTATAACCTTTTTATCATGTAACTTTTGATATGTTATAGAATGAAATGTGCTAGACATTTTGACATAGAAAAATAAAATTTTCACCTAGTATTTTGTATTGTATAATATTTTATATATTTTATGAGCATATTGAGCCTAACAAAAATTATTGTAAAATAAGAAAAGCTTCAAAATATTGTTTTGTATATTGTATGTTAATGATTTTATAAATTATGATTGTTAATATACGCACACAAATTTACCTGTAATTTCTATCATTAGTTGTACTTACAGATATTCATGTATTTCTATAACATATTTGATAATATTTATATAGGTTGAAAATGATAATATTTAATGCTTAACTATTAAAGTATATGTGCAAAAAGGGGGAAAAAGTAGAGAAATGCAAGTGAATAGATGGTTGTATATTACGTGCATTTAAGTGGAGTTATAAGCAATGCTATTATAACCGGACCACTGAACGGTTTAACCGTAAACCGGCAACCGTCAAATGTTCAAAACTCAACATAGAACCATGGGAGACCATATAAACCGGCTCAACAATGGAACCGGAGAACCATGATTCGATCAATCCGCGATCCACTTGAACACTCATGCCGGGATCGCGAGTCTCCCACGAACCAGAGCCTTCTCTCGCCTTCGCTTGTTGCGGGCTTTGATAGATTACTACTGTTTCAGGTCCGCAAAGAGATCGGTCGCTATCTAAGGTGGACTCTCAGCTCTTCGAACATAGTCTGGTTTCATAATTTCTGTATCATAATTTATGGTTTTGGAATGAGTATTTTAAGAGGATTCAATCTACATGCATCTGCATATCTAATCCACTAAGTTAGTTTTGAGATTGGACATTTGATATTTGATGAGCTCATGCTTTTATAGTGGGTCATTTGATGGAATCTACTAGGTATTTTGGCTTTCACCCTAGTAGTTTATAGTCTTGTTTTTGTAAATTGAAGAATTTCAAGAACTAACGAAATGAATAAATGGTTATTATTTACTTGGTCCATTTTGTTTCAAGGATTTCTGTATTCCATTGGCTTCATAAGATTTGTTATGTTCATATGTCTCAAACCCAAACAAAGATCTGTAATTCAAAACGCTTGCTCTCAGAAATAGAAAATAGATGTTTTTTTAAATCGAAGAGTGGACAATAGTCAGAGAATTTCAAGACGCACATTCTAGGCAAGATTCAATGTGCTATTTAATAATTTTTTTTATTTAATCTTGTATTTTTTTCTCGATATCACTCACGGATCCCTTCATAAATATTATTATGTATATATTATTCTCTCATACAAGTTCTTAAGTGAATTGATTTTATTATATGTCTATTTCTTAAATTTATATAAATGGATTTATGATAAGTTCATGCTGAGTTTGATGAACTAATTCATCTTCTTATGGGATATATTTTGACAATTTATTTATTCACATTCTTTTTCATTTATTCAATATTTTTTTTATATTTAGGATGGAGCCTTCTGAAAGTCAAAATTCTATTTCTTCCCATAATATTCGTGAGAAAATAGATCCAGCTTGGAATCATTTTAGTGACTCTAGATGTCATAATGGAAAAAAGCAGTATAAGTGTTTGTATTGTGGATTACTATACATGGGTGGAGGCATAAATAGAATGAAGCAATATTTAGCAGGAGTTAAGGGGATCATTGCTCCATGAAAAAAAGTTTCACATGATATTCACTTTCAATGCAAAAAAAATTCAAAGTAATATCTCAGAAAAAATAAGATACACGAGAGGATAGAGAGAGTATACATCATTATAATCAGCATATTATTGAAGAAGATAGAGGCTCTTATCTATCAAAATCACAATCATCAACTACACATGATAAAGAATTACATAAAGGAAAAAAAAGAAAAATAGATGAAATTGATGTTTACTTTGCTCCAAGAACAAAACCTGGGTCACAACCATCTTTAAAAAGTGTTTTGGCATCTAAAGAAGTAGTGCAGAGAGCTAACATAGTCATTGCTAGATGATTTTTTGACAGTTGTATTCCATTCAATGCTTTAAATTCATCATTTGCTCAGAAAGATATAGTTGCATTACTTGCTATTGGACCAAGAAACAGAAAATAGATGTTTTTTTTAAATCGAAGAGTGGACAATAGTCGGAGAATTTCAAGACTCACATTCTAGGCAAGATTCAAGGTGCTATTTAATAATTTTTTAATTTAATCTTGTATTTTTTTCTGTCCTAATGGATCCCTTCATAAATATTATTATGTATGTATTCTCTCATACAAGTTCTTAAGTGAATTAATTTTATTATATGTCTATTTTTTAAATTTATATAAATGGAATTATGATAAGTTCATCGAAATCGATGAACTAATTCATCTTCTTATGGGATATATTTTGACAATTTATTTATTCACATTCTCTTTCATTTATTCAACATTTTTTTTTATATTTAGGATGGAGCCTTTTGAAAGTCAAAATTCTATTTCTTCCCATAATGTTCGTGAGAAAATAGATCCGGCTTGGAATCATTTTAGTGAATCTAGATGTCCATATGGAAAAAAGCAGTATAGGTGTTTGTATTGTGGATTAATATACAAGGGTGGAAGCATAAATAGAATGAAGCAACATTTAGCAGGAGTTAAGGGGAACATTGCTCCCTGAAAAAAAGTTTCACATGATATTCACTTTCAATGCAAAAAAAATTCAAAGTAATATCTCAAAAAAAATAAGATACACAAGAGGATAGAGAGAGTGTACATCCTTATAATCGGCATATTAT
Organism: Cymbidium sinense; assembly: GCA_021442155.1. NCBI lineage: Eukaryota > Viridiplantae > Streptophyta > Magnoliopsida > Asparagales > Orchidaceae > Cymbidium > Cymbidium sinense. The sequence continues at coordinate 33,736,429 of CM038215.1, forward strand.
TGAAGAAGAGAGAAGCTCTTATCTATCAAAATCACAATCATCAACTACACATGATAAAGAATTACATAAAGGAAAAAAAGAAAAATGGATGAATTGATGTTTACTTTGCTCCAAGGACAAAACCTGGGTCACAACCATCTTTAAAAAGCGTTTTGGCATCTAAAGAAGTAGTGCAGAGAGCTGACATAGCCATTGCTAGATGATTTTTTTGATGTATTCCATTCAATGCTTTAAATTCATCATTTGCTCGAGAGTATGTAATATTTGCTATTGGACGTTATGAACTTCCATCATATCACAGGATGAGAATTAATCTATTGTGAGATTGCAAAGAAGAATGTAAACTTCTAGTTGAATCTTATAGGCATTGTTGGAAGGAAACATGGTGCACTTTAATGGCTGATGGATGGACAGATGTTAGAAATAGAACATTAATTAATTTTTTAGTTTATTGTCCATGAGGAGTATCTTTTTAAAATCTGTTGATATTTCTAACATTAAGAAAGATGCTACAACTTTTATTCTTTATTTGAAAGTAGTTGAGTGGATAAAAAAATATTGTGCAACTTATAACGATAATGCAAATTATAAGAAGGTTTGGAGAGTTATTGCATGAAAAGGGAATATTTGGTCTCCTTGTGCAACACATTGCTAGAATTTGATTGTAAAAGATATTGGTAGCTTGTCTCATGTAGTGGATATTGCTAAGAAGGCATCAAAGATAACAATATTAATTTACAATCATATTTTTCTATTATCTTAGTTGAGGAAAAGACAAGGGTGGACTAACATAGTATGCCCAGGAGCTGCTTATTTTGCAACAACTTTTATTACTTTGAAAAGTATATATGATCATAAACATGGTTTGCAAGCTCTTGCTACAAATAAGTATTATGTGGATTCAAAGTTAAAAAAAATCATAAAGGAAAAGAAGCATCTTCTATCATCATGGATAATAAATTTTAGAATGATTGTTTAATCATGTCAAAATAACGAGCATTAATAAGATTATTGTGAATTAAAAACCATCTATTATGTTTATGATGGCATGTATAGAATAAGAAAGGCACTTAAAAGAATGTTTAGAGGTGTTAAAAGATTGTATAAGTCATATACTTATATTATTAAGAAAAGATGGGATGAACAACTTCGTCAAGGTATCCACTCATCTGCTTATTTCTTAAATCCATATTTTCAGTATGATCAAGAGAATTACTGTCAAAAACCAGAAGTTATGCAAGGATTAATTGAACTTATTGGAAATAAAGATATATGTCCCAAGCCTAAATTGGCAATGAATGAAATTAGAATATATTAGGATAATTTAGAAAGTTTTGGGACGATCACACTAAGGCCAAAGAAATGCAACTGTGAAGTTTTTCATAATTTCATTTATTTTCATCATTGTATCTCATTATCTTTTTGACATATGTTATATTTTGAAGTTAATTAAAATTTTATATGCACATGAATGGTGGAAGATGTTTGATTCTAGTGCTCCTAATTTATAAAAATTGGCTATTAAAATTTTAAGCCAAACTTCTTCTTCTTCTAAGTGTGAAAGAAATTGGAGTGTTTTCAAACAAATTCATGCAAAAAGAAGAAATAATTTGGAACACTAGAGATTAGATGATCATGTCTATGTTCGTTATAATCTTAATTTGAGGAACATGTATAGTTTTTTTTAATCTTTTATTATTATGTTATTATTCTTAAGTTCTTAACATTGACATTTATCTAAAATTTTATGTTTATTTAATAGGTTTCATCTTAAAAAAAGAAATTATGATCCATTGGATTATTCAAGTATCGAGATAATAGATTTTTAGATAGTTGATGAATAATACACTTCTGAATTAAATTATGATGATTTAGAGAATTGAAACATATAAATATAATGTTATTCCTATTATTGAAGGAGTAAATATATCATCCAAAATAACAACTGATAGTAAGTTAATTAAATTATACTTATGTTGATTATAAAGATGAAAAAGTAATTTATTTTGTATGTGTGATTTGTAGATACTAATGAGGGTCATGAAGCAACTGGCGCAATAGATGAAATACATGAAACATCTGAACATGATATTTTATAAGCTTTTGGAGTTGATTGGGGGACAAATTTTGGGGAGGCAGCTTTTGATGCAGGATCCTTTGAAAAGATAATATTTAGAGATGAATTTTAATATATTTGATTAGAATCTATTTCTTTTGAACTTATTTAGAGATAAATTTTAATATATATTTGATATTTTAGTTTTTAGCAGAAGTTTTCAGCTAAAGAACACAAATTTTTGATACGTCATACATCATTTTTATTGAATTATTAATATCTCAAATTTGTTATGACTTGTTATTTATTAGTTTTAATTATTAAGTGTTTTACATCATAATTTACAATATTTTTCTGTAGTTAATTTCATTTATATTCTACTAGTATATTTTATATAGTTGATGCCAAATTACTAATTTTATTTTAATTTCAATTCCTTTTTAGATAGCAATTTCTTGAAGCTTTATAATGGATTATTTCAAAGAATTATCATGGCTATAAAAATGGTTAGTATTTATATATTAATGTATTTAACTTTAAAATTGAAGGAGATTTTTTGTATATGATTTGTATTTTATAATTTATTTCTCTCAAATTGCGCATATTGTATGATTATTTGATCATTTAAATCTCATTTAGATAATTTTAATATTTATTATATCATCCTGTTCGACCCCTTGACCTTTAAACCTTGAACTTTCTATTCTATATCCTCCCTTTTCACAACCTTGGTTATAAGGGCATGTGCACTTATAAAATTATTCATATTTGTATTTTATACGCTTGAACAGATGTAGACAAGTTGAGGTATAAGTGAAAGTGAAGATATAAGGGGCAAAGAAGAAATATATATAACAAGAGGTTAAGAAAAAAATAAAAAAATATAAGGAAATCTTTATTTTATTTTTATTATTTTACATTGTTACATTATTGCTTGATATATACTTACGATAGATATTAGTTTTAAGACTAACACTGTATTTGATAGAAACAACATGTGACTTGTTGAGATATTATTTTAATTCATTTAAGGCATATTTTATTCTTTAAAAAATGATATTTTTGGCAACTATTTATTCTTTTTTTTTATTTTTTTGTATTGAAAATTATAGTAGATTTCGTGTAACCTACTGAGTTATGGTTGCTCACCCTTGTCGTATTTACATGTGTTATTTTATAAAAGGATAAGGCTCGGGTTGATTAGAGGATTTTGGTTACTATTGAGAGCCTCACTTTAATTGTGTTTCTACTTTATATATACTCTTTTGGTAGTCTTGATAGTATATATATTTTATTGGTGAAAGAAAGCACACTATGATTGTTATTTTGATGTACAGTTGTGATATGATTTGATGTGATTATTTTTATTTTATAATATTTTGATGATAATAGTGGCTCAATTTTGTGTAATTGAAGAAAAAAATTCTTCTAAATAAATCTTGGGTATTTAATTAATGGTTATCTCTTAACACAATATGACCCGTCTTGATATGACAGTTTACATTGGGTTGAGTTGTCAGAACATTTTAGTAGCAAACTCTATCAGTAAAGAGTTCTTATCTTCATTTTCATTGCAAGTTTCAGTGGCAAGCTCAAAAACATGGCGTTACAGGCTTACACATAATCAGTTTACAAAGCTACATGTGATGCCAAATAAAAGCATTGGATTCATGTATCGGACAATACAAAATATTGCTTTAATGTATACTGTATGTATGTAATTTGCAACCATTTATAATACAACCTGGCAGATATCTCTTTGTATTAATATGAAGTGTTGAATCAGGTAAACTAACACGAATGTTTTAGTTTCATTATTTCAAATTACTGTAAATTGTTAATAAAAAGTTAATACTTATAAGATAATAAAAAAATGTTAAACTAAATCAAAATTTTTTATTCAAAATCTTGTTGAATAATCTTTATTTTCATTGAAAACTCCAGTACGCCTAATCGAAAGTTTTGTTCACACTCCAAATGTGTCGTAAATATTATTTGAAGAGCCTACATTTGCTTCGACAAGAGGCATTAGATCAGTAAGTTGAATTATAGGGTTCATGCATGTGCTCCTATGATGGCCCTAAAGGTCATGCCGATCACATTTGTAACTTTTATAATTGTTGCCATCTAGGAAACTTTTTAGTCTTCGTTTCTTCAGTTTGCCTCTAGGTCAGCACACTAACATATATTCCATCATCCACCACTATCCACTGATCTTTGTCAAGAAGAGTACCTATTGCACCATCATAAGCCATGTGATATTTGTTACAGCAACATAATAAAATGGTTATCAAACTTAAGATAGAGCAATAAATGTCTAAAAGAAATTATACTTTGAAGGTATCTCACAATATGGTAGTGACCGTCAACATATGTGTACCACAATAGAAGATCTTTTATGCCCAAAATAGTAATTGCGTGAATGCAAGACAATCCACTTATTTGTCAAAACTTATAAGTACATTCCTTTTTGATGATATCTACTTTTTCTCTTTCATGATTTTCTTCAATCTTCATCTTAAATGGTGTAAAATGTCTAATTATGAAATGTTCTTCTCTTGTATCAGTTTCTCTAATTTACTCTTCTAGCACCGAATGTTCTCTCCAGCTAGCAAAGATAATTTTTCTCTTTGTTGTTGTTCCATTAGCATCCTCGTATCATATCAACCAAATCCACTGCTAGTTTTCCACCTAACTTTTTCAATTCATGTGAAACAAAGTATATGTGTATATGTGGAATGATATTAAATATTTCTTGTATTTTCTCTCAAATTATAATCCTGAGTATGCATTAGCAACTTTCCAAACTAAACTTATAAGCTGATGGCTGGCATTGCAATAGAAGATTTTTTTCAAATTTTTCAATAAAAGTCTTATGCACACTCGATGTGCTGCATTTGGAAATACAGATCTAATGGCATCACTTAAACCCTTCTCCATATATGAAATTGCTATAACTCAAGTTTTATCTCTCGCTTTGATCTTCACTCCAAAACTGTTTATAATTGCTTCAGTATAAAGTGCAAATTTGAAGCTCGTAACATCCTGAAAACATGAACCAATAGATAAATCACATTGTCTCTTCTTTCACTAATGATAAATTCATCATTACATTCTTCAACTCTCAAATCCTATTTTATTTGTGTATTTAGTGAACACACCGCACCATCAATTACAACTACATCATTTTGTATTGAAATAACAACTTCAACATTCTAGCCTTCATTGGAATTCTGTAACAATTCTACCAAATCAATATCAGTAATGATAAGCTTGTACTCCTTAAGTGACATCTCATGAATATGCCAATGTAATTTAAAAGCATAATCTTTCAACCAAGGAAAAATTAATATAACTTCTTCTTTAAGCACAAACAAGTTAAATAATTATTCATAAAGTTTCAAAATCTTTTATTTTTCACTTTCATATTTTTTTCAACCTTAAATTTTCACTTCAACCCAATAATCACCAAATTGTAAAACAATGCAATATGGATTCATGTTTGAAGTTTGCCACCTATACATATTTATAATTGTTATGAGCAAATATGAACCAACTAAACAAAAACAGATAAGGAAATTATTTTGCAATAGCCAAAATAAAACAAACAAATAAATGATCAAGCCACTAGCATAGAGAAAAGTCAGCAAATTGTAAAAAAACAAAACTACAAATAATAATAAAAAAAATATGTATTAAATAGAATACACATTCTTATGCATTTATAGGAGAGAACAATAGGTTTAGAATATGCATTCTGAGCAGAAAATAGCAACTTTTAATTGGACCAAAGCGACAAAGGCAACTCAAGGGGACGGCCTAAACTTACAGATGGAGGTCAGTCAGTGGCAATACCGAATGGATGGACGTTATGTGTCGACAACAGTAATAATGCGGAAATAGAAGAGGAAGCAGTAATCATAATGCGAGTGGAAAGGAGAAAAATGTGTGCGAAATAGTGGCTTCCGTCTATAGCACATAACTTACGGCATACAATGACAGAATGTTAATATTGAGTGACGGAGTAGTTTAGCATGGTATATTAGTAATATTAATATTTTATGCATTAAATGAGTAAAATATATATTTTTGATGATATGTATGTAAATACTCCAAAAAAAAATTATGATTAACGATTTTGTATAGATATTCAATATATTTTTATTTAATTTTAATTAGAATATATTAAAAAATGGGTAAGTGATGTTTCTATTTTATTTAAATATTATAAAATTATTTAATTATAATTTAAGATAAATTTAGAAAATTTAAAGTGTTGAATTATGATCTGTCTGTGGTCTTACACCCCCTAAGTAGAAATTGCTAAGTAGAAATTGCGAGAGCAAACTCAAACTTCTAAGTATTTGATTAAGAAACTTGCAAAAAGTTCATAACTCGTGAGAGTTATCCCTTATTTATAGATTTGAATCAACTGTTGTGCATTATAGAATTGATTACATCTTTCTCATTAACTACTACTTAAAAAATGGCATGTGCTCTTACAAAAAATGTTCTTAATATTTTAATTTTAAAAACATAATTTTAAATATTTATTGACTTTCACCAATATAAATTTCTATATTTGAATTTTAAGAATTGCATAAAATTTCAAAATTTTAAATTCAAATAAAAATTTAGTTTTTATAAATATATTATAAGTGAACACTTTATATAAAGTGTTATGAAATATTAAAAATAAATTTTAATTTTAAAAAGTGGTCTTTAGATAATTCTATTATAGCTCTTTATTTAAAATTATGTTGTATCTAAGATCTTTATAATATATATATATATATATATATATAGATAGATAAAATACAAAAAATAATTTTGAGATAGAAGACAATACTCCTTTTTCTAAAGATAAAAATTTAAGGCTATCAAAATAAAATAAAATTTTCAGAACATCCTCAAAGAATAGTCATAAATATCAACCTACATCAATGATTAAGTAGCATGTTTTCTTGCGAGAAAAAAAATTAGACTCAACAACTTGACATCTCCTTCAATGACCCCTTCTCAAAAACTAGTTCAATCTATAGATATAGGTCTCTTGTAATCATAATGAATTATTAAGGGGCTGTTTATTTTGTTTATTTTTAGAGTAAAGTAATGTAAACACAAGTAAATTATAATTTTAGTGTTTGGTGAGATTACTTTGCAAAAGTAAAGTAAAATATTAAAGGATTTCAAATACATCAAATAAGTCATTTACTTAATTTAAATCTATGGAAAAGCAATCTGAGCCCCTCACCTGGACTGGCATTGCAATTCTTAGGCTTCCAGTCTCGGTCTCTAGTTTTCAGAACTTCTAGTGCACGCTTTTGCATTTCTGTAAGTTCTTCACCTCCTTGATTCTTCTTATTGGCCAATCCTCACTTCTTCTTCGGCTTGCACATTCCTTCCCCACCGTTCTGGCAGTAGAATTTCTTCTTTTACTACATTGAGGAGGAGGTTCGATTATCTCAAATAGTGGTTATGTAGATGAATATTTAAAGAGCATTGCCTACTAAAAATTAAAAACATATTTCTCAAATGCAGAATGAGATCAATGTTATTACTTTTTTTGGATTACTTTTTTTGGATGCTTTTGGCTTCTCAGGATAATCTTCTCTCCTTTGTTTGCTACTGCTATCTTTGTTCAAGTTTTATTATTACTAGCAATCCGTCTTCTCTTTGCTTGCGGCTATACTGGGCTTACTAGTTTTGGTTATCTGTGGTTAAAGTTTTGTGGTATTTCTTACCAAGAGCAATATCAGGCGTTGATGAATTTGATTACATTTTTATTACGGTGTGCATGTTTAACATCTCATTTGGAAGCTTATTTGTCTCCAATTTCTTGTTGGTGATATTTTTTAATACATGGGGCTTTGATATTTTCAATGGTTGACTCATGTGCTTTTGTTTTTCTCCCAGATTTTCATTCATCAATGTTGGAATTGCTAATTGCTATTGCTTGGAAATGCTCTTAGCCCTTGTGATTCTGTTGGATGGAATATGCTACCACATCTATTGGAATTTTTGTTTGAGCCAGATTTTCTTTTGAAATGTGCTCATATTTTTGTACTTTAAGTTATTTTTATAGTTATCAATTAGAGAATTTATTGTATTCAATTTTAATTTTTAGAGCTTTTCTTCTCTTTTGTCAGTAAGGTTCTTTTCTTATTATAATTATCTATTTTAGAACAAAATTGATGCATTGTCCTCAACTTTTCTATAAAAGTAAATCTCTTGAATGAAGTAAGTTTCATTATGTAATTGATTGTGGATATTCAACTTCTTCATGACCAATGAATTAGCTTTATACACTTTGTTTGATTTCTATGTTTTAATCAATTTTGTATGGATAAAAATAGTAAGCCAAATAGCATATGCTATTTGTTTTAAGAAAATGGAGTTTTCTTAATACAATTTATACATTTTTTTCTATTTTCCTATTCCTAAATTTAAACTTAAACCTTCTCTGGGATTCCTTATTATCTCTGGTGCTGTTGCTTATCTTGGATGTTTCCTTGTTGGTGGTGGCTTAGTTGCTGATCTTGCAGTTATTAATGTTGTTCTTGTTTGCTGGTGTCTGACATGTTTTCCTTGGGCTTTGTTGGTTGGTTAGCTTAGTTGCCTGGCTATTTCTACTTTGTTGTTGGAAGTGTCTATTATTTTTTATTTTTTGGTCTTTGGCTTACTTGATTGAGTTGTCCTTCTTTTGGTAGTGCCTGTTCTTTTATTTGGTTATCTTCTTCTGTTGAGGTAAGGGGCTATGATGGCTTTGATGTTTTTCTCTTTCTTCTCTTCAATTGGTAGTTTTATATGTGATTGTAACCCTCCTTAATAGAGTTTGGATGCTTACATATTTTGATGCTCTTTGAGATGATTTTTAATTGAGCCTGAGCCTTTTTTTTCTTAATTTATTTTTAATACTTGCTTTTCATCTTTAATTTCATTTTCTTGTGCTTATCCTTTCTTTAGTATATAGTAGGGCTCTTTTGCAGGTGGTTCAAGTGTTGTAGCTGAGTTGGTTTTCTTTTTCTTTTCTTTTTTTCCTTATCTTCACTTTGTATTAATTTGGAGATTTTCTTTTTAGCTTATTATACCTCTTTGAGCATTAGTTTTAGATAATTATCCCCTTTGATGACTTTGTACTCTTTTTTATTGGTAATAAAATTCTTATCTTTTTGTTTTAAAAAGAATAGAGTTTTGTTTTTAATCATCATGAGTTATATAAAGTATTGAACTTATTTTGAGATAAAGAAAATATATATCTATTATAATTATATATCTTATTTTGAGATGAACATAATATATAAACTTATTTTTAATATATATCTTATTTTGAATACCACTCAAGATTATATATTGAGCTAGGAGCTTGACTCTATTTATATTCTAATATACCTCTAATATTTAAACCATAAAGAAGATTTTAATTTTAAAATAAATATATCATAATATTTTTTTAATATAAGTAGTACTTTTTTATTTATAATTTATTTATATTTTAAAGTATTTTCAATTTATTAATTTAATAATTCAATTAGCGAAAAAATTTCTGCAATTACTTTATATACAATAAAGTATTCAGAATACAGATATTTACTTTACTTTGCATTTACCCAACCAAACAGAATATATACTTTTCATGTATTTACTTTACACACAACCAAACAACTATAAATTATTTAGAATTCACTATATTCACTTTACACTGCATTCTTTTTACACTATATTCTTTTTTCAGCCAACCAAATAGCCCATAAGTTAAACATTGAAGTTTGATTACTTGTTGCAGTTAAAATGGTTGCTTGGATTTTTGTTTTTATTTATCTTCTAAGAATTCTGAAGTAATTGACTTGTGTTTGGTTGAACTCTCTCTCTCTCTCTCTCTCTCTCTCTCTCTCTTTCTTAGATGGCATAGCCTTCCTCTCCTAAGAACCCTAGCTTCTCCGTTCTCCCTTCTCTCATATATATTCCAAAGCCTAAATTGGTGATCTCGACATGCTCCCTAAATCATAAATTGTTTTGAATGCTCTTAATTACCTACCAAATCCATTATACAAACTAATTGATGAACCTAAACACTACACAATCAGCTCTCTCCCCACTCTATCTCTCTAAGCCTAATGCTACTAGCAAGAGTTGAAAATCATCCAAGAAACCTAAGCATAGTTAATAAACCCAACATAACATTGTTTATAACTCTTGATTAAGGGTGATTGTGGTCAACCAAACCCAATCTTAAATCTCTCCAAAATTCTCCCCATAACATTATATTACAAATAACTCATATTCACTGATCAAGACACTATCGTAAAATAGTGTCATACAAGTGTCAACGTAGATGTGAAAATAAGCTATGAATACGGATGAATTTTCTAATAGATTTTCATATTAAAATCTATTGATTTTAAGTGACAACTTATTTAGAAGAAAAAAAAAATCCAATGGTGTCCTAAGATTGGCCCATCTCTCAATTTTTTTCTCGTCATCAAAATACCACCATTTTAGCTTCTCCATTCTACCACCTTATGTCGCCCTAATTTTTGCCTAATTTATTCTGAGTGACTCTTCCTTTCATATAATTGGAGGTTGAGCATGACCTTGATTTTTGACAAGCTTAAATTTCAAATAGCATCAATATATATTTATATAATATTTTAGGTAAGTTTTTTTTTTTTACTTTTTATTAGATTGTGGGTCTATATTTTCGATAAGTTCAGTTCATATTTTATTATTACATCAATAATCTTTTTCAGATTCATGTTTCTTAGGATGTGTGTATTGTGTATAATAATATCATATATATATATATATATATATATATATATATATATATATATATATATATATATTATTCTATGTTAATAAAATTTAGCAAGATATTACTTTTGCTAATTAAAATTAAATATTCTATTTAAAATAATATTTTTGTTATACATATGCAATTTATGAATTATGTAAATGCATATTTCAAACTAGTATTGTGCTCTTAGCCATCAACCTCTGTTTGTTATCGTGAGGTATTGTTGTTGTCGAGATTCATTTTACTTCATTCCAAACATAAAATATAATCTCCCCATTAATTTTACACTTAATCAAATAAATTCAAAATATTTTAAATACATAAGCAAAAGAATAGTCAATAAAGCTAAACCAAGAGATAAAATTAATGATAGATCTTTCTTAAACAAATTCAATAATGACGCAAATTTCAGCAAGTTTTTTTTTAAATTGACAAAAATTCATTAAAAATATAATTTTTTTGTGGTTTCCCAATGGATAATTCAATAAAAAAAAATCAATATCTTCATATAGTGAGAGCACACTTAATATAAGCAAATATCTCTCTCTCTCTCTTCTCTCTTTATATATATATATATATATATATATATATATATATATATATATATATATATATATATATATATATATATATATACTGTATACACCAACACTATACTCATCTTTAGATATATTATAATTTAATCTCATGTGATATATCATAAATGACATATTTATCATCCACTCATATCGAGTTCTCATTTGATGTTCTATAACAGAGCCTCTACTTTGAAGAAGAATTGAATGCAATTCGAAAAATTTTCAATCGCATTCTTCCACCAATCTTAGTTAAGAGACGATGAATATATATATATTACAATACAGTCGCTTTTTGCCAGCCAGAGACGACCTACAATAATTAAACTGTCCCAAGACATATTAAATTTTATCTATATATGTAACCTATATGCGTTGGAATTCGGAAACTATGAGCTGCTTAAATTTGACAACTTGTCGTGGCCTCAATGGGACTACTGCCTATATATAATATATACAGGTAGGGGCCATCCGCATGCAAATTTACCATTTCTGTCCTCTATATTTACAAAGCCATCCTTTGATAGTTCAAAATCGTTCAGATTGAAATATATTTTATCTAAATTTAATACATTATATTGAAATATTTTTTTATATATTTTTCAAAAATAAAGTTTATATTCAAAATAACTATTTTTTAATCACAATTTTATACGAATCATACAATATATATATATATATATATATATATATGCAAAAATTTAAATCTAAGATCTATTAATTTTAAATCAAAATTTTCGATCACTAAACTAAAATACTTGCATAAAAATACACTTTTAAAATAAATGATAATAATCTCTTATCAACAAGGCTCAATCATGAGCTATGACTTAACTGAATTTATTTCAATCACTATCAACGCATGATAAAACAAATTTTCAAGTTTCAACAGTTCAATAGCAAGAAAATCAAGAACTTTAAACAAAACAATAAAAAGAACTAAAAAAATAAAACATAAAATACCAATAAGCCATCACCGTTCATCATCATCGCAACGATCCAGAATGGTCCACGGCAAATCAAAATTCAGAATATATCGAGGATATCGAGAACGAAGCCATTACAGAGAGGGCAGTTCCCTCTGCTGACCCAAAGCTCCCTCGAACATAGACGACAGAACGTGTGGCCGCAGGGGATAAAAGCCGCGCCTTTGTTCCTCACCATACATACGCAGCATTTAGACGGAGATTCCCCCTTGTTTTTCCATGAAGTTCCTTCCTTTAATCCTCCTTCTTCTTCCGCTTCGTCGTCGTCGTCGTCGTCGTCGTCGTCGTCGTCTTCGTCGTCGTCGTCGTCGTCGTCGTCGTCGTCGTCGTCCGCCATTAGCGCCATTAGCGATACCTTCACCGGAGTCTCTGCTTCGTCGCGTCCATCGTGGATGATTTCTCTCAAAGTTTTCGCCGTGCTGGTTTTGTTGGGTAGGCCGGCGCTGGGATTGCGGTTTCTGTAGTTGGTCTTCTCCATTGTTGCTGGTGTCGCTCGAGGAGATCTGGGAAGTTTTAAATTCAGAAGAGACTTTATTTTAAGGGGTTTGAAGAAGAGTGGGGAGAGAAGCTTACCTAGGAGAAGATCAGTTTCTAGGGTTTGATTTCTCCTCTCTCTTTCAATGGGGGAAGCGGGTGAAGAGGGAGAAAATATTAGTCCGAGTCCCACTTTTTACGCACTAATCAACTAAGTGTCCCGGATTTTTGCCGATGAATATTAACTGAGAATGAGATAACTGACGGCTTTCACCTACCAATCTACCAAAACGCCGATGGCGATTAACGACCATAACGGCCAGATTGACATTTCCTTTCCCCTCCCACCGCCTCCAATGCTGGAGGAATTTAAAGAAATATATAGCATTTGGTCGGGTTTTTTTTTAAACGAAATGGTGAGGAGATAAAAATTGATCTCTTTACAAAGAACCATGAAGATGGAGAACGCTATAAATAACAACCATTTTAGGCGATGTATTAAATACAAATTCATCTAATGCTTCGCATTTTTTTACGGTTTATTAGTGATATTCTTTTTCTATCCAAGAGAATATCATTACTTCCACCAAGAATTTGGATGTTTTTTATCGAATATTTAATTTTGAGTGTTATTTCAGACTGATTCTGTGGTACCTCTTTGAGGGTACTGACCCTTTTTTGATCTTTTTTCCATTTTTTTTGCCAACTCGATTATGAGCACTATAATGGAATCATTTGATGGCGTGATTTTGGGTGGGTATTAGACTGCATGGTACCTCTTTGAGGGTACAGACCCCTTTTGATATTTTTTTTCCAGTTTTTTCTGGCCAACTCCTTATGATTATGTGGCATCACAGAAGCATTTGATGGCGCTTGTGGTTTCTGGGTTTAGATCAGACCACAGAATCTTTGAGGGTATGCACTTTTGATATTTTTTTCCGCTTTTTACCAACTACTTATGATTACAATAACACTATTAATCATTTTTGAGGATTATCTGTCTGTACCTTTTTGAGGGTACACCCTTTGATCTTTTTTTCCATTTATTTGCCAACTCCTATGATTATGTCTGGCATCAAAAGGAAGCATTTGATGCTGCTTTGGGTGGTTTAGCATCTGTACTCTGGTACCTCTTTGAGGGTATGAATTTTGATCTTTTTTCCATTTATTTTAAACTCCTTATGATTATGTCTATCAAGGAAAGCATTTGATGGCGCTTGTGTGGTTTCGGGTGGTTTAGTGCATCTGACTGTACTCTTTGAGGGTACACCCCTTTGATCTTTTTTTTTGCCAACTACTTATGATTATGTCTAGACACTAATGGAATCATTTGATGCGGTGATTTTGGGTTTATTATGCATCCAGACTGTACCTCTTTGGAGGGTACTGCACCTTTGATCTTTTTTTCCATTTATTTGCCAACTCCTTATGATTATGTATGTGCAGCAGGAAGCATCGGTTTGGTTTGGTTTAGATCTGACTGTACCTTTGAGGGTACTGCACCTTTGATCTTTTTTCATTTATTTAAACTCCTTATGATTATGTCTTATGCAAAAGCATTCATGCGGTGGGCATCTGCATTGGTACCTGGAGTGCATTGATCTTTTTTCCGCTTTTTTGCCAACTACTGATTATGTGTAACACCATATAATGGAATCATTTGATGGCAGATTTTGGGGTATTATGCATCTCATCTGTACCTCTTGAGGGTACATTTTGATCTTTTTTTCCATTTATTTTGCCAACTCCCATGATTATGTCTGTGCTGCAAAGGAAGCATTTGATGGCGCTTGTGTGGTTTCGGGTAGTGAGACCACTGTACTTTGAGGGTACCCTTTGATCTTTTTTTTTCCATTTTTTTGCCAACTCCTTATGATTATGTCTAGGGCATTGCAAGCATTTGATGGCGCTTTGTGTGGTGGTGATTTAGTGCAGTGTACCTCTTTGAGGGTACAGACCCTTTTGATCTTTTCCGCTTTTTTTGCCAACTCTTATGATTATGTTGGGCATCAGAAAAAGGAAGCATTTGATGGCGCTTGATTCGGGTTTTAGTGCCAGACTGTACTCCTTTGAGGGTACGATGATCTTTTTTTCCGCTTTTTGCCAACTCTGATTATGTTATGTATGCAAAGGAAGCATTTGATGGCGGTGATTTCGGGTATTTTCCATCCATATTTTCTAACATATTTTTGTATCTGCTCGCGTAAATAATGACCCATATTTGGAGAAACTCCCAAGACCACCGCTCGTAATGAAACGAGGCATATGTAATCAGCATGACTATGCACATCAAATTGGCTTCTAAAGGACCATACTAGTTATTGGCCAAACTCAAAGAAATTGAAATCAAAAGATTTTCTATGTGCAAAAGTCTAAGAAGTCTCACTAAAAGGCTTAACAAAATTCCAAAAGTTGATACAAGAACCTGTGTCCACCATGATTAGATTCTCTTGATTTGGAGGGGAATTGACGATTAAGAAACATACGTAAAGTCATAATCATTCTTTGGACCGACCTACATCTTCTCGATCACATGATGCGTTAATGATGAGAAGGTCCGTGTTGAAGACAATGACGAGGTCGGTATTAGAGCAACCGATGCATTCGCCTATCTAACCGAGGAAGTTGTAGAGAATGTCTGTTCACAAAGAGATGCTTCAATTTTATTCGAAAGAGAAAAGATCGAGGATTGCGAATGGTGATGTAATGCATTAACAACGCTAAGGAAAGGGCAAATGATGGGATGTTTGCATGGGATGTAAGTGATGAGTCGATTGCTTAGTAAGTTTCTTTTTAAATGGCATGTCTGGATAGAATATGATTGTTTGGGATGTGATAATATTGATACAAGCTACCTCAATAAATATAATCTTGTTTGCCCTCTTGTTGGAGTAAATCATCACCGGCAAAATGTATTATTTGAGTAGCCTTTTATCGAAGAGACAATTGAGTCATTCACATGGCTATTCCAAACATTTCTTTGATGAACGATGGATAACAATATTCAATCAAGATCAAGCCGGCGAGAGCTATCGAAATTTGCCGCACACTCATCATAGTTGTGCCAATGGCATATTTCAAAGAAAGCTCCTTCCAAAGTTCATTGCTTCAATAAGAATAAGATAAGGCTTTTTTATAAATGCATGAGTAAGTGTGACTCGTGAGGAAGAGTTTAGAGAGGCTCATCGCAAGAAGGCAATTGCATGATCATGGTTGGTTGTCCGAGCTTTATAAGATTAGATCCAAGTGGTCCATCGTGATTCAACAAGGACTCATTCGCATGGGCATCTTGTCAACGCAACGTAGTGAGTCCACAACAATGTATGTCTGGAATATCTAAACCAACCGCCTCACAGATTGTTTCGGGTTGGAAAAGCTTATGGAGACATCATGAATGAAAATGATGAAGACTTCAAGTGTACCATCGATTGTTCTTGTCAAGACCACCAATTCTAAAACAAGTCGCTTGTTATACAAGAAAGGTTTACACTATGTTTGAAGAGTTTTTTGCATGGTGTTGAGGCTATCAAGAACTAAGTCATGACAAAGACCATGGAGTATTTGGTAAGAAACTTAGAGAATAAAAATGCATCCAAACACATGGAGTGTCAGGACTACCCTAGAAGTAACTTGTACATGCAAAAAAATTTGAAATGATGGGAATTCTTTGCCCATCAGAGTTCTTAATGAGGATGTGCGATTCCGACAAGTATCTTCTCATGCGATCTACTAGAGCAAAGAGGGATATTTATATTGATAAGGCATACAAAATTAAGAGATGCAAGTAGATGGAAATGCTCGCATTATTTTTGAACCACATAAGTCGATATGCATATCAAATAAGCATGGGGAAATAAGAGAGTCGAGACTATATGCTTGATCCCTAAAACTATATGATGATGTCGACACTATAATAAGTGGGAATTCTCCATCTTACAAAGCAATTAAGAATAAGAAGTTAACCACGATATAAGTGGAAAAGGCATCTTAAAAGATGCCAAGCAACGCCCAGTGTTTCCAATTGGCTTAAAGGATATTGGGAGAGATCCAAGAAAGCCAAGAGTAATTTTCCATTTTATATTAGTTTTTTGTATTTTAAATATTCGTTAATCATACTTTTTTTTTGTTGTAAAACCAAACTAAAGTCGATAGCGAACGGTTTCCTCAAGTTGCAACACCTTTATCTGTTATGCCCGGTGTGAGGTAAGCATATAATATCACACATCGATGTAAGAAAGTCAACCAATAAATGTTCTACGCAGAATTTAACTCGAGCTCCACAATGAACCAATCTACAAGGGTACACTAAGCTCATGATGGATATTATTTGTGAAAACATTTTGATACATGACATTATCCGCTTTTCATGTATTTAGCTAGAGATTTTGACACGGTCTTTTCGTACTTTAAGCAATAGTGATTGAGTTAATTCAAGGAAATTGTAATCATCAAGATATAATGCAATAATAGATAGTTTATTGCCTTTTATGCTTTATCATTCATACTAGAAATAATGTTCATTACATGCTTGTTTGGGTGGATTCGTATTTTGCATCAGACTCGGTACCTCTTTGGAGGTATGATTATTTTTTAAAATTAATTCATACGATTATGTTTAGATATCAAAGGAAGCATTTGATGGCGCTTTTGGGTGGTTTGGTTTAGACTGCATCTGTACCTCTTTGGGTACGATTATTTTTGTTTTTCAAATTTATTTGCCAATTACTGATTATGTTTAACATCGGAAGCATTTGATGGCATTTGGGTGGTATCTGGGGTGCATCAGTACTGTGTACCTCTTTGAGGGTACAGCATTTTTCTGCTTTTTCCATTTATTTTGCCAACCCTTATGATTATGTTTAGAACATTGCAAAGGAAGCATTTGATGGCGCTTTGGTGATTTCGGTTTAGTCATACTGTTTCTTTGAGGGATTATTTTTTTTCGCTTTTTTTCCATTTATTTTGCCAATTTATGATTATGTTTAGAACATTGCAAAGGAAGCATTTGATGGCGCTTGATTTGGTGGTTTAGTGCATCTCAGACTGTACCTTTTGGAGGGCATTGATTATTTTTTGCGCTTTTTTTCCATTTAATTTGCCAAATCCTTATGATTATGTTTACATCAGGAATCATTTCAGCAATTTGGGTGGTTAAGGATGGTCTTTTCCATTCAGACTGGTACCTCTTTGGAGGGTAGATTTTGCGCTTTTTTCCATTTTTTTGCCAACCTTATGATTATGTTTAGGCCATCGGAGGAATCATTTGATGGCGCTTGGATTTGGGTGGTTTAGTGCATCCAGACTGTGTACCTCTTTGAGGGTACATATTGTTTTTTGCAATTTTTCCATTTATTTTGCCAATTCCTTATGATTATGTTTAGAACATTGCAAGGAAGCATTTGATGGTTTGGATTTGGTGGTTTAGTGCATCAGACTGTACCTCTTTGGAGTGATTGTTTTTTTTCCATTTTAATTTGCCAAATCCTTATGATTATGTTTAGAATGGAGGAATCATTTCATTGCAATTTGGGTGGTTGGATGGGTCTTTTTCCACTGTTGCACCTCTTTGAGGGTACATGGTTTTGAGCTTTTTTCCATTTTAATTTGCCAAATCCTTATGATTATGTTTAGCCATCGAGGAATCATTTGATGGCGCTTGGGTGGTTAAGGATTTTTTTCCATCTCACCGGTACCTCTTTGGAGGGTACGATATTTTTGATTTTTTCCATTTTAATTTGCCAAATCCTTATGATTATGTTTAGGCCATCCCGGAGGAATCATTTGATGGCGCTTGGGTGGTTAAGGATGGTCTTTCCATCTCACTGTACCTCTTTGAGGGTGCATGGTTTTTTTTTTTTCCATTTTAATTTGCCAAATCCTTATGATTATGTTTAAAGCCATCAGGAATCATTTGATGGTTGGGTGGTTATGGTCTTTTCCATCACTACCTCTTTGTACATGGTTTTCTTTTTTCCATTTTAATTTGCCAAATCCTTATGATTATGTTTAGGCCATCTGAATCATTTCATTGCAATTTGGTGGTTAAGGATGGGTCTTTCCACATTAATTCACTCATAAATATGTTCAAAGTGAGAAAAAATAAATGTTAAGCATAACTAGCAACAATCTACCCTAATAAATAGAACTACTAATCAACATTTAGTCACAATCAAATATAAAAAATATATGTACTGCAAAAAAAAACACTACTTAATTAAATCATCACGAGATATACCTACATTGCATATCAATCAATATATTTAATGCCATTAATCATAAATCAAAGAGATTTATAGAGTGAAAAACCATTCACTCAAGAAAATTGAATATTCAATACAACACTACCTATGCACAATATTCAAGGAAAATATACAATCGAACCAAATTTTATGGCAAGGAAATCACCTTTATTGCATTCTTTATCAATACCTCAAAATCAAACAAAATAATATTGTTCTCACTTTGGATTTTAAGTCAAACAAAATGTGGTAACTCAAACTCTAAATAAATTCATCTTCTTTGGCCAATCGGTCTACCCAATAATGGAGGTTCTCACGCCTCCATGTATTTGCGACAAACATTCCGCAAATACTATTTTTTGAACTCGGTATCCCACTCACTATTGGCATTTACGGATCGCATAAAGCTGCCAAAGATCTTCCACAAGTAATTTGATCTAAATAGCATAAAAAAATCTGTTAACTTGGGAAAAAAAATAGTTATGAACCAAATTTGAAAAGTTCTACAATTTCGGAAGAATGCTCTTATGAGTGGGTTTGGGCAATGAGTCATAAAAATGCCGTGCCTCTGTTAATATGCCCAACAGTCCAAGTGTCATTATAACCGGCATGATCCTCGACTTAACATCAGTGATATGCCGATGAACATTTTGCTCTCCATCTTCATGCAACTGCATAACTCAGAAAAGAAGAGAACGACACATTATGTTTTCATATAAACAAAGAATCGTAATCAACATTCTGTGGGAACATACCCAATGCAAGCATGATATGTACAAATATGGGACATATACCGCAGGTTCTTCTCGCCGAAGGCGAAGGCATCAATGTGTGCATCAGAGATATTGATCCGCCGAGTCATCGACCGCCCCTGCAACAATGATATTCCCCGCAATCAATCGCAAGTATTTTAAAGTGATCTTAACTAAACTAAGGTTATTTTATGTATGAAGGACTGAATAAGTCTTGACTTACTTGTCCTCAACCGAGCACGTGTCAATAAGATCGAGCGGCTTGTAAAAGAGCTCGATGAGAACTCAACAACATGAAGTGCCTCGATGCGAACGAAATTATTCATGACGCTAGTGATGAAAAGCTACATCCACTATGAATAAACAACCCTCGGTCTCGAGATGATGTACTGACCGATGCTCCTCCACAACGACAATGGTCAGGTGGGTCATCGAATCTATTGGCTCATCTAACCTATAACAAACTTTAGTCATGACGAGTGATTAACATGAGAAGGATCGATTCGAGATGATTCATACCACGCTCCACCACCACAACAATAGGCTGGGTTAGCTACCTCTACCGCTTCTAAAACAACCTATAAGAAAATTTAAAAACTATTTCAATTATCTCAAATCAAAAGAAAGTAACTTAATACCTCAGCCGCTCTGCACTGAGTGGAGGCCACCACATCGCTTATTCTTGCTCGAGACTTCTGGTGTGTGTGAAAGGGGAAGTACAATTTTCCTCTTTCTTATCCGAGCTTTAACCATCTCGCCAATTAGTGAGCATCGCCATGTGTAGTGGTGGCCTCCACGAACTTCTCCGGTAAGTCCACGGGCTTTGAAGCTCCCAATGGAAGCTCGTGGCCTCCACAAGAGCTTCCTCTGGCCCTCCGGGTCACGGTGGCCTCCCGATTGGTAGGAAGCCCGGCTAACATCCTCGACAGCAAATGCAACAGCCCATCCAACCTCTCACATTCTGAATGGAGAGACGATCGTCTCTCTCGTCCTTCAAACCTCAGAACATCCTCTCCACCAAAGCCGGGGGGCAGAAGCAGAGGGCGCTTAAAACACTGAGGGAGAATATCGAGGAGAGATAAGGAGAGTCAGCTTGCAGAATTGGACTTAAAATGGGACAACCATCTCCCCTGCATGCACAAGTGGGAGCCCTGAAGGAGCCAATTCTCCTTCCAATAAGTCCTCGAATGAAAGAGTAATTGCGGGTAGAGGATAAAAAAATTTTGAACACAAACAACATAAATAAATACATTCTTATATGAACCAAGTGATATTATTATATGTCACTCGAAACCAAAGGAAAGCATTTTGGGAACTCTATTTTAGCCCATCGCAGATATTTGTGTTCGATGACGGATTATGATGCTTATGCTCAATATCTACGAATATATTAAACGAAACTTCAAGACATTTTATTTCACAATGGAGATATAAACATACCATCAAGAGTGACAAAGCCACTCATGTAACAGCCCTTCTCAATCTTTGATGTAATAACATCAAATTGGGAACTGAAAGTCCCAAATGGCATCACTTGTACCAAATCTCATATCATCTGAATCAATTCCATGAGAATTGTGGTATACAAAAATAGATTTGACAAGAAAACATATACAATCGCAGACATACCCAGAACGAGCCATTCAATTCTCATTTCAGAATGATAACAAGACATGGGATTTCGCCATACAACCTTTCACCTCAATCCCTATCAATGCAACTTATCGAAAGAGGAATGTATCACACCAAGCTTGTTTTTTTATGTCCAAAGAAGATATCGGTAATGGCAACCATCTTGCTTGATGTGGAGTTTAATGAATTGATGGAGATGAAGCTTCTAAAAAATAGTGTTTAATCTGCGGATTATCGCACATTTCACAAGATGCACCTCGATGTTATCCTTTTCCATGGTTAACTTTAAAAAAACAAAGAATTAAATTAAAAAAAGCAATTCTCCATACACAAAATATGCATTAAAACTGTAATAAAACCACCCAACCACCCAAAGCCATCAAATGCTTCTTTTGCAATGTTAAACATAATCATAATTGGCAAATATAAATTTAAAAAACAATGCATCTCCAAAGAGGTACATGGAGATGCACTAAACCAGTGATACCACAGCCATCAAGCTTTGCTGTTCTAAACATAATCATATGAATTGGAATAAATTTGAAAAAATCAAAACTATATGTACCCTCCAAAGAGGTACAGTGAGTACATGCACTAACCCACCCAAAACCACCCAACCCATCAAATGCTTCCTTTGTAATGCTAGACATAATCATAAGATTTGACAAATAAAATGGAAACAATCAAAAGGTGTACTCCAAAAGAGGTACGTGTCAGATGCACTAAACCACCCAAACCACCAAATCGCCATCAAATGCTGTAATGCGACATAATCATGGAAAGTAAATAAAAAAAAAAAGATGGGTCAGACCTCCAAAGAGGTACACGTGTGCATGATGCATAATACCACCCAAAATAAATCGCCATCAAATGATTCCATTTGTTCTAAACATAATCATAAGGAGTTGGCTAGAAAACTGGAAAAAAAAAAAGTACTCTCCAAAGAGGTACACAGAGTACGATGCAAAATACCACCTAAATCACCCAAATCGCCATCAAATGCCTTTGCAATGTTCTAAACATAATCATAAGGATTGGCAAAATAAATTTGGAAAAATCAAAAAAAAAACAATGTACTCCAAAGAGGTACATTGATGTAAACCACCGGATACCACCAAAGCGCCATCAAATGCTTCATTTGTGTTAAACATAATCATGGATTTGGCAAAATAAAATGGGAAAAAGCGTCAAAGGTTGTACCTTCAAGAGGTACCACAGTCTGATCTGAAATACCCATCTAAACCACAAGCGCCATCAAATGCTTCCTTTGCAATGTTAAACATGTCAGGAATTGGCAAATAAATGGAAAAAAAGATCAAAGGTCACCTCAAAGAGGTACAGTCTGGTGCATAATACTCACCAAAATCACCCAAGCGCCATCAAATGATTCCATTATAGTGTTAGACATAATCATAAGTAGTTGGCGGAAAAAAAGATCAAAGGGGTGTACCCTCAAAAGGCCACAGTCTGAGATGCACTAAACCACCAGAAACCACACGCCATCAAATGCTTTCTGCGATGCCAGATATAATCATAAGGTTGGCAAAATAAAATGGAAAAAAGATCAAAAATGGTGCAGTACCCTCAAAGAGTACCACAGTCTGGTCATAATACACCCAAAATCACCCAAGCGCCATCAAATGATTCCATTATAGTGATATAAACATAATCATAAGGAGTTGGCGAGGAAAAGCGGAAAAAAAATCACGTACCCTCAAAGAGGTACAGGTACATATCTGTCATCTAAATCACCCAAGCGCCATCAAATGATTCCTTTGCAATGTTCTAAACATAATCATATGAAATTGGCAAAATAAATTTGGAAAAAGCGCAAAAAAATATGTACCCTCGAAAGGGTACAGTCTGAATGCACTAAACCACCCAGATACCACCAAGCGCCATCAAATGCTTCATTTGTAATGTTCTAATCATAAGGATTTGGCAAAATAAAATGGGAAAAAATTGTCAAAGAGGTTACCTTCAAAGAATGGATGCATCATCTAATACCACTAAGCGCCATCAAATGCTTCCTTTCTGATGTTAAACATAATCGAAGGAATTGGCGAAATAAATGGAAAAAAAAAGATCAAAGGGTACCCTCAAACCAGTCTGACCACCCAAAATCACCCAGCGCCATCAAATGATTCCATTATAGTGTTAGACATAATCATAAGTAGTTGGCGAAAAAGCGGAAAAAAAAGATCAAAGGTGCCGTACCCTCAAAGAGGTACAGAATGCACTAAACCAGACCACTGCGCCATCAAATGCTTTCTTTGCGATGCCTAGACATAATCATGGAGTTGGCGAAATAAATGGAAAAAAAAGATCAAAGGGGTACCCTCGAGGTACACTGAGGTGCAGTCATGTACAAAATCCCAAGCGCCCAAATGATTCCATTATAGTGTTAAACATAATCATAAGGAGTTGGCGGAAAAAGCGGAAAAAAAGATCAAAGGGGTCGTACCCTCAAAGAGGTACAGTGCAGATGCAAAATACCCATCTAAATCAGCGCCATCAAATGATTCCTTTTCTGATGTTAAACATAATCATATGAAATTGGCAAAATAAATTTGGAAAAAGCGCAAAAAACCATCACCCTCAGGTACAGTCTGAGATGCACTAAACCACCCGGATACCAGCGCCATCAAATGATTCCTTTGCAATGTTAAACATAATCATATGAAATTGGCAACATAAATTTGGAAAAAGCGCAAAAACAATCGTACCCTCGAGGGTACTGAATGATACTAAACCACCAGATATCCACCAGCTCAAATGCTTCCTTTGCATGTTAAACATAATTATATGGAATTGGAAACATAAATTTGGAAAAAAGCGCAAAAAACTATCGTACCCTCAAAGAACAGTGTCTGAGTCTAAACCAGAAACCAAAGCGCCATCAAATGCTTCCTTTTTGCACATAATCATAAGGATTTGGCAAAATAAAATGGAAAAAAGCATCAAAATGGTTACCCTCAAAGGAACAGTCTGATGCATAATACCAAAATCAAATCAGCGCCATCAAATGATTCTATTATAGTGTTCTAAACATAATCATAAGGAGTTGGGAAAAATTGGAAAAAAAAATCAAAGAGTGCACCCTCAAAGAGGTGCAGATATCAAAATCATCAAAATGCTTCCTTTTCAATATAATGAACATAAACATAAGAGTGGCAAAAAAAAATGAAAAAAAAAAGGTCAAGTAGTGCAGTACCCTAATGCAGAGTCTGATCTGAAATAACATATAAAAAAATCTTTCTTTGGATGGTAGAAGAGCAGTAAACCCTAAATTCATTCAAGTTGGAATGCATGTGTAAATACCTCATGTAGTCACCTACAATACCTCAATTTATGATTTCTTGCTATACCAATGAGTGGCGGGCGTCGGCGTCGGCAGTAGGCGAGAAAAAATCCTTAGGGCGAGGAATGTCGAGCGTCGGTAATGTTTTCGTTCTTCGTCTCTCTTTTGGAACACTTACGGTAGGGGCGGGAAATGTCAATACTGGCGGTTATCGCGTATCGCCATAGACGTTTC
This sequence comes from Cymbidium sinense, assembly GCA_021442155.1. NCBI lineage: Eukaryota > Viridiplantae > Streptophyta > Magnoliopsida > Asparagales > Orchidaceae > Cymbidium > Cymbidium sinense. Next base: position 33,761,475 of record CM038215.1, read on the forward strand.
GGGGGTCGGGCGATGGTCAGTTATCTAGCTTTCAGATTCACCGTCGGGCAAAATCCGGACAGCGTCGTCGGATTGATTGAGTCCTTACGTAAAATGCGGACTCGACATCTCTGAAGAGGGGATGATATCTAGGCTAGTTGAGATAGCTGAGTTGTCTTTGGGGAAGTAGGACACACCGGGGATGGGAATTTTGGTGAATTTAAGTACATATCACACAATTCTTATAAATTTATATATTTAATATCTAAATTTTAATTTATATATATATAATTTAAATCTTAAATATCACATCAAAAATATCATCATAAATTACTTTTTAAAAATAAAATATATTTTTTAATCATAAAAAAATATTAAATAAAAAAATATCTACTTTTAACTGTTTCTATATATAAATATATAAAAATTATATGATAAATATATAAATCTACTTAAATACATATCGTATTTACATATCTAATATTTAAAATTAGATTTTTACTTAACTAATATTTTTCAATGCTTAAAATGGTGCATTTCACTTTTAAAAAATGAATAAAATAGTATTTTTGATATGATATTGAAGATTAGGATATTATATATATATAAATTGAAGTTTATATATTAGATATGTAAATACATAAAAATTATGTAATATGTATGTAAATTCCTCTAAAATTTTTTAGGTGTATGGGAATAAATATCATAAAATTTTAATATGATTATATATCAAATATTTAAAATTTTATGTTTATTTATATAATATTTAATTTTTTAATAAATGAGAATAATAACGTAAATACCATATAATTCTTATTATTTTATATATGTAATACTAAGGTTATATATATATATATAATCAAAGTTGTGAAAATTAAAGAGTGATTCAATGTTCAGTGATTCGACCAAAATTTTTTATAGTCACTTAGTCTTACCTCAACTTATTGGAGACTTCGATCATAAACTTATCTCACCTCAAGATCTCGATGAGTTAAGTCAAGCGAAGAACTACATCACTTAAAAATCACACCTAAGTAACACTATATTGTGCAAATCACTTAAAAATCATTATTGTTATATAATTTAATAAAATTTTGATTTTTTTTTAGAGATCTTTTATAATTAATTTATATAATCAAGTTAATTTTATGTGATTTGATGTAACAAAATCGCTTCCTCCTAAGAGTTAAATTTCATTTTAACATATTTATTTATATTTATATGACTTAAATAAACTTAAAGTTATATGTTGATCTTAATTAATACTAATCAAGCTTAATTTAATTCTATAACAATAATGATTTCTATCTATTGAATTGAACTTAATCTATACATGTAGCTTAATTAGTTTGTTAATTAATTGATTATGATTAACATACACTTAGTTTAGTCTGACAATTTTAATTAAATTTTAATTAATTAATAAGCTAATCAATTATTATTATTATTATTTGAAGCATATCTATATCCTTTGTGAATTTCATCATCTCTCGCATGCATCTAACTGATACCATCCCACACTTACATGATTTTCATGTAACTTTCTCATGTGAAAATCCCAATAATATAGTCTTCTTTTCTAGGTCTTCTCAACATGTTGGACACATCGACGTAATTTGATCCACAGATGAATGTCCATTGAATGGCTTCCATGGCAATCGAAAATCTAACCTCTATTTGTGTGACTCTTGTCCATAGTATGATGTCATCATCATATTCAATCAAATTGCTCGCAAAAAAGCTCTTGTAGAGTTTGATGCTCTAGATGCATCAATGCAATTTATTTTGTGAGTGTAGCATGTCTAAGCTAATTCGATGGCGATCAGGGCACTTCAACTGTTAAGTTAGAAAATGTCGTGCATGATACTTATCGCTTTCATTGTGTTTCAAGCGAATTAATGATGAGCTCCCTTCTTGCAAACAGAAGATGTCGCTTGTAATAGATTTCAATACTTTGAATGCTTCAACACATCTATTTTATGAACTTAGTTTGACGTCATTATCATATTTGGTCAAATTGATCGTTAAAACCTCTTATAATAAATTTTGATGCTCTAAATACATAAATGTAATCTATTTTGTAAGCATATGATATCTTAGTTATTTCAATGACAATAGAGGCAATTCAACTCTAAGTCAATCGATGTCATGTTTGATGCTCATCACTCTCATTGATCGAGGAGCTCTCTTTTTGTATCGATGCAATCCATTTTGCGAATAAAGGATATTCAAATGATTTCAATGGAGATCGAAGTATTTTGATAATAACTAGCAATATCATGAGATTAATTCTCCACTTTCATGATATTTGATTGAAGCAATCATGTTAACTATCTACTTTAATTTTAATGTTTTTGAATAATTTTGCTCACAATTAAAGCATTTTGAACTTGACCCGCACAACATAGCATTCATTGTATATCAATTTCACCTAATTTACTCAATTCAACTAATGCAATAGATATTAAGGTCAACAATATTATTTAGGGGATTTATAGTCCTACCACTTAAAATATTAGTATTTACACCTAATCACCTAAACTTTAATATTTACACCCTAACAACCCGATTTTATTTGACCGCGCAGAACCGCCACTTTGATATTCCTCTCTGATGTTATCGCCTCCGTCGCACACGATTAACCCCATCCAACTTCCATTTCTTACGGAGTGAACCTCGTCTCCTCCATTAAGAACGTCGTTGCTTCAACCTCATGCTTATTTCCCACCTATTCATTGTGGTGCTCTTCATCGAGCTTATGAAAATCATCATAGCCCGTCTCTAGCTCTTCCTGCTCCTGCTTTTTTCATGGAGGCCGGGAAAATTTCAACTAGATATGTTATTTAAGTTGCTAAGCCATTGCAATATAATTAATTGAACTATTAAGATTCCACTATTTTCTAATATCCTTAATTTCTACACATAACTTGTAGAAACTCATGTTCCATCTGTGTTACATTTATTCAAGTCTTAAGAAAATTGAGTCAAGATTGTGCAAACTGAGAATGAAATATTTTGTTAGTTGTTTAGGGCTTGATACAAGAAGACAAAACACCATAGTTTAGTTGAAGCCTAATAGTTTATATATATTAGGCTTATTCTTTACATTCTATGTGATGATTTGATATCACATTTTTGAGTATTCATTATCAATTTTTCTAATTTATTTCTGCTCGTGCATGTCATTGTAGTTAAATGAACAATGTTAAATGTGTTAGATTTATTGCTTAATAAATTTAATTGTTTTGTTTTGTACTCTATTTTACTCCTTTTAATCTTACTTCCATATTTTGTTAATTTCTTTTGGTGGCTTTGTTGGATTTTAGGAACCAAGAAGTTATAGTAGTATTACTAAGAAATGAGTTCGAGTCATCACCCACAAGTGGGAGTTCTTACAAAAATTTTCAAATATATTGTAGATGCAACTTACGAAGCATTATATATACTTGTAGAAGCGGTGTGAATACTGAAGGAGATTCTATTGATGCCCACGAAGCTGAACAGAAGTGATTGTCATTTTTTCCAGTGGATGGATGAGAATGAACCAACAATCCATGACATTTTGCTCCTGCTACGTGCTCATAACAAGCTGGTTAAAGGAAACTTTGAATCCATCATATTTAATTTCAAGATTATCATCAGAGTCATCATTATAGTCATATTGTATTTTAAGTATGCTTAGACTTAAAGAAATCTCATTTTATTTCAAAATTCTAGTCGAAATCATCGTTGTAATCATGTTGTACTTTAAGTAAGCCTACATAATATTTTGAGATTATTTGCATTTTGTAATGTGTATTTTTAGATCTCAAAGCTTCTGTTGTAACTATTATTAATATCTATCATCAATATATTTTTTTAATTAATTAGTTGTTCTTTAAATTATTCTTTTGCGAATGAGAGGGCCATTAATATCATTAGCTCTTATAATTTTTGAATTGAAATCTATGCTTAATGGGATCAATTCTTAAAAAGTATGCACTATGATGGGAGAGTGGCCCGAGCATCTAAGAGGATCCAATTCTATAAAAGGAGATGGCAAAGCAATAAAGCTACAAGTCATTTACCAAGGCTCTATCCAACTTAATGTGAATAGGGTCATTAATTCTAGTATTACTTACAGAATATAAAAGCCCAACATAAGGTAATTCCTTATTGCCTGTTTGATATATCTTAGTGTTGAAGTCTAAAAATTTGGCTTAATGGACCACATTGCAACCCACCTTTTCATGTAAGAACATTTAGCAATTGTAATCCTCAGAAATAATCCACAGTTTAGCAATGAATTTAGCTATATGTGCAAGAGAATAACATTAGATTTAGCTGCCACTCTGAGAATTATCAGCATAGATAGCAATCATAAAAAAGCCCTTATTCATGCCTCAGCTAAGCCAACCAAGAATATATTGCAAGTCAGAATATAAAGGGGAGAAAGAAATGTTCTGAGTTCCATTTTACCCATATTCTGCCAGGGCTAGTGCCTCAAAATTATGAAAGCTACCTTCCCTCTCAAAAAGCCTGCGAGATGAGGAAACCTTGATATCCGAAAGACTAGAAGAAGAGATTTTGCATTCTAAAATGCATATAAAATCCAAATTATAAAGACTGATAAGATTCTTATAGTTAAGAACCCTATCCAACCAGTGAAAACCACAAACATTCCAAGCGGCTAATTAATATTCAAATATTATCACATAAATTAAACTATTACTTCGCTAAATACAAGTTCTCGGATGTAAACTATATTCCTGTATTGAAGTGTTATATTAACTACAACTTCATATAAACTTACAGTTATACATTGAGCTGCATCAGAAACCTGCAGCTATATATTTACAATAGCTTGAAATTATATATTAAACTACGATCATTGAATTAATAGCTATGTTTATATGTATTAAATATGTAATTGAATTTATACATTTGATTAAATCTGTAATTAAATCTATAATTAACTGTGCTCATATATTGGCTACAGTTTATATATCAACTGCTGCATATAGGTAGTCTATAGCTGCAATTAAATGTGATTTTATCATAAAATAACTATAGTTTAGTGTTCAATTTAATATTTGTGGTTATACAAACAATGACTACAGTTTATATATTAACATAATTGTCAACTTCTATTTCTATACTTCTGAATTCTACTGCTACATTTTGCAAAACTACAAATAATGCAAACGTCAGAATTCTGAAGTATAGAAATAAACTACTATATGACAATGTAATTAAAACTACAAGTATAAAAGTATAGAAATAAACTACTGCTATAAGTTTTAATTACAGAATTCTGAAGTATAAAAATAAACTACTGTTGTTTCAAATATGCAATCTATTTTAAATCATTATTTATATTGTGATACTAGCAAATATAAAATAGCTCCATAGCTCAATCGACTTTAAATCTGCAACTTCATTTTCATGCCAAACACAAGTTCCAACAAAAAGATACAAAATATGGATGATACTCTGTGTTATTACAAAAAAATATCATTTTGATCCTAAGTCACCATATTTTGATTCATCACCTCTCACGGGTGGTTTTTGCAAGTTTGAGTTTGATTGAGCTATTGAGTTTTTGTAAGTACTTTTATGATGTCCCAAACATCCACATCGATCACATTTGTGTATCAATTTACTCTTCTTACTAGAGTGCTCCATAAAGCTACATTCTCTGATATGAACCCAAACAGAACTACAAACATCAACAGTACAAGAGAGAACACCAGAGAAAGAAAAATATCATCTTGGCTAAAGGACTTTGTCCAATAAAAGGAGTTTACATACAGACTCAATAATAGAGACTACTACTACCACAAAGAAATAACTGAAAAACAGAAGATGAAGGAAAGATCTTACCAGATCCGACTATTATAACAACTAATCAACTGAAAAACAGAAAAGAAATCAAGAACTTAAAGATAAACGTGAAAAGAAACTAAAAGTAGTTAGATATACTTTTTCTATAAAACTAGGGCTATAAATAAGCCATGTAAAAAGACAGAGAAAAAGGAATATAATCACTTGATCTCTGCAACTTGCCCTTATCCTTCTTCTTTTCCAAGCTTTTCCCTCCATTCTTCCCTCTGGCTCGGCTTCTTCCCTGGAAGAACCCTAATTTCCCCAGAGTTTCTCTCTCTACCTCTGCGCCTTTCCAAGGAGTTTCGGCCGCTCGAAGAGCCATTTACCCTGTTATCAGATCCCGGCCTCGATATTACGCGTTTCTTCCTCGACAAGCTTCATCCAACGGTTACCAGTAAGACGCGAGGCGCCCTTTCGGTGGAGATTAAATCCCACGGTAAGATTTCTCAGACAGATCCACGGCCTATTTTAAATCAGGCAGATCCAACGGCCCAAATTGAACCCGGGTCGTATCATTGGTGCTCTCGTTGATTCCTGCAAGCAACAATGGCGCAACAAAGATAAGATATTGGAAGAATAAGACTAAGAATGATGAACAAATGACTTCAATCACTATCATACTAAATGAAGTTTCAAGAGAATTGAAGATAAACTGGACAAATCTTGTCAACGAAGAAAGAAAAGAATCACGTGTATGTAACTCAAACAGAAATTACTCCCCAATTCATACTCAAAAATTCAAGACCAGAAGTAGATATGTCAAGGTTTAATGGAGAAAACCCTGAGGATGGCTATTCAAGGCTCGCTTTTTCAAGATTACAATCTTTCGAAGATCGAAATTTATAAAAGATCATAGATGGATGGACTGCTCTAAATTGGTTCCAATGGATGCACCTTAATAAGCAATTGCATTCTTGGCAACAATTTAAAGAACAGGTAATACAGAGATCTGGACCCTCATTATACAGAGATCTAAGAGGGGAATTAGCCAAACTACAGCAAAGAACAACTGTACAAGAGTCTTACAATGAGTTTGAAGAACTGGCTAACCAGATTTCAGGAATTCCTCCTGAATTCTTACAAAGCTGCTTTGAATCTGGCTTAAGACAAAACATCAAAAGAGAAGTCAGAGTTTTATTAATTTCACTACAACAAGCCTTCCAAATAGAAAATGGAAACAGATTGTGATGAGGTATATGACAAAAACATCAAGGTTCAATCAAATACCAGCAATAAAACATCAACAGTCTTTACTTCCCACCCCAGCCATGCCAATTCACGACAACAATAATGTTAACAAGCCAACTATTCCAATACAAAGACTCACACCAACACAGTTAGAAGAAAGAAAGAAAAAGAGATTATGTTTAACTGTGATGAGAAATTCCATAGGGGTCATATATGTAAATCAAAGTTATTTGCCCTCATGGTGGTCAATGAGGATCGGATTACAACCGCAAGTAGGAAAATCAAGAAGAAAATCAATACAAGAAGATATATTCCGTAAATTTCAATGCCTACAAACCTGGAAATAAAACGAGACTAGTGGATGACACGCATAAAATCGGCCTAGTCCCAACCTTAATGGATATTAAAATGCAGGGAGTTGCTCGCATACCCATACATTATATGCCAAAATGCTGAGTTACAAGGGTGATACAAGCGTAGAATTGCAAGTTCAAACACAATGTATGACACATTAAACTGCAAGGGGATGCAAAAAGGTGGAAAGCATTACCTTACAAACCGCAACACAAGGAAAGATCCTACCTACAAATCAAGAAGTATCAATCCGATGAGTCCACGCAGTGAATTTAACAGCTTACCTGCAAATATACAACAGATATTACATCAATATCAAGAATTATTTCAAACACCTTCTGACTTACCTCCCAAAAGGGACATAGATCACCATATTAATCACGGAACTCAACCAATCAAAGGTTAAAACCTACAGATATCCACATTTCCGAAAAGAAATTGAGGAGATGTTAGAAACAATAAAGGGAGAGTACTAGCCCTTTCTCCTCACCAGCTTTACTAATTAAAAAAATTTTCTGTAGATTACAGGGCACTAAACAAAATAACCACCCCTGACAGATTCCCCATTCCAACTCCTGAAGAGTTAATGGATGAATTACATGGAGCAATTTTTTCTCCAAGTTAGATTTGTGTTGGGATACCATCGATCGAGAATGGCGTAAGAAGATATATACAAAGCGACCTTGAACACATGAAGGGCATTATGATTTCATAGAATGCCATTTGGGTTAACCAATGCACCCTCAACCTTCCAAGCCATGATGAATACAGTGCTTAAACCATTTCTAAGAAGTTTGTGTTAGTATTCTTTGATGATATTCTAATATACAGCCCCACTTTGGAACAACATCAGTAACATCTACAAGAGGTATTAGAAAAATTGAAACAAAATACCTTGTTTATCAAATCCTCCAAATGCTCATTCATCCAGGAAGGGATTATTTATTTAGGCCACATATTATCAGCACAAGAGATAGAAGTTGATCAAAAGAAAATTGAAGCAATACAATCATGGCCTTTTCCAACTTCAAGCTTAAGAGGATTCACGGGTTTAAGCTACAGAAATTTGTAAGTAGTATGCGAAACGCTTAACATCAATGCTAGCTAAATAGCAATTCCGTGGTAAGAGTCAAAAAGCATTCATACCTTAAACAAGCTATGGTATCCCTACAGATTAGCTTTTCCAAACTTTACTATACCTTTTATTAGAAACAGATGCTTGAATGCATGAGCGATAATTCAAAATAATCATCATACAGGTAAGAAACTATCCCCAACCTTACAGAGATCATCTACTTATAGTGGGAATTATATGTCATAAAGGTTGGGAGATAGAGACAATATCATAGTCATAAATTTACCATCGAACAGATCAAAAGCATTAGAGAACTCATGCAACAAACAATCCATAACAACAAAGAAAGGTTCTTAATTAAACTCCTTGGCTTTGATTACACCATAGAATATAAACCTGAGATCATAAACAAAGCAACTGATGCTTTGCCCAGAAAAATTTACAATTCGTAAGAGAACCTACATGCTCTCAAATCTCTACATATCAAAGTTTATATGCTTACACTCATAATTTACTTCTTTAGTAAAATCAAAGAGGAAACACAAATCCCGTAAGAACTTTATAAACAAATAAGACTGATTTGTTCCCAAAGCACAAAGTTTTCAATGGTTTAGTGTACTATAAAGAGAATTGTCATAGATAAGAGCAGTAAGAAAAAATTATGAGAGACTACACTCAACTAGAGGCCACCGTGGGATTAAAAGAACACAGCCGAATTACTCAACAATTTTATTGGAGAAAGATGAAGCAAGACATCCAGCATTTTATCTCAACATGCCCTATATGTCAACAAGTTAAGTACGACAAATGTTCAGGACTATCGAACCTTTACCCATACCAGTATTTGGGAGGAATTGTTTATGAATTTTATCACAGGATTACCCAGATCTCACAACAAAACTATTATCCTAGTGGTAGTAGACAGACTATCTAAGTATGCATATTTCTCAGCCCTTCAAACCAACTTTACAGCTACCTCTATTGCTCAGATTTTTATTTCAGATATGCAAATTACATGGCATACCATAGAGCATAGTTTCAGATGGGGACCCTATCTTTATGAGTAATTTTTGGCAAGAATTATTCAGGTTAAGTGGAACAACACTCAACCACAGTAGTGCTTATCATCCCCAAACAGATGGCCAAACAGATGTCACCAATAAGACATTAGAACAATATCTAAGGAGTTTTGTGCTAGACACACCAAAAAAATGGTTCCAATTTCTACCATGGGAAGAATTCTCTTACAATACATCAGTCAATATTTCCACAAAACTGACTCCCTTCCAAATAGTATATGGCAGACTTCCACCTACAATTATACCTTACAATGATAACGCCAACAACTATGACACCTTATTACAATAAAGAGATAAGATTCGCAGCCTTAAAGAAAATTCTGAAACTCAAAACAGAATGCAACAAATGGCTAACAAACACGTAAGGAGCTCCAATTCCGGATAAATGATTTGGTATTAGTTAAATTACAACCCTAGACAAACTTCGGTTTCAAAGCACCCTTACACAAAATTACAAAGGCAATACTATGGCCCATTTAGAATTCTAGTGTAGGAGAAAACAGTGTGGAACTTCCAGAAACAACAAGGATCCGCAATGTCTTTCATGTATCTAGACTCAAGCAATACAGGCAAGATTCCAAGGTACACCCAGCAATTTTCCCAACACAATTCATAGAAGGCCAGCCTTTAGTCAAACCCATCAAAATTCTAGAAGAAAGGACAAGACTGCAAGCAGATAAGCTTATTAAAGAAGTATTAGTCCAATGGGATGGGATGCTAACAAAAAATGCCTCTTGGGTTTCAATTGAAGAATTCCAGAAAATTTTTCCAAATTTTGACATTGAGGACAAAGTCAATATTTGGAAAAGGGGTAATGATATGAACCCAAACAGAACTATAAACATCAACGGTACAAAAGAGAACAGCAGAGAAAGAAAAACACCATCTTGGCTAAAGGACTTTGTCCAATAAAAGGAGTTTAAGACATGCACTCGAATATACTGATCGCTGATCGACTACTACCACAAAGAAATAATAAAAGTAAGAGGAAGGAAAGATCTTGCGATCACAATTATAACAACTAAACAATTGAAAACAAAAGAAATTAAGAACTTGCGGATCAAAAGCTACATCAACAACCAAAAAACAAAAGAAATCAAGAATTTAAAGATAAAATGTGAAAAAAATAAAGAAGTAGTTAGAACTACTTTTTCTGTAAAACTAGGGCTATAAATAAGCCATGTAAAAAGATAGAAAAAAAAAGAATATAATCACTTGATCCCTGCAACTTGCCCTTATCCTTCTTCTTTTCCAAGCTTTTCCCTCCATTCTTCCCTCTGGCTCAGCTTCTTCCTTGGAAGAACCCTAATTTCCCAGGTTTCTCTCCTCTCAGACCTTTCCAAGGAGTTTCGCCCCTCAAGAGCCGTTTACCGCATCGATCCCACCGAGCACGCTGCTTTCTTCCTCGACAAGCTTCATCCAGCTTACGAGAGGTAGCAGTGGAGTGGAGATTAAATCCCACGGTAAGATTTCTCAGACAGATCCACGGCCTATTTTAAATCAAGTAGATCCAACGGCCCAAATTGAACCCGAGTCGTATCATTCTCCTTTTTCTAAACCTACCCCTTGGTCTTTATGTATTTGGCACCTCAAGTTGAAGACCATCTTTAAGCACAATCCATTGTTCTCTCCCCGGGAGCATAGCAATTACACCATCGTAAGCCATTTGATATATGTTAAACAAAGATAATGTCACGCATATATATGTATATATCATATAGATTGCACCAATAATATAATTGAAATTTTTATTTTTAGTATAAGAAAAATAAACTACTTTCTTGTATAGTAATGTTCGTCAACATATATATGCCATTGTGACTGGTCTTTCATGTCAATGAAAGCAACAGCATGAATATATGGCAAACCAATCATTTGCCAGAATCTGCAACTACACTCCATATTTTGTATATCCACCTCATGCCTTTCATGATGCCCTTCAACCTCTGTCTTGAAAGTGGTTGATTGCCTGATAATAAATTGTCTTCTTTGTTGTAATATTTTTAATATATTCTTCAATTGTAGGAATCAATATACACTTCCACTGAGCTGACATAACAATCTTTCTAATCTTTGCTCCATAAGCATCCCTCTAATTTTATCAATCAAATCAACAATAGACTTATCTCTAGCTTCTCCAATCCAAGAATTGAAAGACTCTGACATGTTATTGGTATTGACATGATTTTTTATTTCAGATGCAAACTAACATTTGGACCATTTGTAAGACTAGACAAATAAACATGCAGCTAAGGACTCATTTCATATAATTCATCAACTTTTTTTATCAAAATCATATCTACTATATGTTTATAGCCAACCAAAATATATTTCTAATCTTTGGGCTTCCATGACAGTTATGGTATTTTTTTTATATTCTTCCAAAGATGACGCACACAAACCCTATGCTCTGTGTCAAGAAATACACATCTGATAGCCTCATCCAATCCTTTTTCCATGTATGAAATGAATGCTAATGGATTAACCTCACATTGAAATGATGTAGCCAAATTATTTAAAAATCATAGCCATGATGTCTTTGATTCGAACTCAACTACTGCAAAAACTACTGTGAATAATCCATTATTACCATCCAGAGCATTTGCTGAAAGCAATACCCCTAGATATTTAAACTTCAAATGGCAAGCATCAAGGCCTACGAGACGCCTGCAACAAGCAAGGAAGCCATCAATACAAACTTTAAAACTAATATAGAATCTCTCAAATGAATTGTCTTTATCATTATATTGAAAAATGATGTGAGAACCAGGATTTCTTTCTACAAGCATTGCTCTCAATGTAGGAACCAAATTATAATTAACTTCAATTGATCCAAATATATTAACTCGTGCTACCAATCTTGAGCGTCATAATTTCATATATGATAGTGACAACCCATATTTAGATTCTAAATTATTCTTAATCTATTTTGGAGTTATGTCAGAGTATTTGTTTACCAATCTTGTATTTCATAAGCTACTCAATTAGTTGTTGCTTGCTTATTACCAGCTCTATTAACACCTGGGCATAAGTGCAAAGTCTCTAATTTTCCCACTTCAAAAGTTTTACCATCACCACAAACTGAAGCTCGTACTCACCATGGGCATCTGACATAAGAACAAGTTGCAATAATCCTTTTTTTTATCACTGGCCTTGAACTTCATACCAAAATTCTCATTAATAGCCTTTGAACGAAGAAATTGCTTCAAACTCATGGAATCATCAAACTGAGTTCCAATTGTTAAAAAGATATCATTACCACTTAGGCTCAATAAGTGATCATTAGTATATAAACCAAGCTCATCTATAAATATATCTGTGTAACTAGAGTTAGAATGATGATTGTCTAGAATTAAACAAGTATCCATGACCTCCATACTTTATAAACTTTCCATATTTCCTCCATCATGTGACATGATTTCAACCACTGACATACAAATATGATTTGGAATAAAGGTATTAGAAAGAATAGTTCTTATGCATAGATATTTCGAACTATAAAGAAATTATTAAAAACTTATTTGTATACATCCAATGGATCCGGGCTAGTTTATATAAATAGAATAGTTTTTTAGATAAAAATATTTTTTACATATGTAGCTCTTACTTTTATGTAATGAAATAGTTCATACAGTAAATCAAAACATAATGCTTGATTTAGTGACAAAGATAATAAATTTTACAAGAAATAAGTACTCCATGCCACTCGAATGATAAGAAGATGAACTGGGCTAGTTACGAGAGGTCGATGGAGAGCTCTACGCACACGAGAGTGAATCAATGACAGCAAGATCGATGGAAAGCTCCACGCAATAGGGAGGCAACGACAATGAGCTCGATGTGGAGGGCTCCACGCATCAGGGAAGCAAGGTCAATGAAGGGTTTCACGCACGGGATTACCTAGTCGTCGACCTTCGCGAAAATGGTAACAAGGTTTGTAGCAAGAGACAATGTTCACTCCATAAGAAATGAAAGTCGGATGGGGTTAATCATGTGTGATGGAGGCAACGACATCAGAGAGGAATAACGGAGAGTGATTGTTTGCTGTCATGACCCTAGATGAGAGAGTAATAATATTCTATGGCATCCACTATCGATGAAGTAATTACAAAGTGGCAATGTCAACTTGTTATCATTAAGGCATGGCCAATGGCCTTGTTGAGTACATGATGCCTCATCAATATTAAGAAAAACAACACAAATAAATAGTTAAGAAAGAATTATTTTCTCATCTAATTCCATTAAAAGATTCCATATCATAATATTAATCACTAACCTCATTGTGACCAACTTTCAGTGATCTGACCAATCAATCAAAAGATTCAGATTAAATTAATCCAGTTTATGTTACATGATCTATTCATATTACAATCAGAGTAAGACTTCGATTCACTAAAATTAAGATTTCAAATAACCTTCACAAAACTAAACTCAAAAAACACAAAAATGTTTCAATAAGACATCCACACTATTTACCGTATGGCCTACAAATCTCATGCAAGCTGTCACAAAAGAAAGTGCATGAGAGAGAGAGAGAGAGAGAGAGAGAGAGAGATGGCCAGGAAGCATTTAAACAAGAATGGCTCAATCAACCTTTGGTTCTCATTATAGTAATGCTACCCTTTCCACCTTCAGTGCGGATTTTTGTTTTAACGACCACAGGCTTACCTGAAAATGCTGAAGTAGGAAACGAGAGGGAAGACTTGTCATCCTCCTCCTGCTTTGTTCTTGATGGCAGTTGGTTATGTAGCCTCTGATTTATGTCCTTGAGAGTCAAATTCCCTTCAACTCCACAAGGTTTGATCAAAGCGAAAGGATAGGCAACAGAAGTTGTTACCTTTGTAGATTTTCCTATAATGAATTTCCTGCCTGGAAGTGCAGAACAAATTAAACCAAGTGAATATATATATATATATATATATAATATAAATTCTTATATATTTAGATATCTGACACCCAAATTTTAATATTTACATAAATAACACCTTAATCTTTGATAAAACTTTTTAAAATGAAATGCATATTTTCAAGCTTAGGTAAAATACTATATTTGTAAATATAAATATTTAGGTGTTAGATATGTAAATGCAAAAGAATTGTGTAATATGTAGGTAAATCTCCCAAAAAAACAAATATTTACAAACATATATAATATATATATATATATATATATATATATATATATATATATATATATATATAATGCCTAAAATTTCATATTCACATATAAAACACTTTCATGTAATTGTAAAGGTGTATTTCACATTAAAAAAAAAGTTAAGTGAAAGTGATATTTTTTATGTGATATCAAAGATTGAAGTATTATGAATATAAATATTAAAGTTTAGGTGTCAGATATATAAGAATTGTGTGATATGTACGTAAATCTACCTAAATAAATATCAAATCAACTAAATAAAAGGTTATAAATACCCTTTAAAATTTTGGGTGGAGGAGAAGATCTGCTCTGTTGTGCCAAATCTGATTCTATGTCAGATGGCAAGTTGTTGCGCTCTAGCCATAAAGAAAAATTCAATATTATAGAAAACTCATACAAGTTATAGAATTCAGTGAGATCCTTTGTACAAGAAACTATAAAAAAAATTAAAAAAATAAAAGAATCAACTGACCTGTAAAATCAGCCTCCTGATTAGATGCCTCATCACAGTTCCTGCAGGAAATCAAACAAGATTTTTATCTCATGGTATGTATTACAGTATACAAATGTTGAGTCTCATAAATATGGATCATACAGGTCTTGTGTGGAAGCTATAGTTTCATCTTTCTTGCATTGCATAATGCTTGAATCAAGGCAATCGTCAAGCCATCCCTCAGATGCCTGATCCCACGCCTCTGAGTTTAAGGCACAGCTACCATCTAAAATGAAATATGTGAATTAAAGTAATCAACAACTTTTCTCTTTCTTTTTTTTTTGAATAAATTTAAAAGAAATTAAAAAACAGATTAGACATAATAAATATTAAAATTATTTTAATATGATTTAAGTGAAATCATAATAATATTTTCATCAAAATTTTGGGATATAAAATAATATTTTAATTCTTTTCTCTATTTTAAGATATTCCAAAATATTTAATTTTGGAATATCTTAAATATTTTAAATCTATTTCAATCAAAATTTTCTCTTCGATCAAAATCAAAGAGCCAAAAATTTGATTAATATTTGAACTGAGCATTTTATCAAAAATCAAATTGATTAAACATTCGATTATACACGAAAGTGCTTTTAGAACTAGACCAAACTGGCTCGAGGATTAGTTCATGATTGTATTGGTCAGACCAGTTAGTCTAATCCATCCGACTTTTAAAACCATAAAATAAGTTGTTTTGTTAAACTAAAGAAAAGATTTATGGATGTCAAATTAGTTCGATTGATAAGTGTTATAGAAGTTATTGCTAAAGTCTTAGATTCAAATCTCACATACATCATAATAAAGTCTCACCTTATAAATTTAAGTGCATAAAAAAAAAAAATTGGAATCAGAAAACATGAACCTGACAATCCTATATCCCACTGTGAGCTCCATTCAACATTTGCTAGTGATGATGGTCCTCCGTCATCAATTTGTTCAACCTCCCTCTCCTGAATAATTGGATGAAATCAAATGAATAAACAAACAACCATCATCACCCTAATAATCCAAATGTTAAGAGCTTGTTTATATCAACCATCTCTGCTACCAACCTTGGATCTGAGAAAGACAGAAGTAGGTTGCACATTGCAAATAGAAGTCTCAATAGCATCATGAGGGAAATGCAGCACTCGCCGCCTCTTTTGCTGTGAAGAATCTCTGCATTCTTCCCATAACTTGTTCATATTTTCTAATATACATAATATTCTTGTTAATACACACTTAAATATTTTCTTTACAATGCAATCATCCTTGCATAGTAGAAAACATGAAGACATACCTTCAATATTAGCTGTCTGGTAACCAAAATCTGTACAATCTTTGATAGGCGTTTGTTCCTCTAGCATGTATATCAAACTGTCCTCACTTTGGTTCACTTCATCCCACAGGCAACGAGAGATATCTTATGGAATAAAAGCATATATTATAAGAACCAATCATTTATACAAATATGTAAAGCACAAAATTAGAAGAAAAAACATACCATTCCTTGTCTCATCTAGACAATAGTCATCTTCTTGCCATTCCCACATATCACTGCTTCCCATTGACCAAATGTAAGAAGTTACAAAAAAAAAAGGAAAAGAAAACAAATAGAGCTAAAGGAAATGAACAAAGTGAAGCATATTGCATTGTTTCAACTGAATGGAAGCTTCGATTGATTCAACTCATAAACCAAAGCGCAGTCAGGAATCAAGTTAGATTGAACCCTAGTTAAACAAGTTCACATGTATTTATTTTAAATTATGTTATCCTATATTTAGATGATAAGACTTGATTCTAATTTCAATTGCAAACCCTAATTCTATAAATAAGTTTATATTGATTAGATTGCTGTTATTTATAGATCATTGAATTGAAATTAGGCACTTATTCCGTGATTCCCTTTCCGCCTCTTTGCTCAATCCTCTACTTGTTGGCTCCCACTTTGGCAGCATTGGCTTGATAACCCAACAGTTGTTCCAGTTATCTAACTTGGAACTAAGTTTATTGACATGCGTCTAGAGTAGCACAAGCAGCTCCAGATGACTTGCTGACAGTAGGGTGTGATTCTATTGACCAGAAGATGATGGTCTATTCCCCTCTTGATCTGCAGATCCTCATGTCCTTGTCCAAGGCATATACTGACGAGACCACCAAAAATACAAGTATCAAAAATATACTTTCTTGAGTCGGATAAGAGAAGATTGGTAGAAGACTTCAAAGAAAGGAGGTGGGAGTAAGAATACTCCAGACTGGGAGACTCTCTTCTATACTTAATGGGACTCCCATCAGACAATGGGCCGTCAAAAAAAACCTGTGGATTTTAGGGATCCAAAAAGATCCCCTCAACTACAACTATTTAGATATTTCTAAGCTTCTTCACCTATAAAGAAAATGAATAAAACTCAAATATTCCACTGCTAATCAGGAGTTTTATACATGTGATAAGACTTATTAAAATTCTATAATTACACATCGACCTCTAGTTCATGAGCTTATAGGAGATTCATCATTGCCAACTTGGACACATGACGCTTGATAATTAAAAGAGCATAATCATCTAGATTATTGATCTGGCCAACCAAGTGAACATCAGCCTCACTCTGGTTTTGACCAATTCATATCTACCCTTTACTTGGAGGCGATCTAAGCTATTGGGTTAAGTAGAGTTGGGGGGAGGCTTTAGTGATGGTAAATCATAATGTGAGTACTATCTAATTGTCATGTTCGGTTAATCATAACCTAGCTAAGCGGATGGTACAGACGTACCACTGGAATTACTCTTGAGTCAAGTGGATTATGCATCATGCTACCAACTAAGTTTGGAGTGACTTGCAATACAATGACAGCTTAATCTACTAAACAGAGTCAATCTTATCAGGTGCCTTTTATCTCTTTTAATGTCACATGCATGGACCCACATCTCTCTCTTCAAAAAAGGCAAGTATCTTGATGCAGTGAATAACACAACAATTCTCTCATAAAAATCACTTCTCAGTTTCCCTCATAAAACTCCTAACTATCGAAAAGTTCTCGGTTTCTGCACAAACTAGTGCCTGTCCATCCACCCTGAAAAAAACTAGAAAGTGAATTCATACAAGGAAGTTACCAATAAAGGCAAGCAAAGAGAAGAAGAAAACAAAGGAGGTCTCAATCCATAAGATATCCACAAAAGATGCTTTTGAATTCATTAACTTCATAATATTAAAAAAATAATAATTTGGAAATACGAATAATACATCATAGTAGCTAAATCCAAGAAATATGAAATTTAGCACTCAAAATGGACTCGACCCTAGAAGTGCTTGAGACTATCGCCCCAGGTTATGAGTGAAGAAAATCCTTGACCTGCCGACTTTCAAATTTTGGCAACTATTTTTTGAACAGATGGCTTATAAAATAGAAAGAGAAATACAATTAAAACATTAAATATGATCAAAACTTTTGAAATCAAGATGATTCTGAAGTACAAACAAAAGAAAAGGAAATCCTTCCATAAAACAATAATGTGCAATGCCCAAATGGATTGTAAACCCTACTAATATTATTTTATAAAGTAAAATTAAAAAATTTAGAACAAATCTACCTCTAAAGAGCATTGTGAGAAATTTTGAAATTAAATTAAAATTAACGGAACCTATGTCAGGAAAAAGAGATTGTGATTTAGCTTGCATTATAAAGGGCTATTTCGAGTTTTCTTGTGGAAGCAATTAAAAATGTTGTTTATGAAAGCTAGATAATCAACAACTACATGACGTCACACTGGAGCATTGTAGAGAGGATTACAGATGAGAGATATGCAACCAATTTGAATAGTTCTACATATTAATTAACTAGCATTCCAATTTTTATATTAATAAATTTTTGTGTTTATGTTTCTCAACGGATACATATGATGGTTTAAAAATATGTTTAATTGCTCTTTCTATGTCTAGGTTACATGCATCAATATTTACCTTTGATCAGGTGAGTACATAAAATGGTGAAAATGAGTTAAATTTAAGAGCAAATAGTGTCATAAATTACATGGGAAAAAGATTAACATAGTCCTTGGACTATTTATGTGGGCCATTTTAGGTTAAGACAATTCAATATGTCTAATTTAACTTCTTGACTCCTTAACTCTAATCTAAAATAATAAATGATAGGACTATTTAGAATCTTATTTGAGAAGTTAAGGGACTCTATTGAACACATTAAATAACTAGAACAAAATTGTTCCTTAATGGGCTCCAAAAATTTATGCATGGCACTTTTAAGAGATGTGACTCCAAATCAAAATTTTAAAAGGCACGTTAGACTGTAAATAAAATACTACCCCGAGATTTCAACCTAATTTTACGAGTACTCTTGTGAGATGGTTTCAAGTTTTTTTATATGCACCAATCCCAATAATTAATTACCTCTCTTAATCATAAGAGAAAACCTCCGATTAAAGCTAATCAATGAAAACCATAAATTCTTAGGTTATAGTAGCAATGGTTTGATTTTAAAAAAATTTTTATCGTTAGCTTAAGGCTGGTGGTAAATGAAAGATGACGAATTCGATCAAGATCCCATGATTCTATCGTGTAAAATTTTGTTATGCACGCCGTCTACTCAATTAGAGAATGTACTACCAACTTGATAAGAAGATCCTTGCCAGTAACCATGAGTTATCATCCCAATAAACCTTGTAGGCTTAAGCTGAATGTTTGCCTAGAAAATAATTTTTTAAGTCAACCTTAACTACTACAAAGCTTTGTATCATATTAGGGCACTTATAGTTCACCGCACATATCGTAATTAAATGGTACTAGTAGACAACAAAACACTTAATTATACGATCTTGATCATAATCGTACCTTTGTGTGACATCTGAAAGTAAAATCACTCGATCAAAGGCAGATGCCACGTTCTTACTATCATTGTATATTTCAAAATGATCGTAAGAGAGCACCTAATATAATATTGGCTCTTTGTGAGTTTAAATTATCTTAAATTTATTACCCTTGGCAAACAATTACAAACAATGAAAGAATATTTGCTATTAGCTTTGAGTAAAAATTTCACTTCAATATTTTGAATGTTATATTTTTTTGGATATTTTTGTATTTTTATGTGAATTTAGACCCAAAATGATTTATATGGGATTTGGGAGCATTTTAAATAAGGCTTACTAATGCATATCACTTGTTGATGAGTTAAGAGTTTCAATTAGAAATGAAGTTTGTGAGTTTCAAAATAGTTCATCACTTTTTCAAATGATCGTATAATTTTTGAAGAGAGATGAATTTAGTACATCTTATTTATATTAATCTGTATAGCATTCTTTAACTTTAAAATCAGGAATTTAATATATTTGTTAGAGCACATGAAGACAACTTTACTTTCAAAGGATTGAACAAACTTTATAAAGCATATATGCTTTTCAATGTGCTTGCATGATTTTAAAAGCATCATTTTTTTTGTGAGACAGCGTAGTTGATGTATGCAGCAAGACAAAGACAAGGTAATGAGGTAGGATTCTATGGCGAGATTGAATATGCTATTTTTAAAAATTTTCTTAGCTCTTCTTTTCCCTTTCTTTCCTTTTTTTTATTTTTCGAAGGCAACTACTACAAGATGATGGTGTATAGTCTTCAGGTTTGAGAACAAATGTTTTACAACTCAAGCAATGATTGGTGGTTGATCTCACATACACTAAAAAATTCCAAGGTCCCTAAGCAAAAACTAGCATGGAATTTCATCAGCATATAAGGGCCTATTTGGAATCAATTTTGTTTTGTATTTTTTTAATATAATTTTTAAAATGTTTGTTTAGTATATTTTTTAAGCATTTTCATTTTTTTTATTTTTCAAAACAAATAACATTATTTTTAAAAGCACTCAAAAAAAATTTTAGATGATTTGAATGTTTTTAAAAGCAACAATTATCAAATATATTTTATTTTGAAACAAAATATAAACAAAATAAAATATAAAATAAAATTAATCCCAAACAACCGCTAAGAAAATAAATGAGCAATTTGACTATTTTTACATATGTTTGCCAGAGTTGGTAGTTTCCTTACATTGTGGTAGCTGTCCATCTCGTGATAGTAGAAAACTATAGAAAACCAGCTGAAAATAATGGTTGCAAGTAGTGTTGCTCCTCATATTAATGAAGCAATATAAACTGCAATCGTAACCACTCATCTTATTATGTTGACCTTAAATGTTGTAGGTTCAACTAATTGGAAGATTATAGCATCTCCATAAACCAACACATGAGCTATAAAAAAGCCTGTCCAACCAGCACTTAAACCCATTCTTTGGAGCACGGAAGATAATTGTGATTCTTCGTCATCTTCATCAATAAGTAAACTACATATCACGATTGAGTAGATGAGAGGTGCAAAAGTTCTTAGCAAGTCCCAGCCAAACGCCTCACATTACATGAGATAACAACAATGGCTTAAAAAAGCTAGGATGCTTTAAATCCAAAAACAACTGAAACTCTTTGACATTTTTTTGTTGCATGCTCCCACACTTCATCAAACGCATACATTTTGTTTTCTAGACCTATTCTCTTAATTATTCTAGAAGGCTTTGATATAATTTCAAAAGAAGATGCCTTTTTATAGTTATGCTCAGGTAAAGTAGCTATTCAATTAGAGTGCCTACAAGTCATAATTTCTCCTAAAAATGACTAGGCCTTTGTTTCCAACAATTGTGCTTAAGAGTAAGGCGGTTAACTAGTTGATTTCGAGCAGATCCGTGATAGGCTCATAATTGGCTCGATATAATTTGAGTTGGCTCCAAAATGGATCGTGGTTCGATCCTTCCGATTTCGAGCCAGCTCGAATCAATTTATGGTCGATTTCAAGCTAGCTCGTTTTGCAATTGAGCCAGCCCGAAATCATAAATTTTTTTTTTCTGGCTTAAAAACGATCTGAGCTAGCTCATTTTTAACAAGCCAGCTCGAATATCTTTTGGTGCTTTTTCAATTTAATTTTAAATGTTTATGATAAAAATTACAGTAAAACATAAATTTTAAAACATATATTTATATTTTTGATAATAATAACAAAATAAGTCTCTTGCAATACATATATTTAAAAAAATATTTACAAATTGAAAAAAAATATTATTCTAATGCTTTACAAGTTACAACTTACAACTCTTTGCACTAACACAAATACATCACAATTTACAATATTTAAAAAAGTGTAAAAATAAACATTGATTTTAATTCCTCAATAGGTCGTCGAATATCATTGATGTAACATATGAAACTCAAGAAAAAGATTAGCAAATAAATTACATTTTTTCAAAATATAAATGATGGTATAATTAAATTTTACAAAAAGAAAGAATAATTGTGTTTATGTAGAATTATAACATAGATAAATGAGTATAAATGTAGAATATATGAGGTTATGCATGACTTTTACCCTCAGAAAACTGAAATGATTGGTGGATATATGAAATGAAATTATTAAAAGATAGAACATATAAATAATATCAACAGAAAACACTTAACCAAACATGGCTGCACAACGGCCAACTCAATTAATCATAAAAATAGAAAGAAAAAAAAAACAAATGAAAGACAAACAACATAATCATAACCCCAAAGGCCATAACGCTGCAGGTTGCAGCCTGCAATAGAAAGTAGAAACCAAGAGCAAGTATTTAACAGTAACAAAAAATTAACAAATAACAACTTGACATGGCTCATTTCTAAGTTTTCAGCCTGCTCTACAAAAACAAACAATTGCCAAGCAACATGAACAAGTCCAACTAGCATAATGCACACTACGGTGGCTGGCAGTAATCGCCAATCAATATACCCAACGGGCTAACACACTGCACACCTAACATCCACTAACAACAACATAACAAGCCCATCCACGACTACCAGACAATAGTAATTAGTAGCATAATAATTAGATATCAACAATAAAAAGACATAACGACCAACAAATAACAAGTATAATCCAATAAGGCAATTAACGTATAACACGCTAGTATTTAGCAATAAGTAAATCCGTAAATACACAACAATATTTACTAGTCCAAATGCAACTATATAACCAACAATATTTTTGGCCTCAAATTTATATCATCGACCAAAACATCGCTTAAAAACTTATCCACCAACATTATGTATTAGTTTTTATCCGCCATCCAAACTTATAAACATCTCAATTAATTTTATCATTGGATATATAACCTAAAATACAAATTCTAAATAATAAATATAACAATATGAATGTATTACATCTAAAATATATAAAACATTCTTAGTATCTCATGTTCTGAAAGTTCAAACATATCTTAATTCTTAAAATAAAATGTCCAAGTTCTTATCAATATACCATATCATACCAAACCAAATATCCTAATACCATACCATTCGTCTATAGCATTGTATTTGTAGGTGCCCCAATTGAATTGCTTCCTCAAATATTGGACTCAATGGTCATGCTTTCTGGCACCATAACTGATAAATTTTCTAAGCAAGAATGTCAAACTGAAATCAGTTTATATAGATTAAAAATAATGAAATTGTAATATGAAGAAATACAATATAAATGCAATTAGATAATAAAAAATATCAATGATTTTTTTGATGACTTATATGAGAAATGAATCCAACTATCAGTGCAAATCAAAGTATCAAATATTTTTGGTGATAATGAGCTTTTATAATCTCCAACCACACTATTACATGAAATCTGATGTTACGAAAACGGTGAAAATATCTTTTGTCATCTTGCACAGAGTCTTGTACTTCAATACTGACATTTTTCACCACTCAAGAATATCAAATTTAGAATCCGGACACTTCACACAAGCTTCTTCTAAGTAAAGCTCTAAATCAATTTTTTGAGGAAATAGAAGTCATGTTGAATTAATGAAATCATACAAGCCATCAAAGACATCACCATTATTAATACTTCTTTGTGGAGTAGCTAATATACTAACCGATTGAAAGGATGTTGACTCAGTGATTTCATTTAAAATATTAGATTTTTGTACTACATAGTATGAGTAGGGCTCAAAAAAATTTTGTTTTACAAATTTCATCTTCTCATTAACAACATCAGAACAATAAATCTGTGGGTAATAGTAATTGATCTCAAATAATTTCATTCTAGGATCTAATATGCATTCAATTGAAAATAGCATGGAACAATCTGAGCAATATTTATCAATTTTTTTCTTCATAGCAATTGCCATATTGGAAAGAAATGTATTGTCGAAATT
Source organism: Cymbidium sinense (assembly GCA_021442155.1). Classification (NCBI taxonomy): domain Eukaryota; kingdom Viridiplantae; phylum Streptophyta; class Magnoliopsida; order Asparagales; family Orchidaceae; genus Cymbidium; species Cymbidium sinense. The sequence goes on from CM038215.1 coordinate 33,785,885, forward strand.
GCATTCTCTATCCAAATTTTTTTTAATTAAGATGAAATTTGGAAGAAGCCTATTAGCTATTAGATAATTTGAACTAAAAAAAATCTCAGAAATACGATTAAAAATAAAAAAATACTTGTCTAATTTTATCAAATTGAGTTCACTCATGTTCTGAAGGTAACCACAAATAATTGTAATCCCTTAAAGCATACTCAGAAACACGGCTCTATAATAAAAGACTCAAGCATCTTGTATGTAGAATTTTAATGAGTGAAACATCAGTGCAAAGTAATTTTGATGTTGACAACCCTATCTGTCTAGTAATCTCACCAAATTTATATAACCAACTTGGTGATCTCTTTATAAAAAAAAAAAAAATAGATTCTTACACTTTCTCAATAATCTGACTAATTTTCTTCAAACCATCTTGAACCATCAAGTTCGGAATATGAGCAGACATCTTACATGAAAAAATTCACCCATAAAAAAAAATCTCGACTTTCTACTAAATAGAGCTTTCAAGTTCGGTAGTAACATCATTAGAAGAAGCAAATGTCTAATGTGATTGTACAAATTTTATTTTGAAGGCCCCATTGCAGCAAGATTTCAGAAATAGCCTCTAAAAATAATATAACCACTATGAGAATGATCCAAATCAATAAAACTTATTATTCTACTTTGCAACTTTTAATCAAGACTGATAAAGTGAATAATTAGACATATAACCAACAATTTGGCTTGATGTCCAACAATCTACAGTAAGAGAAACATAATCAACCAACTTAAGATTTTTTTTGAGTTTTTTTTCTCTAATTCATAAACTTGTATGCACTATTCTTTAATAGAATGTCTAAATATTTTACAATAATTAGGATTCATTGACTTCATAAGAATATTGAATCATAAATGCTCGACAACCATGAAAAGATACTCATGAATAATAATCATTTTGGCAATTATGTTTTTAACTCTACTATAATCATAACTAGAAGAGATGCATAAAGGCAACATTATATCATTATCCTCTATGTCTTCAGCTATTGGATCAAAAAGTTTTTATTTTTTCTCTTTTGTATCTGCTTTACTATAATGATGGATTTTGAAGTGTTTGTTCATTTGAGAAGTAATACATGTTTTCTGTTTGAAATATGATTGAGAGCAGTAATTGCACTTCCACTTTTCTATCATCTTACCTTTCTCAGAAATAAAAATTTGACAAAAATGTTGCCAAATTTCTGATATTTGCCTTTTGTCTTTATTTTCCTCAATGCCAATAATTTCCCCAACACTTTCATTAGAAGTAGTTACATTGTCAACTGGAGATTGACTAGAACTTATGAATTGATTTTGAGAAGTTGCAGTCATTATCTATAAGATGAAATAAGAATTTCAAAGTTAATAAGCTGAAAATGTAAAAGACAATTATGCATGTATATAAATATAAGTGTATACTAACAAGACCACTCAAAATCTCAAAGCTTTGTGCTAAACATATCCACTACATAAGGCTCTCTGCATTACTCTACTCCTCTATACATATCCACTTTTATTAAGCATAGCCAAGAAAACATAGCATATTAGTATGACCAACATATCCACTTTTTTATATGCAAACATAAGTTATATCCATTTACAATAAAAATAAGTAGACAACTAAATATGTGTGAAAAATCATAGAGCAAGCAACAATATCATCTACACAGCCAATATGGCACATTGCAAATCAGAAAAAGTCATATACTGCCACAAGCCACAGCCTACTTGTACATAGCAAAATGAATCTTAGAACAACCAACAATATCGTGAATTAAAAGTGTGAAAGCACACTAGCTCACAAGTGACAACTTAGAGCAAAAACCATTAACACAAGTCATAATTATTTCAGGTTTTTCGGTAAAATAATGTGTTACGACAAAGTAACAAACAATACCAGTCAAGCAATACAAGCTCGGCAATCGGGAAGCTGTAGGCTTGCAGGCAATAACTAACAAGTAACAACCGCTGCAAACAACCCAGAAAGATAGAAATAATACAAAATCCATACGAGAAAAACCTAAGACTACAACATTCTAAAAGAAATAGTCGATTACGATTTAACTATTTAGATCAATAAATACATGCCACCGATCAATGTCAATGATACTAGATATAGAGTCAACAAATGAAAATCCCTCATTCTCGGTATATTTAGAAGTTACCAAAATATAGATGTAAAGAAAACGTAAAAAATCTTACAAAGATTGTTGATCCGAGAAGATCGAGACTTCCAGAAGCCTAGAAGAGGCAAATATGCGGTAAAACAAAGATACAAAGAAGTTGACCACTTAAGTGCAAATCACAAACGGAGACATCGATCAGGATTCGAGAGATTGAGAGAAGAAAAGAATTGGAATGGAGAGTCGAAGTCGAGGAATAAGGAAAAGTTGCAAAAGAGGAAATCTACAGAGAGACCAACAAACTCTGCGAAAAAATCGTATAAAAGCGCTTTGTTGGTAGATCACCGCCATCCAAAATGAATCGAATGGTCACCTTACGAAAATGCAGAATAAATAGGATGATTTGAGCCAATCTCGATCCAATACGAGTCGAGTTATGCTAGGCTCGAAATTGGCTCGAAAAAAAAATATCGATCGAGGCTCGTAGCTTGGATCAAATCACTTGAAGCGATCTCAATTCGATCTAAAAATCAATCTGATTTTCAAGCTATATTCAATTTTCAATCAAAACTAATAGCCATACTTAAGAGGTCTTAGGTTAAATAGCTTCACATGGTGCAATAGTGAGGCGGTTAAATGTTGGATCCAAAATTATCCATAGATTACATTAGACTAAACTGGCATGTAAAACAAGAGATACAAGTAAAGTGACAGGAAAAAAAAAACACTATACTAAGAAGCTCTTAGATGCCCTTACAATGAGTTTAGATATTGCATTTTTCCTCCCCCCTTCCTATGGGCTTCTCTCATGACCCACAATTAATAAATTTAAATCAAGGTTTTGTTGACCTACAACTATGTATCATTTAAAATTAAGTAAATGACAAAGAGGTTAAATGCTCTAATCATGGTCGAAATTAATTAAATTCGATTCGATTTGAAAATTCGGCTTCATAATGCGTCGAAAGCATCAAAAATAATTAAATAGAAAATATCGAATCAATTAATGATCGATCCAAAAAATTAAAATTAATTTTTAATGAGATTACGCGCATATCAAAGTCGAAAGCTCGACGCCTAAACGACCTCCGCTTGCAAAATTGATCGTCGTCGTAAACGCGAGATCGAACGACGCCTTCCGAGATCGATTGAAAGTGTGCGGACATCGATCAAATCCAAGCGCGACGTCGCATAATTTAAACCTAATTTCTCTCGCCGCCGACGCGACCAACGACCGATCAGAAATTGATCGGCTATGTTCAAAGACAACAAACAACTAAAATTGACAACACATATTGTTTATTTATTGTATAAAGTAAATCCATAAAATTTAATGTGAAATGATATTAATTTGCAATTAGATTAATATTAGCCTAATCTCTTAATCCCTCTTAAATCCCTTACCTAACCTGCCATTGCTCAGCCTAATCGTGAGTTCAAGGATCGCCAAAGGTTGAACGAGGGTTTATCCGCGTTGACTCCATTTTCACGATCCTTCCTCTCATTTCGACGATCCTCTGCTTTCCTCGCTCTGCCTTCTCCCTCGAGCAATCTTCTCGCTTCTGGCCCGATCAGCTCTAGGGCGCAGATACTTGATCCTCTCGTTCTCATGCTCTCTAAGCTCAGGGTGCGATTCTCCTCTCACTCTCAGGCGACTCGCCTGCCCCGGAAGAGTCGAACCTCCTCAGCCTCCTCCCTCTCTGAAGCTCCCTGCAGTCTCTCTCTCTGCTCAAGCACGAACCCTAGAGCAAACAAGGATCGATCCTTCCTAATCACTCTTCCAACCGAAACCCCTGTGTTGTTGCTTCAATCTTAAGTTGTACTTTGCTATGCGGTTTCTCTTGAAGGAAATGATTTGATTTACCCTTATGTGTTCTATGAGTTGTCTGATTTTGGGTTGATTGTGGTTTAACTGGAAGGCTCTCCTTTGGAGTCTTGTTGGAAAGCCTTTCTTCCTCCTTCCACCAGGAGCGAGCAAAACAAAGGAAACTCTTCTTCCCTCTTCCTCCTTCTTCCGAGTGACCAAAGACACCACATTTAATCCTCCGCTCTCTTTTCTAATTTTGGGGAGTTTTATCAGTAGTTTGTTGTTTGGTAAAATCTAAACTAGCAACTAATAAAAAAGAAAATGGAGCGGTGATCTTAGATTTCAGGGCTCAAGCTTGGATTTTAGTGATGAAAATCTTGCTCCCTTCATGCTAATTAAAAGCTGAAATTCATTTTTTATGTTGTCTTAATCTCTTTCAGATTTGAGGTTGTCATGTTGTTTAAATGGGTTAAATATTGCAAGCTTTAGGGTTACCTTGCTTCGCTTTGCCTCTTTCCACTATTTGATTACTTGCAATCATGAAAGTGACTATCTTATTTAGGCAAGATTTCAGATTTGCTGGATTTATTAAATTTAGTGTGATTATTTAGTTTATGCGGATTAAACTTTATATAATCACCATGTTAAAAGAAGGAAGAAGGTGAGGGGACGGTTGATTGACTTTGTTAGTATTGTGCTTGTTTTCCTCTCATTTGCGATCACTAAGTCGTAAGCCTTTGAAGTGCAATTTGAGATGGGGGCTTTGTGCAAGTTTAAAGCTTTCATTTTTGGTGCTTAGTTTCATTAAAGTTGCATCTTGCCTAGTGCTTGTTCATACTTGTCCATGAGTATTTGAGGTTGGAATCATACAAGATACAATGTTCTATGCCTTTTCTTGCTCTTGAATTATGAGAGTGAAATAGTGATGAAAATGCAATGCTCATAAAATGTCTTGTTTAAGTATATATGCAAACATATTAAAAAATTATAAGATCTACCATGTTCTCCAACATGGAAATCTTATGCTATCAAAATTCTACTGTCTCACCAATTATACACCATACACGCCTTTCTCGGCAGCGTGTCTCATAACCCCCACCAGGGAGAGAGTCGAGTCAGAAATTTTGATTATTATGTCTAATCAAATTTACGCAGCGCTTTCTTTTGTTTATATGCAAATGTGAGCTTTAAATTTGTGATATAAGACCTACCATGTTCTCCAACAGAGGAAATGCTTATCTATCTACCTGTCTCACGACATATATACATGTCTTTCTCGACATGGTGCATTCAAGAACCCCACATGTGGGGAGAGCGGAGTTGTAAATTTTGATGCCCTAATCAAATTTATCAGAAGCTTTCTTTTGTTTATATGCAAATGTGAGCTTTAAATTTGTGATATAAGTACCATGTTCAACATGGTGGAAATCTACGCTATCAAAATTTCTACCGCAGTCTCACGACATACACCTATACATGTCTTTCGAGCAGGCCCTCATGCAACCCCACATGGGGAGAGGGAGGCCACAGAATTTGACGCCCTAATCAAATGATATGCAGGAGCCTTTCTTTTATTTATATGAAACGAGAGCTTTAAATTTATGATATAAGAACTACCATGTTCTCCAACATAGGGAAATCTACGCTTATCAAAATTTGTACCGCTTGTCTCACGACATACACCTATACATGCCTTTGGCATGAAAGTGCAGCCTTCATGGCAACCCCACTCAGTGAGAGCGGAGGTCATTATAAATTTTGATTATTTTGTTCTACACCTATGCAAATTTATTTTTATTATAAGCATCGCTCACATTATTCCAATACGGAAAACCTCAGAAGACTGCTCACGCTTGTTCCAACGTGGAAATCTAAAAGATTGCCACGCGTTGTTCCAACGCAAGGAAAAATCGCGGTGAACCCATACACTTTCTCGTGGTGGCAAAATATTGCGTCTCACGACACCTACCATACACGCCTTTCTTAGCTGAAGACCTACCCCCCTCATTACGCGGACGGCCGCAAAATTTTCAAAATAAAAGAAGGTGAAATGTCATATATAAATGCTTATACTTTAAATTCATATACATGTAATGCAAATTTATTTTTATTATAAGATCGCTCACATCGTTCCAACGCGGCGGAAACCCGATAAGACTGCTCACGCTGTTCCAACGGCGTAAAAATCTGTTAAAAGTACGCTCACGCGTTCAACGCAGAAATGTTATGTCAACCCATACACGCCTTTCTTGGCAGATGGCAAATAGGTCATTTCTCACGACACCTACCATACACGCCTTTCTACGCAGAAGACCTACCCTGGTACTCTATGCTGGACGACGGATCAAATTTTCTTAAAAAAGAAATAGATAGAAAGAAAAGATGAAATGCTTAGATTAACATGTTGGCTCAAAATGCTCTTAGTCATATAATGAATACTACGCTTCAATCTCTAATAAAAGTTTATCTTATTTCAGATGACATAAAGTGGATTATCTATTGACATATTATACACATTAGACATATGCTCAAACCAAACGCCTAAACTCATTCTAGGCCCATCACTTTATATTTGATCAAATAAGCCAAAATAATTTATTCCACCATACTCATTGATTTGTGACATAAAGGTTTGTAAAAATAATATGCATATCATATTTTCCAAAGAATAGATGATTATTCCCGGTTTTCTGACCGTCCCGTTAACAAACCCAAAATGATATTAAAACCTAAACTTGAAATTGAACCTACATTTTAATGACATTTAATGTCCATACAACATTTTAAAAGAACAGATATCAGATGTATATGAAATGTTCAAACAATAGGACATGTGCAGTTAGGTATGAAAACAAAAGACGACGCTATACTTCCGGTATCTTCTCGTCCCGGTTAACAAAACTCAAAATCAAATGACATCAAAACTCCAACTTAAACATTCCAATGTCCATACAATCAAAGAATGATATCCAGATATGGGAGTAAATACTAAGTCAAATACAAAGAGATGCTACATAATTTTGATTTGATTTGTTTAAAAAACCTAAAAAAATTTGATATTATAAAATTCAAATTAATAATATCCGATAAGTAATTGTTATAATGCAAAAGATATGAACTAACCGACATAAATTCTGTTCAAACCTCGAAGAAAAGTTCAAACCCGATCCTCTATGTTCAAACTAGAGGAGGATTATATTTCAGATAATGAATTCCATCCTCAGAAAACCAAAGTTAAAACAAGGTCATCAATCGATATTAACCCCAAGATCGGAGAATTATAATTAAAATTTCAAATGATAAATGATCATATATTCAAATCTAAATCAATCATAAAATGATCAAAATTCAAAGAAAATAACACAATAAAAAAAATGAAATGAATTATTTAAATTAAAACTAAATAAAATAAATAAAATAAATCCACCCCTCCGCAATTGTTTGTCTTCGGGTGACAAATTAAGAAAACTTTTGCTCACAAAGAGCTAATGTCAAATTAAATACATAACTACCTTCACACTCAAATATTCCTAAAGCGTGACGCGGGTCTGTCCTCGTCGCTGGTTTTGCTGATATGGCACCACATAAATGGCGACTGACCTGACCGGGTGGTTCACGCGATATGACACTAATTAAATTACGGCACACAGTATGTTCCCAACGGCGCTTTGCTGAAATGTGAAACGTAGAATGATTTGGGGCAAAAGCTATGTTAAGGCCGACTTATATTTGTCCCCTGACAAACTCCGCCCCTGTGTCTACAAGGACACTGGACGACGAAACGTGTTGTCGACAAGATCCTTCTGCCGTGGGTACCTACCTTAAATGACTGGGATCGCACCGGATGACTAACCATGGGATCTTGATGGGGCCATCGTCCCACAAAAGTTTAAAGTTAAAATAATAAATTTCATAAGTTCTAAATTCCACTCAATTATATATACTTTATTTAACGATATCGACCAAATTTTAATCGAAAGTGCTTCTCGATTGAGAGGTAATTAACTATATGCTAATAGAAACCAAAACCAGATATAAAAAGTTCTCACCAAATGAGAACGAAATCTCCTGCAAGGTGTCTTATCTACTATTCATCCGCTTCCAAATTATCACCGACACTTAAACAACTCTTTCTTTTTTCCTTTTTTTTTTTTCAAAATTGTAGAATTTTCGGATCTCACAGGTTTAAGCATTATTTTAAAAAGCTACATATCAATTTACATAAATAAAAAGTACATAAGAAAGTATAATGGTTGTTCGTTATTAAATACATCAAGCATGCAACATAATTATAACAGAATTTAATACTCAAACTAATCACCGAGTAGCTTAGAGGAAGTCGATGATCTGACTTTATGAAGTTGACGACTTATGAGCCGAAGTCGTTGCTTGGATGATGTCGTTGATTTGACCGAAAAAAGTCAATGAATTAAAGGAAGTTGTTGAATTGGCTGAACAAATTGATTGACTTGGCTAAAGGAAGTTGCCAGCATTGAACGATATTTAAATCACCAATGAGGGTGAGATGAGTTTGGATGATGCATATCATGAACATTCATACAAGCACGATACTTGACTTGTATTTTATACTTAATATTTTAATAGTAGACACTCATTCAAATACCAAGTATTTTGTAGTAATCAATTTCAAAATTAAAAGTAAATATTTCTAAATAATGAATGAATATAGATGTTGTATTGTCTTCATCAAATGCCTTATTTTTTAATATTTTGTCAAATAGAATAAGTTTTCAAATAAACATTAGTTCTTGATTGGAGCAAATGGTCAAGACTTATAATACTTCTTTTACCACCAATGTTATTGGATTAAATCATCGCCTCAAATGGATATCACCTTATGTTGGAGTTTTCATCTTTGAGAGGGTGACGATTTATAATTGTTCTATATTCAATGTGGATTTTGTCACAAAAGAGGGGGTCAGAGTCTAATGCTTTGCTTTTTATCCATAAACACCATTTGGAAATTAGCATGTTCTTGATTCATTAATTAATAAGACAATAGCAATCATAATTTTTGCTGAAATAATCAAATTTCAGTTCCCATGGTGTAGTTGAATACCAATAAAAAAAATCTAGATTACAAAAAAGACAAATATACGGTATAAAATGCAGGATTACTAAATTATCGCCTAACTAGTATCGTTAGCTAATAAGAATAACCAAATATGTCATGCATATAAAATGTCAAATTATTGAATTTCTACCAAATGAATTCCCTAAGTTTTTAAAAATAATTAAACAACTCATAGATATAAAATATTAAAATTTCACTTGACAGGTTCTTGACAAGTTCTTCGAGTATCTATTACAAATGATATTTGTCATGCACAAATAAAAAAATCTTTGAAAAACATGCAAGTAGCAAATTTCCAAAAAATTAATCCTTGAATGTTGGATTCCACAAATATTGTAATAAATTTTTGCATAACAATTCTCTTAAAAAGATTAACGAGGTTGCAAAAAGTAAATCACAAAAACTGTAATCTAAAGTGCAAAAGTTAAGAGGAATATTTCACAAAATACTTCAAGTTATTAGAAGGGCTTGGAGTAAGGGTGTATGTGTGAGAGTTTATGCGACTATTGGCAACCTATTTTTGATTAGTAGTTGCATCAATAAGCGATCATGTTGAAATTGTTATTCATGTCAACAAAGTTGTTGACAATAGCGAGTTAAACGATGGATTCCTCTTTCAACTAGGTCAACATAACTATAATTCTAACATAGTGGAGTTGATGTCAAACAACTAACTCTATAGGATTACATTTTTTTTTTTAATTGATATGACCGTCAGCTAGTTTTACATTTCTTTGGTAGCTGTAATGTGTATTTGAAAGGTTTTTCTCTAAGACCTTACATAGACAAATGATATGAGAAGTGCATGCAAATTCTTTAATGGCAATAGAAAATTAAGTAATAAATAAACTCTTAAATTAGAGAACAAAGTAATCATTCCCAATGGTAAGGAATTAATCCACCTAAGATGTGACTCCTTGAAAATAGTAAAACAATAACAAACATAGGTTTACACTTCTCCATTAGTCTTTTAGTGGTTGTATATTTGAAGATCCTGCTAGTATTTTTATAGCTCAAAGAACCCTTTCAAGAATTCCCTACCTCATCGTGGTTATCATCTCCTCCATCTATGCAAACTATTATCCAGTTATAAAATTTTGGTTCTCCACATTCACGGATGTCTTTTTATTCTACCCCTTTGTTGGTCTAGGTACATTCCTTCTAGTTCTTTGGATATGTCCACACTCACTACAACTATTAGAACATTGGATCCAAATTATATGTGAGTTATACCAAAATCTTACTAGCACATAAAACAAGAGAGAAAAGTAAAAAGAGTGAAAAAAATCCAGGGTGAGAATCTTTGGGATACCACAACAATGAGTTTATGTACCAAAGATATCATTTTTTCCTCCCCGAGCTCTCCCCGGGATCCCATATTTATAAGTTTGGACTAGAACTTAAATGCAACATCAAAGGATACATATCAATTTTAATAAAAAAAGTACATAGCAAGGCCCAACAATTGCATGCTAAAAAGATGAGTGGACCTAATTACACAAGATTTAAATACATACTGGTCACTGACTAACTTAGAGGAAGTTGTAGATGTAACTTGATGAAGTTGCTAGCTTATGGGCTAAAGTCATTGTTTGGATGAGATCACTAACTTGGTCGAAGGAAGTTACTAACTTAAAGGAAGTCATTGACTTGGCTAAAGAAAGTCACTAACTTAGCTTGATGAAGCCATCAGCCTCCTAAAATGTTGTTAAGCAACTTTGAGTGAGTACGCATAATCTTGAGACAGTGTAGAAATGAGGAAATGATCAAGTTTTAGCAAGTTCACCATGATCTCGAATAGTCTATATCAACTTGAGGGTGTTCATTATCTTTTATCAATCTGACTTGATCGAGTTGTCCTAAGCTAGTTTGTCTTGACCTGAATAAGTACAAAGAATATTTGTATATACAACCAAGGTAAAGCTTCTCTAAAGCTTTTTTCTTGCTCTCTTCTAGCTTCCTACAACAGACCTCTTCATAAGTGATAGTCTTCATCGCCATCATCATTGCCATTTGTTACTCTTGACAAAATAAAGCCAAAACAAAGCTAAAAGCGAAAGAGAAGGTGATCTATCTGCTAGGTGCAAGTATGGAGGAGTGGTGGTCCATGTAAAGAGAAGATGAAGGGAGAGGAGAATCAACACAGGGGTGCATGCAGATGATGTTGCGGCATGAGGTGATCACATGAGCAAGTGGCTAGCATCAAACATTAGAATGAGGAAGAACACAAGAGTGAGAGGACATGAATCAAGCTTGCAACATTGAGTGAGCGAAGAACTAAACCGGATTGCAAGAAAGGGAACAAACAAGAATGAGGGAGTGCTAAACTTTTCTAAGAAACAATATATTTTTTCTTGGTTTTTAAATGATTTTTCTAGCATAGATGGGACCTCACACTGCCTATATGAGAAACTTGTGACATACACAACAAAATTTTAGATTTTGAAAGAAATGGGATAGATACATTGATTTTTTAAAGGATTTTGATCTTTTTTAAAATTAATTTAATTAGATCATAAAAAAATGAGATATGTGTGAGTTGATTCGCATTTTTTGTAGTCATTTGTGCTTGTCAAAATTTCATCCTTATCTCACACATGAATAAATTTAGCAATTTTTTTCTTGCATTGGCTCGAGCAATATAGGTGTCATTGATAATTTTGATATTTCAAACATATCAGCATAATCTGTTCGTAAAATAGAAGAAGTTAAGTGATTTTGATTATAGTAATGGCATTTCAAATAATCTTTTTTGTGTCATCATGTACACTGTATGTTATTCACCGTTTTTATCATATTCACATGAATTGATCATGGGGATCCTTTCTTGGTAATTTAGATGCTTCGAACAAATTAGCATAATTTATTTCATGCAATGAGTAATGATTACAAGAGTTTAATTTGTGTGAGATATTTCAAACCAATTTTGTACGATATGATTGTTGGCTGCATTTCCATCACATTTGAACAAATTATTTGCAAGATTGATATCATGGTCAACAAATGCCCTCCAAAAAAATATGATTTACACTTAGAGCAGACTAGATTTATTACAAACCAATTGACTCTATAGATCTCTAAAAATTCACTTGAAATTCATGCTAAGAGTTCTTCCTTGAAAATTTTTAAAGCATTCAAGAATGTCATGGTATGAGGATCTATAAAAAATTCACTTGAATAAATCATTTGAAGAATTGATACCATGGCTAATAGATGCCTTAGCCAATCAAAAAAGTGATAAGTTATTGCTAAGATGAAGTAGTGTTTAATAGAGGATGGAAGATCAATAAATTCAATTATTTTGTAGAAATAGATTTCCTAAAGGGTTGACATAAAAGATATAAAGATGTAAATTACATGCTAAGGCTTAAAATCCATAAGGATCATTTGTAGAATTTTTTTAGCTTTGTTAAGAGGAATTTATATAACTTAAATTTTTGAATGATTTAATATGAGAGAATGAAAACCCTACAAAATACTAGTGGCAAAAAAAAAATATTTAAGCCTTAAAATATGTTTTCAAACTCTATAAAAATAGGATGAAAGCACCATACTCAACATTGCAGTGGCTTAATATATATACTATGATACGCATAAAATAAAATATATAGTATGTGTTTAGATTACCAAGTATCAAGCGGACCTCGAATAAATCATTATATATTTTTAAAAAAATTAAAGAAATTAAATAAAAATTACATTTTATGTATCTAAATAAATTTAAAAAACATTTAAATATATTTTACAAAATTATTATATAAATATATAATATTTAAAGTATATATAACTTCTTTATAAATGAAAAGCCTCATTTTTTTTTTAATAATAATAATATTTTTATAAGATATGAGAGATTTAAATGTTATTTTCATATTTGCGTGCTAGAAAATTAATTTATGTAGAGTGAAAATTTACGCTTTAGCTTTGTTATAAAATTCAACACATGATTTAAAGAGTGAAACAAAACTAATTTTTATATGAAAATCTCAAAAATGAGAAAAATCACAAAGTCCCATTTCAAGAAAAACTTTCATTATATGTTTGTTTTAAAGTACAAGTTTTCCCGATAACGGGATTATATAATTGCATATGAGAAGAGCAGACAATAGGAATCCCAAAATCAGACAACAACAGTCATATAGTCATGTTCAGGTTGTAACAGTTGCTAGTAGCTAAGATGGTGAAACAGGACGACCTAACGATGAAGGTCGTCATGATGGAGATTGAAGGTGATTGACGATGGCGAGAATCGGTGACGGCGGCTGGGTGGATAATAAATGGGGTGGCGGCCGTCGAGTGGTAACACGATTATGCTTGAAGGATTTTCAAGCTTTAGAGCTCTCTCCTCTCTCTTGCTTGGCCTCCCTCTCATTTAAGGAATGAGGGGCTATTTATAGATTGGAGGAGTGGCGTCTCTGTAAATACATGCAAAATCTAAACCACTTCACTTCATCGGAAGGCTCAAAATGATTCATTTGATCATTTGATGTATTTTAAGTATTTGGCTCAAATGAAGTCGGAATTGTGAGATATTGGACTTGTTAGATCCATTTCGAGGCCTCGATTTGACTATAAACACTCCATAGAGCTATTTAGAGATTTAACTGATATGCCAAAGTTTCCAATGATATTTTAAGTGCTTGATCTCGACCAGTTTCAACTTCGGATCAACTTGCTTTTAGCATCAAGATTCGTGCTTCGACTAGTAGTATTTTAAGTGTCATATCAGTTGTTCCCCTATTTTTGGATGATATTATTTCAATCATCCAAAAATATATACGTCAAATACTTGAAAATAGCACATTTTTCAATGAAATCTACGGGTCCATCAACCATACATTTTGAGAGAACAGATCTTCATGGGAGCACAAGATTATGATAACGGAAGCGGGCGCAGGGCCGCAGATGTATGTAGATACACGTGGGCGCAAGATTTCAAAGTTATGGACCCATTCATTACATTCTGGCCCTCGCGAGCGCCGCCATGGGAGGCTCAGGCACGCTCTGTGTGGCTGGTGGGGTTCGGTCACCTTGGAGGCGGAATTTGAATATAAACTGGAAATGGCCGTTGGCCAGTCATGATTCGATCATGAATAACAGTCAAGCGAGGCAGACCGGTCATGAATGGTGGCGTGGGAAGCAACGCTGCACGGCGATGTACCTGGGCGAAGGGCCCATGAGGTTTTTTTTTTGCCCGTTTTTGCCCCTTTTGAACGGTTTGAGCTGGTTTTTGCGATTTTTGGCAATTTTTGACATTTTGCTCTATGGGGTTTATAAAACCTCCAGGGCCAAAGATAAATCACACTTTTCATATGTTTAAGTGTCTCGAGGTCGTTGGGCGATCAAGGCCGTAGTTCATACTGGCGAGTTCCCTCAAAGAGGCGTCAACTACTCTTGTCGGACCAACCAGTTGGTGATTAAGGCTCATATTTCATATGGCGAGGCTCAGTTTTCTCTCTCAAAGCGTCAAGCCCTTTCGGACCGGCCGGGTTGGGCGATCAAGGCCGTAGTTCATCTGGTGAGCTCGATTTTCCCTCGAAAGCGTCAGCTACCAATCGGACCGATCGGGTTTGGAAGCGATCAAGGCGCGTAGTTCATATTGGCGAGACTCATTTCCCTCAACCACCGACCGGCCGGTACTAGCGGCAGAGTCGGAGCGCAACGGCGGTAGTGGGAGATGGCCGGATATGGCGGTGACCGCGAGATGGCGGCGATGATTAGCAGCTGATTCGCGATAAGTCGGCGGTGTGGCAACCGGTAGGCAGCCAGCGGCAAGAGTGGTTAGCGGCGAAATTAATTCGGCAGCAATGGCGGATAGTCAGCAGCGACTTCAGCACGGTAGTCAGCGGGATAGCCGGCGGCGATGCGGTCCACCAGCCGAAGATGGTCGGAGATAATTCGCCAGCGGTGGCCGGCGATGATGATTGGCCGAAGGTGAAGCGTGGCTAAACCATGCGCGGTAGTCGGCAGTGGCAGCCAGCGTCGGTAGTGGCGAAACCGGCCAGTAAATGACGGCGAGATGGCCGGCGATGGTCGACGGTGGTGATGGTACTCGTCGGAGATGGCCGGCGATGGTCGGCAGCGGTGACCGGCGGCGATGAGTAATTTTGACTATCTCGAGGTTGTTTATCAGTGTGACTCGATGGCGTGCTGTATGGAAGAGGTTGAATTCATCGTTGAGATTTTGACTATCAGTTGTTTATGTCGAGTGTTACGATGGCGTTAACGTGTGGAAAGATTGGGTAGTCTGAAGATTTTGACCCATCCGAGGTTGTTTGTCGAGTGTTACAGGACGCGTTAACTATGTGGAAAGGTAGTGGGAAGTCCACCCAAGGACCTTTTGACTATCTAGGTTGTTTGTGTCATAATCTTTGCTCGATGGCGTTAACATGTGAAAGAGGTTGAATTGAATCCTGAGGATTTTGACCTATCCAGGTTGTTTGTCGGGGTACAGATGACTTTAACCTGTATGGAAGAGGTGAATTGAATCAGGCGAGGATTTTAGCTATCCAGGTTGTTTGTAGTGTTACCGATGGCGTTAACGTATGGAAGAGGTCGAATTGAATCCGTGAATTTTGACCTATCCGAGGTTGTTTGTCGGTGTTGCAGATGGCGTTAACTATATGGATGAGGTCAATTGAATCGGCCGAGGATTTTGACTATCGAGGTTGTTTGTCGGTGTTATCCGATGATGTTAACTTGTATGGAAGAGATTGTGGGAAGTCCACCAAGGACCTTTTGACCTATCGTAGGTTGTTTGTCATAGTATTTTCTCGATGACGTTAACCCGTTAACCTGTATGGAAGAGGTCAAATTGGATCCGCTGAGAATTTTTGACCTATCCGAGGTTGTTTGTCAAAGTATTACTTGATGACGTTAACCTGTATGGAAGAGATCGAATTGAATCCGCTGAGAATTTTTGACCCATCCGAGGTTGTTTGTCAAAGTATTACTTGATAACGTTAATCTGTATGGAAGAGGTCGAATCAAAATATCTGTTTGTGATTGTAGCCAAAGTTGCTTCTTAACCTTGGTCTTGTTTTTCCATGAGTATGATTGAAAAATCATAATTTGCAAAGCTATATCTCTTCTCAATGTTGAAATATCCTCCAACTTTGACTTATTTTTTGGGATGGTAATCGATTAGATGCTTAACATATTAACATGGGCGATCTTCTAAGATTAAGAGTTGCCTCCCAGTTTTTGACAAAATCTGAAAAAATGAAGTTTGATGAATATTCATTCTTAACTGCTCCTTAAAAGCAATGCTCCACCGATGGTGGTTTTGATCTTGTTGGAAAACTTGGTTGCCATACAAGATGAAATGATAAATTAGTTTCCACAAAAAGCTGCGTGCTAGAAAACCGCCATGGTAGAGTGAAAGTTTATGCCTTGTGAAATTCAAAGACACACATATATATATTTAAAAATGAACAAGAAAACTCAATTTTAGGTGAAAAATCTCAAAATAGGAAAAAAATCACAAGGCTTAGCTCAAGAAAAGCTTTCACTATATATATTTATTTTGGAATCTGAGTTTTCCAGATAGCGGATTATATAATTGTATATGAGAAGACAATGGAAATCTCAAAATCGGAACAACAATGACCATATAGTCATGTTCAGGTTGTAACGGTTCTAGTAGCGAGATGATGGTGAAAAATAAGCGACCAGCGATGAAGGTCATTATGATGGAGATCGACGTAAATTGATGACGGCGGCCGACAGCGATGGTTGGTAACCAACGGGGGTGGTCGGCGACCGTCGAGTGGTGGCACGATTATGCCTGGAGAATTTTCAAGCTTTAGAGCTCTCTCCTCTCTCTTGCTTGGCCCCCCTCCCCTCTCATATGAGGAATGATGGGCTATTTATAGATTGAAGGAGTAGTGTCTCTGTAAATATATGCAAAATCTGAACTACTCCACTTCATTGAACGGCTCAAAATGATTCATTTGATCATTTAATGTATTTTAAGTATTTGAATGCTCAAATGAAGTCGGAATTGTGAGATATTGGGCTTGTTAGATCCGGCTCATCGAGATGCTCGATTTGACTATAAACACTCCATATTTGAGAGCTATTTAGGGATTTAACTGATATCCAAAGTTTCCATGATATTTTAAGTCTTGATCACAGAGGTTTTAAACTTGGATCGAGCTTATTTTTTACATCAAGATTAGGTGCTTGACTAGTAGTATTTTTAAGTGTCATATCATTTATAAATATTAAAATTTATAATTAGATAGCCTGATTGTCTTGAAAATTTTTATAATATGATGCACAATTAATAATAATTATTTTATTTTGTATTTAATGATTTATGATAATATTTATGTTTTATATGTTTTAAATTATACATTTTATTAGAAATACCTGTATAATAAATATAATAAGTGAAAATTCAACTTTTGTTTATTAATATTTGAATTTCACTAGATATCATAAAAATAATTTATAAACTCATGTATATTTATAAGAAAGTAATATATTTATATCATTATCATTATATATATATATATATATATATATAAAATTAAACTTAATTAAAATTTAATTATGCAATTGGATAAAAAAAATTGAATGAATGAGCTTGAATAAAAAAATATATTAGCTCAATTAGATTCATTTATAATCTATTCTGCAATTGTTCACTTTAAATTTATATTAAATAATATACCTGCTAAAAATGTAGTATTTAAAATAAATGGACACTAATTAAAAAAAATTGAAAGAATTTAAATTTAAAATGAATGTTATAAATTAACATGTTAAATTAATATTTCTTAAATAATTTCTATATTTAAATTAAGCACCTATATTAAGATAGGCATATTTGTCTTTGTATGACTCATAACGCCCACATTTGGAGAAATAGGCCCTCGCTAATACGCTCAAAAGTCTGTTTAAGATGAAAATATCCTTAAAAATATTTATATATGTCTAATGTTCATTTCATTCGAATTATTGAGAAACACTATTCATAGTTTCTCTATGCACATCCTCCTTACATTAGGTCTGTTTGGCACAGTTACAGTTAGGGGTGTAATCAAGTCGAGTCGAGTCAAATTTTTACTTAATCGAGTTAAGCTTGTTTAGTTTAACTAGAGCTCGAGCTCGTTTATTTAGCTCGGGCTTGACTTGTGAAATAAAATGAAGCTCGAGCTCGTTTTCAAACTGGAGCTCGATTTTTTCGAATTTAAAGACTATATTATTTAAATTTTTTACCTATACATATATATATATATATATATGTACATATATATATATATATATATATATATATATATATATATATATATATATATGTATAGGCAAAAAATTAAATATATATATATATATGTATAGGCAAAAAAAATTGAGCTTTAAATATATATATATATATATATATATATATATATATATATATATATATATATATATATATATATACATATATATATATACATATATATATATATATTATTGTGTAATAATCTACATTAGAAAACTAATTTTATAACATGTAATTGTATGTAAGCATTTAATTTTTTTTAGTGCAAAGTAATTTTACATTACTTTGGCTTAACTCAATATAAACTATATAATAAATTACATATAGCATATTGATATGGTGCTCAAAATACCGCTAATCAAAGTCCGAATCTTAATATCGACGATTTGAGTTAAGGCCGTCGAGATTAAGCACTTGAAATATCCTTGGAATCTTTGGGATATCAATTACATCCCAAAATAGCTCTTAAATATAGAGTGTTTATAGTCAAATCGGCGTCTCGACGGCGGATCTAACGAGCCTAAGATCTCATAATTCGACTTCATTTGGGCATCCAAATGCTCAAAATACATCAAATGATCGAAGGAACCATTCTAAGCGTCCGATCAAGAGGGTAAGGACTTTGCATAAATTAAGCGCCCCTCCTCCCATCTATAAATAGAACTCTATCTCTCACATGAAGGGAGAAGAAGAAGAAGAGGAGGCAACAAGTGAAGAAGAGTGAAGAAGAAGAGCCAGCTCAGCGGTCGTCAAACCACCGCCGACCCAGTGATCCTTGCCAGATCAATCCAAGCAAGGAAGAAGAGGAAGAATCAAACAAGGAAGAAGAGGAAAAGCTAAGCAGGAGGAAGAAGAAGCTCGAAGATCCTCAAGCAAGGTCACACCTTTCGGACGGTTATCGATCATTCCTGGTGTCCGCATCTCACATTAACCATTACTGATCATTGTTACAGTTGGTCCTCTCTCATATGCAGTCAGCAATCATGTCGGGGAAGACTTTGTACTCTGAAGCAGATACATAGTGGAAGCTTTTCTTGAGGCAGTGGTTTTCCCCTCTTTTGAGGTTTTCCACGTTAAAAGTGCAGGTGTCTCTTGTTCTCATTAATTACGTGTGTCTTTGGACTAATCGACCGTAAACTTTCACTCTACTCTTGGTTTTCTAGCGCGGTTTGGCCGTCGTGTGGGAAAAACCCTTCAATCATACTTAGAATATCACGTCATTAGGCCGACACTCGCCCTGGCTCCGCTCCAACTCCCGTCACTCTCAAAACCCGTCCACGAACCAAGAGCGTCAAGTTTTGTCTGATCCCTCGATAGGCATGGCGGCAGGAATCTCTTTGGAGGATGCGTTAATGCGTCGAATGGAGAGTCCCAAAATAAGATGATCCGACTTTTGCAAGGACTACCAACCGACAAATGAACCCCCCCAAGATCGGTCGTTGCGGGAGGAGGTCAAAATCTAATCTTCCGGCGTTAGAGTTCCTCCAACCATAGCGTTGATCTCTGGGCTTAGTTCCACTCATCCGATGCGGCTCAGCGGTTACTAATCCACGGTCGTTGTTGGCACTTCACACATGCTCATCTTGTTAATCGCTCGACATGACATTCGCAATGCGGCTTAATGCAAGATGAATTTCACCTTCAAGGCAATCATCTTCACCCACCAGCGGTTATGAGAGTCCTCACCTTTAGGCAATTCTTCAACATCCAATTCCGTAGGTTTCAAGCTTAGAGCATTGATTCTATGATGGGGCAAGACCCACGAACACATCGACCATTCTGGGACTATCATGCATATCCAGCGAGCTCGACACACCTTTGTCGGGTCTTTCCATTACCCTCAAAGAAGCTCGCGCGGTTCTACTCTCTTCCAAGGGGATCCATCCATACCTTTAGAACTTGATTCTTTGTGGAGCAGTTCATTGCAAATCGAGAATCATTAAAGATTCCTCCCATCTTTCCATTATTAGAGCGAGGGTGAATCACTTAAAGAATACTTCCAGGTTCTCCTTAGAAGCTTCGCCAAATACAGGTAAACTGAACTATTAAGAGGAGTTTTTCTTGGAGAGCTCCGTCAGGCCTTTTACTCATCACTCATGCGGGACGGTCGGTCATATCTTAGTTCATGGTGTGGAAGCACAAATCTTCTTGATGAGGCTATTAATGCACATGAAACAATTTGGATAATCTGCGAGAGACATAAAAGCACCCCAAGGAACCAGGCCAACGGTCCCATCAAAGAAGAAATCGAAAGGCCCATTCAACAAAGATATCCCACGTTTGGAAAGAATCAATTGACTCATACGAACATACCCCAAGCGGGGGCAACTCTTAATCTCAAAAGATGAGCAAAATTGACACCAGCGAAAGGCAAAGATCGATGGTCAACTCGGCTACAAGCTTCGTACAAATATTGACCTCTTCCATGCGGGTTAGCGTCGCCGGTAAACACTCGACAAACAACCCAGGATAGGTCAAAACGTCCTTGGTGGACTTCCTGCGATCTCTTCCATACGGGTTAATGTCATCGAGCAAAAGCTCTGACAAACAACCCAGGAAAGGTCAAAAAAAAAAAAAAAAAAAACTTTGTACCCACTCCGCACAGGTTAATGTCATCGGATAACACTCTGACAAACAACCTCGGATGGGTCAAAAATCCTCATCGTCGCCGGTCACCATTCGACTCGTCGTAGGTCATGCCGACCATCGCCGGCAATCTGGTCATCGCACCATTACGGCGTGGTCATACCGTCATTCAGTCGCCCGATTCTGCCGACCACCCGTTGGCCAACCATTATTGTCGCGGTCGCCGCGGACTACGCCGGTCATGCCGCTGACCATCCATCGCCCGGTCATCACCATTGTCGCGGTCATCCGCTGACACCGTTCGCGTCGTCGTCGCCGCCACTTCGCCCTTTGCCACCACCCGTCGACGCCAACCAATGTCGCGGTCATCGCCGACTACCGTCGATCGCTGCGCCGACCATCGGCAATCTTCGCCGGTCGCCATTGTCGGTCCGTCGGCATGTCGCCGTCGACTACCTCAGCGGATTCAATTTGACCTCTTCCATGCGGGTTGCGTCATCGGTAAAACTTCGACAACCGGGATAGGTCAAAAGCGTCCATGTGGACTTCCCGACCTCTTCCATACGGGTTGCGTCATCGGTAAAACTTCGACTAACAACCCGGATAGGTCAAAAGCGTCCTTGGTGGACTTCCCGACCTCTTCCATGCACGGGTTGCGTCGCCGGTAAAAAACTTCGACTAACAACCGGAAAGGTCAAAAGGTCCTTGGTGGACTTCCGGCCTCTTCCATGCGGGTTGCGTCATCGGTAAAACTTCGACTATCCGAGGTCAAAGGTCCTTGGTGGACTTCGCCTCTTCCATCGGGTTAATCAAAACTTCGACAAACACGGAAAGGTCAAGGTCCTTGGTGGACTTCCCGCGGCCTCTTCCATACGAGGTTAGCGTCGGCGAATAATATTGACCAATAACCGGAAAGGTCAAAACTTTGTACCCACTTTACACAAGTTAATGTCGCCGGGTAACACGACAAACAACCGGATGGGTCAAAATCCTCGGATTCAATTATATCCATAACGTGCAAGTTAACATCAATTATCAGCTGTTGAACCGTCAGGCAATCTTGCCGGTCACCACCATTATCGCCGGCAATCTTCCGGTCGACCAGCACCGGCCCGTCGAGTATTGCCATCCACCATAATCTACCACCACTACCGTCACCCGATGCGGTCGCCACGGCCCGTCGTGGCCGGTCGCCTCGTCGCCGGCAATCGCCGGTCATCACCATTTCGGTCACCAACCGCCTGCCGGTGCGGTCGCCGCCGACTACGTGCCGGTCCGCCGACTGTCCGCTGCCGAGCCGGCGGTCGCCGGACCGTCGGCGATCTCGCGGTCACCACCATCGTCGTCGGTCGCGCGCCCTCGTGGCCGGTCCGCCGCAATCTCGGTCGCATCTCGGTAACCGGTCATCACCATCATCGTCGGAATCTCGCGGTCAACCATCGTCGGCGATTATCCTCGCCACCTCATCGAGCATCTTCGTCGCCCGTCTCCGTGATCGCCTCCGGGGCGTAGCCGAGGGTAAGCCGGCCCGGCGTATCGTGCGATCGCCTCTCCCGGGCGATCCGGCGGGGCGATGCGGGCGGTAGGAAGCGGAACCACGGCGTCAGTGGGCCTGCCTCTAACGGGACGATCCGGGGGCGATGCGGGCGAAGCGGGAACCCCGACGTCAGTGGGCCTTCCGCCTCAACCGATCCGAGCGGGGCGATGCCGGGGTAAGCGGAACCGACGTGCAGGTGGGCCTTCATCGCCTCCAACGCGCGGGGACGATGCGGGGCCGGAAGCTGGAACCACACGTCATGGGCCTCGCCTCCAACCGGTCTTCACGGGTCTTGATCGCCTCAATCCCGGTGGTCCGACTAGGTTAGTTTACACCTTTCGAGGCTGGAGCCTTGTCGTATGAGCAGGTCTTGATGCGCCTCAATCCCGGTCGGTCGACTAGGTTGGTTACACCCCTTTTGGCGGAGCCTTGCCGTGATTTACGGGTCTTGATCGCCTCCAATCCCGGTCGGTCCGACTAGGTTAGTTTACACCCCTTTTGGGGCGGAGCCTTGGTATGTACTCTTGATATCCGGTCGGTCAGGCTAGGTTAGTTTACACCCCTTTGGGGCGGAGCCTTGTCGTATGCCGTCTTGATCGCCTTCAGCGGTCGGTCGAGGTTAGTTTACACCCCTTTAGGGGCTGGAGCCTTGTCGTATGGCCAGGGTCTTGATCGCCTCCTCGATGCCACCGGACTTTCACTCAAGAAGAAAGGGGAGGGAAAGGTATGCCTTTCTCCCTCACCTTAGAGTGTTATAGCCCCTCACAAGGGTAAAAGGGTAAAACCCTCAAAAAGCATTAAATTCCTTAAAATTCGGTCGGGGCCAGTGGTAGCGCCGATGGTAGCCTCGACCCATGGCAGCAGCCAAGCCAGCAGCTCAGCAGAGCGTATGAGCAGCCTGTATGCGACCATGACCCATCCGGCGGGGCCCATCCGTTCGTGACCGAACCGTCAGCGACCCGGGCCAGCCTTCCCGACCGTATGACCGTCAGCGCGACCCAGACCGTCAGCGACCGGCGTCAGCGACGAGCGTCAGCGACCCGAACCGTCAGCGCGACCAGCGTCCCGACCGACCGTCAGAGCGACGGACCGTCAGCGACCCGACCGCCAGCAGCGGCGTAGCGACAGCGACCAGCGTCCAGCGACGACCCGAGCGACCCATGGTTCGACCCGACCGTTCAGCGCGGCCCGAGCGGCAGCGCCGTTCAGCGACCACGCGTGGCGTCGACCCGATGGGCCATGGTTGACCCACTGCGGCGCTTATGGCCGGCGGTCCCAGTGCCGCACCGCCGGTAATGCCGAAAAAGCGCCCGGTGCCTGACCAAAAATGCCGAAAACTTAGTGAGCATCCAAATTCATAACCTCGAATCTCATGCGAACCGTAGATTTGCTTCCATAATCGTAATCTTGGATTTATATGAATATTTGAAATATATTGGTCATGGGTTGGGCGCATATATTTTGGATGATTAAGACAATCTCATCCAAAAATAGGGGGCAAGCGATATGGTGCTCAAAATACCGGTAGTCGAATCTTAATATCAGCGACGATTTGAGTCAAGGCCGTCGAGATTAAGCACTTGAAATATCCTTGGAATCTTTGGGATATCAATTACATCCCAAAATAGCTCTTAAATATAGAGTGTTTATAGTCAAATCGGCGTCTCGGCGGGATCTACGAGCCTAAGATCTCATACGACTTCATTTGGGCATCCAAATGCTCAAAATACATCAAATGATCGAAGGAACCATTCTAAGCCGTCAAGAGGTCAGGACTTTGCATAAATTACGAAGGAACTATCCCTCACATGAAAAGTGAGGCACAAGTGAAGAAGAGGAGCTCTGAACATTTCATCACTTGATCATCCTGTCAATAAACAGAATCCAAACAAGGAAGAAGAAGGAAAAGCCTAAGCAAGGAGGAAGAAGAAGCTCGAAGATCCTCCAAGCAAGGTCACACCACCTTTCGGCGGTCATCAACCACCATCATTGTTGTCCGCATCTCCACCATTGCAGGCACTATTACAACGATCATTGTTACGGTTGTTGGTCCTCTCTCATATGCAATTAATCTGTAATCGGGAAGACTTTGTACTAAGCAGATACATAGTGGAAGCTTTTCTTGGGCTAGGCAGTGGTTTTCCCCTCTTTTGAGGTTTTCCGTTAAAGTGCAGGTGTCTCTTGTTAGCTCATTAATTACGTGTGTGTCTTTGGACTAATCGACAAGGCTAAAGGCGTAAACTTTCACTCTACCCTGGTTTTCTAACGCATAGCGGTTTGCGCCGTCGTGGGAAGAAAAACCCTTCAATCATGCCGTGAATATCACGTCATGGCCAATAGGCGCAACTTTTTGGCGGAGCCTCGCTCCAACTCCGTCACTCTCAAAACCGTCACGAACCAAGAGCGTCAAGTTTTTGCCTCAATCCCTCGATAGGCATGACCTTCTTTGAAGGCGGGCAGGGAATCTCTTTGGAGGATCGTATGCGTCGAATGGAGAGTCCCAAAATAAGATGATCCGGCTTTTGCAAAAGCGGCCTTAAAATGAACCCCCCAAGATTGGTCGTTGCGGGAGGTCAAATACTAATCTTCCGGCGTTAGAGTTCCTCCGCGAAACCATAGCGTTGATCTCTTTTCTAGTTCCACTCATCCATGCATGCGGCTCAGCGGTTACTAATCCACGGTCGTTGTTGGCGGCTTCACACATGCTCATCTTGTTAATCCTTCGACATGACATTCGCAGTACGGCGCTTAATGCAAGATGAATTTCACCTTCAAGGCAATCATCTTCACCCACACGCGGTTATGAGGTCCTCACCTTTAGGCGAGCAATTCTTCAACATCCAATTCCGTAGGTTTCAAGCTTAGAGCATTGATTCTATGATGGGGCAAGACCCGAACACATCGACCATTACGGGACTATCATGCATATCCAGCGAGCTCGACACCTTTGCTTTGTCGGTCTTTCTATTACCCTCAAAGGGCAAGCTTCGCGCGGTTCTACTCTCTTCAAGGGGATCCATCCATACCTTTAACGAACTTCGCCGATTCTTTGTGGAGCAGTTCATTGCAAATCGGAGAATCATTAAAGATTCCTCCCATCTTTCCGATTGACGAGCGAGGGTGAATCACTTAAAGAATACTTCCGAGGTTCTCCTTAGAAGCTTCGCCACACAGGTAAACTCGAACTATTAAGAGGAGTTTTTCTTGGAGAGCTCCGTCGGCCTTTTACTCATCACTCATGCGGGACCGGTCGGTCATATGCCGACTTAGTTCATCGTGTGGAAGCACAAATCTTCAGCGATGAGGCTATTAATGCACATCGCAAACAATTTGGATAATGAGAGAGACATAAAAGCACCCCAAGGAACAGGGGCGGTCCCATCAAAGAAGAAATCGAAAGGCCCATTCAACAAAGATATCCGCGTCAATTGGAAAGAATCAATTGACTCATCTACGAACATACCCCAAGCGGGGCAACTCTTAATCTCAAAAGATGAGCAAGTCGGCAAGCGAAAAGGCAAAGATCGATGGTCAACTCATTTCTGACAATCATGCAAAATGACCTCTTCCATACGGGTTAGCGTCGGTAAACACTCGACAAACAACCGGGATAGGTCAAAACGTCCTTGGTGGACTTCTGCGATCTCTTCCATACGGGTTAATGTCATCGAGCAAAAGCTCTGACAAACAACCCAGGAAAGGTCAAAAAAAAAAAAAAAACTTTGTACCACTCCGCACAGGTTAATGTCATCGGATAACACTCGACAAACAACCCGGATGGGTCAAAATCCTCATCGTCGATCACCCGACCATTCGCCGTCGGTCCTTGCGTAGACCATCGCCCGGCGTCGCGGTCATCGCCCGACTGGCGTCGGTCATACCGTCGACTACCGTCGCCAGTTATTTCTACCGACCACCCCGTTGCCGCCAACCATTATTGTCGCGGTCATCGCGCCCGTCAGTCGCCGGTCCTTCGCCGAATCGTATCTTCGGCGGTCATCACCATTGTCGCCGGTCATCCGCGTTACCGGCGTCGGTCAGCGTCGACTACGTAGCCGGTTGCCCGGCTGCCGACCACGTCGGCCGCCAACCACTATTATGCCGGTCATCGCCGACTACGTCGATCCTTGCCGCCAGACCATCGCGGCAATCGCCGCATCATCGCCATTGTGCGGTCATCGCGCCGACTAATCAGCGCCGGTCGCCACGTTGACTACCAGCGGATTCACGACCTCTTCCATGCGGGTTGCGTCATCAGTAAAACTTCGACTAACAACCGGATAGGTCAAAAGGTCATGGTGGACTTCCCGACCTCTTCCATGCGGGTTAACGTCGCCGGTAAAACTTCGACTAACAACCGGATAGGTCAAAACGTCCTTGGTGGACTTCCCGACCTTTTCCATGCGGGTTGCGTCATCGGTAAAACTTCGACTAACAACCCGGATAGGTCAAAAGCGTCCTGGTGGACTTCCACGACCTCTTCCATGCGGGTTAACGTCATGTAAAACTTCGACTAACAACCCGAAAGGTCAAAAGGTCCTGGTGGACTTCGGTGGCCTCTTCCATGCGGGTTAATGTCATCGAGCAAAACTCGACAAACAACTCGGGAAAGGTCAAGGTCCAGTGGACTTCCACGCCTCTTCCATCTGGCGGTGAGGGTTCAGTCATGGAGACGGTGGGCTGAATGGCTAAGAGGCTGAAATGGCACCAGCTTGTATGATTCGTCATGAGACCACAGTCAGCAGCGAAGCCCGGAGTCCGCGGAATGGAGCGGTGGGCGTGCGAGGAAGCGAACCGCGCGCAGCGACCTGAGCGTCTTGGCAGCTGGCGGGCCCATGAAGGTTTTTTTGTCTGTTTTTGCCCGTTTTTGCCCCTTTTGAACGGTTTTGAGCTAGTTTTTGCGATTTTTGGCAATTTTTGACATTTTTGCTCCTATAGGGGTCTATAAAAACCTCCTAGGGCCAAGAGATAAATCACACTTTTCATATGTTTAAGTGTCTCGAGGTCGTTCGGAGGCGATCAAGGCCCGTAGTTCATACGGCGAGGTTCCGATTTTCCCTCAAAAGAGGCGTCAACTACTCTTGTCGGACCAACCAGGTTCGGAGGTGATTAAGGCTCATATTTCATATGGCGAGGCTCGTTTCTCTCGAAGAGCGTCAACGCCCGCCGGACCGGCCGGGTTGGGCGATCAAGGCCCGTAGTTCATCTGGTGAGGCTCGATTTTCCCTCGAAGAGGCGTCAGCGCCGGACCGGTCGGGTTTGGAGGCGATCAAGGCCCGTAGTTCATATGGCGAACTCGTTTCCCTCGAAAGCGTCAACTAGCCTTGTCGGACCGGCGGTACTGCGGCGAGTCGAGCGGCGACGTCGGTAGTCGGTGGGATGGCCGGCGGCGATGGCGACCAGCGGAATGGTGGCGATAGTCAGCGGTGATTGGCGATAGTTGTCAGCGGCGGTGACCGGCACAGTGAGATCGTGGCCGCAATGGGAGGTGGTTCGGCCGAGGTGGTCAGCGGCAAAAACTGGCAGCGATGAGTCAGCGGCGCTTCGACTCAATCGGTAGTCAGCGAGATAGCCGGCACGATGCGGTCCGCGAAGATGGTCGGAGATGCCGCGGCGGTGACCGGCGATGATGATTAGCGGCCGGGGTGGTCGGTAAACCCGCGGCAGTGGTCGGCAGTGCTTCCGCGTCGGTAGTGGCGAAAAAGCGGCGATGGTAGTGACCGGCGGAGATGGCCGACGATGGTCGGCAGTGGTGATGGTGCTGACCGTCGGAGATGGCCGGCGATGGTCGGCAGCGGTGACCGGCGACGATGAGTATTTTTGACCTATCTGAGGTTGTTTATCAGAGTGTGACTCGATGGCATTAACCTGTATGGAAGAGGTTGAATTAAATCCGTTGAGGATTTTGACCCATCCGAGGTTGTTTATCAGAGTGTTACCCGATGACGTTAACCTATGTGGAAGAGATTGAATGAATCTGCTGAAGATTTTGACCCATCCGAGGTTGTTTGTCAGAGTGTTACCCGATGACGTTAACCTATGTGGAAGAGGTAGTGGGAAGTCCACCAAGGACCTTTTGACCTATCCTAGGTTGTTTGTCATAATCTTTGCTCGATGACGTTAACCTATGTGAAAGAGGTTGAATTGAATCCGATTTTGACCTATCCAGGTTGTTTTGTGTGTTACGACTTTAACCATGGAAGAGGCGAATTGGGTCCGAGGATTTTTGGCTATCCAGGTTGTTTGTCGAGTGTTACCGATGGCGTTAACGTATGGAAGAGGTCATTGAATCGGCGAGAATTTTGACCTATCCGAGGTTGTTTGTCAGGGTGTTACCCGATGACGTTAACCTATATGGATGAGGTCGAATTGAATCCGCTGAGGATTTTTGACCTATCCGAGGTTGTTTGTCAGGGTGTTATCCGATGATGTTAACTTGTATGGAAGAGATTGTGGGAAGTCCACCAAGGACCTTTTGACCTATCGTAGGTTGTTTGTCAGAGTATTTTCTCGATGACGTTAACCTGTATGGAAGAGGTCAAATTGGATCCGCTGAGGATTTTTGACCTATCCGAGGTTGTTTGTCAAAGTATTACTTGATGACGTTAACGTATGGAAGAGATCTTGAATCCAAATTATCCGAGGTTGTTTGTCAAAGTATTACTTGATAGCGTTAATCTGTATGGAAGAGGTCGAATCAAAATATCTGTTTGTGATTGTAGCCAAAGTTGCTTCTTAACCTTGGTCTTGTTTTCCATGAGTATGATTGAAAATCATAATTTGCAAAGCTATATCTCTTCTCAATGTTAAATATCCTCCAACTTTGACTTGTTTTTTGGGATGGTAATCGATTAGATGCTTAACATATTAACATGGGCGATCTTCTAAGATTAAGAGTTGCCTCCCAGTTTTTGACAAAATCTGAAAAAATGAAGTTTGATGAATATTCATTCTTCGCTTGCGCTCCTTAAAAGCTTGAAATGCTCCACCTCGATGGTGGTTTTGATCTTGTTGGAAAACTTGGTTGCCATACAAGATGAAATGATGGGAATTAGTTTCCCATAAACGGCGCAAAACTGTTGCGTGCTAGAAAACCAGTTGCGGTAGAGTGAAAGTTTATGCCTTAGCCTTGTTGTGAAATTCAGCACACACACATATATTTAAAGAGTGAACAAGAAAACTCCAGAATTTTTAGGTGAAAAATCTCAAAAATAGGAAAAAAAATCACAAGGCTTAGCTCAGTAAAAAGCTTTCACTATATATTTATTTTGGAATACAGGTTTTCCCGATAACAGGATTATATAATTGTATATGAGAAGGGCTGACAATGGAAATCTCAAAATCAGACAACAACAGCCATATAGTCATGTTCAGGTTGTAACAGTTGCTAGTGGTAGCAGATGATGGTGAAAAATGGGAACCGCGGCGATGAAGGTCATTATGATGGAGATCACGTAAATTGATGGCCCGGCGGCGATGGTTGTAACCAATGGTCGGCCGTGGTGGTACGCGATTATGCACGGAGAATTTTCAAGCTTTGAGCTCTCTCCTCTCTCTTGCTTGGCCTCCCCTCTCATATATGAGGAATGATGGGCTATTTATAGATTGAAGAGTAGTGTCTCAGAATATATGCAAAATCTACTCCACTTCATCGGACGGCTCAAAATGATTCATTTGATCATTTGATGTATTTTAAGTATTTGAATGCTCAAATGAAGTCGGAATTGTGAGATATTGGGCTTGTTAGATCCGGCTCATCGAGATGCTCGATTTGACTATAAACACTCCATATTTGAGAGCTATTTAGGGATTTAACTGATATCCAAAGTTTCCAATGATATTTTAAGTGCTTGATCTAGACCAGTTTCAACTTCGGATCAGCTTATTTTTAGCATCAAGATTCGTGCTTCGACTAGTAGTATTTTAAGTGTCATATCATTTATAAATATTAAAATTTATAATTAGATAGCCTGATTGTCTTGAAAATTTTTATAATATGATGCACAATTAATAATAATTATTTTATTTTGTATTTAATGATTTATGATAATATTTATGTTTTATATGTTTTAAATTATACATTTTATTAGAAATACCTGTATAATAAATATAATAAGTGAAAATTCAACTTTTGTTTATTAATATTTGAATTTCACTAGATATCATAAAAATAATTTATAAACTCATGTATATTTATAAGAAAGTAATATATTTATATCATTATCATTATATATATATATATATATATATATATAAAATTAAACTTAATTAAAATTTAATTATGCAATTGGATAAAAAAAAATTGAATGAATGAGCTTGAATAAAAAAAATATATTAGCTCAATTAGATTCATTTATAATCTATTCTGCAATTGTTCACTTTAAATTTATATTAAATAATATACCTGCTAAAAATGTAGTATTTAAAATAAATGGACACTAATTAAAAAAATTGAAAGAATTTAAATTTAAAATGAATGTTATAAATTAACATGTTAAATTAATATTTCTTAAATAATTTCTATATTTAAATTAAGCACCTATATTAAGATAGGCATATTTGTCTTTGTATGACTCATAACGCCCACATTTGGAGAAATAGGCCCTCGCTAATACGCTCAAAAGTCTGTTTAAGATGAAAATATCCTTAAAATATTTATATATGTCTAATGTTCATTTCATTCGAATTATTGAGAAACACTATTCATAGTTTCTCTATGCACATCCTCCTTACATTAGGTCTGTTTGGCACAGTTACAGTTAGGGGTGTAATCAAGTCGAGTCGAGTCAAATTTTTACTTAATCGAGTTAAGCTTGTTTAGTTTAACTAGAGCTCGAGCTCGTTTATTTAGCTCGGGCTTGACTTGTGAAATAAAATGAAGCTCGAGCTCGTTTTCAAAACTGGAGCTCGATTTTAAAGCTCGAATTTAAAGACTATATTATTTAAATTTTTACCTATACATATATATATATATATATATGTACATATATATATATATATATATATATATATATATATATATACATATATATATATATATATATATATATATATATATATATATATATGTTAGCAAAATTATATATATATATATATATACAAAAAAATTATTTAAATATATATATATATATATGTATATATATATATATATATGTATATATATATATGTATATATATATATATATATATATATATATATTGTGTAATAATCTACATTAGAAAACTAATTTTATAACATGTAATTGTATGTAAGCATTTAATTTTTTTTAGTGCAAAGTAATTTTACATTACTTTGGCTTAACTCAATATAAACTATATAATAAATTACATATAGCATATTATGATAAACACCCTATATAAATTTATTTTGATAGTATCATACAACTTTCTAATTTCAAATCAGACAACCTTCTAATTTTATATAGAAAATAAGAAAAACTATAATTTATAGTAGATCAATACATCAAAATAAAATTGACTGCATCAATACATAGTTTTATATAGAAAATACAAAAACAATAAATGTGTTTTCAGCAGGAAAGTGAGATAAATCTGATAAGAACTACAATTTTCATACTCATTCCTTTAGAAGCATCATCATCTAATACCACCCAAGGTTGAGCATAATACCTAACAATTTTAATACAATAAAAAGTTTTTTAGAGCAATAAATTCATGTCAGAAAAGTCTCAAAAAAAGAGCAAATTAAGGAGAGTCTCAAAAAAGGCTTGGGCTTAGCCAAAATCATCTCAATGAGCAATAAAATATGTAAGCATCCAAACTTGAATAGAAGGATTACAATCACATATAGTGCTACCAACAAAAGAGAAAATGGAGAAAACATCAAATCCATCACAACCAACTTACCTCGAGTCCTCGACTAAGGCATTCGGCCAAAGAACAATTGTTAACAAAGCTCCAATTCCTGCCATCAAAACAATATTAACAACCAGTAACAAAGCCACCTAGCCAACCAAAGGCCCAAATAGACAGACCCTCTTCCATCAATAATCAGGAAAGTAAGCAGAACCAAGCCAGAACAACAACTAAGCCACCATCAGAAGAGGAAAACACTAAAAGATAAGTTGCAGCACCAGAGAAAGCAAAAAATCCCAGAAAGAGACAATACCCACAACCAAACTACATTCAAAGACACCTAACCAGAGCATCAGCATCTAAAACAAAAGGCCAAAGAAGATAGCAGCCCCCATCAGGCCAAACCAAGACAGAAACATAACCAAAAACAAACAACCAACAAGCTACATGGCCTGCCATCAAAAAAAACAAAAACAACAACAAAGCCACCACCAAAATAGGAAAACACCAAAAGATAAGCAGCAAATCAATGCATAGTTTTAACTAGAGCTACAAGACATATTTTATTTATTTTGGCACATTCTTTTTAGAAGCATCCTCATATAGTACCACCCAAGATTGAGCATAAGGCCAAACAATCACAATACAATAAAATGAATTTTTTAGAGCAATAAATTCATGCCAGAAAAGTCTCAAATAAAAAGCAAAATAAGGAAAGTCTCAGAAAAGGCTTAAGCTCAGCCAAAATCATCTCAAGGAGCAACAAAATATGTAAGCATCCAAACTTCAATATAAGAATTACAATCACATATAATGCTACCACCCAAAGAGAAGAGGGAGAAAACATCAAAGCCATCACAGCCAACTTACAACAGGTCCTCAACTAAGGCATTTAGCCAAAGAACAATTACCAACAAAGCACTAATCCCTGCCACAAAAATAATATAAACAACAGGCAACAAAGCCACCTAGCCAACCAAAGGCCCAAATAGACAGAAACTCCTCTATAACAATCAGGAAAGTAAGCAGTCAGAATGACAACCTAAGAAAAAAGGGCAAAGAAGATAGCAGCCAAAGAGAAGAGAGAGAAAATATCAAAGTCATCACAACCAACTTACCTTGACTAAGGCATTCAACTAAAGACTAATTTCCAAGAGAAGAGCATAAATAGCTGGCCAACAAAGCCACTCAGCCAACCAAAAACCAAAATAGATAGACCTTTCTCCATCAACAATCAGGAAATCAAACAAGAACAACAGGAGAAGCAACCAAGTCACCATCAAAAGAGGAAAACACGAAGGACAAGCAGCGTTGTAGCAGCAAAATATAAAACCAAAAGGAATACTGGCAAGAAGCCCAAGAAAAAAAGAAATCAACCACTAGTCAATCACAAAGCCAACACTAATACAACTTCAATAAAATATGTAAGCATCCAAATTTCAATAGAAGGGTTACAATCACATATAGTGCTACCAGCCAAAGAGAAGAGGGAGAAAATATTAAAGGCATCATAATCAACTTACCATGACTAAGACATTCAGCCAAAGACCAACTGCCAAGAAAATAACATAAACAGCCGACCAACAAAGCCACCCAGCCAACCAAAAACCCAAATAGACAGAACCTCCTCCATTAATAATTAAGAAAGCAAATAGGAATAACAACCAAGTCACCACCAGAAGAGGAAAATACCAAAGGACAAGCAGCACTGCAATAATAAAATATAAAACCAAAAGGGATGCCGAGCCAAAACCAACATATCGACCACTAATTAGACCACAAAATATGATATACAATAGCAATAGTCAAGAACCTAAAGGCAGAAAAAATAACCAAGACAGAATAATAGCAGCAACAACAACTACAAAAAGGAGTAATCTACAATGCTACATAACCCATATGATAATAAAGGCTCTACAATCAACACTCAGTAACACCAACCAAAAGCATGCCCGAAAACCACCAATTGGAGGAGCCACAAAACCCAAGTGCCAAGCTCCACACTAGAAAACCAAAGAAAAGAAAGACAGCCCAAGCTGAGATAGAAAAGGTTTAAGTTTAAAGTTAGTCCAGACTTCCAAAAATAAGGAACCTCCATAATGAGCCAATAGAAAAGGTTTAAGTTCAAAGCTAGTCCAAACTTCCAAAAAAGGAACCACCATAATGAGTAAAAAGAAAATGTTTAAGTTCAAAGTTAGTCCAAACTTAAAAAAAGAACCTCCATAATGAGCCAAAAGAAAAGGTTTAAGTTTAAAGTTTATGTGAGTAAAAATAAAAAATAAATATCGTATATTCTCCTTTCAATAATATTTCAACTGATATGAAGAGGAATCTCCATCTCATCATCATCTTCTTCTTCCTACAAAATAAAAAATAAATATTATATGATAAATAATAATTAAATATCATGAGTAAAAATAAATAAATAAGCATATAAATCACAATACTTTGACTCTTCCCTTCAAGCTATAATGACATCAAACCAAATTTGAGCCACATATGAGTGCTTGAATAGTTTTCACACCAAGTTTAAATCAGTATGTATCCACAACTCTTTCACCTGCACTGAATGTTGATTCTGAAGCTACCATGGTTATTGATATAGATAATATGTCAACATCCATCCTAGATAGTATATGGTATTTTATCTGAAATCTCTTCCACCATCTAATGACATCAAAATTTTGGCCTTCTGGACAAATCTCTAAACCATCATATAAGTATTTATCCAAATTAGATTTTGTTGGTCTTTTATTTGCCTTCGCTGTTACATAAGTAGTAAAATCATGCCATCCACTAAACTTTTTATATTAATTGCTTGAGTAGGCCCACTAACATCGTCTACACTAATCCTTTTTGACATCCCAACTCTCAAGTTGCAACTATTACCTTCAGGTTCAAAACTAACTGCATACTCTTCAAATAACTCCTACAATGAAATGCATATAACTGTCACATTCCTCTTGCTTTAATCTCTTATATAAATCTTAAAATATGCAAACTTAATCACCATGGATTTCATCATTGGATCCGTAATAGCACCAAAGGCCATAAGAAGGTTACATTCACCCTAGTATTTGTCAAAAATTTCTTTCATTTTCTTAGTAATTTTCACAATAAAAAAATTAGATGAAAGTGAACCTTCATATAAATTTTTTTTTATAGTGCAAATTTGAGAGATGAATAAATTAGTTGTTGGATACTCAGTGCCAGAGATGATATTAGTTGTTTCATTAAAGAAGCTCAATACATCACAAACTTTCTCAATTTTATCACATTCTTCATCTCTAGGATAATTAATATATGCAACTTCTCTTTCACCATAAGAAAAAAGGCTTATCTTAATTTCAATGCAACTGTCAACATAGAATAGATAGAGTTTCAATGAGTTGGACAATCCATCACAAATTTTCTAGTTGATAATTGCAATTGTTGCACAACATCAGCAAATTTTAGTAATCTTCCTTCTGATGCATTAATAAAACTAACTGTATCTCTAATTTTATCAACAACATATTCAATACTTTTGATCCCATCTTTCACCATTAAATTCATAATATGAGAACAACAACGTACATGGAACAGTCGCCCACCAAAAAAATATTTTTTTCCTTAATTATAAAACTTTCTTTCAGTAACTTAATGTCCCTATCATTATTAGCTGCATTATCAACTGATATGGTAAAAACTTTATTTTTAAGACCCCAATCAGGAAGTGTCTTGTAGAATGTATCCACAATTTCAATTATAGTGTGTGGAGGAGCTAAATGCAAAAAACTTAAAACACATTTTTGTAATCTCCAATAAGTATCAACATAATGTGCTATCACAACCATATAAGATATCCTCTGATTTTTTTTACTTTTATATGTCTATGGTAAAGCTGATTCTATTTATATTTATCAATGAGTTTCTAAGCCTTTTCTTTTTCTATTTTTCATACACCAACATAACATCATTACGTGCAGTAGCTCTTGAATTCCTCATGAAATAAAGAGACATCTACTTCAAAATAAGATTAAACCCAAATTCCTCAACAATTGAAAATGGTTTCTTCTTAATCAATATATAATGAGCAATCATCTCTCTAACTTTTTCATGATCATATCTGAACGTAAGAAAAGCACCACCATCTTCAATTGTTTAGATTCTTTCACATTCATTATCAATTGGCTGAAAAGATAGTAATTTTTGTTTAATTAAAGTGCAAATTCTAGCAACACAATGCTCTAAATGTCTTCTAAATTAGGTGGTAGCACCTGCATTTTCTAGAGCAATCTTCTTTTTGAAATGCATACATTCCCCCCTCTTTTGACTATCTGAAAGAAATACTTCTTTGAACTCTTCCCAAATCTTTGACATCTTCTTCCTTTTCTTCCTTTCTATTACACTATCATTTTCATTTTTTGTATCAATATCTTTAATATCATTATCAACATTCTCTCCATCACCATCATTCTTATTATCATTATCATCATCACAATGCTCATTTTTAATCTCAAAGTCAGTAATACTAATAAGATTTTGTTGGTCATCTATATGAAATTGAACATGCTCCTCGAAATTTTCATTCCCAATATCATTTGAGTCATTAACATTAACTTCAATAACTCTTTCCATTGATACCTAAATATTTTATAAAAATAAAAAAAATTAACATCTCTCTTAATAATAAATTCAAAGAGAATCATGATAAGGAAAAATAATTTCACAAAAACTTTAGTAATCACATAAAAAATATTTAACAAAAAACCTTTAATAAGCCCTAAACCCTTCAATAAAAGATTGAAAATTATGCCCTCTTGAATCAATGAAAGCCAAAATAAATAAAATAGAACCATTAAAAATACTAAATAAAATTATGACAAATAATAGATATGTGCAAATGACACAAATAACACTAATAACATAAATCATGAAAATAATAAAAAAATAATAAATAAGGAGGACAAATAGATATAAATTGAATAAACTTACATCATTCCTCACTAGTCCCCATAGATTGACAATTTTTTTTCTAATAAGCACAAGAAAAGAAAGAGGAAACACATACCTAAAAAGAAATCAATTGATCCATCAACTATATATGACAAACTTGGAAGGATTCATGTGACGTAAGTCTGAATATAAAAGAAACACATTTGAATTTGATTTATGCAAGGAAAAACTACTCCAATGTGTTTTCTAAACTACACTTTGAGCTAGAAGTAATCTCAGCTTAACAATGACATTAAATCAATTAACTTTTAGTTAGAACCACGACATTTAGCTTTAAGATTGCACCTCTATGCAAAAATCTATGAATAAGAGGTTAACATAAAATTGAGTTGGGAAGAATAGATGAAAGTAAAGAGGTGTCAATCATTGATTCCAAAGATGTTAGTTTTAGAGGCTATGGTGTTATTTTTTAGGTTTGTGTAATTTTTGTGTTTATTTATATGTGAGGGAACACCACACAAATCTGAGGATGTACTTATTAGGGTGATCGGGTACTACATTAAGAAATAGTATACTATCTCAAGAGATAAAAGTCACAACCCTATAATGGACCTAATCACCTAATAAGGACCCCTAAGGCATGATGGGTCTTCGAATATATCAGAGATTTTTTCCCTACTTTATATGAAAAAGTAAAGCAGGGTTTATTTAAACCAGGTTCATTAAGTTCCCTATGGAGGCAAGCCTCCATAGATAATTACATCTTAAGGAAAGTAAATCCCTTAAGAATACTCTCGATTAAAGTATGCGATTATTGTCTCCAAAGAATTCAAAGGTAGGACTCTCAAAGGATTTTTTGTATTTTAGAAAATCAAATGGGAGAGATCAAAAGGAGAGAGTTATTATCAAAATAAAAAAGATGAGTAGGGAGTGCTCATGATACTAGGAAATATAGTGAGCACTCTAATCTATCCTATGGTTAGGCTTTATGTATTTGAATTTGAGAAGATTTATTTATTTGAGTTAAATTATTATTAGAAATTTAGGACTTATAATTTCATAATACAATATATTGAAAATGTCTAAGAAGTGAGGATTTATACTTGTAGCCCATAAAGGGAAACATCAACCTCATATCCTAAATTTAGGGAGCTTTGACGAGGCCAAAATATGATATAAATTTAAGGCAAAAATGGGTATATGGTTTACCTCCACAAGAGAGAGTAAGCCACCTGACAGCTAGACTTATTATCATATAGAGTGACAGCTAGCTAACTCCTCCTACGCTTTAAATCCATGTAGGCAAGTCATATGTTTTGCAAGATGGTTAAGTTGTTATTTATTTAGAAGAGAAATTAAATCTTTAAACTCATTTTCTAAGAGACTAAATCATGAAGGCTGTGAATAATGACTTAAATATAATGCAAATTTTGTCAAGTTTTATCTTATTTTTGGACTTTTATTTTGACATAGGCTATAGGATTCTATATGCCTAAATGCATGAGAAATTGATTATGGGCCAATCAAAAGAGAAAGATGTGTCTTTCCATCAAAGGCTCTTACATGTTAAGCTTTTATTCTCTGGCACAGATGGAAGCCCTCTCTTAACAAGAGTGGAAGAATATGACATGCATGATATTATACATATAATCATCCAACTAAAGGGGTTACTAAATATTTTTATTATCTTGATTTAATTCCTGGGCTTTTATGTGAGGTTATGAGTTATTTTAAAATTTTAGTTATGAGTTGTTAGTGGGATATAAAATTTATTTTTTATCATAAAAATCTAATCATATCCAGACCACACAGCAATCACCAATCATAAATAAATTATGAAAATGCATGCTATTTCTAATGCACAAGCTAAATAAAATATCAAATAATTTTATAAAGCTATCACAAAAGAAAAGAATAAGAGTGATAATCGATGCTGTACAACGAAAAGAAATGTGGGTAGTTCTACCTTTATATATCCCGGTATAATGAAAGAATAATTACAATTATAAAATGATAAATGTTATGGGAGGGTCTTCATTCTTCATCCTCCATTCTTCACTCTTTATCTTTCATTTCTTCATTTTGATTTGCTCCATTTCTTTCTTTCTCTTAGTTTGATTAGGATGTTGTTTGCTCCAAAGGCTTCACATGGAATAAAAGACTTAGTCTTATAACCAATGTTCATCATAATCCCCATAACACTTATCCTAATCCTACTGCAAAAATTACATTAAAAGAGAAGGGAAGTAAATCTAGCTACACATGTAAAATAAGTGTTAGCTAAACACACCATACAATCCAAGCAATTATATGAATAATTTGGACTTAGCACCCCACACATGGGTAACAAAGTCCACTGTCCTAACTTGGGCTATGCTAATGGGCTGAGCAACCTACACAACAAAAAAATATTTATATTTTTATTACAGCGGCCCCTTAAGCACGACCCCCTACATAAAATATGATTAGGCTAATGTCTACCTAACATCTAGACTACACATATACACCCTAACATCCAGTCTAAAATAATACATTACAAAACTAAACATACACCAAACCATGCACCATTTTAACATAAAGCTAGAAATGGTGACTTAATCTAATATGTATGTGTTAAGGCTTGTGTGATATGTCCTAACTAAGCTTCAGGTTATGATTTGATAAGTGTGGGGGACTTAATTTAAAAAAAATGGTTGATTTCTCTTTACGCGGTTTAATTATTTTAAAAATTTTACTGAGTGTATTTTCTTTTATTTCATATAGCCTATACTTAGCAACTAAGTGTTATAAAGAGAAAAAAGAGAGGAAATATCTCTTTTATCCTACCTTAAGTCATTTCTAAGATAAGTTAATTAGCTTAGTTTTCTTTAATGAATTATTATGTGTTTTAATTTACCCTAAGTTTATGTTCACTATAAATAACCTTATTCAATAAGAAAGGTATCTTAAGATTAATTAGAATGGATTACTATCACATAATACACATTCATTCATTTCTTTTCATTAAGTATATCATGCATATGAATAATCATAAGCATACATATACATGCAATGTAAAGTCTTAGCATACTTTGATGATGAATGCAAAGAAATATATATTTTTTTATTTAAATATTTCATTTGTTGATTGAGCTATGAATGCATGTCTTTATTATATAGAAAAGAGGGATTTTTCATCCATTAACTAAATACACATTCACATACATAAAAGTTTTAAGTGAGTACATGACCTAGTTAGGGCTACTTAAAGCCTCGTCGTCCCGGAATGTCCAGATTAATATATCACTTTTCTTAGATACTTGTAAATGTATGGATAACTATAAGGATAGGAAAATCCATGTAAAAGGTTGTACTTGATTTATGATTCTTTATTCATTGATCACATCATATATGCATATGTATAAGAGTTTTAAGTGAGTACGACTCAATTATTTTTTACACCAAGGGCGTATGGTACAAGACCTACTTAGGATTACTTAAAGCTTCACAGCCCCGGGATGTCCAGACTAATATATCACTTTTTTCAAATACATATGAATGTACAAAAAGAACCACATGAATAGGGAATCATGCAAGAAATTTTGTTTTATTTGATTATGTGATTTACATATATGATATGAAATTCTTCCTAAGTCTTAACATGAAGATGCACAGGAATATATTTTAGGCAAGTATTGTGTTCTTTTCAAATGAACTATACACTTACAAATCCTATGTGAATCCATGTTAAGATAGGGAAAGAGAACTTCATATTACACATTTTATACTATTATCACATGCAAGCTTATAGATATTTATAATTAACATCACTTTATTTATAATAATTGATTTATAGGTTTTGAAAATAGCTTTTATTTAATAGTGATAATAACCACTCATATTTTTAATTTAAGTCAACAAATGCAATTTGACATAAAAGAGAACATTACATTTAATTAATTTTAAAAGAAATGAATGCATGATTTCTTATGGCAAGCACTATTTAGCATGATTGGAAATAAATAAAGAGATGTAAGCACATGATTTTATTCACCCTAATTAATTTCTAAGAACAATCATATTAAATAAGGATATTTAAAATAAATGAAAATTCTTGAAAGACATTTTTTAACTTTGAGTTTGATTTGATTTAGGGAATATGAGAGAGGTTTTCTAATCCTAGCCAATTCCCCATGTGTGAATTAATTTGGTTTAATGAAGAATATTTAAGTTGATTTTATGTTTTAATTAGACTAAGGTATGAATTAAATGGATTAATTAACCCTTACCTATATCACCTTAAGTTAATTAACTAATTAATAATAAGCTAATATAATATGCAACCACATTAAAAGTAAAATTGTAATGCTCTAAGAAATGAAAGGGGCCTAATGCAATTGACTTATGATTAATAGTTAATTAAGTTTAAGGGATCTTCTTAATTACTTTTATGATTTTATCACACATGTGAGCCAACCATAATTTCATTCTCTCTCACCTTGGGTAATTGAATACCTAAGGAGCTACTCAAGATCAATTAAGGGCTGCTTAGATGTGGATGAATTGATTTTTAATTTTAATTTCATTAAGCCTTTAATTAATTGATTAAACACTTTGGTTATGTTTTAATTTGAATGATGAAGTTGACTTAAGGGAAAGGATCAAAGGCAAGGCCTCAATCCTAATCCCTAAATCATTTTTAACAGTCAATTAGATTCTGATTTACTTACTTTAAAGATTAATCACTTAATTAATCAATTGATCATTCCATTAATCATTAATCAATTTGGTTTTTAAAGATAAAGAAGACTTAGGAAATGAATTAGGAAAAGTATCCCCAATCACATTCCCTAAGTTATCTTACTATTCAAGAGAGGTAATTATGTTTAAATGATTAATCAAGTTACTGTTCATCCATTAATTATGATTAATTAGATTAATAGAGTGATTATGGCTTAATCAAGTGATTTCTCTAATTAAGTAATTAATAAAATCCTAGAAAAATAGGGGAGGTAGAGGTCATCCCCCTAAGCATCCACATAAAATTTAAGATTAATTGAGTGCTTAATTAAGGTGTAATTAAGTTATTTAAAATTTTAATAAAACTTTAATTAAGCTAAAATCACTATTTAAAATAAATTAATTATAATTTTCCTAGATTCTACTCTAAAATATCTTCAAAATGAGCCTAAGTTTGTATTTTTTAGATTTTTCTACAATCTGTTATGATTTTAGAAAGTTTCAAGATTAAAAATCAATTAATTAGCTCTAAATAAAGCCTTAATCCGTCGGGCCACGTGGCGGCTGACACGGTGTGCTTTCTACATGGCGAGATGGGATTGGCTATTTAAGTAGTCACATCCATGCATTGACTCAGCTGGTGGTGGATGCACTTTCATTTCCAAATAGGACATGTTTGGGTCAAGTTTGACTAAGTCATAGTGCCCATAAGTTGGTTTGGAGTGATTTAGCTTCATTTGGTCAAAATGGGTTCATTTGGGCTAGGTTGGGTTGGGTTGACAAATTGGTCAAATTTGATCAAACCAATCTTAGTTAGGTTCATATGACGATTTAGGATATTTTGGTTTAATTAATTTGGATTGGTTTGACCTAGATTTAGTTTTGACTCATTTGGATTCAAAAGGGCCAAATTGCCAATTTGACCAAATTAGGTTGGGTTTGGTGTTGAGTTAAGTTCAATTAGTTGATTGAAAATTATTGTAGGCTTTGTTTTGATTTAATTTAGAATTAATTTGAATTTTGATCAATTTGCCCTTTTAGATCAATTTGGGCTAGGTTGGGTCAAGTTGACCAATTGGTCAACTTAGGCTCAATCATGGATTTGGTCAAGTTCAACAAGTGATTTGGAATGAACTTGAGCCATTGGTTGTAATCAATTTAGATTAAATCATGATTTGACACATTTTAGCTATTTAGGCCAATTTGGGTCAACTTGGGTTAAGTGACCAATTAGGCTTGGTTTGACCTAATTGATGATTTGGTCATGTTCAATCATTGATTAAGAATAGGTTTAGATCAATGGTTTCAATCAATTTGGCATATGATGGATTTTGGCTAGTTTGGATTTCATTTGTGCTAAATGTTGACTTGGTCAAAGGCTAGGTTTGACTTGATTTGACCCAATTCAAGGTTGCTGATCACCCCATCATGATTATTGATCATGATTGAGATTAAGATAGGTTTAGTTCAATCCAATTTGGGTTGGATTAGAACTTGGCTCAAAAAGGGTCTTTTAGGTCACTTTAGGTCAAGTGAGCCTAAATGGGAATCAAGGTTTGATTCAAGTTTAGTTAAATTCACATATGAACCTCAGATTGAAATATAAATCCAATTATAATTGGTTTGGAGCCAATTGGGTTTTGGTTCATATGATAATTTTAAGTCAAAAGGGTTAACTTGGGCTTGATTTTGGTTAACTTGGGTTTGATTTGATAATAGTGATTTCTATTTATATTTAGATCAATGATTGAAGGAATAATTGAATCATGAAGAAATTCATGAGTTTTGAGTTGATTTAGATGTCATTTAGCCAAGTTCAAAAGTTTGGCTAAAAGGGCTAAAATTGAGAATTTAGTTTGATTTGAGTTTGGTTTTGGTCATTTGAATTTATATTTCATTTATATTTGTGAATATAAATAAAGATATAATGGGTTATGAGAAAATCACTTGAGTTTGGAGTGATTTGGAAGCAAATCTGATTAAGTTTAGGGGTGTAGGTCAAAAGGGATAACTTGGGTTTTGATTTGGTTTGATTCATTTTTGGTCATTGGAGGGTGGGTTTCATTTATATTTATGAGTTGAAATGAATGAATGATTGATTTATAAAGGAATCAACCATGTTTGGGTTAATTTGCATCAGGATTTGGGCTTATGAAGGTGGGTCCATATGGCTTAAGAAGGGTCTTGATTTGGTTTGATTTATTTTGATTTGATTTGAATAGTTTGAATTTAGATTTCATTTATAATTATAGATATAAATGAAGGAATGATTGATTTATAAAGAAACTAACTAAGCTTAAGTTGGTTTGAAGGATTTTTTGACAAGCATATGAAGGTGGTTCATATGATTTAGGGAAAGATTTTGAAATTTAGACTTAATCATG
This sequence comes from Cymbidium sinense, assembly GCA_021442155.1. Classification (NCBI taxonomy): domain Eukaryota; kingdom Viridiplantae; phylum Streptophyta; class Magnoliopsida; order Asparagales; family Orchidaceae; genus Cymbidium; species Cymbidium sinense. Next base: position 33,830,173 of record CM038215.1, read on the forward strand.
AGTTTCAATCATTTGGAGTTTGGAATTGATTCATGATTTGGAATTTAATTTGAAAAAATCAATTGGAATGTGGTTGATTTGGATTTGGTTCAGGCTAAATCCATAAGATAAAATTAAAAGGCTTAGGAAGGAATTCAGAGTTTGAATTTAGTGATGGATTTCAATCATTGGATAGTTGGATTTGATTTTGAAATTTGAAATTGAGATTTGAGATTTGGTTTGAAAGAAAGAATGAAGGATTGGGTTTGGGCTATAGGGTAGGCAAGTCCTCTTAAATCTAAGGCACAACCTATCTCTATGGTTAACTCTTCTAAGTCTCTAAGGTTAGGTTAAGTGTTCACCTAATTAGTAGAAGTGCCTTAAGACTAAGGAACTCTTAGTGTCTATAAGAGTCATATACCTATGATGAGGAAGTTGAGAGCTCACTCCAGAAGTGAGATCAACAAAGGGCACCCAATAGGTTTGGTGTGACTGACAAGGCACACCGCACGTATTGGTGTTGACCGAGATGATCATCAATGTCCGAAGGATCACAAGCACTAACAAAAATGATCTACTCCTAAACCTGAGGTGTACAAGGAATCACAATCTTAGTGCAATGAAACTCAAGTAATGCCAAGGTATAAGGGAGGAAGAAGGGATCCACCAAGGGATCAAACATGTGAACCTTCTATTAGGGAAGCAGGTTCAAGTTATCCACTAGAGATAAGAGGATTGGATTTGGATGGAAGGTATGATTTGGGTAGAGTATCCGCTGAGGATTAGGATGTATAACCTACCAAGGATAGATGCATGAACCTTTCACTAGGGAAGCAGGTTCAGGTTATCTACTAGGGATAAGAGGGTATGAATTTCTCTTGAGAGTGCACTCGCTGGGGAATGCAAGTTAGAATCAGGTTTAATTGACTCCACTGGGGAAGTCGGGATGATTGATGTCTCACTAGGGAGAAACTGATTGATTATTTGTTTAAGTTTTAGATTTTGAGATGGACCTTGTCGGTTTGCAAAGGATCACACTAAGAAGGGGCTATATCGACCTTGACCTATCTCAGATTTATCAATCCGAAGGGGTAGTCCACCGGTCATATGGTATAACTATCTAACCTAAAGGGTTGCCTTTCGATGTATAATAGTTGTGGTAGGGAGAAAGCATAGCAGACTTACATCTCCAAAAGTAAGGGACAACCGCTGGGGTGATCTGTTGGATGCAACAAATCGGACACAACCTAGGGCAATTATTGAATGAATGCCTCTAAGGGACTTATATCAACTCAGAAGTAGTCAAAATAATGTCATTTGATTGAATTACATTTATTTTAATTTGATGGATCCCATCGGTTTGCGATGGATCCACTAAGAAGGGGCTAATATCAGCCTAGACTTATCTTAAATTTATAAATCCAAAGGGATAGTCTACCATCCGTGTGATAGAACTAACCAACCAAAGGGGTGCCTTTTGATTTGCAATGGTCAAGTTAGTAAGAAAGCATGGGGACTCGCATCTTTCTAAACAAGAAACCACTGGGGTGATCGATCGCTTGAGCAACAAATTGGACCTGACCTAAGGCTGCTCGTTGGTATGCAACAATCGTGCTGGAAAGAATGTGTAATAAACTTATATCTTTCAAAGCAAATACGACCGTCGGGGTGACTCGTTGGTGGCACAATAAGTTGAACCCGACTGGGGTATCCGATGAGTGAATCACTGGGACTTATCCCAACTCAAAGTAGTCAAGCAATTCCTATAGGGAGTTTTGCTGACAATGCATTAAAGATAGGATGCTTGCTTGAGAAAGGGACCACTGGGGGCTTGAATTTCTAATCCACAAGTGAAGATATAATTTGTTTATTTTATGTTTACATGGACCCTATTGGTTTATGAGGGATCACACTGAGAAGGAGCTTATATCAGCCTAGTCCTATCTCAAACTTACTAGACAAAGGGAGAATCTGCATATCTGCGAGACAAATTCTCCAACCACAAGGGTGGCTACTAGGAAAGGAGGACTGTCCAATCCAAGAGTAATTTGTGTAGTGTTTAGATGGGGGTGCTAAGGATGTGATCCAAATAAAGTTTCCACAGGGGAGGTGCCCCTAGGGGCATTATCCAGAACCCTGTAAAAGAAAGCCTGCATGTATTCGGTGGCCAACTCAAGGAGAAAGCATAGGGACTCACATCAGCCAAGAGTGGTGTATCCACTGGGTGGGTCATCGTCAGCATGGCAATAACCAACCCTGGGTTCACATGGGTTTTGCGATGTCTATAAAGAATATGTGCTTCTTGTCTCTCGAGAGGAACTAATCAGAGATAGTCTATCTTTGGCTCGATAGAGACTATCAGACCTAGGGTGACTAATCGGGGGAGTCCAGACTAAACTTAAGTAAGTCAAGAGGAAATGAGCCACTAGGGGAATTACCCTAATCCTCAAAATATACTCGACCTAGTTAGTGGATGATGGCTAGTTCAAGAAGAAAGCATGTAGGCTTACATCCCCTTAAATGAAGTCAACACGGGGCAGCTTACCAGCTGCGCAATAAGACCTACCAAACTAACAAGGTGCTCGTTAGTTTGCAGTGTTCAAGTTAGGAAGAAATCACGGGGACTTACATCCCAGTCAAATGACCACTAGGGTGACATACTAGTAAGGTAATATATTAGCCCGACCTAGAGCAGCTAATGAGTGAGTGCCACATGGGGCTTGCTCCCATATCAAAGTAGCTCAAGACAAAAGATATGTGTTTATTTGTGATGTGAAAGAAGGAATAGGATGCCACTTGAGTTCTCTTATAGCTATCATAAGCATGTAGGAATGTGACTCCACCAAGAAAGGATGTCGCTTGGGTTCTTTTATACTTAACTTAGTTACACTAGTCGAGATAGGATGCCTCTTGGGTTCTCTTACACCTAACTTAGTAGCACTGGAGAATTGAATATAGTTTGTGTTTGTATTGTGGATGGATAGGATATCGCTTGGGTTCTCTTACACCTACCCTAAACACGCCATGACGGATTCACAAGCAAAAGATATTTCTAACACATAAGAGATAGAATTTGATGTGAAAAGACGTTTATTGATGATTATTTTCAAATAAGATTTATGGGTAATATTTCTTTAAGTAGAGTCCATTGATTGGAAGCATAGGTCGCTCTCACTTGTAGTTTATAAGTTAATATGATATGTTGACATCATTTTTGAATGAGGTTAATATCAACTTAAAACCCATAATTAGGATGTCCTAATTTGAATTAGAAACCTCCTAATTCAATACTTATGATACTACACTTAGTGTTATAGGGAATCAACCTAAAATTTCAACTTGGATTAACTCAAATCAAATCCAATTAATTCAAACTGAAATTTAATCAAAACTAAATAAAATTAATCACTCCAAATCATCTCACACATGTAATCAAATATGATTGAAGTCCAAACCCAATTCGATTGAGTCAAATTGGTCATTTGAACCCAATTGGAAAGAAATTCAACCCATTTAGGCCAAATGGGTTAAATTGAAACAAAATTAAAAATCAATCAAATTCTAAATCAATTAATCATCAATCCAAGATGATTAAAATCCAAATTGAATTTAATTTCAAACACCTTTGAATTGATTTTGAATTAGATCAAGTTTGAAGCAATATATTTGATTTGGACTCAAGCTCCAACCCAAATCAAATGGGTTCCAATGGAAACTCAAAATGGGCAGCACACATTAGTCTAGGGCTATGTGATAATTCCATAATCCATAAAAATAAATAAAGAGAAAATGGGAAGAAGAAAAATGTAAACTCCCTTCTTCCCACCTCATCCCACTCCTCCTCTTAAGCCACCTCTTAAGAGAAGGCTACTTTCAAGTGAAGGTAGGCAATCAACAATCAATAGCAAGCTTCCAAGTGCTTGCCATCACTCTAGCCGACCAAGAAGAAAAAGAAAAAGGGGAAGAGGCTCACTGTCATATGGGATTATGGCATTTGGAGACTTCCACAAGCCAAACTAGCCTTTCCTTCACCTTCACCACTGCAAAAAAGGAAGAAACAAAACTTCTCCTACTTTCCAAGCCATCGGTGAGTAGGAGAACGGTCAACCCCTTCAAAACTAAAAATCACCTTGGTCTAGGGAGAAATCCATAAGGAGAGAACCTAACTCCTTTCGCACACAAGCTTTACTAGAAGTTCTGAAGCTATTGGAGTTGATCCCATCGTCACAGATCGCCATAAGGAGGAATGCCATTAACGCCCCCCCATTTTTATCAAGCTTTTTGATCTTGGTCCATCATGAAGGAAACTTGATCTCAAGTGAGATCAAGCTATATGGATCGATAGAGAATCTTTCAATGATCATTTTCAATTGAAATCATTGAATTTCATTGCTTGGATCTTGAGAAATTAGCAAAACACTATCAACGACTCTCGGTTTACGCAGGTCGGGTAGGAGATAAAATCTCTGTCGTCTGTTCCTTACGATAGGAACAGACGGCTCTGATCTAGGTAGACCACTTAATTAAACCCATTAAGGAACCGCGGGAGTAATCTAGACAGTCTGATCTTTGATCGGACAGCCTATAATGGATCCCTGTGCCTCGCTTTGACGCCGCCACATGAATCCAAATATCTCTATTCAAGCATGCCACACGCATGATGCCATGTAAGTAGGACACTCGCCCACCGTCGGTGGACCCCGCTACTTAAAAAATCTAACAGCTTAAAAAATTAATTAAAATTCACCAAAAATTCTAAAATTTATAGAAAAATAAATAAAAATCATAAAAAATAATGTAAATAAAGGCTCTATGGATTCGTCTTGATAAGAGGAATCCATAAAAAGTAAAATCCCCAATTTATATTGGGTAATTTTGCCTTAATTTGGGTTTAATTAAAAAAAACATTACACTCTAATTACTCTCTAACCACTAATCCAATTAAGATGCAATATTGGGGAAATAAAATTAACCTTAAAACACACTTTGAAAATTTTTATGATTTAATGCACTGTATTTTAAGAGAAATGAGATTTTCAATCTTAAACCCCTAATTTAATTAAATAAATTAAAATTAATGAAATTAACTTATGGAAATGATCTAAACAACCTAAAACCAACTTAATAAACCACAGTGAACATTAAAACATCATTAAAACTCAGTTAAACTTGATAATCCATAAATTGACTTAATTAACCAATTAAATGAATTAAATAATTCAAATAATTAACTAGAACTTAATTAAATCATAATAAATCATCCAACAATCAAAAAATAAAATTCTTAACTGAAAATAATTAAAGAATTCAAATTACTAACCCTCATTGGAAACATATTTCATTAAGGAATTCATGAAAAAATAAAATTCTTAACTGAATCTAATTAAATTAGGCTTAATTTAGGTTTTAATAAAATAATTAAAATTCTAATTACTCCCTAATTACAAATCTAATTAAGATGGAACTTCAGAAACATATAATTAGCATATAACCCCACTTGCCAGAAAAGTTTCAAACCCAATTGATCTATACGTGATTATTGATTTTTTTAATCTCTAGGTCAATATAAATTAAATAATAATTAAGAAAATTCATTAGTCCATCTAACCCCAAATAAACTAAATCAATCTTAATCAAACATCAGAAAATTATTAAGGAATTTCTCTAAATATCGTAAGTCAAGAAATTGATGAAAATTCAACCTAATGCTAATAAATTTAAATCTTAAGTTAATAAAACTGTTAATTATGTTAAATTTTAGAATTTGAAAACATTAACACTTTCAAAAGTCATAAATCTTCAATTCAATTAATATAAGAATGAATTCTTATCTTAAGATTATTTAGATTGAAGTAAATGAGACTAACATAACTTAATCCAAATCTCAAATCTAAATGTCTTAAGTTATAATGAATCAAAAATCAAAATAATAAATCAAATAACTCAAAATAAATGAAATAATTCTAATCAAACTAAGTTAGAAATTTAATTAAAAGTGAATATAAATCTTAACCTAAATATATTAGGTTAATCCACTTAAACTAAATCAAATGAAAATCTAATTAAACCTTTGGATAAATAAACTTATGATCAAACTAATTAAATAAAATTTAAGATGAATCAATCTAGATAAAATAAAACCAACATAAATCAAAAATGAAATAAATCAAATGGACTAAATCAAACTCAAATTGAATAAACTAAATAAACAAAATCAATCTGAACTAAATGAAATAAAAAGAAAAGGGTTAATTAAGATACTTAAGGATCTTAGTTAGACTTTTTAGGATTTAAGATGTATAATAGAATGAATTCCAACCAAAAAATGGGATCTATTTTATTCTCCATTCTTGAAAACTTAAACATTACTTTAACCAAATAAAAATAAACATAAAAATGGGAATTAAATCACTAAATTTGAATTGAAACTTAAAGAAGACTAGCAAAGCCTTGCCACACAAACCCCACTTAACACTAGATCATTTAGGTCACAGACTCTAGATATAGGATAGATTATTCTGTGATTTTCTTTTCTATGAAATGTTGTGTTGTGCTTCACATGTCTGTATGGTGTATTGCTTTAAACTAGATTCCTAGGCTTGTTTGCTTGTTAGATTGGATGGTAGGGCGTTCTTTCTAGATTGAACACTATTTTTTGCAGGGGACTATGTTAAAGGGATTGTTGTCATAAATTAAAAATTATAAAATTGATGTTTGCTTGCAGGTGCTAAAAAAATCCCTTAACATAGTCCATATGATAGGTGGGCTTGGCAAGCAACTAATGATAAGTCCGTATGTCTGTGAAATATAACTGTTGTGTGTTGTTTGTATTTCCTAACATCTATTTTACAAGGTTTAGGATTTTTTTTTTGAATTTAAAATGTAAATTTGAGCTTAGAATTAGGTTGGGATCTATGGGGTCTAGGATTACCAAGAGCTCACCCTACCAAGAGATGGTGTAGTGGTCCCCTGTGGAGCCCGATGGACTTCCCTGAAGAAGGAGACTTTCTTGGAAAGAAGACCCATAGATCTAAACTTATAGTTCTAAGCTGAGTTGTATAAGCGCAGAACTCAGCTGCCCATTTTTCTTTCTTTCGGAGTGTACAGTGGTACCCAGCCGCATCGGCCTTTTCTTATAATTTTTAATTGGCTTGATTTATTTTGAGTGCTCAATTGAAACAACATGCTTTTCTATATTTCTTTCTGTGTTGTGTTTGTTCTATGATGAATGCGTGGATGTAGGCTCATAGGATAAACTAAATTTTCTACTCAACTAAATTAATCGAAACATAAAAATAAATGAAACTCAAAACTTCACATAAATTAAAGCCTTAGGCATAACATAACATAAAATCAATTAGAAATAATTAGGTTTGGAATCATGCAATCATATTATCTTCTATTCCTTGAATTGGGCCACTTCACTCATTGCACATAAGGGGCATCTGTCCTATGAGGATGACCGCCTTCTTGGGGAACCCTGCCTTCTAATATTGATTTGGCCCATAATTATTTCTAATTGCATGACATTAGCCATAAACTGTATACCTATGGCCTAAAATGAAACTTGAGTCAAAATTTATAAAAAATTGAAAAATGTACATTAGTTAGATGCATATTCATACCCTACATGATTCTAGGGATTAGGGAGTGAGTTTAAGTTCATAGATTCCTTCCCTAAAAATGTAACAACACATCCATCTTGCATTCATATGACTTGACTTCATAAATTTAAAATGCGCTTAGGTGGTGTTAGCTGTCAGCCTTCTTCAGGCGGGTTATAAGTCCAAAAGAGTCAGGGATAGGTTAATTCTCTCAAGAAAGAGGAGTAACCGATAATTCCCAAAGATAGAATTAGGTCGAGCATCTAACATGTGTCAGAAGCACCTATAGACTAGGTTTTGAAGTATTCTTTTTAGGAATAAGTCTTCAACCCTAGACGTTTCTATAGCCTTGTGCTGCTAGAATCTAAGTCCCATATTTCTAAGAAAATGATAACTTAAAATCAGAGGATAATTAAAATGTCTACTGGGCATCCCAGTATCAATAGGCAATTCCTACTTTCTCTCATTTGACTCTTGAAAATAATTCTCTCGAATTTGGATCTTTCCCTATTGAACTTCCAAAAGTCAATAATTTGAAACCCATTTTAGAAGTCTTTAGAAATAATCACTTATTTCTTTAATTAAGAGTATTCTTAGGAAGAGACCCTTCCTAAGATGTAATTAACTATAGAGGCTTGCCTTTATAGAGAACCATGAACCCACTTAAAATAAATCCTGTTCTACTTTTCCATGTAGTTCAGGGGAAAAATCTCTGGTACATGAAAGACCCATTATCCTCAGGAGTCTTTTATTGAAATGATCAAATCCATTATAAAATTCTATTTTTATCTTTCGAGATAATATGTTTATTCTTTAATATCATATTTGATCATCTAAATAAAATATTTCTAAACTCTATGTGGTGTCATAATTTTTTCCCACAAGATCTTCCATGGTAGGCCTTCTCTATGGCAAAAGGGTCTTCCCAAGTGGGTTCAAACTTGCCTCCCATATTTCAACGGGCAATAATTTGTCTTCTTAGAACTAAAGCAAGCTATCCTACTTGAAAAGCTCTAAGACGGATCAACTTTTTGTAAGCTTGAATTATTTTGGCTCTATACAACTTGAGGTTCTGGCATGCCCGGAGGTGCCTCTCCTCCAAACCTTCGAGCTCTTCTAACCATAGCTTGACATTCTGCTTTGTAGTAATCTTGCTACCCATAGCTATCCTTAGTGATGGGAGTTGAACTTCTAATAGTAGAATACCCATACACTAAGAAGAATGGGATAGATTGAGTTGGAGTTCTGTATGTGGAATGGTAGGCCCATAAAACTTCAACCAACTGCTCATGCCACTATCACTTGTTGTCGTCGAGTGCTTCTTCAATATTTGAATGAGAGTTTTATTGAATGCTTATGCTAGACCGTTTTCCTCGGGTAATAGATGGTGTAATATCTCTATTATATGCTATGTCTTCGGGCAAAGCAGTTGATCTTGGTTCTCTTGAAAGTAGTACCATTATCAGATATAATTCGTCGAGGAACCCCAAACCTATATACGATATAGTTTTTGAAAAATTGGAGCACATGTTGATCTGTGACCTCTCTAAGTGGGATTGACTCCGCCCACTTAGAAAAGCAACGGTGGCAACTAGAATGAATCGGTGAGCCTTAGAAGAAGGAGGATCGATCGGACCCACTATGTAGTGCCCCAACATTCAAATGACAACGAAGCCAAAGTAAGATGTAGAATGTTGGGTGGTTGATGCAGGACCACACCGTGCACCTGACATTGGTAGCATCTCCTAGCTACATCCATGCAGTCTGTAATCATCGAAGGCTGGTAATATCTTAGTCTTTTGATCTTGGCTTTCATCCTCCGCATAAACCTGAATGCACCTCAGTCATGGTCTTACGGGCTTCGTGTCTGGCTAAACAAAGTAACCACATATGATCGAAAGACCGCCGAAACAAGGTGCCATCCATGAGAGCATAAAGAGAGCTTTCTATTTCATCTGATGGGCTAATGACTTCTCTTAAGGTATGAATTTTTTTTTAGAATTTAACATAAAAAATAAAGAGAATATTTATAATATATTTGATTTACTTCTAAAAATATATTCTTAGAACTCATTAGATATGAAGACGGTACAGTCAAACATATTTTAACATTTAGAGTCATATATCAAAAGGAAGTTACTCGATCTATTGATTTTAGAGTTGAAAACCATTAACATGCATAATTGTGATTTATTAGATATTGTTGACCTCATTTTTAGAATGAGCTCTCAACTCCTTCATCTTAGACATAGGACTCCTCTTAGACTTTAAGAGTTCCTTTGTCTTAAGATATATCTAATGATTAGGTAAACACTCAACCTAGCCCTAGAGACTTAGAAGAGTTAGCCATAGGAATAGGTCATGCCTTAGAGGTGTTAGGAAAATTTACCCACCCTTAGCTTGAACCATTCGTCACTTTCCTTCCTTCAAGTCAAACCCCAAATCAATCTTATTTGATTTTCTCCAAACTCAAATCAATTCCATATGATTGAAATTTATAATTGAAACCCATGATTAAAATCCATGATTGAAATCTGAGATTTAAATCCATGATTGAAACCCATGATTGAAATTCCAAAATTTCCTAAGTCCTTTAAATTTCCCCTTAAGGACTTAGCCTAAATCATGATCAAACCAAATAAAATCTTTGAGATTTTTCTTATAATTTGTTTATATTCTCATTTATATTTACATATATAAATGAAATATAAATTCAAACCAATTAAACTAAACTCAAAATTAAAAATCAATTCATAAATTTTCCTATGTCCTTAATTTCCCTTTTAAGGACTTAGCCAAAATCATGATCAAATAAATTCAAATTCATGGGATTTTCTCATAACTCATTTATATTCACATATAAAATGGAAAATAAGTAAAAATCAATCAACCCAAATTCACAAATTCAAATCCCTACTCCAAAATTTTCTTAAGTCCTTTAAAATTCCCTTTTAATGGACTTAGCCTTAATCATGATCAAATCACTTCAAATCCTTGAAATTTTCTCATGACTCATTTATATTCTCATTTATATTCACATATATATAAATGAAATATAAAATCAAATAATCAAAATAAATTCCAAAAAATAAACTCAAATCCACTCAAAATCCAACCTAAGCCTTTCAAGTCAAAATCTTGAACTTAGCCAAATCAAGCCAAACTCTTGATTTTCCTTCATGATTCAATCAACCCTACAATCATGAATCTATATATAAATACAAGCTTCAATCACTTAACCAAAATCCAATTCAAAAACTCAAACCAAATCCATTCATATTCTTCCTTTGAATATGAAATTGTCAAATGAATCAAAACCCATTTGACTTCAAACCACTTGCAAATGGATTTATATTTCAATCATAAGTCCATATACAAGTTCAATCAAACTCAAATCAAGCTTTGACCAAGCCATTTGACCCACTTAGGCTCACTTGACCCAAAGTGACCTAAAGTACCCTTATGAGCTAAATTCCAATCCTAACCAAATTAGATTGAATCAAACTCACCTATACCTCTCATCATGATCAACAATCATCATGAGATGATTAATCAATCAATTTGCATCAAACCAAGTCAAATCTAAGGGTTCACCAAGTCAACACTTAGCCAAAATGAAACCTAACATTGCCAAAATCCACCATAGGCCAAATTGATTGAAACCATTGATCTAAGCTCATTCATGAAATATGTTTGAACTTGACCAAGTCAACATTTGAGCCTAACCTATCCCAATTGACCACTTGACCCAAGTTGACCCAACTTGACCTAAAATGTTAAAATGTGTCAAAACTTGATCTAAGCCAAATTAATTAAAACCAATGGGTCAAGTTCATTCCAAATCACTTGTTGAACTTGATCAAAGCCTCAATTGACCAACTAGACCTAACTCAGGCCAATTGACCTTGAACCCAACTTGACTTAAAGGGTCATGTTGAGTCAAATTCAAACATAACCAAAATTGATTGGAAACAAAGATACCAATCCACTTCATATGGCTAACCAAACCTAAACTTGCCCATGGCCTAGCTCAAATAGGTCAAATGGGTCAAATTGGTCAACTTGACCCATTTGACCTAAATGAAGTATATGAGCCAAACTCAAAACTAAACCAAATTGAATCAAACCAAAGCCACCAAAATATTTCAAATGTTCATATAAACTTGACCCAACCCTTGGTTTGACCCAATTTGACTAATTGGTCAACCTGACCCAAGTTGACCTATTTTGATCTAAATGGGTTAACATGAGCCAAACCATATCAAATGAACTCCAAATCTAATGAAACTTGGCCAAACATATTTTCTCAACATACCCAATATATCCAAATTCAAAAATCAGCCAAACATATTTTCTCAACATACCATTGGTCAAATCCATGGGGAATTTGGCAAGCCCTCTTCATATTAACTTGATACCTTCTTAATAGGTCAAGTAGACCCTATGGAGGGTGGTGCACCCAACCCAATGGGTTTGGGTCAGCTCAATGGACCCAAGTCTAACACTGACTGCATGGCTCAAATTGTCCATATGAAAAACTTCCCTCCACTTGATTTGAAGCACATGGGAGGTTACCAATCCACTCCTTAGCTCAAACTAATTATGTGCCAACTTCTAACAGCTCAAATAGACCTTTCCATATTAGTAATTGGATCAAAATGACAAAGATAGCTTCGACCGTCCAATTACCATAGGGGGAGATATATTCCTCCTAATTCACTTTAATTTTCATATGCTCATTGTCGATTGAGTAAGAGGGATTGAGAGGAAGCATTCTTGAGTGTTCTAAGCTTCCTAGAAGGGATTTGAATCTTGCATTTCTCAGTTTTCATCCTTTGAAAATAGGGTAAGTCCATTTAATTGCAAATTTTCTCTATACTCAAACTCCACCAAATTCACTTTGCACACTCCATCAAAAGGTCAAGTCGAGCTTGCCCAACCTCTTTCCCGAGCTCTAAAGGCAAGGGGAGATCCACTTCAATCAAAATCAAGCTCACAAGGAGGAGGGGTTGGTCCATAAAGCAATCTACTCAACCTCAGGAGCTAATTCTTTCACCATGACTTTGTCTCAACTAGACGAAACTCCTCCAAGGGAATCGAGCGCCGGTGATCACCTCCGGTGATGTATGACATTTTTCGATCACTAGACTTAAGGTGTGTTGGTACTTTGTGAAAGAAAGTGTAATGCCATGAAATTTTGACCATTGGATAGGATTGCCATTAGTGTTAGATGGGGTGCGTAAAGTTTTATCCTAATCCGAGCTCAATCGAGCTCGGATCAAAGCCTCGAACATGGATGGTCCCCATGGATCACATGCTTTGGCAGGGATAGATCTTTGGTTGTCTATCCGCACGTTTTGGATGGACAGCCTAGATTAAACACACATTTTAAATTGCATTTATACTTTTAAAACCATGGGGTAATTCTTGGTCGTTCGATCCTTGATCGAACGATGGATATTAAACCGCGTACCGCCGCCACGCCGCTGTGACATGACATTTAAGTAGCCACTCACGGGGTGATGCATGGAAAGTGCACATGACCGCCATCGCCGTGTGTCATGGTGTGGATTAAGGGATTTAATTAGGTTTTAATTAATTCTAATTAATCCTCTAAGCTTTAAAAATTTATATCTCTTTAAAGAAAAATCAGAAAAATATGAGGTAAATTATCACTGAAATATAATTCAATCTAGAATATTCTAAAATTAATTTTGAATTGTATCTTTCTCTAATTTTGGATTTTATTAGAAATCTTAATTTGCTAATTACTTCTTAATTAATTTTCTGATTAATCTCAAATTTCTTGGGTATATTTTGGAGGATGACTTCTTCCTCCCCTAATTTTCATGGGATTTATTGATTGCTTAATTGGGAGAATTGCAAATGCATTTCTTAATTACCTCTTTTATGTAATTAAGGATAATTAAGGATTTGATTAGTGTTTTAACCCCTTTTTGAAGTTGATTAAGGTTTGATCCAGTGAACACGAGGCTTAGAAAATAATTTTGGGGTATTTCCTTTAAGCTATTCCCTAAACCCCACCCCACCTGACATGACATTTAAGTAGCCACTCTCTTACATGACCGCCATCGTGTCATGGTGTGGATTAATTTATTAGGTTTTAATTAATTCTAATTAATCCTCTAAGCTTTAAAATTTATATCTCTTTAAAGAAAATCAAAATATGGGTAAATTATCCTTTGAAATATAATTCAATCTAGAATATTCTAAAATTAATTTTGAATTGTATCTTTCTCTAATTTTGGATTTTTAGAAATCTTAATTTTAATTACTTCTTAATTAATTTTAATTAATCTCAAATTTCTTGGGTATATTTTGGAGGATGACTTCCTCCCAATTTTCATGGGATTTATTGATTGCAAATTTAAATGCATTTCTTAATTACCTCTTTTTAAAGGATAATTAAGGATTTGATTAGTGTTAACTTGAAGTTGATTAAGGTTTGATCTAGTGAACGAGGCTTAGAAAATAATTTTGGGGTATTTTAACATTCTAATTTTCCTTTCTTTAATCCTCTCTTAATTAAGGGTTAATTCATTAATTACTTTCTTAATTAATTTCTTAAAATTTTTTAAAATTTCCAAAACTTAATTAATCTACTTTGGGTAGATGCTTATGTTCAACAAGTTCATTAAGAAAATCAAAACTCAACTCACATGTGTGATGTTTTGAAATTACTTAAGTTAAACCCTTTAGCTTAATTAACCATTAATTATGAGCCAAATTGCATTAGGCCCTTTTCTTCTTAGGTGCATTGCAAATTTAAATTCCTTATGAGGTTTTATGTTATCTCATTGGCTCATAATTATTTGGTTAACTATGCTAAGGTGGTGTAGGTAAGAGTTAATTAACATGCTTAATTCATACCATAACCTAATAAAAATATAATATGAATATAATCATCTAAAAATTAAACAAAAATATCAAACACATGTAGGAATAGGTCAGGAACAGTAAACTCAATCCACATTTTTAAAATTGAATCAAATTGAAAATCAAATAAAAATTATATTAAATGAACTTTGATTTACTTTAAGCTTTCTTATTTCATAAGATAGCTTTTAGGATTTAATTACACTGAATGTGTTTACATGCTTTAATTACTTTTGTTCTTTCTCCAACATGCTAAATATGTATTTCATGTGGATTCATGCATCTATGCCTTTCAAAAATTAAATTTAAAATGAAAATATTTACTTTATGTCAAATTGCATGTGTTGGCTAAAGCAATAATATGAGTGGTTATTATCACTATTAAATTCAAATTCTTTTTAAAAATATATGAATAAATTATCAAAACTGAAACTGTGTTACTTATATTTTAATTATAAGCTTGCATGTGAGTAAGATATATGGATGTGCTTAGTATATGTTCTCATTGTCTTCTCTTTTAGTATATTTTTGAATAGGATTTGGTAAGATGTATGGTTCACTTGAAAAGAACCTAACACTTGCCTAATTCCATATCCTATTCATTCCTATACTATCACTTAAGAAGGATACCTATGCTTGCACATATAAATTGCATAAACAAAATAAATTAACTAATACAAATTTTTCTTCCTTCTTTTCCATTCATTCCTTTGTACACATGTTTGTATTTAAGGAAAGTGGTATATAGTCTACCCCAAGGTTGCAGGCCTTAAGTAATATAAGTAGTTCTTACACCTTACACCTCTGGTTAACAAAGGTGCTGTACTCACTTATGCTTTTCTTACTTTCATGTGTGCATGTGAAAATTGGATAAGAAGTCCCTTTTCTACTTAATGAAAATCATGCATCATAAACTTCCAAATTTTCTTAAATGAATTACTTAGCATGCATCATAAAGTGTGTTAAACATTCTCATTTGTGTGTATAGATATGCTTAGGACTCATTCATATGCATGTTATATATATTGAAAAATAAATGAAGTGATGTATGTTTTGTGAATTTGGTTCATTTTATTTAATCTTAAAATGCAATTTTTTTTTGAATGAGTTTATTTACAGTTCATCTAAACTTATGATTAATTAAAACATCTAATTAAAATATTCACTAAATAAAATAAAAATATGAATCTACTTTAGAAATTACTTAGGTTGGGAAAGGAAAGAGAAGTTCTCTTCTCTTTCCCTCTCTTTATAACTTATCAATTAATTGTATGATTCATTTGAACCTAATCAAAACATGAAATAAAATCAAACCAAAATAATTAAATCACTTAAATGAAACCCTCCTCTAAGTTGAATATACATCACACATAGAAAATTCTAACTTAAAGCCATAGCTAAGCATACCGCACAAACCTCCAAAGAACACATATTAGCCTACGTCACCACTTCTAGCTTTAGGTTAGGGCGGTGCATAGTTTGATGCTTGCTTTTTATTTTGTGATATATATTTTAGACTAGATGTTAGGATGTATACATAGAATGAATGGTAGGGAGATCTTATTCTAACTATTATTTTTTACAGGGGATTGTGCTTAAGGGGCATTGTAATAAATAAAAATATAAATACTTTTGTTGTGCATGTGCTTATACCCCTAAGCATAATCCAATAGGCCAGGTGGACTTAGTCACCCATGTGTGGGGTGATAAGCCCAATGTACATGCATGGGATTTGGTGGTTTGTTCAGCCAACTTTAATTTTGCAGGTGTTAGCTAGATTTATGTTTTCTTTTCATGTAAATTTTACAATTAGGATTTTAGAATGATTGTTATGGGGATTAGGATGACCATTGGTCATAAGATCCTATCTTATGCACCATGTAAAGCCTTTGGAGCATCCACCTTCCAACCATCCAAAAGGAGGGACCAAAGAAGAAAGAAGAAAAGAAGAATAAAGAAGTGAAGCTTGAAGACCTCTATAACAATGAATTCCTTGCTTGATTGTATTTAATTCATTTATAATCCTGGTTGTATAAGGGTAGAGCTCAACTACCCAATTTATTTTGAGATTTATGCGATGGTACCCGACCATAATGGCCTCTTATTCTTTTTTTGATTAGCTTTATAAATTAATTGATGATTTATTTAGCTTTGTGCATTAAGTAGCATCCTTTTCCTAGTTTCTTCATTGCTTTATGTATGGTCTGGATGTGGATTAGGCTCTTAGAGAAAAATAAATCTTTTATCAAATCTAACAACTCAAAACTAAAAATAAAGAACTCATAACCTCACTTAAAGCCTAAGCTTAAAATCAAGATAAAAGAATTAGCAACCACTTAGTTGGATGAGTATTTCTTTTATAACATCATGCACAAATGCATCTTGTTTCACTCTTGATTAGAGGGCTTCCACCTTTGCTAGAGAAACTTGGCTTGACCTTTGAGAGCCATGATGGAAACACACCTCCTCCCTTCTCGCTAATTTTGGCCAATAACTTTATTTCTCATGCATTAGGCATATGAATCCTATTATCCTGAGTCAAAATAATTGTCTAAAAATAAAAATAATCTTAAATCCTCACCTCTTAGGCATTTCTATAATCTTATGTTATGGATAAGTCCTAAATATCCGATGAAAAATGCAACTCAAATAAATTAAATCAATTTCAAAAATATATAGCCCAACCATATGGTAGTTTGAGATGCTCGCTAGATTTCTTATCATCGTGGGCATCTCCTACTCATTTTCCTTTTAACTTTGATAATAACTCTCTCTTTGATCAATCACATTTGATCTTCAAATATGAACTAATCGATTGATAGTCCTTTACTATTGAAATCTTTGAAGAGAATGATCATTTACCTTAATCGAGAGTATTCCTAAGGGATCCCATCTCTTATGATGTAATTAACTATGAGGGCTTGCCCTTGTAGAGAACTTAACGAAGTTTAAAATAAACCCTACTTTACTTTTTCGTATAAAGTAAGGGAAGAATCTTTGGTACATATGCAAACTCATTGCCTTAGGAGTCCTTATTCGGGTGATTAGGTCCATTATAGGGGACTTCTATCTCTCGAGATAATACATCTCTCCTCAATGTCATACATGATCACCTTAATAAGAGCATATGTAGATCTACACGATGTCCTAATAAAAGGTGTATTTTTATATATTTTTGTTTTCATTTATCTTCTTCTCCGAACGGAGGGGGATAGATGAAAGCAAGAATGTATAAAATAAATATTTTCACCACAGATATATAATTACAAAGAAGTTTATTGAATCTAACTTAAATTTAAAATGAAATGATGATATTATCTCATTTTAAGAGAGACTTTAGGATTCATTTGTCTTATGAGAAAGCTTGATGATAATATTAGCAAGCCATCACCTATCTAAAAGAGTCCCATAGAGTATTCTTATAGACATTATTATTGTATCTTTTTATGTTAAATAATTAAAACTCAAGCCATGTTTTCTCTTTTCTTTGTTGCTTTTAAACTTTTTTTAATTTTTTACATTCATCCAAATAATTAAATTACATATCAAAGTTAAAAATTATATAGCCCACATTTATTCTATATTAATTTTTAAATTAATTATAATTTTTAAGCACTCAATTATCCATATTGAGATGTTATAGTTATCCCATAATTAAGCTTTAAGAATCTTACATGGGATTGATCAACTTACAGAAATATATTAAAACTAATTTGAAAGAGGTAAGACTAGAGTTACACAATTGTGAATATTTATGACACTTTTTATTGTTATTTTAGGTTGGGTATTACATTTTAGAAATGTATTTAAATTTATATTCAAGTAAATCAAACCATTAGAAATGAAATTTATATTCCTTTATTAGAAAATGCCTTTAAAGATACATGTGGTGTTTATTTTTGGTTTTATATATGTGTGTGTGTGTTAATTACATCCTAAGGAAGGTGAGTTCCTTAGGAATACTCTCGATTAAAGTAGGCAATTGTCTCTAAAGAATTCAAAGATAGGACTATCAATAAATTGGTTATATTTAAAAAAAAAATGGGAAATAGAAAGGAGAGACTTATTATTGAAGCGAAAAGGAGATGAGTAGGGGATTTTCATGATACTAGGAAACCTAGTGAGCATCCCAAATTATCCTATAATTGGCCTTTATATGTTTGAAATTGACGAGAATTATATATATTTGAGTTGAAATTTTATTAGAAGTCTAGGACTTAAAATTCCACAAGACAAGATTATGAACATGCCTAAGAGATGAGGATTTATGCTTGTAGCCCCAAAGGAAAACTTCAACCTTGGATCCTAAATTTAGGGAGCTTTAGCGAGGGCCAAAATATGACCTAAATCTAAGGCGAAAGTGAGTATATTGTCTACCTCCATAATAGAGAATAAATTACCTGACTATTGGACTTATAATCGTCTAGGGTGGCAGCCAACTAACTCCTCCTATGTTTTAAAACCATGTGGTCAAGTCATATGTTTTGCAAGATGTCTAGGTTGTTATTATTTAGAAAGAAACCAAAGTCCTTAAACCCACACCCTAAGAGGCTAGAGCATGAGTGATAGGAATAATGACTTAGTCTAATGCAAATTTTATCAAAATTTATTTAATTTTGGACCCTTTATTTTAACACAGGCTATATGATTTTATATGCCTAAATGCATGGTGAAGTTGATTATGGGCTAAATCAAAAGAGAAAGAAGTGTTTTCCATCATAAGCTCTCAAAGGTCAAGTCATTTCCTATCTAGAAAAGATGGAAATCCTCTCTTAGCAAGAGTGAAACAAAATAATATGCATGACATTAAGCATATAACATCCAGCTAAGGGGTTGCTAAATATTTCATTATCTTGATTTAATGCCTAGGCTTTATGCAAGGTTATGAGTTATTTTAGAAAATTTAGTTATGAGTTGTGGTTGGGTAGAAAATTTAATTTTTCCTTAAGAGCCTAAACGGATCTAGGCCACACATTAAATCATCATACATGAAGAAACTAAAAAATTACATGACATTTCTATTGCACAATGTAAATAAATCATGAAATAATTTATAACCTCAACATGAAAGAATAACGGTGTGGTAGAATGCCATACAACTCGAAAATAAATGAGTAAGCAACTATACCTCGGTATATGAAAGAATAATTGCACGTTACAAAATAATAAGTGTTATGGGAGATCTTCAAGTCTTCATGCTCCCTCCATTTCTTCATTTGATTTGGTAGGCTTCTAAGCATCACATGGCAACCCAGAATCAAGCCCTCTGGCCAATGTTCATCCTTAACCCCCATAACACTTAACCAAATTCCTAATTCATAATTACATTAAAAGAATAGAAAAATAAATCTAACTACACCTGTAAAATAAGTGTTAGCTAAACACACCATACAATCCAAGCAATTATATGAATAATTTGAACTTAGCACCCTACAAATGGGTAACCAAGTCCACCTGTCCTAATATAGATTATGCTTAGGGATTAAGTAACCTCTAAAAGAGAGCATTTATATTTATTTTAAGCTCCCCTTATGCATAATATTCTGTAGAAAATATGATTAGGTTAATCACGACCTACATCCAGTCTACGAAACATACGCCCTAACATCCAGTCTATAATAATACATCATAAAATAAACATACATCAAATCATGCACTGTCCTAACATAAAGCTAGAAGTGGTGACTTAATCTAATATGTGTGTTAAGGCTTGTGTGGTATGTCCTAGCTAGGCTTTAGAGTTAAGATTTTGTAAGTATGAAGGACATTTAATTATGAAGGGTGTTTTCACTTTAAATGGTTTAATTAATTTGAAAATTTTACTTAATATTTTCTTTTATTTCATTTGATCTACACTCAACAACTAAGTGTTATAAAGAGAAGAAAAGAGAGGATCACTCTCTTTTATTCCTACCTTAAGTCACATCTAAAGCAAATTAATTAATTAATTCCCTTTAGTGAATGACTTATTATATGTTTTAATTATTCCTAAGTTTAGGTTCACTTTAAATAAACTCATTCAATAAAAAAGGCATCTTAAGATTAGTTGGAATGAATTACTATCACATAACACATGTTTATTTATTTCTTTCCATCATGTATATCATGCATACGATTAAACCCTAAACATAGCTATACATGCAATTTGCATCTCAACACATTTAAATGATGAATGTGAGTAAATATATTTGAAATTAATATTTCATTTATTTGAATAATTTTGTCATATTAATTTAAAGCTTTATCTAAATTTTATGTAAAAGCATAAGAAAAGAACCTTAAATCGCATGACTAATCAACTCAACCAATTGAACAAAGTATGAATGCATATCTTTTTAATAGAAAAAGGGGTTTTCATTCATTATCTAAGTACACATTCACATGTATAAAAGTTTTAAGCAAGTGCATCGCCATTGATCTACACCAAGGGAACGAGGTAGGAACCTCCTAAGAGCTACTTAAAATCATGTGTCCCTGGGATGTCCAGACTAATATACCCGCTATCCTTAGATACATATGGATGTATAAACAACTAGAAGAATAGAAAGCCATGCAAAAATTACATTTTTTTATTTGTTTGATTAATTGTGTAAATGAATTAAAATTCTTTCTAAATTCTAATGTTCAAATGCATAAGAATGAAATCAAATAGGTAGGCGTCCATTAATCTACACCAAGGGAACGAGGTAGGAACCTCCTTAGGGCTAATTAAAGTCGTGTGTCCCTGGGATGTCCAGATTAATATACCCACTAACATTCTTACTTATACAAATCAACATATGAATATAAGAAAAAACTTTACTTCATACACTAAACTTATATTCACTTGCATTTCCTATGTATATATAACTAAAGTTACAATATATATGTATATTCATTTATTAATAGACATTTGAAAATATATTTGAGATTTAATAGGGATACTTGCCACACATATTTTAATTAAGCCAACACATGCAAATTAACATAAAGAAAATCATTTTTATTTGATTAATTTGAAAAACATGAATGCAAGAATACAAGTGGCATACAATATTTAGCATGATTGGAAAGAAATAAAAAAACACAAGCATGTGATTTCATTTAATTCTAACTAAGCCCTAAGGACAATCATATTAAATAAATTTATTTAAGATAAACCAAAGTTTCTTAAAGCCATTTTTAATTTTTATGTTTGATTTGAGTTAAGTAATGTGAAAGAGGTTTGCTAATCCTAATCACATTCCCCATATGTGAGTTAATTTGGTTTAATGAAGAATAATTGGGTTGATTTTATGTCTTAATTAGGCTAAGGCTAAATTAAGTCCAATAATTAACCCTTACCTACACCCCCCTTAAGCTAATCAACTAAATAATGATGAGCTATTATGAGATGCAACCACTAAAAAGCAAATTTGCAATTCTCCTAAGAAATGAAAGGGGTCTAATGCAATTGGCTCATAATTAATAGTTAATTAAACTTAAGGAGCTCACTTAACTACTTTTATGATTTTCTCACACATGTGAGTTAACCACAATTTCATTAGCTCTCCCTTTAGATTATTGAACACCCAAAGACCTACCCAAGGTTGATTAAACAAAGTTAGGTTGTGAATGAATGAATGAATTTTAAAATTAAGTTAATTGAGCTCATTAATTCATTTGGTTAAGCATTAAGCATTAAGCATATTCAATTAATGAAATTAATTAACTTAAGGAAAGAGATCTAGAAAGAGCCTTTAATCTCAATCTCAAAGTCCTATATTTGATCACTTAAGCTCTAATTTTATCTTGAGGATTAATTAATTAATTAAGCACTTCATGACCTCATTAATCATTCATTAATTTGATTCTAAAAAGTAAAGAAAACATAGAAAATGAATTAGAAAAAATATCCCAATCACATTCCCTAAGCTCCCTTACTCTTCAACAAAAGTAATTAGGCTTAAATAATTAATTAAGATAATATTCATTCACTAATGATCACTAATTAAATTAAGAGAGTGATTAATACTTAATCAATTATATTTTCTAATTAAGCAACCAATAAAATCCCAAAAACATAAGGGAGGTAGAGGTCATCCCCCTAAACATCTACAAAAATTTAAGATTAATTGGGTGATTAATTAAGGAGTAATTGAGCTAATTAAGTTTTTAATTCAACCTTAATAAATGTAAAATCACTATTTTAAATTAATTAATAATAATTTTTTTAGATTCTACTCTAAATTATCTTCAAAATGAGCCCTCATTTGTATTTTTTGGATTTTTCTAGGATTAGTTATGATTTTAGGAAGATTTAGCCTTAAAACTAAATTATTTAAGCCTAATTAAAGCCTTAATCCCATCGGGACATGTGGCGTGATGAGATTGGCTATTTAAGTTATCACATCGCCATGCTGACTCGGATTGTGATGGATGTGCTTTCTCGTGGATCGTCTGATCAAAGATGGGTCATCATGTAAAGGAAGAGAGGATCTAACGCTTGATCTAATCAAAGTTGTTCATTCCAATCACATGGAATGGACAGCTCATGATCTACCTCCTATGAGTGATGAAGGATGACGAAGCCCATCCGCAATTGATCGCTCTCGGATCCACACCAAACTCAACTCACACCTTCGCGTGAAGGATCCACACAGATCCAACGACTAGGATGGGTTCAAATATAAATTCTCTTCAAAAAGGACCAACCAGTTTTCATACAAGGATCAATTTTGGAAAATTATCTCACTGGAGCCTATGACCGGTGGTTCCAATGATTGAGGAAGTTTCATTTGGTGGAAATGAAGCCCTGTTGGGCCACACGAGCTTTGATTTGAGGTAGATTTCTCTCAAGGCCAAACTCCTCCTATTTTGCAATCAGTCTAAGTCGAACTCCTATCTCCGACAACTTGGAAGCTTGGGAAAAGATTCATTCAGCTTGACTAGGTGCGGTGATGGTGTGGGTAAATGAAATTAAGGTTTAATTGAGTGGAGAGGGAGTATTGATCGAAGGAAGACAGCCCTATTTTCAATTTTGCACACAGAGAAATATGATCGACGAAGGCTTTGAGAAGGCTTGGAATGGCTCTGAAGAGTTTCAAAATCTCTTTACGAACCCACACAATTCTGAATGTCCAATTCCCACTCGAATTGGGAGAGTATACCCCCAAATCATGCGTGAAGGGCGGACAGGATGGGTTGGGTTGTTTCGGCCAGCAGGCCACTATCAAGGTGCTGGAGAGGTCATGTCCAACTCCACACAGCTTGACTTGAGTGGAGGGAGCTATGGGAGGAGTCTCCAAGGCTGGTGTGCAAAGATCTCATTTGTTTTGTCCATGGGGTCCTCATTTTGGCTTGAGTGATGAGGAGTAGAACTCCCATTCATCCTTGGCTGACCTAGAGGGGATTAAGTGAGATGGGTGGGTCAAGTTGAGCCTCACTTGAGTGTTTGGGGGTTATCATGGTGATGAGAAAGTCAACTTTGCTTGTTAGTGTGAAGATCTAATGGAAAGAAGGTTTGTCCAATGACTCATTGCTTGGGTGGGGCCCATTATAGATTTGAACTGATTTGGGAATGAGTTAGGACTAGTTTGGGTCAGGTTAGGCTAGGCCCTATGGTCCCATAGGTTGTTTTTGGGTGATTTGGCTTCATATGGTCAAAATAGGCTCATTTGGATTAGGTTGGGTTGGGTTGACCAATTGGTCAAATTGGGTCAAACCAAGACTTGAGTTAGGTTCAAATGATGTTTTGAAGAGTTTTGGTTCAAGTGGCTTTGTTAATTTGGCTTAGGTTTGATTTTTGCTCATTTGGATTCAAATAGGTTAAATGGGCTAAGTTGACCAATTTGATCAAATTGGGTTGGGTTAAGTGTTGGTTCATGTTTAATTGGTTAATTGAAAATGATTGTAGGCTTTAGTTTGGCTTAATTTGGAATTAATTTAAAATTAATTTGGATTTTGGCTAATTTGACCCTTTAGGTCAATTTGGGCTAGGTTGGGTCAAGTTGACCAATTGGTCAAATTGGGCTCAATCATGGGTTTGGTCAAGTTCAATAAATGATTTGGAATAAACTTGAGTCATTGGTTACAATCAATTTAGATCAAATCATGATTTGACCCCTTTTTAATTTTTTAGGCCAATTTGGGTCAACTTAGGTCAAATGGCCAATTGGATTTGGTTTGGCTCAATTGATGGTTTGGTCATGTTTAATCATTGATTATGAATTGGTTTGAATCAATGGTTTCAATTAATTTAGTATATGGTGAGTTTTGGCTAGTTTGAGTTTCATTTGGGATAAAGTTGACTTGATCAAAGAACCAAGTTACTTGGTTTAACCTAATTCAAGGTAGTTGATCAGCCTAGGATGATTGTTGATCATGATATGAGATTTGGATGGACTTGGTTAATCCAATTTGGGTTGGATTAGAACTTCACTCAAAAAGATCTTTTAGGTCACTTTGGGTCAAGTGGACCTAAATGGGTTAATTGGTTTGGTTTTGACTTGATTCAAGTTTAATTGAACTCACATATGATCCTAGGATGAAAATATAAATCCAATTGTAATTGATTTGGAGTTAAATGGATTTTGGTTCATATGATAATTTCAAGTTAAAAGAGGTCAACATAGGTTGATTTGGGTTGACTTGGATTTGGTTTTACAATTATATTTTGTGTTTATATTTGGAACAATGATTGAAGGAATGGTTGAATCATGAAGAAATCCATGGGTTTTGAATTGATTTGGATATCATTTAGCCAAGTTCAAGAATTTGGATAAATAGGCTAGAATTGAGAATTTGATTTGATTTGGGTTTGGTTTTGGCCACTTGGATTTATATTTTATTTATATTTGTGAATATAAATGAAGATATAAATTATTTATGAGAAAATCACTTGGGTTTGGAGTGACTTGAAAGCAAATTTGACCAAATTGAGAGATGTAGGTTAAAGGGCTTAAGTAGAGAATTGATTTGGTTTGATTTAGTTTGATTTGATTTGAATGGTTTGAATTTAAATTTCATTTATAATTCTGAATATAAATGAAGGAATGATTGATTTATAAAAAAAATCAACCAAATTTGATTTGGTTTGAATGAGGTTTTGGCTAAGCATATGAAGGCGATTCATATGGCTTAGGAAGGGATTTTAGAGTTTAAATTTAATCATGGGTTTCAATCATTTGATTTAAATTTGATTTGTAATTTGGGTTGGGATTTGATTTGAGATTGAATTTGACATTTGAGAAAAATCAATTGAATTTAGGTTGATTTGAATTTGGTTAAGGCTAAGTCCATAAGATAAAACCAAAGGGATTAGGAAAGGATTTGGAATTTGAATTTAATCATGGGTTGCAATCATTCAATTTGGGATTGGATTTAAGATCTTGGATTTGAATTTGAGGTTTGGTTTAGAAGAAGAAAGCAAGGATTGGGTTTAAGGCTATAGGGTAGGCAAGTCTTCCTAAATCCCTAAGGCATAACCTCTTCCTATGACTAATCCTTCTAAGTTTCTAGGCTTAGGTTAAGTGTTCACCTAATCACAAGAAGTGTCTTAAGACTATGGAGCTCTTAGTGTCTACAAGAGTCCTTGATCTATGATGAGGAAGTTGAGAGCTCACTCCCAAAGTGAGGTCAATAATATATTAATTTGTTCAAGAAATTTACTAATTTAAAATGAGTTATCAACTAGGGTTAGTGTTAATGATGTTTGTAGAAATAGTAATTATCGTGTAATAGTATATGTGCTTATAGACTAATGTTGCTATAGTGTGCCATGAGAGTGCTCGTTAGAGTGGCATGCTATTTACTTTAAATTGTTCATTGTTGCTTTCATGATATGTATCATATGTCAGAAATAACAAATTATCTTTGTAAGTTAAACTATATCAACTCACATAGGTTAAAGAACAAAACTATTACAAACAATCAAATAAATCATTTACTAATTATTTTGTTTAGCATAAATATATGATAAAGTTTTTGCAACAAACTATGCATGCCTTTGTATGTCACCATAAGAGCATTCAAATGCATGATAATAAGGACTCATATGCTTATCTATTTAGCTAGCACATATATAAGCATTAGTAAATTTAATATTATCATCCATTTTTTCAGAAGAAAATGATTGTTTTTATTTTTCTCTATTTTGGTCAAGCTTCTAGGCTTAATTATGAATATATTATGATGGGTATGAGAACTTTAAGTATATTTTTTTCTTATCACTTAGTAATTTTCCAAGTTTTCAATTTTTATGTTGGAGTTTCCATTATTCTTATACACTTAATGTTTAAAGTTTTTGATAAATGGAGACCCTATCAACTATGTCTTTCTTGGAGTCTTTTTATTAAGGACTCTATCTATTACTAGTTTCCATTGAGGCTTTCTCAAAGGCTTGTCTTTCAGGGTTATGAGTTGTGACCCTATCTACTACTTACCTTTATTGAGGACTTTTTCTACTATTTGCTTTCCATAGAGGTTACCTCATGGGCTTATCTTGGAGGGGTATTGTTAAAAAAAAAGTGATATAATTTATAATAAGAAAAAAATATAATAAAACTACTTTTAAAAGCTAGATTTTTTTAAGGTTGTTTTGAATCTATTTGATAATTTTAATAAATTTTTACTATCATTGTTCTTATCTCCTTGATTTTTAAACAAATAATATACACATTACCCTGGTATGTAACAACTCAAATATTTTTGTCAAATTTAAATAGTTAATTTCTTATTTCAAATGAATATATTTATCTACTAAATGCCCCTTTGAATGATGAATATGATACTACTAAAATTGATCTCAATCTTTTGAATTCTTCTATTATTTTGGCAGCTAGTGATATTCATAATTCTAGATTTTCATTGTAATATTAATATGTGATGTGTTTAACAAAAAATAAAAGTGTTATGTTGGATTTTATTAAAAGAAAGATATTGTTGATCATTTACATATTATCTTTTTTATTGTAATAGTATTATAACATCTTAAAGAGTATACTTTCATTTAATAAAGATGTGTTTAAACTATTTTTAGTGTTCATTGATAGCCTCATTTATACTAATTTATGCTTCTACTCGATGAATAAGGTAAGCATAAGACTAGGTTATTATTTGCATTAGGGAGGATAACAAAGGTCTAGGTCAAAAAGCTAAAAAAAAAAATCTCATAATAACTCTAAATCAACTCTATGTATTTGATGAGTTTCAGAAAAGAATATTTGTAGATATTATTCAATAGTTTTACTCATTTTAGCAAATTTGTGAAAGATAGGATGAATCCTTGATGATATTCTTATTAACACTGAATTTTTTAATAAAAAAACTAGATTTAGTTCAACAAAACTATAAATATTCCACTAGAATGAGAGTAAAATTATGCACAAGTATGTCCAAAAATTGCATAGAAGATCAACTAATAGAGAATTATATTTGAAGCTAGTTGAATACACATTATTGTTCTGTAGTGATCATTATGTTCATTGAGATCAGAATCTTGAATACACATTATTGTCATTGGATCTTGCTAAAATATTCTATTGAAGAATTGCATCATATAAGATGAAGATTCTTGAAAATTCCCATAAAAAGTAAGTTAGCTTCTCTCCGTTAGAGAAAATTCTTTTAGATGAGTTGTTAAAGTTCATCTCTTATGACATTATGAAGGGTAAATTAAAGTGTGGTTTAACAAAGTCTTGTAATACTAACAACAAATTATAGGTTAATTGTGTAATATAAGAAAGTTGTGTTAAATTATTTAGCATTATCTATGAGATCATCCTAAGGGTGATAATAAGTGGGCATAGTATGAGTGACATCAATTTGATTAGTTGTAACCTGATGTTGATTTGGTGGTGAGTGATTTTTCTCATATTGTGATGGTATCATTTGTTGCTCAACCTCTACCAAAATTTGAAAGATTTAGGTATGATTTTCCTCTATCCTCTGCATACATCTTAAGGTTAACATAAGATTACCTCCATCAAGTAGATGATATTGTTCTTGATTAAGAGATTAGTTGTCAACCATTAGAAAAGCATGTTTGGAATGTTTTCCAATGGTGCCAAACTGTTGTGTATTAGAAACTTCATAATAGTAGATATAAATGAAGTCTTAACTTAACAAGAATATCTAGCATACACAAATAAATTAATTATATTGAAAACCAAAAAACAAAAAAAAAACTATAGGGCCTTACTCAATCAAGATAATCAATCATGCAAATGTAGTTATATACTTTCACTCTTCTCCCAATTAAAGAGGATGATGTTACAAATTTTGAAATATTTATTTGTCATTTTGTTATACAAATTAGGCAACAATAACCTAAAAGTAAACAATAACCTAAAAGTAAGGCTACAACAATCGTATCATGATATTCGAGCATAATTATTTGTAGTGGTTAAATGCTACTAGTGGTAGTTGGCGATGGCTACTAGTGGTGGCTAGCTTTAGGCTATCAAGCTTAGCTCTTAGCTTCTTTTTCTTTTTATATTGAGAATAAAGTTCATTTATAAAGCTTTGAGAGAGGCATTTTAATAATTAGAATCAAAATTCTAAAACATTTTATCATTTAAATCATTCTCTCAACATTTATGTTTTTTAATGGCCTTGAATTTGAGTGATTTTAATTTTGTTAGATTCCTTTTGTCATGTCATTCAATCTAACTATAAGTATGTCAAATTTGGAGTTTTTATGACCCTTCAATTAAAAATTTTAAACTTCTAATTATATTTCAATTGTTTGATTTGAACAAAGGAAATTTAGGTAGAACCACTTTTGGTATCAATGGGCTCATTTCATCGAGATATTTAATTTGATTAAAATTTAAAATTTATATTTCTATATATAAGTATCATAAATATCTAGGCATGAAAATAAATTTTAAACATAAGAAACAATAAAGTGATATTTTGTTTAAAATTGACTCAAATTTGAATCGATCACATTTTAATTGAACCACTTCAAGTTGAGCAAGCTTGAAGTTAAATTGATTTAATGATGCAAATTGACATTCATAGATTTGATTATACTTTCATTGATTTTAGAAGTTTTTTATGTTAAATTTGTTTACTTTGACATAAATTTGTCTAAAATGGTTATTCTTATAAAGAATGAGTTGTGTTCTCCAATGCTTACCAGTTTTTTAATTTAGGATTTTTTTCTATTAGCAACTGCTTTTCAACTTTATGAATCATTGATTATGACATAATTTTGGGGGCCGAAGAATTGTGACCTCCATTTCTTCCTTCCTCTCTTAGGTTTCTCTCAGGCATTGGTGAACAGAGGGTTAGGGCATGCGAGATTCCTCCTCAAAAATGTGTTGATTTTATTCAATTTCTTCATAAAATTAAAAGTAAATCACTTCCTCGAGCTTATACAATTATTTAGTTGTGATTTCATCCGTTCACTTTTGTAAAATATGAATTTAAAATTTTTTAAATATTTTAAATTTTCAACTTAAATGTTATTGAAATTTACTTGAAACTTAGATATCTCACCATATCTTCATGTTTGGAGTTAGATCTAAGGCTATTTAGCTCAAGGTTTACATTTTTGTTGAAGTCTTAATTTAAATTTTGAGTGATTATTGACCTCAATTTTGGAGTGAGCTCACAACTTCCTCATCATAGATCTAAAACTCTTATATACACTAAGAGTTCTTTAGTCTTAAGAGACTTTTAGTGAATAGGTGAACACCTAACCTAACCCTAAAGACTTAGAAGAGTTAGCCATAGGAACAGGTTGTGCCTTAGGGATTTAGGGGGACTTGCCTACCCTATAGTGCAAACCCAATCCCTACTTCCTTCTTTCAAACCCAAACTTCAAATTCAAATTCAAACCCAAAAATCAAATCCAACTATCCAATGATTGAAATCCATCACTAAATTCAAACTCTAAATCCCTTCCTAAGCCCTTTGATTTTATCTTAAAGACTTAGCCTTAACCAAATTCAAATCAACCTCAATCCAATTGATTTTCTCAATTATCAAATCAATCTCAAATCAAATCCCAACCCAAAATTCCAAATTTGAAATTAACTCCAAATGATTGAAACCCATGATTAAGTCCAAATTCCAAAATCTCTTCCTAAGCCATATGAACCACTTTCATATGCTTAGTCAAAACTCCTTCAAACTAACTCAAACTTGGTAGATTTCTTTATGAATCATTCATTTATTCGTTTATATTCATAAACATAAATGAAATCTAGGTTCAAACCCTTCAAAGCAAATCAAAAATAAGTCAAACCAATTCAAAATCCAAGTTAGCCTCTTTTGACATATATCCATTAATTTGGTCAAATTTGCTTCCAAATCACTCCAAACTCAAATAATTTTCTCACAACCTATTTATATCTTCATTTATAGTCACAAATATAACTAAAATATAAATTCAAATGGTCCAAACCAAATACAAATCAAATTAAATTCCTAATTTTAGCCCTTTTAGCCAAACTTTTGAACTTGGCTAAATGACATCTCAATCAACTCAAAATCCATGGATTTCTTCATGATTTAATCATTGATCCAATTATAAACATAAACCACCATTATCAAACCAAATCCAAGTCAACCCAAATCAAGCCCAAGTTAACCCCTTTGGCTTGAAATTGTCATATAAACCAAAACTCACTTGACTCCAAACTAATTGCAATTGGAGTTATATTTCAATCCTAGGCTCATATGTGAGTTCAACTGAACTTGAATCAAACCTTAATCAACCCAATTGACCCATTTAGGCTCACTTGACCTAAAGTGACTTGAAGGACCTTTTTGAGCCAAATTCTAACACAACCCAAATTGGATTGAACTAAGCCCATCTAAACCTCAATCATGATCAACAATCATCATGGAGTGATCAATTGCATTGAATTGGGTCAAACCAAGTCAAACCTAGCCTTTGACTAAGTCAACATTTAACCCAAATGAAACCCAAACTAGCCAAAATCCACCATATATCAAATTGATTAAAACCAATGACACAAACCCATTCATAATTAATAATTGAACATGACCAAACCATCAATTGAGCCAAACTAAGCCTGATTGGTCATTTGACCCAAGTTGACCCAAATTAACCTAAAAGGCTAAAATAGGTCAAATCATGATTTGATCCAAATTGATTGCAACCAATGACTCAAGTTCATTCCAAATCACTTATTAAACTTGACCAAAGCCATAATTGAGCCCAAGTTAACCAATAGGTCAACTTGACCTAACCTAGCCCAAATTGACCTAAAAGGTCAAATTGGCCAAAATTCAAATTAGACCCAAATTAAACCAAACCAAAGCCTACAATAATTTTTAATTGACCAATTGAACTTGACATAATACTTAACCTAACCCGATTTGGTCAATTTGGTCAAATTGTTCAACTTGATCAATTTGATTCTTTTGAATCCAAATGAGTCAAACCCAAACCTAGACCAAACCAACTCAAACCAATTGAACCAAAATATCCCAAATCATCATATAAACCTAACCCAAGCCTTGGTTTGACCCAATTTTACCAATTGGTCAACTTAACCCCACCTAGCTCAAATTGAACCCATTTGGCCAATCTAAGCCAAACCACTCAAATCCAATTTATGAAATCTTGTGGGCTGATCTAACTCAACTTGAACTCACCCTAGGTCAATCGAAGACCTCCCCAAAAGCTAAGTGGGCTCCACCCAAGTGGATTAGCCATCAAACCATGGGGTTTAAACTTTAAAACTAATGGATCCAAGCCAAGTCAACTCTTTCATCCCCATGGTAGCCCCTTAGCACTCCATAGAACCTTCCCCTAGCCCACCTAGTCTACCTGACTCACTCTAGGTCAGCTAGGGAGCTTTGGGAGGTGAGTTGACTCACCTCCAACCCAAACTGAGCACCCATTAGATCCAAGCTTTGCATACCTTGCACAATGGATCCATGGTAGCCTACCCTCACTTCTCCCATCCCGATCGTGCCACCCTGACTTGATGGAGATAAGTCCAGTGGCCGAATGGAGGCAATTCAGTGCAAAGTGTGTGCACGCAGCCATCTATCCTTCCCTGTGAATTGAGGGATATACCCCCTCAATTCGAGCATGATTTAGAGGCATTCGAAAGCTTTGAGTCTAGGAGGCATTTTCAAAACATCAGAGAGTGATTCCAAGCCTCTTTGAGCGCTCTAAAATTTGCATTTCCCATTCTCGTGCAAGGCTAAAATATGGGATGGAAATCTCGATCCATTCTCTCTCGTTTCACAATCAAACCCAAATTTCTCTTAGCCACACCATCACCATACCTAGTCGAGCATAAACGAATCAATTCTCAAGCTTCCAAGCCGCGGGAGGAATGAGTCCGATCAATACCGAACACCAAAGGAGGGGAGCTTGGTCCATTGAGCATTCCATACCAAATTAAGCCTGGTCTTCTTCAACAGGGCCTCCCCTCAACTAGGTGAAGCTACCTCCGATAACCCACCTTCGGACATTAGCTCTGGTGAGGTAATTTTGCAAACTGAGCCTTGTATGCAAAAATGGGTTGGTCTTTTATGAAGTAAATTCAAATCCCATGTAAATTTGATCGTTAGATGTGCATCCCCCCTCCTTCCAAAGGTGTGGGATCGGTTTGATCCCAATCTGAGCTCACGTGAGCTCGGATCGAATGAGGAAAGATGGATGGTGCTAATCTTTTGATGCTCGTGAAGAAGGAAGATCATACGTTATCCGTTCCGCGTGATTGGAACGGACGCCTGTGATTAGATCATGATAGATCCCCATTATTTCTCTCTTAACCTACGAATCAAATCATGATCATTTGATCTTAAATCAGACGGTCCGCACAAAAAGCGTCCGTCGCTGGCCGAGTCAACACGCGGATGTGACTACTTAAATAGCTAATCCCATCATGCCACATGGAAAGCGCATCGTGTTAGTGCTCTGCGTCAACCACCACGTGGCCCGACAGGATTAAGGCTTTAATTAGGGCTAATTAATTAGTTTTTAATCTTGAAATATTTTAAAATTGTAATTAATTATAGAAAAATCTAAAAAATACAAACTTAAGCTCATTTTAAAGATATTTTAGACTTTGATCTAGGAAAATTATTACTAAATAATTTTGAATGGTGATTTTAGCTTAATTAAGGTTTAATTAAAAATCTAATTAGCTTAATTACATCTTAATTAAACACTCAATTAATTTTAAATTTTTTATGGATGTTTAGGGGGATGACGTCTACCTCTCCTATTTTTTTTGGATTTTATTGATTGCTTAATTAAGGAAATCACATGATTAAGCCCTAATCACTCTCTTAATCTAATTAATCATAATTAATGAATGAACAGTAATTTGATTAATCATTTAAACCTATTTACCTCAAATGAACAGTAAGATAACTTAGGGGATATGATTGGGGATATTTTTTCTAGTTCAATTCTTAAGTTTTCTTTACCTTTAAAAACCAAATTAATTAATGGTTAATGGAATGATTAATTGATTAATTAAGTGATTAATCTTCAAGATAAGGAAATTAGAATTTAATTAAATATTAAAAATAATTTAGGGATTAGGATTGGGGCCTTGCCCTTCATCCTTTCTCCTAAGTTAATTTCATTATTCAAATTAAAACATAACCAAAGTGTTTAATCAATTAATTAAAGGCTTTGTGAAATTAAAATTTAAAATAAATTCATTCACACCTAAAGAACCCTTAACTAACCTTGGTTAGCTCTTTGGGTATTCAATAACCCAAAGTGAGAGATGATGAAATTATGGTTGGCTCGAATGTGTGAGAAAATCATAAAAGTAATTAAGTGAGATCCCTTAAGCTTAATTAACCATTAATCATAAGCCAATTGTATTTGGCCCCTTTCATTTCTTAGGAGCATTGCAAATTTACTTTTCATATGGTTGCATATCATATTGGCTTATTAATTAATTAGTTAACTTAAGGTGATATAGGTAAGGATTAATTAATTCACTTAATCCATACCTTAACCTAATTAAAGCATAAAATCAACTTAAATATTCTTCATTAAACCAAATTAATTCACATATGGAGAATTGGGTTAGGATTAGCAAACCTCTTTCATATTTCCTAAACCAAATCAAACTCAAAGTTAAAAATGTCTTTAAAGAATTTTGGTTTATTTTAAATAGTCTTATTTAATGTGATTGTTCTTAGGAATTAATTGGGATAAATGAAATCATGTGCTTATATTACTTTATTTCTTTTCAATCATGCTAAATGTTGCTTGTCATATGAAATTATGCATTCATTTCTTTTAAATTTAATTAAATGAAATGGTTTCTTTTATGTCAAATTGTATGTGTTGACTTAAATTAAAAATATGTGTGGCTATTATCACTATTAAATCAAAAGCTATTTTCAAAAGCCTATAAATCAATTATAACATACAAATTAATGTTAATTATAAATATCTATAAGTTTGCATGTGATGATAATACAAGATGTGCAATATGAAGTTCTCTTTCCTTATTTTAACATGGATTCACATAGGATTCACATAGTATGCTAAAAATATAAATTGCATATATAAATATGCTTAAGATTTACTCATATGCATTATATACATGATGGAAAGAAATGAATGGATGTGTGTTATGTGATAGTAATCTATTCTAATTTATCTTAAGATGCATTTTCTTATTGAATAAGGTCACTTAGAGTGAATCTAAACTTAAGATTAATTAAAACATGTAATAAGTCATTCACTAAAAGAAATTAATTAAATAGCTTACTTTAGAAGTGGCTTAAGGTAGGGAAAAAAGAGAGATTCTCTCTCTTTCTTCTCTTATAACACTTAGTTGCTAAGTATAGGCTATATGAAACAAAAGAAAACACTAAGTAAAATTTTCAAATTAATTAAATCCCTTAAAGAGAAATAAATCTTTTATAAATTAAATCCCTCACACTTAGCAAATTATAACTCGAAAGCCTAGTTAAGACATACCACACAAGCCTTAACATACACATTAGATTAAGTCACCATTTCTAGCTTCATGTTAGGATGATGCATGATTTGATGTATATTTGATTTTGTAATGTATTATTTTAGACTGGATGTTAGGGTGTATGTGTGTAGCGTGAATGTTAGGCCGTTATTAGCCTAATCATATTTCTGCAGAGGGTTATGCTTAAAGGGCCGCTATAATAAAAATATAAATGCTTTTTATTGTGCAGGATGCTTATACCCCTAAGCATAGCCCAAGTTAGGACAAGTGGGCATGATTACCCATGCGTGGGGTGATAAGTCCAAATTATTCATATAACTGCTTGGGTTGTATGGTGTATTTAGCTAACATTTATTTTGCAGGTGTAGCTAAATTTACTTTCCTTCTTTTTAATATAATTTTGTATTAGGATTAAGATAAGTATTATGGGAGATTAGGATGAACATTGGTTATAAGATCAAGTCTTCTATACCATCTAATGTCTTTGGAGCAACAACATCTCAATCAAGCCAAAAGAAAGAAAGAAATGGAGCAAATCAAAATAAAGAAATGAAAGATGAAGAGTGAAGAATGGAGGATGAAGAATGAAGACTCTCATAACACTTATCATTTTATAATTATAATTATTCTTTCAGCAAGATATATAAGGGTAGAGCTCGGCTATCCATATTTCTTTTCGGGTTGTACGGCGATACCCGACTGCATCAGCCTCTTATTCTTTTGCGATAACTTTATAGAATTATTTGATATTTTATTTAGCTTGAGCATTAGAAATAGCATATTTTTTGATAGTTTTTTTATGATTGGTGATTGTTGTGTGGCCTGGATTCGTTTAGGCTCTTAGGATAAAAATAAATTTTCTATCTCATTAACAACTCATAATCAAATTTTTAAAAATAACTCACAACCTCATATAAAAGCTTAGGCATTAAATCAAGATAATAAAATATTTAGCAACCCCTAGCTCGATATTGAATGTTTAATATCATGCATAATCATCTTATTTCACTCTTGATAAGAGAGGGTTTCCATCTTTGCCAGATAGAAATGGGCTTAACCTTTAAGTGCCTATGATGGAAGAACACCTCTTTTTCTTTTGATTTGGCCCATAATCAACTTCTCATGCATTTAGGCATACAAAATCCTATAGACTGTGTCAAAATAAAGAGTCTTAAATTAAGTAAAACTTGATAAAAAATTGTATTAGATTAAGTCATTATCTATACCCCTCATGTTCTAGTCTCTTAGGGAGTGGGTTTAATCAATTAGTTTTTTTTTCTAAATAAATAGTAGCCTAACCAACTTGCAAAGCATACGACTTAATCACATGGATTTAAAGGGTAGGAGGAGTTAGCTGGCTGTTACTCTAGGCGATAATCAGTCCAGCAGTCGGGTGGCTTACTCTCTCTAATGGAGATAAATCATATACTCACTTAAGCCTTAGATTTAGTGCTTTGGCTCTCGCAAAAGCTCCCTAGATTTAGGATCTGAGATTGTTGTTTCCCTTTGCAAGCTACAAGCATAAATCCTCACCTCTTAGGCATTTCCATAATCTTGTATT
Source organism: Cymbidium sinense (assembly GCA_021442155.1). Lineage (NCBI taxonomy): Eukaryota > Viridiplantae > Streptophyta > Magnoliopsida > Asparagales > Orchidaceae > Cymbidium > Cymbidium sinense. The sequence continues at coordinate 33,867,123 of CM038215.1, forward strand.
GTAGAATTATAAGTCCTAGATTTCTAATAAAATTTTAACTCAAATAAATAAATCTCAATTTCAAATGCATAAAGCCCAACCATATGATAGATTGGAGTGCTCACTAGGTTTTCTAGTATCATGAGCACTCCTTACTAATCTCCTTTAATTTTTGATAATAACTCTCACCTTTTGATCTATCACAGTTGATATTTTAAAATATAACCAATTTAATGATAGTCCTATCTTTAAATTCTTTGGAGACAACAATACCTACTTTAATCTAGAGTATTCTTAAGAAATTCACTTTCCTTAAGATGTAATTAACTATGGAGGCTTGCCTCTATAGGGAACTTAATGAACCCGATTTAAATAAACTCTGCTTCACTTTTTCATGTAAAGTAGGAGAAATTCTCTGGTATATTTGAAGACCCATCATGCCTTATAGGTCCTTATTAAGTGATTAGGTCCATTATATGGTAGTGACTTCTATCTCTTGAGATAGTACACTATTCCTTGATGTCATACCCGATCGCATTAATAAGTACATCCTCAGATTTATGTGGTATCTCTCACATATACACACATAACTCAAACCAAAAATAAACACCACAATGATGTATTTTATAATTATTTTAGATGTTGAAGCTCTCATTATGTATTTTATAAGATGAATATATATATATATATATATATATATATATATATATATATATATATATATATATATATATATATATATATATATATATATATATATATATATATATATATATGTGTGTGTGTGTGTGTGTGTGTGTGTGTGTGTGTGTGTGTGTGTGTGTGTGTGTGTGTGTGTGTGTGTGTTATTATCTGTATTGGTTGGTTACTATTCGATAAAAAACTATAATTATGTGATTATAGGCTAATATGATGAATTTTTTAAAGAAGTTAAAAGATAAATTTAAAATTTTATAAAATTAAGGCTATATCTATCATCGTATTATTTCAAGCATATCTCCCTTGTATATGGTTAAATTCATGCCAATTTTGAGAAATTGATTTCAAACATAGTCCTCTATATCTTCTATATTCATGAATTTGATTAGCTTTCATTGCAATCCAAAATAAAAAAAATTAATCACAACGGCCCAATCCAAGAAATTTACCCACATTAAGAATCTCAATTAGTTTAAGAGTAAGAAGATAATTAAGGCCTTCTCATTCTCAATCTCACTGACTGACCTTATGTTAGGCTAATTCATGCACACTAAGGATCTTAATTAGTTTAAGAGCTAGGGAATAATTAAGGTCATCTAGTAGAAGGATCTTTGCACATAACCTACTTGTAAGCTTAGTACATTATATCTGCTTACAAGCAAAAAATTGAACACGTAGGCGCTTATGTCATAATGGGATTTGATTATTTACTCATGATTAATTCTATAATTTATATAACAAAGGAACCTCTTTCTCAGATTTCATAAAGTATACAACATATGGATATTACAATGAACGATTATAAATGTATAATAGGTTGCATCACGACAAAAATAAATAAAAATTTAATGGATGAATTCTTAATTCTCAATGGGTGTTGAGCATTTTATGCACATGGTATCTTAACTTTTTATTTATCTTTAAACAATAAAGTATTCATGTCAATGTGTGAGGCACAAGAATCAAGCCTACTTAATGTCAGATGAAGTCAGATTAAACTTATATCATATAGGGTTACTACCAAATTACTAGTACTGGACTTCACATGGTGAGTATGACCCACATACCAATATTGATGTTGGGGCCTCAACAAGTTATTAACCTTTTGTTGAATATGATTATAGAAAATATAAAGAAATGGTCTTTAATTTATCAAGAGCTAACTGCAAAAGTGACAAAAGAAGAAACCCCAAAGAAAGAACCTAAAAAGTTCCACAATCTGCTAAATGCAGCATAACAATCATTATGGGAAGTTGCACAAACCACTATTAACTATCTGTGTCTGTAAGAATGTTGAGCATCAAAACATAATGTAATATATTACATTAATATTTTAACCAATTTGTAGGGCTACTTAAAAAGACTAACCAACAAGAAAACTTAATTGCAGAATATTTATATAAGATAAAGAAATTGATGTCAAAACTAGGTGTGAGTTTACAAAAAATTGATTATTGTGTCAATTGTTGCATATTGTATTATAAAGATGATGCAATGGATATTAAATGCAAATTTTATTGAGCAGCAAGATTCAAACCATAAAGTAGAAAATAATACAAATAAATGGATGTTCTTATAAGCGATTGTTCACTTGATTAATACTTATGATGTGTTGTTCCTTACTTTTTTCATCTAATGTGTTTAAGCACTATCTTCTTTAAGTTTAGCACCCAAAATGTAATGTCTTTACTTATTCCAAACACTACAATTATGTAGTACCTTTTTTAAGTTCAATACCTAAAATGTGTTTTTTACATGTTGATCTAATCATTTATTTTCTATTTGTTACAAATGGCATTAGGTGGTGGTAAGGATGTCCCTCGTAAATCAATTATCAATTTTTTCAAGAAGAAGAAGACTAATTTTCACCCTAGTTTTTAGATGATCGCGACTTTGATCTTACCACCCAAAACTACTAGAAATGTAATTACACGAATCTATTATTCTCCAGAGCTTGCTGACACAACTCTATTTCACCTATTTTAGTCTCACACAAGTCTTAAGAAGCCTATTTATCACCATCCACCACCACCACCACATCAAGCTGATCTATCCATTGCTATGAACTAGGGTGGAGTTGAGATACCTACCTCATGCACTTTTATTAAGCCTAATATAGACATGTAAGTTTTTATGTATTACTTTTAATTTTTAGATTTATATAGTGCTAACTTATGTTTCATTTATAGGTTCAATCCAACAAAACAAGCAATATATAAAATAAGACTCATAATGAAAAGCAAATTTGATGCTCCATATATATCATGGAAGAAGATACTAATAGAGGGGTGTGATATGTGGAAAAGAAAATTTAAAATATTAGTTAAGCTCTTTGCACTTATACAATGCGATAGATTGTGGTGAAAGTTTATTGATTTTCATATTGTATTTTATGTTATAAAAAGAATTAAGCTATCAGAATAAAGCCAAAATATTAAAAGAAATTTTGAGGTAAGAGGCACTACTTATTTACATGATATGTTCATAGACATTCATAAGTTCAGACAAAGATCTCTTTGGAATAGAGAGGAAGTGTGAGCTGAGCTATGTGAAGAATGAGTCTTTTTAAGGTATCTTTGTAAAAGAGAGTAAGCTAAACAAAATTAATCATCTGACTATGAAGGCATATGCATCTCCCTAGATACTGAAGGCACAGTTCCTCATACCAAGAATAAAGAAGATTGGTGAGTAATTGGCCAGTTATATTAATTAAATTTATAAGCACTATTTTTTAATTTCATTAGTGTATTTATAAAAACAAGTAATTGAAAAAGAATCAACAACTGCAAAATTGAATAGTATAACACATTAGCATTTGCTGGGCCAACGATGGGTTGATGTTAGGTCATAGAGAGCTTACATAAGTAAATTTTTTTTTTGAATTAAAATTATGTTGAAAATATTTTATGTTTAAATAACATTATAATATTTTGTAGAATGACTACATAAGGCTAAAGGAGGTGCAAAGTCAAAGTTTTAATAGTGCATAAAGTTCAAGTAGATGGTTTGAGCACTCAGAGTTTGACATATTGAGAGATGCTATAAGAAGGAAGAAAAAAGAGAAGAATAAATTGCTTAGCTTTCTAAAGTTAAGCGTATGATGTGTCATTTTTTGTATTGACCGAGCACTGATTTAATTGACCAGTTGGTCAAAAGGTGTTGTTGTAGTGGCTAAGAATATAGAGGCTTGGATAATTGTTCAGATGGACGCTCGACTGATTATGATACAAGCAAGAATGAAAGAGATGCACTGAGACAAATATAAGGGAAAAGAGGTAGTGGTAGAGGAGCAGGAGAAGGAGGACATTGATGAGAAGATAAATAATGATTAGTTTTTTATTTGTTTCATGTTATTGTTTGTGTAACTTCAATTATTGAACATTTATGTGTAATGTTAATATTTTCAAACTATTAAATGACATGTTTGACTGAAACTTTCTTTTCTAACAGTATTATCTTCTCGTTTTGATCCCGTGATAGTCAATTGTGCGTTTTTGGCAAAAAAATTAAATATATATATAGTCTACAATTATTGTAGGTGTAACAAATAGAAAAAAAAATGTAAATCTATTTTTATTTTTTTACATCAGTACAAGTTTTCAATGAAGTTTTATCACTATGTTCGATTCAAATTGTCGTGTAAAATTCAGTCCGTCGGAAATTTTTGTCTAAAATTTTTTTGTGAGCCTTCCCTCACTGATGGATCTTCTGATGTTTAAGTCTGTTAGTTCATTTGAATTAGTTTCTGAAACAAAATTCCATTGGAAATTCGTGAAAAATGTTTTCCAGCGACTTTTTTTTTTTGCTGTCAAAATACATTCCAAATAAGGATTTACTTACCAAATGTAATCGGTCAAAATACATGTTTCTGACAAGACTTCGCTATTTTCGATGGACTTTTTAGTCAGAAATGAATTGTGTTTCTGTATGTTACTATAAGCTAACATTCTTAAATTTTACCAAGAAGGATCACATGAAATTCAAACTTGCAATTTTATTTTAAATAGAAAGATAAACCTCTTTCATGGAAACTATAATATTTTCTTAAATATATAATCTTATTATCAAGTTTATAAAAAATACCTTCTTCAATTAAACTATACTTTAATATTAGCCTCTCTTATGAAGGATGTGTGTTTGAATTATATTAGCCTATTTGAAAATATATATGTTGTGAGAGTTTATCGATTGGCTTGTTGAACAAAAGAGTCTTGTTGAACAAAAGAGTATGGAAAACAATAATTAGTATTAGTTGAATACTAGGCAAGAGGAAGTCTTAGATGTTGATGTATGCTGGTTGGAGCTGGGGGTGTAAGTGAGTCATGTCGACTCGTGAGCTAGCTCGAGCTCAGCTAGATAAATTGCTCATTAGTCAAGCTCACTAAGCAAACAAACCAAGCTCAAGCCAACCGTGATTTAACTCGTGAGCTCGTGAGCGAGCTCATTTAATAAACATTAATTTAAATATATTGAATTTTAATAATTTAAGTATATAATTGTTAAAAATATTTTAAATTTATATCTCATTCTCTTATTTCAAGTAATTTATTGTTATTTTACTTATTATGTCTTAATTTTTTAATCATTTTTATTATAATTGTTGTGTGCTAGAAACCCATTTTCGGTAGAATAAAACTTTACGCCTTAGCCTTGTTGAGAAATCGAATACACATAGAGATATTTGAAGAGAGAACAAGAAACTCCAGAATTTTTACGTGACCTAGCCAGTAAAAATGTTTCGTTATATATCTATTTTAAAGTACAAAGTTTAAGTTTTCCTGATAATGAGATTACAGAGTTGTATGTGAGAAAGCCTGACAAGAAAAATCCCAGAATCAGGTGACAATAGCTATCAGGGTAGTTGGCTCTAAATGGGTTAAGATCAAATAGTGAATGATTATGTGATGATCTACGACTATCGTGTGGTAGTGGGCGATGGTGACCGATACGCGGTCGATGGTGACCAACAATAGTGGACGATGGTGGCGGCCGGCGGTGGTGGCGGCGGTGACCAACAGCGGTGGTCGACAGAACCAACCACGACGAGGCGGCAAAGCGTGATGCGATGGTCGACGGTGGTGGCGCATAAGGACCGGCGGTGATGGCCGCGAGGCAGCGGCGGTCGACGCGGCGATGGCGTGGTTAGCGATGAGCGATCGATGGTGGTGGTTGATGGTGGTGATCAGCGGCGATGACCGGCGGCGGTGGTCGGCGACCGTCGACTGGTGGCACTATTATGCTTGGAGGTTCTTCAAGCCTCAAAACTTTATCTCTATTTAGCTTGGCCTCCTCTCATGTGAAGAATGAGAGGCTGTTTATTGATTAGAGAAGTGATATTTTTATAAATACATGCAAAATTAAAATCACTCCATCGGACGGCTCAAAATGATTCCCTTGATCATCTGATATATTTTAAGTATTTGAATGCTCAAATGAAATCAGAATTAGGATATCTTAGGCTTGTTAGATTTGGCTTGTCAAGATGCTCAATTTGACTATAAACACTCCATATTTAGAAGTCGAATGATATCACAAAGTTTTCAATAAACGCTTGATCTAGATTAGTCTTGACTCAAACTCAGATTGCTTTCGACATCAAGATTCGTGTTTCGACTACTAAAATTTTCATTATCATATCAGTTGTCCCCTATTTTTTGATGACATTACTAATTTCCTCCAAAAATATATTAATTTTTTTTAAAATAAAATAACTTTACTTATTATTATGATTTGTAATTACATATGTTATATGTATTAATTTATTTATTAACTGATTAATTATTAATATTTATTTATTTGATTATATATATATATTGTCATATAGTCTTGAAAGAGGTGAGATTTTTTTAATTAAATATCATAATGAGGAGAGAGGTTTTTTTTAATTAAATGGTTGGCAAATGTTAGACATAATGAGGAGAGGGGTTTTTTTTTTAATTAAATGGCTGGCAAATGCTAACCATAATGTGGAGAGGGGGATTTTTTTTAATTTATTCTCTTTTTACCCCTATAGTGGACCTATAAAAATCCTTCCTTGAGGTCAAGTAAGGAAACACAGTTTTCTTTCATATGCTCTAGTGTTCTTCTGCACTGGATGAGAAATTATCTAGTAGAAGTTCAGGGGTTAAGGGTAAAAAAAATTTTTTTTTTTTTTCAATGAAACTCTAACCTTCTTCTAAAAAGAATGTCATTTGTTTTGTTGATCAAGACCCGTAGTTCATATGACGAGGCTCCCATTTTCCCTCGAGAGAGACGTCAACTGTCCTCGTCAGACCGACTGGGTTCAGAGGCGATCAAGGCTCGTAGTTCATACGACGAGGCTCTGGTTTTCTCTCAAAAGTGACATCAACTGTCCTCGTCAGACCGACCGTATTTGGATGTGATAAAGGCTCGTAGTTTATATGGTGAGCTCTAGTTTTCCCTCGAGAGAGGAGTCAACTGTCCTCGTCGGACCGACCGGGTTCAAAGGCGATTAATGCCCGTAGTTCATACGACGAGACTTTGGTTTTCCCTCGAGAGAGGCGTCAACTATCCCCGTCAGACCGACCAGTTCAGAGGCAATCAAAGCTCATATTTCGTACGGTGAGGCTCCAATTTTCCCTCGAAAGAGGCATCAACTGTCCTCGCCAGACCAACCGGGTTTAGAGGCAATCAAGGCCTATAGTTCATACGAGGAGGCTCTGATTTTCCCTTGAGAGAGGCGCCAATTTTCCTCATCAGACCGAATGGGTTTGGAGGCGATCAGGCTCGTAGTTCATATGGTGAGGCTCCAATTTTCCCTCGATAAAGGGATCAAGTATCCTCATCGGACTGACCGGGTGCGGAGGCGATCAAGATTTGTAGTTCATACGGCGAGGCTCCAGTTTTCCCTCGAGAGAGGCGTCAACTAGACTAGTCGGACCGACCGGGTTCGGAGGCGATCAAGGCATGTAGTTCATACGATGAGGCTCCGATTTTCCCTTGAAAAAAGTGTCAATTGTCCTCGTTGGACCGACCGGGTTCGGAGGCAATCAAGACCCATAGTTCATACGATGAGGTTCCAGTTTTCTCTCGAGAGAGGCATCAACTATCTTCGTCAGACCGATTGGGTTCAAAGGTGATCAAGGCCCGTAATTCATACCGCGAGGCTCCGATTTTCCCTCGAAAGAGGCGTCAACTATCCTTGTCAGACCGACCGGGTTTGGAGGAGATCAAGGCCTATAATTCATACAGTGAGGCCTAATTTTTCTTCAAGAGAGGCGTCAACTGTCCTCGCCGGACTGATCGAGTTTGGAGGTGATCAAGGAACATAATTCATACAGCGAGGCTCCAGTTTTCTCTCGAGAGAGGCATCGGCTATCATCGTTAGACCGACCGAGTTTGGAGGCGATCAAGACCAATAGTTTATGCGCTGAGGCTCCAATTTTTCCTCGAAAGAGGCATCAATTATTCTCGTCGGACCGACCGGGTTCGGAGGCGATCAAGACCCATAGTTCATATGGCGAGGCTCCAGTTTTCTCTCGGGAGAGGCATCAACTGTTCTCGTCGGACCGACCGAGTTTGGAGGAGATCAAGGCTTGTAGTTCATATGATGAGGCTCCGGTTTTCCCTCGAGAGAGGCGTCAACTGTCCTCATTGGACCAACCGATTTAGAGGAGATCAAGTTTCATAGTTTATAAAAATTTGATTTTCTTGAAACTCCAATAGTTGACAACTGCCAAGGTGGTGGGGAAGCATTTATTAGGAATCATTCCTCAGAAAACTCAAAAATTCTGGTAGATAATTTCAAAGTGTCATTCTTCATGATGTTACTTGATGCCGTTGACATGTACGGAAGGGGTAGAATCTAATATGCTAAGAATTTTTGACCTATCTGAGCTTATTTATCAAAGTGTTACTTGATGACATTAATCTGTATGGAAGAGGTCAAATCAAATCCGCTGAGGATTTTTGACCCATCTGAGGTTGTTTGTCAAAGTATTATTTGATGATAGTAACCTGTATGAAATAGGTCAAATCGAATCCGCCAAAGATTTTGACCCATCCGAGGTTGTTTGTCAAAGTATTACTTGATCACAATAACCTATATAGAAGAGGTTGAATCAAATCCACTGAGAATTTTTGACCCATTCGAGGCTGTTTGTCAAAGTGTTACTTGATGACGTTAATCTGTATGAAAGAGGTCAAATTGAATCTGCCTAGGATTTTTGACCCATCTGAGGTTGTTTGTCAAAGTTTTACTCGATGACATTTAACCTGTGTAGAAGAAGTCAATAATTTTAACTCTCGTCCGAGGTTATTTTGTCAATGTATGATGTTAACCTGTGTGGAAGAGGTTAAATATTTTGATTCTTCCAAGATTATATGTCAAAGTATTACTCGGTGACTTTAATCTGTGTAGAGTAGGTACAAAGTTATGACATATCTAAAGTTGTTTATCAGAGTGTTACTTGATGACATTAACCTGTGTGGAGTAAGTACAAAGTTATGACCTATCCGAGATTGTTTGTCAGAGTGTTACTCGATGATATTAACCTGCGTGGAGTAGGTATAAAGTTATTACCTATTCAATGTTATTTGTCAGAGTGTTACTCGATGACATTTAACCTGTATGGAAGAAGTCAATAGTTTTATCTCTCATCTGAGGTTATTTTGTCAATGTATTACTTGATGACGTTAACCTGTATGGAAGAGGTCGATTCGAATCCGCCAAGGATTTTTGACCCATCCGAGGTTGTTTGTCAAAGTATTACTTGATGATAGTAACCTATATGGAAGAGGTTGAATTGAATCCATTGAAGATTTTTGTCTCATCTGAGATTATTTGTCAAAGTGTTACTCCATGACATATAACTTGTGAAAAAAATCAATAGTTTTAACTCTTATCTGAGATTGTTTGTCAGAGTGTTACTCGATGATGTTAACATGTGTAGAGTAGGTATAAAGTTATGATCTATCCGAGGTTGTTTGTCAGAGTATTACTCGGTGACATTTAACCTATGTGGAGGAGGTCAAATCAAAAATATTCATTTGTAGCCAAAGTTGCTCCTTGATTTTTGCCTTTTTCATGAGTATTATTGACTTGCTTCTCGAACTGATAATCAATTAAATATCAGAATATTGATTTGGATGATCTTTTGATATTAAGAGTTGCCCCTCCCCGTTTCCAAACAAAATCTGAAGGAACAAAGTTTGATGAATCTTCATTCTTTGTATGCGCTCCTTAAATGCATGAAAGGCTCCACCTGGTTGGTGGTTTTGATCTTGTTGAGAAACTTGGTCATCAAACATGATGAAATAATGGGAATCAGTTTCCCACATATGGCGCCAAACTATAAAAACCTCCCTAGGGTCATGATTATTTTATCTTTTTCATACTAAATAAGATGGCTCGTGAGCCAACTTAAATTAGTAAAATAGAGCTCAAGCTCAAACTCGATAAATTGATCAAACTCAAGCTCAAGCTCAAGCCAAGGATGGCTCGAACTCGGCTTGACTCATTTACACCCCAAGTTGGAACCGATCCACATAAAAAGGCTTATCTCATTTGCTATATGGTTAGATTTTTATTAAATTCTTAAACTTTTAGTTTATTATTATTAGTTAAACTTAAGTGCTAATGTGGTCATTATTTCATTTCATGTTTATGTGTTTTTTTGTGTATGGTAGATTAATTTAATTATAGTTTAAATTGAATACCCACACATTTGAAATTAGATTTTTGTATCCAACATCATTACTTAGATTGAAAATTTGGGTCGTTGAAGTTTGTTGGAACAATATTCCAAACTTGTATGGTGAAATAAATTTAGATTAATGTGCTTAATAATTATATCCCTCATGTATGACATAATAATATAACCGACATTTTAGTAGATGGTTTCATTTTATCAAACAAGTATGATGATTTTTATATTAAGATTATGAACTTGAGATTAGAATGAAATCTAGTAGATGGTTTATTATCAAATATTTCCTCCTCTATCTACAATCATGATTTAAATTCCCAACATTATAAGATAGATATTTTGGAGGATGAAAATTGTAGTTTTTGAGTAAATTTAAATGAGTTAGCTATCACTCCACTAGCATTATTATGGCTTGTTATGTCAATATTTGTATGCATACTATGCATCCATGTTGCACATCAAAGAAACATATTACATAATTAACTAAAAAAATAATTTATTATTAAATCATTCATGAATAACTTACATAGCATTTAATGGATATATTATGATAAAAGAAGGACAGGAAACATGTGTGCTCATTAAAAAGATCTATGAATATTAATAATTCAATTACACCATTGAATTCTTAAAGGTACTAGTTTGCATCTATCATCACTTAACACAAGCACAAACTTCATTTGAAATTAATATTGTATCAAAATTGAAAAAGTAGGTCTTTATTATAAGTATATCATCATGGAAGACCAATGAAGATGTGGACTCTGAAAATTTACTCTTGATCTCTTGATAAAAGAGAGTTTAAATTTTTATAGATAAATAAGGCACTACCTAGAAATTTTGTCCTTATTTTATAGAGACTTTTGATTTGATTAGTGGTTTCCTATAAGCACAAGCATTTGTAGTTACCCCTCCTAATGATGATGAATAAGAACATTCAATTAATGTTAGCCACTATGTTGTTAATTACTTAGCATACAATAGCAGTAAATTGATTTTAATATTTATGAAATTCATCATTCTTGACTTAAAACATTTTGCTAAGGAACTAATGATGTGCTTGATTAAGATCCCATGGTTCCATCGTCCTGGGCTGTTATGGTCTTTAGTCCACTTAGTCATAGGAGATAGTCGACCCAACATGACCAAAGGATTCTTGTCATCAACAATGGATTGCTTCTTCCAAGAGAACCTTATGGACCTAGGTTAATATTTATATAAATGGATAATTTTAAGTCCATCTTAACTAACAAAAGAATTTATCATATTAGGTATATCATATATTTCACAACTCAAAGAGTAGAAATCATAAGGGAACATACGTGCTACATCCATGATATTAATATAGTGGAGCTTACTGCTAAACCATTTTATTAGAGGGATTTAGTAGTAATTATTTCATATGTGGAGTCTATTAGTCAAATCATACGAAAAAAGGATATGAGCCACATTATTATTAGTATAAATTATTTTAATTGTGAGTGTAGTAGTATACATAATATAATATTAGATTTTTATGAGCTTAAGTTAACGTTAGATTTGTCACCATCAATAAACAATTGTGAATAGATGAATTGAAAGATTTTTTTTATTTTAAGTTTTTTAATTGATAAATTTCATTTATATCAAACTAATCAAATTTTTGTATATTGTTGGAATTTTATTTTATAATAACTTGATTTAAAATTTATATTTATATTTAATGGTGATATCCCTTTTAGTTGAAATCTCTATTCAACATAGTCATCATCAGGGTATGAATTATTTGAGCATCCACAATATAATTTAAAAATTTTATTTTTTGAAATTAAACCTTTACAATTAAGATCTTCCTTCAATATGATCATCATTAGAGAATAAATTAATTACTTTAATGCATAAAAACTAAACTAATTTATTTCAGACCTTATCAACTCTACTTCAAATATAGATGATTGAGTCTATTAATTACATATGATTAATCAATATTGAAATTTCATTATATTGCAGGCCATATTAGCTTTACTTCTACAAGAGGAGATTTAAGTCAAAGTTTCGAAGCCTATGGTTGTACTTTATAATTTTAGAATTTGATGTTTGCATCTCTCAAATATAAAATTTCTTTGTTAAGGCTATTATAAGCCATATGCAAGTAAGAGAACATAATGAATGAAATTGAGTTGTAAGCATGAATTTAATTTATTTATATTCCTCTAAAATTTATCATTTAAAGCATTATTGTAGACATCAATCCTGTTGACTCTGATTCCTATAAAGAGAAGGATTGAACTGATCAAGTAGGATTTTCACTTCTATCATATGAATGAAGAGATTCATTGAAAAATATACATCATACAATTCTAGAACTTTAAATTTTAAAAGATGTTTAAATTTTTAAAGCAATCATTTATCTTTCAAAATATTTGTGCAATTTTTAATATAAGACATTTGAGTCAACTTTAGTTTGGCTTGCACAAAATCCCCAGACATAGAATTTAAGAGTTTAGCACTGTCAGGGTATAAGCACTCAATTTATATTTAAAATGAATTTAAATTTTAAAATGAAACTATAAGATTACAATATATTTTGTTTGCAACCAAAAATATATAATAAATAATGAATAAATAAATAAATATCCTAACTTCAGCGTCACGACATCGCAAACCCGGCGTTTAGGCACTGACATTGTGGCCCTAAGTTTAAAATGTCCAAAAAAAACACCAACCACTCCCACCAATAGCCATCCCCCTCAGAGATAATCGCCCGAGAGGAGAGTGGGAGCAGTTTAGAGAGTAGGATCGGTTGATAGGTGAGTAGCAGCAGTTGACAACCAACTCTTGTAAAAAGAGAAGGGCTTACCCTCCTTTTGCTTCTTCTTCTTCTTCTTCTTCTTCTTCTTCTTCTGGCCACACTCCCTTCCCTCTCTCTATTGCAGACTCTACGGCAAGTTTCTCTCCGTTGTATGCCCTTCTTCTTGTGCAAGGCAAGATTCCAGGTAAAACTCCAGATGAAATATATTTTTATATGAATCCTTGCTCTATAGGAAAATCTTGAAAATTTTCACCATAGATCTTGGATCTTGTGTGAAATAAAGATACTCTCTCCATGGATCTTAGATCCTAAGTAAAAGAAAAAAACACAATTGCATTAAATATTAAATTTTAGGCATTGCTAAGATAAAATGATGTCAAAATCAAAATTAAATCGAGCTTTAACTCATTAAAATACAAGTTTAAAAGTTCAAGATCTCCGCTATCGAACTTGGTTCCGACGTGAGATAAAAAAACTCTCCCTTCATCAATTTTGGATTCGAAACAAGAGAGATGAATGTATTTTACACTAAAATATTTTGAAAACTATCATTGTTAAATTGTTATGGTGCCAAATTTATAAGAATCATCAAATCACATAGGAAAATTGCCTTAGAATGGAGTCTTCCAACCCGTTGTGTCGCATCCCTGATACCCAGTGTCGTGATGCTAAGCTTTCGAGATTTTGAATATTGGTTCTCCACTTCACAGTGTCGTAACACTGTTGTATGGCACCGAGGTGATGTGACTAGCATCATGGCTGAATTTTGGTGTTGCAGTGCAGCCTTCTCAAACTTTAGAGTCAAAATGTCCACTTCGCACCACCACAACACTATGTTGTAGCGCTGAGGCTAGCAATGTGGCACACATGGCGTCGAAGCTTGGTGCCGCAGAGTTGTTTTCTAGGGTTATAAGACCAATGTATCCACTTACAATGTTGCAGTGCTACTTTGTTACCATTGTCTTCTCTGATTTAAGCCTAAGTCCCAACACATAGAGCAGATACACTAGATTTTCAGTGTCGAGACATTGACTTTTTAGTTTAATATTTTTTAGGTTAAAAATTTTTATTTGTTTAAATTCACAACTTATAATAAATATATAGATTGCAATTAAATTTAGGAGATAACCATCAAACACGTAAAGAATATGAAATAAAACTATATTACTAAAAATAAAATTTTATTATAGAAATGAGGCAAATAAAATTATAATGGTATAAAAAAGAAGAGAAATACAAATACAAATAAAAAAAAAAGAAAAGGGGGGAAAACTATCCTAGAAGTCGTAATCATCTTCCTTCTCATCTTCTACTGGCTCCGACGGGGTGCTAACATAAGTGTGATAGTGAAACGTTGTAGGAAAATGAACTCTACTCGGGCCATCATTAAAGTTGTAATTTTTAAATATTTAAACAAGTATTGAGTTGACTTGTTTATGTAAGAAAATTGTTGCTTCTGTTGACCCATATGATAATCAAATTTTTTCTCTAGTTCCTGCTCTCATCAGTTGCTTTCAGCCACCATTTTTCTTAATTATGAGATTTCTCCTCTCATATATTAGAGTTGCTTAGTTAACATCTTGTAGAATTTTGATCTAGATTGAGGAGCATATGAGGTTTCTCCTACTTTCTTTTTTGATTCAAATCCTACAATCGTTCTTTTAGTTAGGAGAGCCTTTTGTATAAAAACTTTTTTATCTAGGTCCCCTGACACACTGGCTACAACACAAAGAATAAATGAAAGAAGGGTACTATCCCTAAGCATATTATAAATTGAATTATAAATAATCTTTCCTACATCCATGGTAAAGCCCTTTTGAATCACATAATTTAAAACAACTCTAACTTTAGTACATCATTGATACTAGCAGTGAGCATCAACTTGACAGAAATAAAATAGTGTTAAGCTTTTAGCCACAGTTGTTAGGACAATGACAAAAAATTGATAATCTTTTTCTTCCATCATTTCCACTAGACATTTGAATTTCTGATAGTGAGAAAACTAAAGATTTTATTAAGATCGAGGTGATTATTGTAATAGGAAAAATATTGATCATATGTGAAATTGTATAAATTTTAATATACATTAATGAAAGTACTATCGAAACGTACCTATTTCCCCTGCACAAAAATATAGTTTTGATAATCCTTCATGTTGGTAAAGAACTTCATCACCATGGGGACAACACAAGCAGCGTTATCATAGGTGAGATGCTCTCAACTTCGCTCATTGATAACCCTCTCCATGCTCTCACCCGGATTATGGAAGGTCCTCTCTAGAATGAGTTGCTTGCTGATGAGCGCATGTTGTTACCTCACCTTATCATCCATGTTGATGAATTTTTCAATGTCACTACATAACACCTTCTTCTTACCCTTATGGATAGTCTTGAGAGGCATGTTTGTTGTTCTAGGGCTGAGAAAAAGCTAAAATGCAAGAACGCTCGAGAGAACAAATATTTTAGAATGAAAATTTTGGCAATCTATGGGTTTTATTTATAGAAGCATCACAATGCTTTGATAGCGACCAGGCACTAGCCTCTCAATTTCTAAGAGCTAGGACTAATGTCGTGTCTCTCCACTTGCTGCACCTAGGCACCGGATAGCTAGTCAAGACGGTTACTATGCCGATCAAAAAGAGCACTTATTAATATTTATCACAATTAATTTCATAACTAACCAGATCTCAAAAGCACATCAAACATTAATGGAGCATTGCAGCACTAGTCAAAAGTTATGTCCTTTTCAGTTAAATATGTCTACGTGCTTATCAGCCTTTGAATGACTTTTTGACTAGCATTACAGCGCTACTTCGGCAACGCTTATGCACTAGTTTGTTGACCTCACTTTTGGAGTGAGCTCTTAACCTCCTCTTCTTAGACTTAGGACTCTTCTAGTTACTAAGAACTCTTTAGTCATAAGACACTTCAAGTGATTAGGTGAGCACTTAACCTAAGCATAAGGACTTAGAAGGGTTAATCATAGGATTAGGCCATGACTTAGGACTTAACGAAATCACCTATCCTATAGCCTAAACCCAATATAAATACACTTTCTCAAATCAAACCCAGATTCAAATCTCAAATCAAAATTTCAAATCCATATCCCAAATTTGACTCCAAATAATTGAAACACAAAATCAAATTCAAATCCCAAGACCCTTTCTAAGCCATATGAGCCACCTTCATAATCTTAACCAAAACTGTCTTTAGATCAAATCAAACTCAATTGATTTCTTTATAAATCAATTATTTCTTTATTCATATTCACAAACATAAATGAAACCCACCTTCCAATGACCAAAAATGAATCAAACTAAATTGATTGGCCTCTAAGATTTTTTGACCTACATCCATGGACTTGGTCAAATTTCCTTTCAAATCACATCAAACTCAAGTGATTTTCTCATGAATCATTTAGATCTTCATTTATATTCATAAATATAAATGAAATATAAATCCAAATGGCCAAGACCAAATCTAACATTAAACCAAAATGCAATTTATACCCTTTAAGCCAATTCTTTAGACTTAGCCAAATTTTATCCAAATCAAATCAAAACAAATGGATTTTCTCTCGAATCAATCATTCATTCAATTATCTACCCAAATATAAATGAAACCTACAATCATCAAATCAAATCGAAGCCAACCCAAGTCAAACCCAACCTAGCCCTTTTGACTTGAAAATTTCAAATGAGCCAAAAAATCTCTTAGACTCAAAATTGATTGTCATTGAATTTATATTTCAATCCAGAGCTCATATATAAGTTCAACTAAACTCAAATCAAACCAAAACTAAACCAATTGACCCACTTAGGTCCACTTGACCCAAAGTGATATAAAAGATCCATTTGAGCCAACTTCAATCCAACCCAAATTGGATTGAACCAAGCTCATCAAAACCTTCCACCATGATTATTGATCACCCTAGGATGATCAATTGCAATCAATTAGGTCAAACTAAGTCAACTTAGTGATTTGACCAAGTCAACCCTTAGCCCAAATGAACCAAAACTAACCAAAACTCATCCTACATCAAATTGATTAAAACCAGTGATTTGAATTAACCCAAAATTAATATTTAAATATGACTTGACCACCAATTGAGCTGAACCAAGCCCAATTGGCCATTTCCAAGTTGACTCAAATTGGCCTAAAGGATCAAATTGGGTCAAATCATGATCTAACCCAAATTGATTATAACCAATGGCTCAAGTTTATTCCAAATTGATTATTGAACTTGATCAAAGTCATAATTAAACCCAATTTAATCAATCGAGCCCAATTGAGCCATTAAGTCCAAATTGGCCTAAAGGGTCAATTTGGGCTAAATCAAATTAAATCCAAATTGATTCGAACTAAAGTACATATTCATCTTCAATTAGGCAATTGAACATGAATCAACCCATAACCCAAGCCAATTTGGCTAATTTTGGTCAAATTGGTCAACTTGACCCATTTGATTTCAAATGAGCCAAAATCAAATTTAAACTAAATTAAATCAAATTGACCATACCAAAACTCTTCAAATTATCATTTAAACCTAACCTAAGCCTTGGTCTGACTCAATTTGACTAATTGATCAACCTAACCCGATATGACCCAATGTGACCCATATGACCCAAATTGAGTCAAATCCCTTGAAACAAAGCCATGACCCATTGGGAGCTGATCAAACCAGACCCAAACCCATTTGGGATTAGCCCAAAATCAACCCAACCCAATTAAATCCCTCATGGATCCTCCCTCATATAGGATTTCACCCAACTTCATTTAATTCTCCCTATCACATGCATTCAACTCTCCCAATCCATGACATTTAATGGAGCTGATCATATGACAGCAAGAGAGGACTTTGGAGCAAAAATCCAAAATCTTCAATCAATCTATCATCCATCCCAACCACCCCAAGCAAAATGACAACACTTTGGAGCCAAAAAAAAAAGGTGGATTTTCGGCCACTTTTAAAGGAGGGAAAATGAGACTTCATTCCTCTTCCACCTACCACTATTCAGCACCCAAGAGCTCCCCTAAGCAACCAACCATCACTTCCTGACCTCTCTTGAGCCAAAAACATCAAAACCAGGTGGATTTCGGTGAGGAAATGGAAAGCACTGAAAAATACATCATTATGACGTGAAGGTGAAGATCTAAGCTCATTCCAATGCCTCTTCCCCCACTCAACAGCATGATCGGGTCATCACCACCGCCAAAAATCATCCCCGGTGAGGTAACTTTCAAAAAATCATAGTCGACCTTAGGATCCTTCACTTGTGAGATTTTTTTTTGCGTGATTTTTAAAAATTTATCCTAGATAATTCTGCATTTTTACTTTATATCATCTTAATTAGAAAATAGAAGTTTTTCGATGTGAATCGACTCAAAAATGAGTCAATTTGGATAAGTTTTTACTTTGAATTTTCCATTTTTTTCTACCCTACCCTCAATTTTTACTATTGACACCGGCCGGACAGCAGCAGCCATCCGATCCCATAGTTAGGTGGATCGGACGGCTTGGATCGTGCGATCCCAGACTTTAGATTGGTGGGTGCATTTTGGACCGTCTGATCCAGTGGTTTGCGTGATCAAACGGCTCAGATCACGTGTGATCCTAGTCTTTGGATCACGCGATCTAATCTAGACCATCCTACCTGCGATCGGACGGCCCGGATCAAATCGCGCATCGCGATCACCGCGCGCTAACGCGTGGCTTCCGCCAAATCCGGCGGCGCCAATCGCGGCACCGCATTGCCGTGCCATGCCACCCCGCGCGTCCAATCACGAGGAGCCACGTGGCGTCACGTTGCCACGTCAGTGCCGTGTGCGGTGTTGACTGTGTTAAATAGAAAAAATCATCTTTTTTCGATCTTAAAAATTACTTAAATTACCTGAACTTCAAAAATTCATAGAAAATAAAATACTTAATAAAAAATTGCAAACAATGGCTTGTTGGATTCGTCATTTCAAGAGAAATCGAACAAACCCAAAATACCCAAATTTTGCTGAATGGTTTGAGTTTAATTTAGGTTTTAGTAAAAATAAAGTTTCATTAATTACTCTAAAAATGCAAGTCTGATTGAATTGAAATTTTTACAGATTGAAATTAAAGTTAAGGCAAACCTATGATAAAATATCATGTAAAAAAGGCTTTTGGATTAGGAGAAATTAAATTTTGTAGTTTAGATTATCTATTTTAATAGAACAAATCAAATAAAAATCCATAAAATTACAAAAAAAAAATCTTCAAAATAACTTAAATCACTTCAGTTAACATCTAGGACTCTTAAGAGAATAATTTGATTTTTTGAATCCTAATGAACTCCAAATAAACACTTAAGATTAAAGTTTAATCAATTAAGAAATTAATTAAAACATAATCTAAAAATAATTTAAATATCAAATCAAAATTAGAAATGAAATAACACTTAAGCAATCATTAATCAAACCTCAAATCAGAAAAATATCATATAATCCTAAGAGAAAATTAAATTAAATATGATTAAATCTATTTAAGTTAATAAAACTCAATTAAATGATTAAATCTTAAATCAAACATAAAATTAAACAAATCTAGGAAACTTTAACATGGGTCAAATTAGTATAACTAAACCTACACTAAGCATGGAATCTTAATCATATGAAACTCCTTAATGAATATAAATAAATTGAAACTAATTAATCATTAAATAAATTAAAAATTAAATTGATTAATAAACAATTCAACATAATCATTTAGTATTAATCGAATTAAACCAAATAATGCAAAAGTAAACTTAATTAAGATATGATTAAGTCACATTTAAAATCAATCCATTTAGAATAAGATGATTAATTAGCCATTAATACATAAACCTAACAACTAAAGTCAACATGAATGAAATCTAATAAACATAATAAATGAAGAAAATTAAACCTAACTATGATTATGAATAATCAAGTTTAATTGAAATAAAAATAAATAATCAAATTACTTAATCTAATCAAATGATAATAACAATGATAACCCCTTAATCAACAAAATTTAGGTAGATGCTTAATTAAAACTATCAAATCAAACAAGTCATATGTAGGCAATTAAGTCATTAATCTCTAATTAAATAAATTTTTAATTAATCAAATGATTTAAAAATCTATTTACCCTTAATCAAACTTAATTAATTAAACATATAATTAATGCAAACTTAATGAATTAATCCATCATCTTAATGAATCAAATTAATTTAAATAAATTATATTAAAGCTAGCTCTTAAATTATGCTTAAATCAAACTCCTAATTAAATTTAATAATTAATCACATCCCTCAAGTAAACTAATTAATTAATCAAATTAATCATATTAAACATAAGCTTAATCAAACACAAATGCAATTAAATACCAATCAAATCCTAAATTAAATATAAATCATTAAGTCATTAATTACATCATTAATCTAAATAAATATAAAATAAAATTAAAAATTAAATAAATCTTTATTTAATTTAATAATTAACTTAAACATGCTTCTTAATTAAACTAATTACCCTTAAGCTAATATAATTGAATAAACACATAATTAATGCAAACTTAAAGAATTAATCCATCATCTTAATAAACCAAATTAAGTTTTTTTTTAAATCAAAATCAAATCAAACACCTAATTAATCTACTAATTAATTTGATCACACATCTTAAATAAGCTAATTAAGTCAATCAAATTAATCATATTAAACTTAAACTTAATCAAACATAAATGCAATTAAATGCTAATCAAAACCTAAATTATTAAGTCATTAATTACATCTTTAATCTAAACAAATATGAAATCAAATTGAAAATTAAATAAATCTTTATAATTAACATAAATATACTTCTTAATTAAATTAATTACATAATCACATTGAACATAAGCAAACCCATACACTAATAAAGCCAATCAAATCAAATTAAATCAAATTATATTAAATTAAGAATGACTCATCAATTTAATATGTAATAAAATAAAATCTCATTCAACATACTTAAATAAGATAAACTAATTAACTATCCAATGTACGAAATCAAAATAAACATGATAAATTGATGAGATTTTTAAAAAAAAAATCATAATTACAAAGAATCAAACTCAATTAAAATCAAAATAAAATCTCAATTAAATCTAATTCGATCAGACTACAAATAAATGAACCATAATCAAATCAAATAAACATAAAATTAAGTGACATAACCATAATCAAAGAAAATAATTAAAATACTAATTTATAAGGATATTGAATTATCAAGATTTAATTAAACCAAAACATCTAATCTAAAATTAATAAATCAAAAACACATGGATTTAAACAAACTTAAACTTCATTAGATATTAAGGATATTAAATTATCCAGATTTAATTAAATCAACACATTTAATCCAAAAATAATCAATCAAATATTTAAACAAACTCAAATTATGAATGCTAAATCAAATCAAATAAATCAAATAAAATGAATTACACAAATTTAAATGGGTTAATTAAGATACTTAAGGACCTTAGTTAGATTCTTTAGGCGTTAGGATGAGTTCTGTCTACAAATAAAATTCATTCTACTCTTCATTCTTGAAAGTGTAAACATCATTTTAACCAAATAAAATTGAAATAAAAAAAATAAATCATTTAAATTAAAATCACCCAATGGTAAAATTTAAACAAATTCAAACTCAAAATTGAAACTTAAAATAAAGAAGCCTAGTAAAGTCTTGCCACACAAGCCTTAAGCACACATATTAGAATACTTAGTCACCACTTTTAGTGCTAAGTTAGGGTGTTGTATGTATGATGCTGTATTTTATTTTGTGATATAATATTTAGACTGGATGTTAGGGTGTATGCCTCGTAGACTGGATGATAGGCTGTGATTAGCCTAATCATATTTTCTGCAGGGGGTTGTGTTTAAGGGGTCGCAGTAATAAAAATATAAATGTGTTTGTTGTGCAGGTTGCTTAGCCCCTAAGCATAACTCACGTTAGGATAAGTGGGCTTGGTTGCCCATGTGTGGGGTGCTAAGTCCAAATTATTCATATAACTACTTCGGTTGTATGGCGTGTTTAGCTAACATTTATTTTGCAGGTGTAGCTAGATTTATTTATTTTATTATTAATGTAATTTTGCATTAGAAATTAGAATTAGTATTATGGAGGATTAGGATGAGCTAAGGTTAGTCCTGATGCCTTTGGAGTAAACCAAATCAAAAGGAAGAAAAGGAAGAAATAATGAAAAGAAGACCCCCATAGCATATATTATTTTTGTAATCTAGGTTGTATAAGAGTAGAGCTCGACTACCCATATTTTTTCTCTTTTCGGGGTGTACGGCGGAACCCGACCAAATCAGCCTTTTATTCTCTTATTGTAATCTATAAAATTATTTGATGTTGTGTTTAGATTGTGAACTAGAATTGCATGCTTTCCCTAGTTTCTTCATGTTTGATGTTGAATGTGTGGCCTGGATGCGATAGGCTCTTAGGATAAAATTAATTTTTCTATCCCAATTAACAACTCATAATTAAAATTTTAAAACAACTCATAACCTCACATAAAACCAAGAAATTAAATAAAGATAATAAATTTTTAGCAACCCCTTAGCTAGATGAATGAATGTATAATATCATGCATGTCATATTCTTCCACTCTTGTTAAGAGGGGGCTTCCATCTGTGTTAGAGAATAAATGCTTAACCTGTGAGAGCTTTTGATGGAGGGACACCCCTTTCTCTCTTGATTTGTCCTATAATCAAGTTCTCATGCATTTAGGCATACAAAATCCCATAGCCTGTGTCAAAACAAAGATTCCAAAAGAATCAAATAAATTTGATAAAATTTGTATTATATTAAGTCATGAATTCATACCATTCATGTTCTAGTCTCTTAGGGAGTGAGTTTAAGGACTTATTCTCCTTTTGAAGTAAACAATAACTTAGCCATCTTGCAAAGCATAAGACTTGGTCACATGATTTAAAGCGTAAGAGGTGTTAGTTGGTGGTCACTCCAAGCGGTTGTAAGTCCAACAGTCAGACGATCTATCCTCTCTTGTGGAGGTAAACCATTATGTCCTCCTTTCGCTTAGATTTAGAACGTGCTTGTGGTTTGTACCAAAGTTTCCTAGCTTAAGATCTGAGATAGATGTTTCCTGGGCTACAAGCATAAATCTCCACCTCTTAGGCATTTCCACAAACTTATGTTGTGAAATTATAAGTCTTAGTATTTTAATAAAATTTCAACTCAAATAATTAACTCTCTTCAATTTCAAAAATATAAAGTCCAATCATATGATAGATTGGAATGCTGACTAAGCTTCCTAGTATCATGAGCATTCGCTACCCATCTCCCTTTGACTTCCAATAATAAGTCTTCTCCTTGATCTATCCCATTTGATTTTCTAAAACAGCCAATCATTTTATAGTCTTAACTTTGAAATCTTTGGAGACTTTAATTGTCTACTTTAAATGAGAGTATTCTTAAAAAATTCTCATTCCTTAGGATGTAATTAACTATGGGGGCTTGCCTCCATAGAGAACTTAATGAACCCAGCTTAACATAAATCCTACTTTACTTTTTTATGTAAAGTAGCGGAAAGATCTCTAGTATATTCGAAGACTCATCATGCCTTAGGAGTCCTTATTAGGTGATTAGGTCCATTATAGGGTGGTAATTTCTATCTTTTGAGATAGCACATCATTCCTTAATGTCATACCCGATGTTGACCTGCATATGTGTGTCATAAGTCAAAGTCAAGCCTACAAATCAAATTCGACAAACTTCGGAGGTGACACCGTGACAGTGCACAAATTGAGGCTCAAAATGCACTATATGTCATCAAAAATGATCGAAATGACCTTCGATCGATGAATGGACTTCGCCGTCGCGTTCAGAATGTCGAAATTGATCGAAATATGAATATTGAAAAATCTAACGATCAATCGATTAAGCTCGCTATATCGGCCCACATGCATGGAGTGAAGCTACGACGATCCAATGACCTCCGTTCATGAAATTGATCACGCCGTTATCTTAAAAATATCAAAAATTATCAAATGAGACTATTGGTCCTAAATCAAACAAGTCTCTATAAATGTCGAATAATCAGAAGTGGCAGCATGGAAATCGAGGCTAGAATATACAGGATATCACCAAAATCAACTCAAATGATCTCCGATCGACAAACGGACTTCACCATCGCATTTAGAATGTCGAAATAGGTCAGGATATAAATATTGCACAACTTGATGATCAACTGATCAAGCGCTCGAGTCATCAACACGCGTGCACGCATATCAAAGTCAGGAGGTGTCGACGCGGATCAAATGACCTCCTTTTATGAAATTGATCGTGTTGTTAGCTTCAAAATATCAAAAACTATCAAATAAGACTATTCACACTCAATTCATATGAGTCTGCATGAATGTCGAGCGGTCAAAATGACGATACGTATTTTGAGTTGAAATAGACTCAATTTGACGCCGACTTGAACCAAACAGCATTTGATTGCGAAATAGACTGCGCCGTTGTGTTCATAACATCGGAAAAGCTAAGATTGATATATATATATATCAGCCATGTGATTTTATCGGCGTAAAAAGTCGATTAATCAACTTAAAAAATTAATTTAAAAATAAAACCTAACCTAAAAATCTAACGATCAATCGATTAAGCGCTCAAGCTATCAATGCGTCCACATGCATATCGGAGCCGGGAAGCTACGACGATGTCCGAATGACCTCCGTTCATGAAATTGATCACGCCGTTATCTTAAAAACATCAAAAATTATCAAATGAGACTATTCGTCCTCAAATCAAACAAGTCTCTATAAATGTCGAATAATCAGAAGTGGCAGCATGGAAATCGAGGCTAAAATATACAGGACATCACCAAAATCAACTCAAATGATCTCCGATCGACAAACGGACTTCACCATCGCATTTAGAATGTCGAAATAGGTCAGGATATAAATATTGCACAACTTGATGATCAACTGATCAAGCGCTCGAGTCATCAACACGCGTGCACGCATATCAAAGTCAGAAGGTGTCGACGGACCAAATGACCTCCTTTCATGAAATTGATCGTGTTGTTAGCTTCAAAATATCGAAAACTATCAAATAAGACTATTCACACTCAATTCAGATGAGTCTGCATGAATGTCGGTACCGAAAGCGCGATTTTGATTGAAATAGATTCAATTGACCAACCAAACAAACTTTGATCGAAATGCGGCCGTTGTGTTCATAACATCGGAAAAGCTAAGATTGATATATATATCAGCTATGTGATTTTATCTGCATAAAAAGTCGATTAATCAACTTAAAAAATTAATTTAAAAATAAAACCTAACCTAAATCCCCAAATTCGGCCCCAATGAACCTGGCTCGGCTTAGTTCCTATTCACGCACAGGCTGGCGCACGCAATGTCTTGCTCATCCCGTCTCTTCCTCACGGGACAGCATGAGAGTCGAAGGAGCTTCCCGTTCGAACGTTCGATGCATCTCCCTCTTCCACGCACAACCGTTCCCTCCTCCACCTTCATTTTCCTCCCCAACTGTAAGCCGAAGCGGACGAACACACGTCTAAATCGAGAACCCCCTCTCTCCATCCTCTCCCTCTCTTCCCAACCGCAAGCATTGGCTTCTATCCTCCACGTCCTGTCTCCCTCAACGGCACAGGAACGTGACTGAGAAGAACTAGAGAGAACAAAAATTTTGGCCCCTCTTCCATCTTCCTGCCGATCTCAATCTCCTGTTTTCCTCATTCTTTTTCGCCACTCCTTTCAATCCCTGCTTCATTGATCTATATCAACCCTAATAAAACGAGTTAAGCTATCACCAGGCTTAGTCAGGTAATTGATATTGTCAATTCAAATCCTGCTCATGAAGTTATTATTGGAATTGATACACTCGAAAAAGAAGACCTATTGCTTCATATTTCATGAGCTCTTGGCATGAAGGTTTCTTCAGTCACATTTTCAGTTTTATATTTTCTTCTTGACCGATAGTTCTTGTCTTAAGATTTGGGTATGGCCAGAGCGCTTGAAGACCATGCACCTTCTTGGCTTCAATAACTATTTCACCACCGACACCAGACTTACCAGAGGGAGGGCCATTCCTCGCTACAGCCTCACCCACGAAACTCTCCAGCTCTCAACACACTCCATCGCACCATCGGAATCATACCTTCAGGTATTCCTTCAGGTACTCCGACCAAAATGGTAAGATCCCTCACAGTAAGCTCCATCAATATGCCTACTCCATTCAGTATTCATACCACTCCTGTTTCACTGAGATCCAGCAATTCATTATTTTTTTTCTCCCATTAAAAGTTATTGGACTGGTTTCTTCTTCCACTTACTGCATCATCTCTCCAATTTTCGCTTCACCACAAATCAGGGAAGAACATAGTCAAAAGGAGAATTCTTCTTTCAGTTTCCGGCATCGCATTCCTTGCATCATCTCTCTAATTTTTGCTTTGTCGCAAATCGAGGAAGAACATCATCAAGAGGCGAATTCTTCTTTCGATTTCCGGCATCGTACTCCTCGCTTTAGACTTCCAAGTTTTACTTTGCCGC
This sequence comes from Cymbidium sinense, assembly GCA_021442155.1. NCBI lineage: Eukaryota > Viridiplantae > Streptophyta > Magnoliopsida > Asparagales > Orchidaceae > Cymbidium > Cymbidium sinense. Next base: position 33,893,834 of record CM038215.1, read on the forward strand.
AACCGAAGAAGCAACACTGTTAAGAGCGGGTTCTACTCTTGGTTTTCATCATACCCAACCTTGTTCCCTTACCGAACATTACAGCGCACCGAAAAATGAGTTAGAATATGTGAGATTTGTGCATAGTTGTGTTTATTTGTAAGTTCGAAGGCCTCGTCGTGCTCAAGAGGGCGCGACGAGATGAAAAATTGGCTGTGGTGTGAAAAGACACCTCTCGTTAAGCTCAAGAGGGCATACTGAGTAAGCCAACACTCGTTAGATGTCGATCCCCCTAGATGAAATACTGCCAAAATTTTGTCAAATTTTTAGACTTAGAATAAAAGGGGGGAAGGAGGGATGAATATATATTGCAATGTGTGTCATCTTTCAGGTCTGAAGGCCTCGTCATGCTCAAGAGGACGCAACGAGATGAAAATTAGCGTCATAAGACACCGCTCGCACCTTCAAGAGGGCGTCGAGTAAGCAACACCATATGTAGCTGCGGGATGACGGAGGGCCAAAATTGTGTCAAATCTTTTGACTTAGGAAAAAATGGGAGCGAAATGACTTAAATAAGAAAACGCGTAATTTTAAATTAAAGCCAAACAAAAAAAGGGGAGAATGAATATATATACATTTGTCTTCTTTCGTTTGAAGGCCTATGCTCAAGAGGGCGATGAGATGAAAACTGGTGGTATCACAGACACCACGCTCAAGACGGACGAGTATCACCCCGATCGACCCCTACATGGGGATGGAGGTCGCCAAAATTTAGATTAAAATTCAGAACTGAAATAACTTCAAATAAAAATTATCTAAATTTAAGTCAAACAAAAGATTATATGATAAATATGAAGATAAATGTTAAATCAAAGAGAAATAGGAGAGAGCCTTTAAAGAAAATTTTAAAAAAAATGGAATACTCATTTAAAATGCAAGTAAAATTTGGGGAGACTAATATTAAACTCACAAACTTTAATAATGATTCTCTATAACTTAAATTGAAGTAATGAGTGAGTTCTCTTTTCTTGTAAATTTATCAAAATTAAACAAGCTTTAATTAGAATTTGGGAAGACTAATACTAAACTCACAACAAACTTGCAATAAACTTAAAGCCTATAAAATTTGATATAGAGTTAAGGATGAATCCAAATCGGGTTTAATAACTCTTATACGAGTATTAAGTTAATTACTATGCTAGCTAATAAATATGAGTAGGGCTAAAGTAATAAACATTGAAATCGTCATAACTTATCAAAAGTGATGTAAATCGAACATAATCAAGTTGAGAGAATTGTAACAACTCAACAAGTAAACTAAGTGTATGTAATATTTTAAACTACAATCTAAATCTAAATGTCTTTTCGCCACCGGATCTGTAACCCTTTATACAAGTAGACAAAAGGCGATACTAAATCAAAATCTACAGAAATCATAGAGCTTCCTTTGATCAAAAATTAAGGAATTTCATTCTACTTATGATTTTTAAAATCAATGATTTCATTAATTAGATGAAATTAACTAAGCTATAAACACGTACATATGCTCGGACAGAGATTTCAAGTACAAATTTTAATATCTGAAAAGGCTGCGTAGACTAAATTGGAATAAAAAATAAAAATACAAAATCAATCTCATAATTCAAACATAAAATTACCTAAAATTACTATACACCTGCATGGGCCCCGACACTATACTGAATGCTTAAATTCAAGTGTCTGATGATGATAGCGTTGCTTATTAGTCTTATAAGTTAACAAAACCTAAAACCTATAATAAGAGTTTCAAATCAGTGAAATATCTAAGAAATTGATTCTGTCAGGTGACAGTAGATCTAATCCTCTGTTAGCAGCTAAACAGAGTTAATAGGATCTAAAGCTCTTAAACATATTCTAATTAATTAATTATTCAAACTAAATTAACTCAAACTAAAAATCAATATAAGAAACTGCTTAAATGAAACTCCATCATTAAAAATTTAAATCAAAATCAATCTATCCACCTTCTACAACTAGTTTGTCGGGGGTGACAAATTAAAAAAACTCTAGCTCGCAAAGGAGCCAATGTCAAATCAAGTGTTCTACTATGTTCACTCTCAATCAATCTCACGCCAATAAGGATGTGGCCCGTGTCCTCTAGCGTGGATTTACCAAGAAGCTCCATGACGAAGCGTTATGACCGAGTCCTCGACGGTGATTTGGCCAGTCAAGCTCCATTATATTATGATCATGACCGTAGCCCGTATACTCCCCAATAGCTCTACCTTTTGAGTTGTAAATCATAGAGTATACTTGACAGGGCAAATAACCCTCTGTCAGCTAAGATAGACTTAAGTTTATCTCCTTAGACAAACACCACCCAGGTCTACAAGAATTTCTTGAACGACGTAACCCATGTGTTGTTGATGATCCTTCTATTAGGTTTGGTCGACTACCTCCTCTTATTAAGTAGACTAAGGACCGCAACTGCCCGGGATGATGGAACCATGGGATCTAGATCGGACACGTCACCATCCCCCCAACCATTCGATTTAAGCTGAAATAATGAATTTCATAATCTAAATTATGAAACTCCATATGCTACTACTATACGCTACACATTTAGCGATCTAATGACTAGCCTTAATCGAAAGTTCTCTCTCACTTATTGGGAGGGGTAATTAACTATAGGGGCTTGCGCCTATAGGAAATCTGGAACTAGATCAAAAGTCCTTGCAAAATGAGGATGAAATCTCTGGGTAGTGTCTTATCTACTATTCCATCTGCCTTCTGAAAATTACATCGATACTTCAAATCATACTCTCTTCAATCAAAAAATTTTCAAGTGGTCAGTGGCGAATTTTTGGAGCTCATAGATTTCTGGCGACTCCGTTGGGGATAGGATTCTATTTTCATCTTTGGTTAGTCATATATGTGCTATAATAGCAATAAAATTTTTGAAAATTCAAAATAAAAAAGTGATTTAAGTGTGTAATAAATTCACAGAGTATATCTTTATTACACCATTATTTTATTTTATAGTACCTCTGCACCTTGAAAGTATGGGGTGAAATAATAATTGTTAATTACTAATCCCCATCTTTCTCTCCTGCACAAAATGGATCTACAAAGCACTCCTTTCACCATCCAGCTAGATCACGGTGCGAACATCTGCCTAGCCAATGTTGTCATCAACACAGGAGATGTCGGGGCTACCATTCAATTTGGTAGCTTGAATTTCTCAGTTATTGTAGCTGTAACCCTTAAAGTACCCACCCATGGTACATTCGTCCGAGGCCATACTGGAAGGCCTCATCAAACTCCTCTAGCCATGCATGTTCACCCAACCGCCAAGGAGTTCTCCCGATAAAGAACTTTAGTTTTCAAATGGCTAAGTCAATCTGAAGCTCCCGTGATGAAAAGAATCGTCAAGGGGCAAACTATGTCTTTAATTCCTTTTGGTATAGCTATTGCGTTGATTGAACCTCTTGTACCTGGAAAGCATGATCATAAAGCTTCCTCATCATGAAGTAATTAACCAGAAGACAGAGAAGAAGGAGAAATCAGTGAGGGCTCTCAGATCCCCTTTGAATGACCTAGGAAGAGCATCCGCTAAGTGAGTATCCCTACTCACATTAACTTTGACAACTTAAAGTAGGTAAAGAGAAATAGCTTTACTGGTGAAGTAAAGCAGTCTTTCTAGAAGAACCAACCACATCAAGCTCCACCACCACAGAGGAGACAGCTTGAAACACTATCTGCCGAGATAAATAAAATTCTCAAAGTAGCCAAGGACAGAGTCCTAATGAAAAGAAGATTTTAGAGACCTGTAGTGATGGAAAATATTGAAGTTTTACCAAGTTGTCATCTCTTCTAGTCACTAGCCAGCGAGCCCAGTACGCTTTGCATGGTGAGTATCGGAGAGTGACACTTGGACTTAGTATCCAAGAATTCGTTATCGAAAGGTCTTGGTGATGGGATAAGCAAATATGGAGGCCAAGACCCCATAATGAAACTTTAAAGAATGGAAGAGGAGTGACATCTGACACATATACTCAGAAATCAACCTCGAAATCAACTCATCAGAAGTGGATACCCAAAAGAAGGGATATCATTGATGAAAGATATGATGCTCGACACCATGGAGAATCCTCTAGAGGATCCCATCGCTGATCAGATTCACCCCTACAAGAGAAGGTTGGCTATGATCGCAGTCTCTTAATAGAAGAAGTACTTGCTCCGCACATTGAACCAGAGATCCACTAAAAACATCGATCGAAAATTCATGTGCAGGAATAAAATAATGAAGAGGACACTATGAAAGTGGAAGTTGTTTATATGGTCAGAGATATAGATGAACTCCCCGCTCAGCACCATCAACCAATGCGAATCCAGGGAATTTGAACCTGAATTTGATGCTTATGAAGAAGATTCTTCACAGAAGCAAATAGAGGATGGATCTTCGATCTTTATTGAAGATGAAGAAGAAGAGGATCAGAATGAGAAAGAGATCATGGGTGTCGAAGCTATCTATATGGTTGAACTAGAAAATGATCAGTCTGGTACACACTTTTATAATCAGCGTCATCATATAGCCCCAGCAACAGCTATCTCTGCAAATGCACAAGGAGAAGGACATTCAAGTTCTCCCCCTAAAAATGAGCAAGGAGCATAACAACAATAAGAAATAGAAGAAGAGGAAGAGCCTGTACTGATTGACGTCATGGCTCTAGCTAGAGAGCAAAGGGAAATGAGGCGTCATATGGAGGTCAAAGACAAGGAGATTACACAGCTTGGTACCAAAATGAATGATCTGATGGTACAAATGAACATCATTATGGAGATATTGTAGAAGAATATCACATCAAGTGCAGCACCTATTTTGTCTGCTAATCAACAGGCAGTTAATAATACAACTTTTATACCACCAGCCACTATAGTACCTCAAGCTCCTACAGAACATGATATGCATGAAGCAGTGCCAAAATTTAATACTTTCAGTGGGCTAGGTAATCCAAAGCAACATCTAGCCCAATTTAAGACTATTTGTGGTAACATAGGAGAGAACGATGCACTACTTTTCTATCAATTTATTAGTAGCCTGACCTCAACCACATTTGAATGGTATGCAGAATTGTCAAATGATTCAATTAAAATATTTGTTGAATTAGAGACTATATTTGTCAAGAGATTCACCAGTGCAATCGAGAAAATCATAATCACTGACATTGCCTTGCTGAAAAGGAGGAAAGATGAGTCGATGACCAAATTCATATGTCGTTGGCGCCACCTAAGTATGAAGTACGAGCAACAATTGGAGGAATAACATGCATCCAATTACTAATGGGCAATATGGATGATAAAATGACACTATTTCTATGCATGTTGATTGCAATATTCCAGGACTTGCTCGATAGGGTGGCAAAATTTGAAAAGTTGAATCATCCTAAGTCTGAAGTCAATGCAGATAAAGCAAAGAGAAACAAACCTTCAGACTCAAGAAGAAATAAAATTCATGCCGCTTCCTATAACTTAAATGGCGAAAAGCGGGTGATATACAATGTGGGTAAAGGAAAGCAGTAAATGTATAATGATGATAAGGGAAAGAAGCCTGTTTATTCTAATCCACAGCCAAAACTATTATTATGAGGCAATGACAAACCTCAGACTTTTTCAAGTGGTGGGGAGCTTCCAAAATAAGCAACAAGAGATGATGAGCGAATGCATTCATCTCTCAAGGAAAAGATGAACAAAGATTATTTCTTTAGAAGGTACTAAATTATTTCACAAGTAAAAGTCTACAATTAAAAAATTAAAAGGCCTCAAGAATCGTTAGTAATCCAAATTATCATTCTGGATGATCAGTCCTATCAAGATTATGTCTTCAAAGATTGGCTTGAAAGGAAGTATCGACAAGGTGAATTTATACTATCTGATAGTGTTTTAGTCAACCCAAAAAGAAACTACAAGGATGATTACGTTCTCTTCTGTATCATCTAACAGAGATAAATAGAAGGAGAAATCAGTTTAGACTGAAGAATGACAAACAGTAGCCTCCAAAAACACCATGAAGATACTGAAGTAGTTAAAAGATGTCCCTAGTGTTAAGTGCAAATCATCACTTGAACCTATATTAGACTTAAGAGAGATGCCTAAACCAAGTATTTGGGCTTCTTAGTAACATTCTGATAAGGCTGCTTCATCACAGAATGACAAGTAGTCTACTAAACGCAGGCTTCATAAACCAAACAAGCTGGCTAAGAAAAAGAAGATCAAGAAGAGAACTACAACTCAAAAGATTATTAACAATCTAGAAGAGTATCATCAGCTGGAAAGACAGCCATTTAGGCTTGTAGACTCCATGCCTAAATATTGTATTGTTGAATCAGAAGAAGAAGATAATGATGAATCTTGTTCAGTAGAGACATGCTGAATCATCTGCTTGATGTCTGATATTCTTCAGCATCAGTTATTCCGAAATGACAAGGGTAGATAGACAAACTCGACCAACCAATCAAAATTTTTATCAAGAAAGCAAGAAAAGCCTGAGGAGCTAATGTCTAAATTTTGTTTAATGACTCAATAAGATAATAACAGTTCAGATGAAGATCTATATTTTTCTGATGGAGAAGAGTCAAACTCATCCATATAATTACATATGAAACGTATGATGTTGAAAAATGAGTCTAGCCATTTTGGCCAATCTTCAAGAATAAGAAGAGAATTTAAAGAAACTACCTCTTAAGAAGAATCTGAGCAAGGTAAGGTGATTTAAGTTCAGTTGAGAAGTGGTAAAGTCTTACCACCTTCATCAAAGAAGGGAAATACAAATAAAGACAAATGCAAATAAACTGAAGTCAACGAAGATATTATTCTTAAAAATCCTAGGATAAAGCCTAAATCAAGCGAGAAGATAGATTATAATATTCTAACACACTTGAGAAAGATCCCTGCATAATTAAGTGTGTACGAGGCTCTCTTGATGTAAAAAAACCTCCGAGAAACTTTGATAGAGGCTCTCAAAGATCCAGAAAGTTATGAGCTTACTTTGCTGAAAAATGCATGACCGAAGCATTGCAAACTCAAGATCTCCCATTAATCTCATTTTCTGAGGAAGATCTTATGTTGGGGATAGTGGATCACAACCGTCCTCTTTATGTTACTATAGAGAGTGATGGCATCTCGATCGGCCGAATATTAATTGATCCAGGTTCTTCTATCAATCTTATGAGTCTAAATGTATTAAGAGGATTACTACTGGATATCCAACATCTCGGGAGAGATAAGTTGATGGTTCATGGTTTCAATGAAAAAGGGCAGAAGACTCTGGGTTATTTTATTCTACTGCTCAAGTTTAGATCTATATACAAAAGCCAAGTTTTATGTGATCGATGTTGATACATCATTTAGAGCTCTTTTGGGCCGGTCGTGGCTGCGTGAGTATGACATGGTCCCATCAACTATGTATCAATGTATGAAGTATCTGAAAGATGGAGAAGAATTCAAAAATTTTGGTAACCTATAACCATTCTCCGTCAATGAAGTAAAGATCTATAAAGATGCAAAATATTTCGTTCCTAAAGGGCCTATGCCAACAGAGCCTCTTGAAGCAGTAGCATCAACTTCAGGAAATAAAAAGCAATTTCACAAGGTGAAATAGCAGAAGCAAAGTGGAAGAAAGAAGTAAATGTCGACTCTCCCTAAAGCACTTGATTTTGTACCTAAGTCAAGCAAATCAGTTCCTCATTTGAATATGAAATAAGTGATTCTGATTCAAACTATGATTTTAAATCTACTTATAGAAATATAGTTCAAATGGCTACATCAAGGAGGATATCTCACTTGGTAGAGTCAGATGACTTACTCAAAATTATACCCATCCCTTAGCGGTGCTTCAAAGAAATCAGTCCACTAGAGGTTCATAATATTGAAGAATTGATAACATTTTATGTGTCGTCGTTGAGTGAGAGTGGCAGAACAGGAACTCCATTTTATAAATCTGAAGAGTCTCAGCATCATAATTTTGAGCAGCCTGCTCAACATGAAAATTCTGATGAGATAGTGCCAACAAGAATACCAATATACTATCCATAGAAATTACGAAGAATGATGCATAAACATGAAATTCATATTAGAACTACTAAACATAGGACTCAAATCTTTAATAAGATGTGGAGCCAAAGAAGTCCTCAGACGTCACAAAGAAGTGATGAGTTTATCACTAAATGTCTTAGGTTCATCCACAAACCTTATCAAAATAGAGCCTGTTATAATATAATAGAAGCTGAGATTGAGACTAATAGTAACGAAGGAGATGATTTCCATAAAATTCTTCTTAAAAATGATGAAAAGTAGAAGCCAAGCCTACAGCTGAAGAACTTGAAGATGGTGGATAAATAGCTACTATGGATGAACTTAAAAGTCAACCTAGGAGCTGAGGATGATCCATGTCCAACTTTCGTTAGTGCCCTTCTGCCTGATGAGAAAGTTGAAGAGCTAAAAATGCTACTTTGTGAATTCAGGGATTGCTTTTCCTGGATGTATTTTGAAATGCCAGGCTTATCCCCTGATATAGCAATTCACAAACTAGCCATTAAACCAGATGCAACACCTGTTAAGCAAGCTCCTAGATGAATGAGGTTGGAGATTAAAGAACAGGTAATTGCAAAAACTAAAAAGCTAATTGAAGCAGGCTTCATCTGGGAGGAGAAGTATGCAGATTGGATCACTAATATTATTCTAGTTAGAAAGAAGAACCAAATTCGTCTCTGCATTAACTTCTGAGATTTAAATAAGGCATGCCCAAAAGATGACTTTTCACTTTCAATATTAGAACTACTAGTGGACAACACCTCCAACTATGGCATGTTCTTATTTATGGACGGATCGTCATGATACAACCAAATCAAAATGGCACCTGAAGATGAAAAACATACATCATTTAGAATACCTATTGGCATATATTACTACATGGTCATGCCTTTTGGCCTAAAAAATGATAGAGCTACATACTAAAGAGCCATGACACATATTTTTAATGAGTTGATTCATCAAAAGGTGGAATATTATGCGACGATTTGGTGGTGAAAAGCTTAAATCGTGAAAATCACTTCAAAGACTTGAGAATTGTATTAGAGAGAATCAGAAAATATGATCTCAAAATGAATCCTCTAAAATGTGCATTCGGGGTATCCTCAAAAATTCTGTACATTGCATCAGGTATTGAAATTGATCCTGCTAAAATCAAGGCAATTGTGAAGATGCCTCCACCGAAGAGTTTGCGTCAGCATCATTCTTTACAAGGATAACTTGCATTCATCCGTCGATTCATATCAAATCTAGCATGACACTGTCAACCATTTGCAAGGTTGATGAAGAAGGATGCTCCATTCAAGTGGGACAAGGAGTGCTAAGAAACCTTCAATAACATTAAAATCTACTTGTTAAATGCACTAATCCTAACAGCACCTACTCTTGGGAAGCCCCTCATTCTATACACAACTGCATTAGAAGAGTCTCTCAGAGCATTATTGGCACAACATAATGAAGAAAGTAAAGAAAATACTCTTTATTATATTAGTCTAAGGTCGATTGGAGCAGAAATGAGATACTCTGTGATAGAGAAGCACTATTTAGCATTGATCTTTACAGTACAAAAGTTCCATCACTATATGTTATCTCACAAGATTACCCTCATCTTGAGGATCGATCTGCTGAAGTACTTGTTGACAAAACCAGTGTTGACAGGTCACTTGGCAAGATGGATAGTATTGCTTTTATAATTTGATATCACATACGTTCCATAAAAAGCAGTGAAGGGAAAAGCTTAGCAAATTTTCTAGCTACACACCCCATCCCTGCAGACTCTTCCCTCAATGATGATTTGCCTAATGAGCAAATTATGATCATTCATGAAAGAGAAAAATCACAAATTTGAGAAAGGTACTTTGATGGAGCTTCATCGATCAAATAAGTCCAACATCTAAATTTCTCAAGAGCAAGAGCAGAAATCAACATCATTTTTATAACACCAGAAGGAGGGATAATGAGATGATCATATGGATTGACCGAGCCAAGAACTAATAATGAAGCTGAATATGAAGCATTAATGGCAAGTCTAGAAGAATCTATTTTCATAGGCATTCAAATTTTTCATATTTTTGGTGATTCTCAGCTTATTATAAATCAAGTACTTGGCATTGATAGAATCAATTAGCTTGAGTTAGCTTTCTATCACAAGTGAGTTCTCGAGCTTATGAAGCAGATATCAAATATTATACTAACTCGAGTCTCTCGATTCAAAAATAGCAAAGTCGACTGCTTAGCAAAACTAGCTAAGAAAATGACAAGTATGAATGGTGATTATGTCATGATCGGAATATTTACTCAATGAGTTCTAGAGCTAGTAAAATATAAATCCCCATAGGTAATGGGGTTATCAAATCTGACCCAGCAGAATGTGACTCAGGTTACTCCTCATACTCCCCAAAATTAATAAGAAGTTGTACCAAGAAGAGCTAAGAATGACATTGCTTCAGAAAAGCAGTGTGAAGCCTTTACGGTAGAAGAGTCACGTGATTGGAGGCAACCCTTCATCGATTACTTTAAAGAAGGCAAATTTCCAAATAATAAATCACTGACAGCTCAAATTGAGAAGAAGATGTTGCGCTATACTTTTGTCAATAACACTTTATATTGTAGATCCTTTGAACAAATGTGGCTACTATGTCTAAATGTAGATGAAGCTAGCAAAGTGATAGTTGAAGTTCATGAAGGACTTTGTGATGCACATCAGTCAGGTCCTAAGATGATAGTAAAGATCAAAATGATGAACTATTATTAGCTATCTATGGTGAGAGACTATATTAATCATGCTAAGAAGTGTCATGAGTGTCAAGTACATGGGAATCTCATCTATCAACCTCCAAATCCATTACACCCAACAATAGCATCCTGGCATTCGAATGTTGGGGTATAAATGTAATTGGACCAATTGATCCACCATCGTCAGCTGGACACCGCTTCATCCTAACAGCAACTGATTATTTCTCCAAGTGGGTTGAAGCTGCTCCATTTAAAGAAGTTACTGCTGACCGAGTGATTAACTTCTTCATGCATAATATGGTCTATGGATTTGGAGTGACACACCGAATAATTTTTGATAATGGCACAGCCTTTAAAAGTGCAAAGATTTATAGATTCGTCGATCGACACAAAATTGATCGGCGATATTCTTCAATATACAATTCAAGAGTAAATGGCTTGGAAGAAGCCTTCAACAGACATTAGTCAAGCTGCTCAAGAAGATCCTTACTAAAAATAAAAGAGAATGACATACCAAGCTAATAGAGGTTCTATGGGTGTATCGAACTAACAAGACGTCGACTAAAGCCACTCCCTATTCATTGATATTTGGAATTGAAGCAGTTCTTCCGTTCGAAGTTGAGTTGCCTTCACTTCGAGTAGCCATCCAATATAATCTAACTGAAGATCAAAATACCCATCTAAGAATGGAGGAACTCGACGTGCTTGATGAAGTTAGATTGCAAGCTCATCAAAATCTAGAAGTCTATCAAGCAAAGATGTCCAAGGCTTTTGACCATACGGTGCGGCCTCGAACATTCCAAAAAGGAGAATTGGTCCTCGAGCTGAGAAGGCCAATTATTCATAATTAAAAATTTGGTGGCAAATTTGAGCCTAACTAGGGAGGCCCTTTTATCATTGAAAAAGTGTATCAAAGAGGGGCATACCAACTCATCAACCTAAAGGGTGAAAGACCAACGCCGCCAATTAATGGTCGATACTGGAAAAAGTATTATACATGATGACCACATTCTCGAGGTATAATAGAAATCCCTCTGCAAGATAGGGGTATTTTTTTTAGTATATCTATTTAGGTCGACATTGTGCTTCATGCCGAGATCCCTAAATAAACATACTCCAGATGAAAAACTTTTTCGTGAAAATTCTCCTATTATACAGGGAGCATTTTTAGATTTTTATATATAGATAAAATCAATGTTGTATGTTAAAATCCCCTTTAGAGTATATCAATTCAAATATTGATGTATTTATGTATTTTCATCTTGGAAATTCTCCTAAATGTACTTTAGAATTCCCCTTGCAATACATGGGAAGTTTTTTTAGTTTATGTTTAGTTTATTTAAGTCTTCATCGTGCTATAAGATGAGATCCTCGAATATATACTGATTCAGGTTGACATTGAGCGTTACATTGAAATCCCTAAATATATCTATAATTATCATTGTTAAGTTGCATATTCTTGCATGAACAAAAGAATCTATTTCTATGCATAAAAAGATAGCCTTAAATATCAAGAAATTTATCACTCAGATTTGCCAAAATTGGAGATCAAGTCAGAAGAACTCCCGATTTTGGAAGCTTCAATCAACTGAGTTGAAAAAATATCAACCTCTACATTCTGAAGTCTAGGACATGGATGGGTTCTAAAGGTCAAACTCAACAAGCCCGCAAATGGCCTAGTTGCTGACACTCTCCTCACTCAACAAGCTGCAAGAAAAGGTCGTCATGAAAGAGCCTCCGTTCGTCAGTTTGATGACAAAATCACCAACTCACTACAGCTTAAGTCGAAGATTCGAATAGGTTCTAAAGGTCAAACTCAACAAGCCCAAATGTGGCTGAGTTTTTAATGCTCTCCTCACTCAACAAGCTGTAAGAAAAGGCCATAGTGAAAGAGCCTCTGCTTGTCAGTCTAATGATGATAATTGTTCAATCTCAAATCAGATTCAGCTTAGTGATTACAAGCAACTAGGATCCAAGAATCTTTATACTTGATTGATAGATCAAGGCAATCTGAGGAAACACTCAATATATATGTTGCCCATAGGGTGATATCTCAAATTATTCTCAAATGATCTGATCAAGCTCAAAGCATAGATCAAAGTCAATCTCCTCATCAAGTCCATCAAAGCAAAAAGCATAGGACCGAGGAAGCAATTCCATAGTTCAAACAAAGTCGATGGCTGAACTAAAAGAATTTCATGGTCATTCAGTCTGTTAAAGCACATGTTGCTAGACTAATAACTCAATATTGACTCTATATAATCTGGAAGGCTGGGTCATTTGTATGTACCCTTCAACAAATCCGTCAAAGCAGCAAGCATAGGGTTCATGCAGTGCATACACTTCCTGATAAGTCAATAGGGACAAATCAGGTCAGTCCTTCATCAAGTCCGTCAAGCTTAAAGCTAGGACAGAAGGAATTTCAAATCCGACCAAGCATGGATAAATTGATTCCCCAGTGAAATCCTTCATTGAAATAAATAAGCCAGTTCCTCCATCTAACCCAACCAAGTACGAAACTAGGGTTGGAGGAGACTTAAATCTGCAATGACATAGAAGAAAGAGATCTGCAGTAAAGCCATTGAAGCAGATAGTAGATGGTGTTAGAATACTTATCTATCCAGCAAGTCAATTCTGATAAATCAATCAATCCCCATCATTTAGCATGTCCTGAATAAGGCAGCGTGCTAATGACAAATCCTGTCAAAGCTCTGTAAGCTATTACAATCGAAGTTAAAATGATCCAAGTTCTGTAGCCAGCCCAAATGATCAACCAGTTTTCAATAAATGTGACTCGCTCCATGCATGAATCACATTTGTTAGGGGGCATTTTTTGACCTTCATATGTGTGCATAAGTCAAAGTCAAGCCTATAAATCAAATTCGACGGACTTCGGAGGTGACAGTGTGTAAATTGAGGCTTAAAATACACTGTATGTCATCGAAAATGGTCAAAATGACCTCCAATCGATGAATGGACTTTGTTGTCGAGTTCAGAATATCGAAATTGATCAAAATATAAATATTGCAAAATTTAATGATCAATCAATTAAGCGCTCGAGCTATCAATATGTCGACGTGTATATCGGAGCCGGGAAGCTGTGACGATGTCTAAACAACCTCTGTTCATAAAATTGATTACATCGTTAGCTTCAAAATATCAAAAACTATCAAATGAGAATGTCCGTGCTCAAATTGGACGAGTCTGTGCAAATGTCGAATAATCAGAAGTGGCAGTATGCAAATCGAGGCTAAAATATACAAGATGCCACCAAAATCAACTCAAATGATCTCCTATCGATAAACGGACTTCGTCATGGCATTTAGAACATCGAAACGGGTCAAGATATAAATATTGCATAACTTGATGATTAATTGATCAAGCGCTTGAGTCATCAACATGTCTGCATGCATATCAAAGTCAGGAGGCACCGACGCGGACAAACGACCTCCGTTTGTGAAATAAAACCAATCTAAATCCCCAAATTCGGCCATGTGATTGATATATATATTGGCCATGTGATTTTATCAACGTAAAAGTTGATTAATCAACTTAAAAAATTAATTTAAAAATAAAACCTAACCTAAATCCCCAAATTCGGCCCTAATGAACCCAGTTCGGCTTGGTTTCTATTCATGCACGGGCTGGCACACGCAATATCTCGGCTCATCCCGTCTCTTCCTCATGTGACCGCACGAGAGCTGAAGGAGCTTCCCCATTTGAATGTTCGGTGGATCTCCCTCTTCCACGCACAATCGTTCCCTACTCTACCTTCATTTTCCTCCCCAACTGCAAGCCGAAGCGGACGGATGCACATCTAAATCAAGAACCCCCTCTCTCCATTCTCTTCCTCTCTTCCCAACCGTAAGCATTGGATCCTATCCTCCACGCTCCATCTCCCTTAATGACACAGGAACGTGACTGAGAAGAACTAGAGAGAACAAAAATTTCAGCCCCTCTTCGATCTTCCTGCCGATCTCAATCCCCCATTTTCCTCATCCAGTTTTGCCACTCCTTTCAATCCCTGCTTCATTGATCTATATCAACCCTAAATCTAAAATGAGTTAAGTTATCACCAAGCTTAGTCAGGTAATTTATATTATCAATTCAAATCCTGTTCATGAAGTTATTATTGGAATTGATACACTCAGGAAAGAAGACCTATTGCTTCATATTTGATGAGCACTTGGCATGAAGGTTTCTTCAGTCACATTTTCAATTTTATATTTTCTTCTTGACTGATAGTTCTTGTGTTAAGATTTGGGTATGGCGCACTTGAAGACCACACCTTCACTTATTTATTTCTGCGACATGAGGCTTACCAGTGAGTGAGTCGTTCCTCACCTGACCACTAAACTCCCTCAGCTCTTAAAACACTCCATCCCACCATCAAAATCATACCTTCATGTATTCTATGGCGTTCTAAATAATATGACCAAAATGGTAACATACCTCATAGTAAACTCCATCAATATGCTTACTCCATTCAGTATTTAGACCACTCCTATTTCACTGAGATCCAGCAATTCATTAATTTTTTTCTCCTATTAAAAGTTATTGAACTTGTTTCTTCTTCCACTTACTGCATCATCTCTCCAATCTTCGCTTCACCACAAACCAGGGAAGAACATCATCAAGAGGAGAATTCTTCTTTCAATTTTTGGTGTCACATTCCTTGTATCATCTCTCAAATTTTTGCTTTATCACAAACCTGGGAAGAACATCATTAAGAGGCGAATTCTTCTTTCAGTTTTCAGTGTCGTACTCCTCACTTTAGTCTTCCAATTTTTGCTTCGCCGCAAACCAGGGGACCATCATCAAGAGGAGAATTCTTCTTTCAGTTTCCGGCGTCGCACTCCTCGCTTTAGCCTTCTAATTTTTGCTTTGCCGTAACCAGAGAAGCAACACCATCAAGAGGCGACTTCTACTCTTAGTTTTCAGCATACCCAACCTTGTTTCCTTACCGAGCATTGTAGCACGCCAAAAAATGAGTCAGAACATATGGGATCTGTGAATGTGGATATATATACACATGCTTCTATTTCTTTACAGGTTTGAAGGCCTCGCCATGCTCAAGTGGGTGCAACGAGATGAAAAACCAGTTGTGGTATCACAAGACACCGCTCTCTATGCTCAAGAGGGTGTACCGAGTAAGCCAACACTCGTTAGATGTTGCTCCCCCTAGACAAAATACTGCCAAAATTTTATCTAATTTCTAGACGTAAAAAGGAGGGGGGGAAGGGGGGATGAATATATATTGCATTGTATGTATTCTTTCAAGTCTGAAGGTCTCGTCATTCTCAAGAGGGTATGATGAAATAAAAAATTAGCTGCAGTGTCAAAGGAACCTTCTTAAGAAGGCGTCAAAGTAAGCATCCACGATCGACCTCTACATGGAGATGGAGGCATAAAATATCAAATCTTTTGACTTAGGAAAAATGGGAGAGTGAAATAAACTGACTTAAGAGCGCTAAGTAAGAAAACCTACAACTAATTTTAAACTAAAAGCATTAAACAAAAAAAGGAGGAATGAATATATATTACATTTATTTTCTTTCAGGTTTGAAGGCCTCGTGCTCAAGAGGGCAAGCGAGATAAAAACTCAACTGTGGTGTCACAAGACACCGCTCGCTATACTCAAGAGGGCATACCGAGTAAGCCAAAATACCCCCAATGCAGCCTCCTACACGGGGATAACGCCGGGAGGCTACCAAAATTTAGACTAAAATTCAGGACTTAAATAAATTCAAATGAAAATGATCTAAATTTAAGTCAAATAAAAAATATATGATAAATATGAAGATAAATGTTAAATCGAAGAGAAATATGGGAGAGTCTTTAAAGAAAATTTTGAAAAAAAATGGAACACTCATTTAAAATACAAGTAAAATTTGGGGAGACTAATATTAAACTCGCAAACTCTAATAATGATTCTCTATGGCTTAAATTAAAGTAATGAGTGAGTTCTCTTTTCTTGTAAATTTATCAAAATTAAACAAGTTTTAATTGAAATATGAGGAGACTAATACTAAACTCATAACAAATTTTACAATAAACTTAAAGCCTATAAAATTTAATATGGAGTTAAGGATGAATCCAAATTAGGATTAATAACTCTTATATGAATATGGAGGTGATTACTATATTAGCTAATAAGCATGAGTAGGGCTAAAGCAATAAACATTGAAATCATCATAACTTATCAAAAGTGATGTAAATTGAATATAATCAAGTTGAGAGAATTGCAAAAACTCAACAAGTAAACTAAGTGCAAATAATATTTTAAACTATAATCTAAATCAAAATGTCTTCTTTGCCATCGGATCTGTAACTCTTTGTACAAGCAGACAGAAGGCGATACTAAATCAAAATCTATAGAAATCACAGGGCTTTCTTTGATCAAAAATTAAGGAATTTCATTCTAATTATGATTTTTAAAATCAATGATTTCATTAATTAGATGAAATTAGCTAAGCTATAAACACCTACATGTGCTCGGACATAGAGATTTCAAGTGTAAATTTTAATGTCTGAAAAGGCTGTGCAGGCTAAATTGGAATACAAAATGAAAATATAAAATCAATCTCATAATTCAAACATAAAATTACCTAAAATTACTATACACCCGCATGGGCCCGTCACTATGCTAAATACTTAAATTCAAGTGTATGAGGATGCTGCGCGGGTTGCTTCCTGGTTTAGTCTTAGGACTGGGTCCGAGTTAACAAAATCTAAAAACCTATAATAAGAGTTTCAAATTAGTGAAATATCTGAGAAACTGATTCTGTCAAGAGATAGTAGATCTAATCCTCTATTAACAACTAAATAGAGTTGACAGGATCTAAAGTTCTTAAACATATTATAATTAATCAATTGTTCAAACCAAAGTAACTCAAATTAAAAATCAATATAAGAAACTGCTTAAATAAAACTCTATCATTAAAAAACTTAAATCAAACTCAATCCATCCATCTTCCGCAATGATTTGTCGGGAGAGACAAATTAAGAAAACTCTAGTCCACAAATGAGTCAATATTAAATCAAGTGTTCTACTATGTTCACTCTCAATCAATCCCACATTAGTAAGGACATGACCTGTGTCCTCTAACCGCGTGGCTTGGCCAGTAGGCTCTACAGACGAAGCAGTTATGACTAGAGTCCTCTGATCAGGTGGTTTGCCCAGTCAAGCTTCATTATATTATGATCATGACCATAGCCCATATGCTTTTCAATGGCTCTGCCCTTTTAGTTGTGAATCATAGAGTATACTTGATAGGGCTCTATCGTAAGGTAGACTTAAGCATATCTCCTGACAAACACCACCCAGTCTACAAGGATTTCTTGGGCGACATAACCCATGTATTGATGAGAATCCTTCACGGTTGGGTCATTCTCCTCTACTAAGTAGGACCGCGACTTGCGGATGACCATGGGATCTAGATCGCGTCATCATCTCCCCAACCATTTTAAGTTGAAATGATGAATTTCATAATCTAAATTAGCTCTATATGCTTCTTATTATCCTTCGCATTTAGCGATCTAACGCCTTGTCGAAAGTTCTCTCTCACTTATTGGGAGTGGTAATTAACTATAGGAGCTTGCACCTATAAGAAACCTGGAACCAGATCTAAAGTTCTCGCAAAATGAGGATGAAATCTCTGGGTAGTGTCTTATCTACTATTTCATATGCTTTCTAAAAATTACACCGACACTTCAAATCATACTATCTTCAATCAAAAAATTGTTGAGAGGTTGGTGGCGAATTTTTGGAGCTCACACCCGATCACTTCAATAAGTACCCCCTAAGATTTGCGTGGTGTCCCACATCTCAAAAATAAAGACCACATAGTTAAATAGATAATATATTTTATGTTATTCTTTACAGAGCCTGAGTGCTAGGTTTATAGCATCAAAGTATTGCCCTTTGTTGTTTTGATACTTATGTTTCTATCTGATAGCGCTAGGTGTTGGCTCGCCTACGCCAAGGCATTGACCTTTAGGCACTAAAGCGCCAACTCCTCGGAGCCATGACATTGAAATCATAGTGTTTCGATGTTATTTATATAATGTCGACGTGCTATCCTTTAAAAATAATTAAAAAAAATCAATTACATCAAACATCTTTCTGTTCACCATGTGAACACCCCATACAATATAACGACAATCCCAAGAGATGTAAGCCCAATCTATATGTTTGCCATGCAAACCTTTAAATTATAATGGCATTCCCAAGCGAGGTAAGCTCGATCTATATATTCGTCATGCTAACTTTTAAATAATATAATAAAATTCTCAAGGGATGTAAGCCCAATTTATCTGTTTGCCATGCAAACTTTTAAGCCTTATCGGCATTGTCAAGGAATGTAAGCACAATCAATATGTTCGTTATGCGAACTTTTAAACCCTACCAACATTCTTAAGAGATGTAAGCCAAATTTATATGTTTGATATGAGAACATTTAAAACATAATGAAATTCCCAAGGGATGTAAGCTCAATCTATATGTTCGTCATGCAAACTTTTAAATTCTACTGGCATTCTCAGGGGATGTAAGTCTAATCTATTCATTCGTCATGCAAATATTTCTAAATAATGGTATTACAAATGGATGCTAGTCTAATCTTTTTTGTTTGCCATATGAACACTTAAACCTTCTGGCATTCCCAAGGGATGTAAGCCCAATCTATATGTTCGTCATACAAACTTTTAAATTATAATGATATTCCAAAAGGATGTAAGGCCAATCAATATATTCGCTATGTGAACCTCTACACCATAATGACATTCCAATGGATGTAAGCCATATATATGTCTGCAAAGTAGACTTCATTAAATTATTGGATAAACTTATAAATTAAGTTTAGCCTTAATTCATTAAACACCTACACAACACCTTTAGTCTACTTGGGATATTTAAGATGAGACAACCCATGACTATTAATCAGACTCCCTAAACATTATGGCTAATTCCCAGGATGACAGATTCATGACACATTGATCGAGACTACTCTCATATTTCCTTTAGACAATTATTCACATCATACTACTAGACACTAATTCATATAAAAAAGATATATCTATTTCTAACCTTAATCGAGAGTGCTCTCTTATTGGGGTAAGAGGGATAATTAACTATAAATGTTTGCATTCATATGAAGTAGAACCCATATCTAAATAAACTCTAACATAATATTAGTAGAAATTTGGTTGAATATATTTATCAATCTATCTCATGAAGAACGAATTCCCCAAACATCCTATAGAGATGACATAGAGTTTTGTAAAGGGTGTGAAGAACGAATTCCCCAAACATCCTATAGAGATGACATAGAGTTTTGTAAAGGGTGTTTTCCTAAGCGAACAATTTTTAAATATTTTGCTATAGAAAGGTCAAGTTAGCTTCAGTTTCAGCCTGCACAATATTATCAGATTGTTTTATTGAGCAGTCAACACATGGGTTAGAGCATATGCAGGCATTTAATTTTCATAATTTTATATCCAAATTAGGATGCTCATAGGTTCTTTAAATTAGTTTTAGATTTTAATTTAATCTCAAATTCAACCTATGCAATTTTTTTAGACATTATGATTGTACTTTGAATCCTTCATTTCAAACACAACAAGCATTTTTATTTCAAGTGATTTCACACAATTGTTAAAATTATGCACTTTCTAAAGCATCAGAATTTTCCTTGCTTGCATTAAGTTTACTTCGTGGAGTGCATAAATAAATTTAATATTTTCTATCATTGATTTTGAAACATTATAATTAGAAGTAAAATTTATTAATTTTGATTGAAAGGAGCTCCATAATGCATACTATGTTCTCACTTTGAATATTGCATGCATTTTGATGCATTTGAATTGGGCTAAAATTTTCTCTAAAATGCATGTAAGATTTCATTTTGAAGTTATTTGCTTGTATTTTAGTTGAATATGAAATAACCTTATTGTTCATGAAATATTTATTTTAAGCTACTTGCACGTAATTTAATGCACATAAATTGGAGGATTAGTTGCTTTATAATGTGTGAGAATTTTAACTTAGTGTCACATTCTGTCTGCATGTATCTGAGCAAGCTTTCAAATTATTCACCAATTCCATATAAATCCTTTCTAGAGTTTTATGTTTACATTTCAAGTTTATTTAACTTATTATATTTAAACTTTGTTTTTTATTATTCTATTTTATTTTATTTGAGTTTTATGTATCCTTTATTTTTTATCATAACCTAACACTACCATTGTAGGTCCCAAGTCCGGATGCAAAAAGTGGAGGGTTGCATTAGGTAGTCGACAGCCAGCGGAAAATTTGTCGAAATATTCATGACATGAATCCTTTAAATCATTGTGTTAATGCTAGGGCATCCCACAGGCGACACGTATGGCTTGAATACATGAAAAATGTGCTAGAGCATTTGCATCGCAGTGCGGTGTTAAATAGCAAGGTTCCCACATTATGGACGGATGCGGGCAAAGAAGTTAGTCCATGAAACTAGAATTAGGTTATGATCTTGGAATATAGGTACTCTTACATGTAAATTAATGGAATTAATAGATATTATGGTTCATAGAAAGATAAATATTTTATGTGTTCAAGAAACTAAATGGGTTGGTGAGAAGACCAAGGAGATTGATAGTTTAAGTTTTAAACTTTGGTATTCAGGTAAAAGTCAAACTAGAAATGGTGTAGGTGTGATTATAGATAAAAGTTTGAAGGATAATGTTATAAGTATTAATAGATGTGGAGATAGAATTATAGCTTTAAAGATTATTGTTGATACTAAGATTATCAATGTTATAAGTGTCTATGCTCCTCAAGTAGGTTTGGAGGTAAGCTTAAAAGAACAATTTTGGAATGAATTAGAGGAATTAATACAAAAGATACCTCTTGGAGAAAAAGTATTTATTGGGGGAGATTTAAATGGACATGTTGGTAGAGTGGTAGAAGATTTTAAAAATATTCATGGTAGTTATGGATTTGGAGTGACTAATGAAGAAGGTAGGACTATATTAGATTTTTTTAGCTTATGATTTTGTAGTTGCTAATACTTTATTTAAGAAAAGAGATGAACATATTATTACTTATAAAAATGGATCTAGTAAAACACAGATTGATTATTTTTTGATAAGAAGAATAGATCGTTTTAATTGTAAAGATTGATAAGGTCATTCCAAGTGAAATTTTAAGTACCCAACATTGACTATTAGTTTTAGATTTTAAGATGAAAGGTTGTAATAGAAAAATAAACTAAATTATTGTCCTAGGATTAGATGGGGACACTTAAAGAACACAAATTAAAATATTTTTAAGAGCAAGCTACAAGAAATTAGAGTTTGGGATGTTCATAAGGAAGCTAACATTATGTGGAAAAAATATCAAGTGAAATTAAGCAAGTTGTTAAAGATGTGCTTATCGAATCAAAAGGAAAAGCTTCTCTTAATAAGAATATTTGGTGGTGGAGTCAGAGTGTGCAAGAAAATATAAGAAATAAGAAGTATTATTATAAAACTTGGTTTAGATGTAAAAACTCGGAGAATTGGGAAAGATATAAAATGGCCTGTAAAGATTCTAAGAAAGCAATATATGATGCAAAAAATTTAGCTTTTAGTGATTTATATAATAGATTAGATACCAAAGAAGGTGAAAGATGTATGTATAAGTTAGCCAACCAAAGAGATAGAAGAAGTAAAGACATAGTTCAAGTGAGGGGTATTAAGGATGAAAATAATAAAGTGCTTTTATTAGAAAAATATATTGAAAATAGGTGGATGAGGTATTTTAATAAACTTTTCAATGAAGGATCTGAAAGTACGATTGATTTTAGCAACCTTAATACCCTAAAAAAAATAGAAAATTTCATTTTTATCATCATATTAGTAAATCTGAAGTTAGTGAAGCTTTAAAGAAAATGAAATGTGGAAAGCGGTAGACCGGATAATATTTCAATAGAAGTGTGGAAATGTTTAGGGGATCAAAGAATTTCTTGGCTTACAAATCTTTTTTAATGTTATTTTAAAGACTAAAAGATGCGAGATGAGTGGAGAAAGAGTTTGTTGGTTCTATATTTAAGAATAAAGGTGATGCACAAGAGTATGCAAATTATAGAGGAATTAAGTTAATGTGCCATACATTAAAATTATGGGAGAGAGTAATTGAGCATAGGTTACGATGATCTGAAGTTTCTCCTGTCAGTTTGGTTTCATGCCAGGTAGATCTACTATGGATGTTATACATTTGTTAAGAGGTTTGATGGAGAAGCATAAAGAAAATAAGAAGGATCTACATATGATATTTATTGATTTAGAAAGCTTATGATAAAGTCTCAAGAGATGTTCTTTGGAGAGTTCTAGAATAGAAGAAGTTAATATTGGTTATATTCAAGTCATTAAGGATATGTATACTAGAGCATTACTTGTGCCCAAACACAAGGAGAATTGACAAAATATTTTCCTATTTGGATTACATCAAGGATCAACATTAAGCCCTTATCTTTTTTGCTTTAGTTATGGATGTTCTTAGGCATTTACAAAAGATGTACCTTGGTGTATGCTTTTTTTTACATTCTTCTTGTTGATAAGACTAGAGAGTCCAACAAAACTTGAATTATGGAGGTCAACTTTTGTCTAAAGGTTTTCGTTTAAGTAGATCTAAAATTGAATATATGGAGTGTAATTTTAGTTGTAGAAGTTTTAGTGGGAGTCTTTGTGACTTTAGGTGATCAAGTCATTAATAAGAGTGGCGATTGATATTTAAGCTCTATTGTTCAAAATGATGGTGAAATAGATGGAGATGTTATTAGTAGAATTCAAGTTGGATGGTTGAAGTGGAGGAATGCATCGGCTATTATGAGATAGAAAAGTTCCATTTAAACTTAAGGAAAATTTTATAAGATGGTGGTAAGACGCAATGACTTATGGTGCGAGAATGTTGGCCAATAAAGAGAAACATAAGACTAAGTTAAGTGTTACAGAGATAAGGATGCTCAGGTGGATGAGTGGCTTTACCCTTTGAGATAGAATGCAAAATGAGTATGTTCGGTAAAAGTTGGAGTAGCTCTAGTGGTAGATAAGATTAGGGAGAGTCACCTTAGATGGTTTGGCCACATAAAGCGTTGGTCATCCGATGACCCAATTAGGAGAGTAGATGCATTAGATTTGCCTTATGTTAAGAAAGGTAGAGGTAGACCTAAAAAGACTTGGTTAAGATGTATAAAAATGATCTTAGTATACTTGAATTAAATGAGAATTTGACACATAATAGGACACAATGGAGATGAAGGATTCATGTAGCCAACCCCACCTAGTGGGATTAAGGCTTGTTGTTGTTGTTGTTGTTGTTGAGTTTTATGTTATTTTTAAGTCCCACATCAGCCCAAACTTCGGTGACATTTTGATACCAGTATCATTGAGTACATTGAATTGCTTTGGCTTACCCACTTTACCTTATTGAGGATAGCAGTTGGTGTTTTATAACACAATAGCTTAGAGTTCAATTCATTACATTTTGATGAGTATGACGGGGCCTCAACCTATTATGTCCTATTGAGCATAGTAAGGTTTTCAAACTTGCACAAATAATAATAAATTTTCTAGTGAGGTCAAGTATACACACACGTAAGTAGTTACTTATTATTATGTCTTTGTTACATTGGAACAACATAAATATGTGTTATGCCTTCACACAAGATTAGTGATGACTTTGCAATGTGTTGAGATAATGATTTTAAAGAGGTAAGGTTGGGATGGGATTTTAGAAGTTGGATGGAGAGATTCAATCACCAAAGAATCCTAGATGGTCGCATATGCAATACAACAGCACAGTCAACAACAATAAGTCTTTATCCCACTAAATGGGGTCGGCTACATGAATCCTTCGTCTCCATTGTGTCCTATTATGTGTCAAATTCTCATTTAATTCAAGTATACTAATGTCATTTTTTATACATCTTAACCAAGTCTTTTTTGTCTACCTCTACCTTCTTAACATAAGGCAAATCTAATGCATCTACTTTCCTCGCAGATGGGGGCTAAACCATCTAAGTAATTCTCTTAATCTTATTCACTAAAGCTACTCCAACTTTTTTCCGAACATACTCATTTTGCATTTTATCTCTAAGAGTTAAGCCACTCATCCACCTGAGCATCCTCATCTCTGCAACACATAACTTAGTCTTATGCTTCTCTTTTACTAGCCAACATTCTGCACCATAAGTCATTGCAAGTCTTACCACCATCTTATAAAATTTTTCCTTAAGTTTAAGTGAAACTTTTCTATCACACAATGTATGCATTCCTCCACTTCAACCATCCAACTTGAATTCTACTAATAACATCTCCATCTATTTCACCATCATTTTGAACAATAGAGCTTAAATATATGAATCACTCACTCTTATTAATGACTTATTCACCTAATGTCACAACACTACCACTATAACTTCTACAACTAAAATTACACTCCATATATTTAGTTTTAGATCTACTTAAACGAAAACCTTTAGACTCTAATGTTGACCTCCATAATTCAAGTTTCTCTTCGACTCCCTCTCTAGTCTTATCAATAAGAAGAATGTCATCAGCAAAAAGCATACACCAAGGTACATCTTCCTATAAATGCCTAATAAGAACATCCATAACTAAAGCAAAAATATAAGGGCTTAAAGTAGATCCTTGATGTAATTCAACTGAAATACAAAAATATTTTGTCAATCATCTTTGTGTTTGGACACAAGTAGTAGCTCTAGTATACATATCTTTTATGACTTGAATATAACAAATATTAACTCTTTTCTTTTTCTAGAACTCTCCAAAGAATATCTCTTAAAACTTTATCATAAGCTTTCTCTAAATCAATAAATATCATATGTAGATCCTTCTTACTTTATTTATACTTCTCCATCAAACCTCTTAACAAATGTATTGCATCCATAGTAAACCTACCTTGCATGAAACCAAACTGATTGTGTGAAACTTTTGTATTACATCGTAACCTATGCTCGATTACTCTCTCCCATAATTTTAATATAAAACACATTAATTTAATTCCTCTATAATTTGCACACTCTAGTGCATCACCTTTATTCTTAAATATAAGAACCAACAAACTCTTTCTCCACTTATTGGGCATCTTTTTAGTCTTTAAAATAACATTAAAAAGATTTGTAAGCCAAGAAATTCATTGATCTCCTAAACATCTTCACACTTCTATTGGAATATCACCATGTCCTACTATTTTATCACATTTCATCTTCTTTAAAACTTCTCTAACTTCAAATTTACTGATACGATGATAAAAAGAAAATTCTCTATTTTTGTTTAGGGTATTAAGATTGCTAAAATGAATCGTATTTTTAGATCCTTCATTGAAAAGTTTATCAAAATATCTCATCCATCTATTTTCAATATCCTTTTCTAAGAAAAACAGTTTATGATTTTTATACTTAATATACCTCAGTTGAACTAGGTCTTTACTTCTCCTATCTCTTTGGTTGGCTAACTTATGCATACATCTTTCACCTTCTTTGGTATCTAATCTATTATATAAATCAATAAAACATGATTTAGATGTAAAAACTTAGAGAATTGGAAAGATATAAAGACCTGTAGATATTCTAAGAAAATTATTTGATTCTTGTTGCTTTCAGCACTCTTCACTGGATTAAAGTTAGGATGAGCCACTGCTTCTTTAGCAGTTAGTCTCTCTTGGTGATCATAATAGAGCAATTTTTCTAGGAAATCAACATCCTCATGGATAACAACAAGTTGGCTATCATCATTAATAAACCTAGCCATAGCTTTCTACTATGTCTTCCTAAGGGGGTGTTTGGTAACATATTTACTCAAGATTTAAGTATGTAAATCTCGCAAATCCTGCTAAACACAGTTGCCAGATTTCATAAATCATGTAAATCCTAGATTTAGTAAATCCCGTTGGAAGGTAGATTTACGGGATTTACACAAACTGAAGTGCGTGAAAGAAGAACTAGGCAGCGACAGAAGAAGGAAGATGCCTAAGATATTAATGTACTAATACAATTTAATAGTTAATTAATTTTAATTAAATAATAATTAATATTAGTACATATTACTTTAAATTAATCTTAATATTAATACGAATAATTGATTATTTATTATATATTTAAGTTAATTTTAATTGAGTACAACTAATAATTTAATAATATATCATTAAAATTTAATTATAATTTATTAAAAATAATTATAGTTTGATAGTTAATTGATTTTGACTAATATAATAATTAATATAATTTTTAATATAGTTTAAGTTAATTTTAATTATTTTAATTTAATATTATTAATGATTAATTGATATGTTATTATAAATTAAATATTATGGATGAGTCAAGATTTAGTATAGGTCAAATATCATAGTTATAATTATTATTTTAATATATCTCAAATTAAAATATAATATGATAATCAATTATTTTCATATTTTTTTCAAAAAAATTATTTTAAAACCTAATAGATTTAAACCTCAAATAATTTATCAAAAATCTCTCATAATTATCATGATTTAATTAATCTGTTACTAAATATTTTTCGAAATTTAACATCTCACAATTTACTAAATCTAGACTTACTTGACATAAATTCAATTTGTTACCAAATAGCCCTATAAGTGCCGCATGCTGTTCGAAAATTTCATCAAGAAATTTTGGCAATTCCTTGACAACATAATCATGCATAAGACAGTTCTTCCACTTCTCCTCAGTTGCATTTAGATAAAATGCGGCTCCAAAACCAAGTCCCAGCTGTCTGCCTCTCCATCTATGTTTAGTCCCCTTGGAGAAGTATCAGGCGCAACCAAAGCAGCCTCTTCCATAGAAGCTGCCTGTTGAGCTCCAGAATTCATAATGAAATTCTCATCAGTGCATGTTAGCCTAGAAAGCTAATAAATGACAGGGATCTTTTAGACGGGGAATAAAGGGGGAAGTAGATCGCTACGTCAGAGCTGGAAACGGGAGCAGCTGAGTCTAGAGCGCGATTCCGATTTCCGAGACATGGAGGCTGCCCGCAGCTGGGTTGCGAACCAGTAGACGGAGGAGGGATTTACGATTTTTCTTTGCACGAGGGGCGGAGATTGGGAGATGTTGGGAGAGAAAATAGGGGATGGACGTGCTGGATAGCAAGTATGGCTGCAAGCCTGCAACAGAGTGGAGTGGTATTTATTTGTATCTGAATTTTTCATTCATTTCAATTTTTTAAAATTTATTTTGATAATAATATAAGATATGTATATAATGATCTTAGGAGAGTATACTTTCACTCTAACTAAATTAAAATAATGATTTAAATTCAGCTCCTTTTTTAAATTGATTGTTTATATATATATATATATATATATATATATATGATTTTATGCATGTCGTCCCTTGATTTCGAAAGTCATCAAATTTTGCACATTTTAAAATGTGTTATATGGTCTCATATATAAATAACTTTCACACTACATTCATGTGGCTACCCAGACAAATTAGGAGGTAATGTTCTTAAGTAAATTGGATATTTCGGATATATTAGTGCTACCATTTTGCGATTGAAGATTATATAAGCAGCTTTGACGTCGATCACAATGATTCATATTCAATTTCATAAAGCTTTACTTTCTTAACTCATTCATTTCATGCTCAATCAATTGATCACCGGTGGCTCCCTTAGTATGTTTGATATTTCTACTATATCAACATAGTTCATTTTGCAAATGGATGATGTTCAGGCAGTTTCAATGATAATTGAAGCAATTTTGGTCTAATTTTCACGATGCCTGTCTATAGTCCATTATTGTTGTGTAGCTTGATTCAACTTATTGCAAAGCTTTCTTTTGGTAGATTTCAGTGCTCCAAATGCATTGACAAAACTTGCTTTATAAGCAACCTTTGTTTTGAATTATTCTGACTTCCAATTGAAGCATTTCAAACCCAATTTGTGTGATTTTGCACTCATCATTTGTTGATTTTGTTATATTTGTTTGATTTGTCTGAATAGCATGTCCATAGAAAGACATGCTATAAGGCTCTAAGTACATAAAATTAAATAATATCTATTAAAAGGCATGCATTCAAATCAAAGTATGAAAATGATGATATAAGATAAAACTTTTCCTATAATTATAATATCTTCATTACTTTATTTTTTTCTTAGACAAGCTTTTTTTTTTTTGTCATATTTAACTAATCTATATATGATTTTAATAAGTTAAATTTCTAATGAATGTATGATTTTGTTGTCTTAAATGCATGATTAGAAATTAATTTTGATAATCACATATAGCACATTTCTCTAGAGAAGCTTGTTTATTTTAGCATGAACTTTTTTTTTTTGAATTTATTAATTAAATTGTTTTGCTAAAATAAAATTTATTATATGCTTTATCATGACCTAATTTTAAAATAAATAGTTACTTAAATTCTTTATAAATAAATATTGATTATTAGTAGCATAGATATATTTTTTATTTGATTAATGATTTTTATATGACTACTAGAATATGTTTCATGCTTAGTTATTCATTTTGTTAGAATTGTTTCATTTAGAGAACTTATCTTAGTTTTTGTGTTTAGGATTAAATTATACATAAATTGATGTTATCAAGTTTATGTAACTTAGTTCGATTTTATTATTTTTATTAGTATTAAGTTGCCATTAATTTACATTTGTTAATTGATAATTTAGTATTAAAGATAGGATTAGTCAATATGTACTTTATTTACAAAATATGTTATATTTAAATTACTTTAATCTCTCAAAATATTTTTTTATTAAAGAAAGTAGCTTTATGGAGAAATATCATTAGTGATTATACTTTACATTTTATCAACTTTACAAAATATGTTATATTTAAATTACTTTAATCTCTCAAAATATGTACATCACATTCTTTTCTTGTTTCATCAACTTTACATTTTAATGTTGAATCCTTCAAATGTAAGTTAAAATCATTAAAATTGTTCTTATTTATGATCTCAAGAATTTTTAAGGCAGTGTGATGATTAACGCATAAAAATTATCATAACTATTGTCTTTGAATGCAAAAGAAAATAATTAGGATTTCATATATTTAAATTATTATTGAACTTTTATAAAATTTATTTATAAATAAATTTTATGTTGTAGATCAATATTAATGATGTGATCTTTATTTTAAAAATTCTAATATATATATATATATATATATATATATATATAATCGCATTAAGAAGAGAGATTTAATACTTAAATGTTTGCATTTATTTGTACAATATTGTGATATCTAAATTGGATTAATTTCTATTAAAATTATAAAATAAAATATATTGCTATATATGTTTATATTTTTATAATTATACCATTATATAAATAAATATTTTAAATTTAAAGATTAGATATATAAAATATATGAATTTAGTGGCGAAGGTATCAACTAAGGAGCTGGTTGGGATTAATTTTATTTTTTATTTTTTATTTTTTATGTTGTTTTTGAAAATATATTATGTAGAGTATTTTTATGTGATTTTATTTTTTATTTTTAAAAATAAATAATATTATTTTTTAAAAATATTTAAAATATCTAAAACATGTTTTTAGTATTTTTAAAAATAATAAATATAATTAAATAAGTTTTATTTATAAGTGAAACATAAATTAAATAAAACAAAAAAAAAAATAAAAAATAAAAAATAAAAATGATCCCAAAAACCTTTTAAAAATTAGATTTTATTTAAGTAATTTATCCTATTTTTTACTTAAAAAAGTACATTCTCTATTTCCCCCTGTATCGCCAGTAGGAAGTTCATTCGACGGAGATCGGCGGATGAACTGCATGTTGCTCCGCCGTAATGGTATGCGATCATTCCCAATTAGAAAATTTCCAATCAGTAACAAGCTCCTTGCTCCCAAATGTTGGCATCCCCCTTTCTCTGCTAAAGCATAACGATAAGAGATTTTTTTTAACTCATCCTTATAAAACTTTGAAGTGTTTTTTTAGATCCTCATCTCAGATCTTGTATACACTGTCGATTTCTTGAACGAATTTGAAGTGAGATATGCTATCATCTTGTTTCCATCGACAGCGCGTCCTTAATAAAGAAGATCCGCATTTTTTTTTAATAATCTAATTTTCCTTTTAATTTGTCTCATATTTCTGCCCTAGATTACTGATAACGTCGGTTTTGTGTTTAAATTCAGGCAAATAACCTTCGTTTGTATCTGATCTGCATCAGAAACACTCTTGAAGCTGCAATGTGCTTGCAGGTACGCAATTTTTGCTATATGATGATGGGGCATTGAGCTTTATTTTTTGACCGGTTGGTGAGCTTGGATTTGGGATAAGATATAGAAATGTATTGCATTTTTTGAAGCCGAATAAATTTAGGATCCTTCATGAAAAATTGTAGTGCTCATCTCTTTTCGGACATGGCAAGCTTGAGCACTCCAAGCCTTGTTTGTTTGCTCTGTTTGTTAGGTAAACAATTGAACCATTTATATCTGGCTTGTTTGCTTCTCGACTTGATAGCAAGTTCCTCAGTGTATCAAAGCCAATTTAAACTTCTTACATGGCATAGAGACATACACCACACACATGCAGATATGGGCACATGTGCATGTGTGCATGTGCATGCATATGTATATGTGTGAGCATGCGTATGCCTCAAACTAATATATTTATACAGGCAATAACATGTATATGATATTTGGACGTTTTTTGTATATATAAACATGATTATGATATCTTTAACCGGCACATGATTGACATAAGCCAATTTGTGTTCTGTCATATGCACGTGCATCTGTTTATATGCGTGTTGTGTATGTGCATATGACTGTGTGAGTATGTGCGTGCACTTAAACCAATATAGTGATGCATACAATCTCACATATGTGATATATGCACACTTTTAATATAAGATTGAAACACAATCAAATCAGGCAATATTCATGGTCAGTTCGTTACTTAAGCAAGCTTGTAAAGCAAATTAAAGTTGAGCTAATTATTGAATTAGCTGTTTCAAAACCAGTTTGGCAATTCAATTGTTCTTGTTCTCTAAGATGTAATAAGTAATATTGAGGGGCGAATTGTCCTTTAATCTCTCCAAAGTTACTTTTGAAGTCATTTGGAAAACAAGATGTCAACACTCCATATTGAAAAGTAAAGTAACCAAGCTTGCAGATGGGGGGTTTGGTTGGATTTTTTACTCAATGCCAAAGTGTACAGTAACTATGAGTAAATTAATCAATATTGACATTGAGAAAGGTTTTTGATTAAGTTTCCAAATCAGCTGGTCTTAACATTATTTCTATTATAACAGTGTTGACAAAATAACCAATGAAGCCTCTAGGATTTGGAAGAATACTTGACAGGCTTCCTTAATATGAAGGCATTTTGGGGTGGTCGGTAATTGATTTACCCCTAGATTAGAGAGTTTTTTACACTATGTGAGCCTGTTATTGTGAGCTTCAGAAGCATTATTGCGATCACTAATCAATGAACACAATGAATCTTCTTGAATCCACCAAAGTAATTATCCGCATCATGTATAGGCCATGTTTAACTTATTTTTATTAAAAAATTTGGACACATCTATAAGCATGCTTGACAATGTCAAAGCATGTCTATATCAGATATTCAGAGAGGGATTTCTTGAATGCCATGCTTCCTTGCTTTTCTCTCATTAAATAAAGGTGCAATTAATTATTGTCTCATTGTGCGGAACCCTTTTGTGCTTCCTTCTAGTAGGATTTCTTGAATGCCATGCTTCCTTGCTTTTCTCTCATTAAATAAAGGTGCAATTAATTATTGTCTCATTGTGCGGAACCCTTTTGTGCTTCCTTCTAGTAGGATTGTGAAACTTGAAACCAGTTAAAACAATATGGTTTTAGATGTCGTTCCATGCCAATTATGTTAATGCTTTCACTTTTGGTGATAAAGTCTGAAGTAACTGCAGTTTTCCATTAGACTTTTTATTTGTGTAAGTTTTTCCTTGATCGTATAACTAATAGCTTCATTTGGAAGAAAATATTTGAAATTCAAAATGACTAAGCCTGTTTTTGATTTTTGTAGAATTTTCCTTGTCAAGAAGTCGAAAGACATAACAAACCTGAAGTTGAGCTAAAGTAAGTTTTGAGTTTTAAACTTTAGTAGACAATGCACAATATTGTTGCAGTTTTCTATTTCAAGTATATTCAATGGTTCATTTTCATTAATTATGGTTAAATTGACAATACATCATTTGCTCAAGTGTTTATTTTTAGTAGGTTTGGATGCATTACTAAATTTAGTATCAACCCTTAACTAGACCTTACAATATTGTTCACACACCAGGTACACCATTTTTCTTCCAGCCACAAAATTTAGTTATTACTGAGTTATGTACTATGAGAAGCCTAATGCTAGCAGAATATATCTTTCAGGTTGATTTTAGTTGACTTTGTTAAGGCTTCTTAATATGTGGGCAGACTTGCGTGCTTTCATTAAATCATAGTGTAAAGAATGTGCTGATGTTTTCCAGTAGATTAAATCCTGAGTTGTTCTATTTTATTGGTTAATTGGCATCCAGTCACTGCCATTGAATCTGATGATAGTATGTACTATGGGAAGCCAAATGTTAGCAGTATATAACTTATCTGTTTGACTGGGCAACATACTTGCATGCTTTCATTAAATCATATTGCAAAGAATACCCTAATGCTCAGAAAACTGATATTACTGATGTTTACTAGTAGATTTAATGTTTACTTATCTTAATTTGTTTTTTAATCGGCATCCAGTCACAGCCATTGGATCTGGTGATATTATCATATTACATTTTTTTTAATCAGCAAATATGATCTTGATTTTATAATTTTCAGGACTAGCCCAGAACTACTGCTGAATCCGGTAAGTGAACTTTCTCGTTCTTTTGCATATACTCATCTATGACTTTATCTGTATTTGTGCTTTCGTTTCATCTGTAGTTTTACAATATATGTTTATGCTTCATATGTGGCTTTTCACAACTTTATTTTGATAGGAAACATAACTTAGGCTTTCGGTAGTGGAGAATCGCCAATTGCTATCTAATAGACGTGTCAACTTTTACCTCATTATAGAAATGCTAGAATTTCCCTCACTCTGAAGTTATTTTTTTCGTGAAGTTGGTACCAATCCATCAGAAAATACTCTTTTTTTGCCAGCGACCAATTACAGACCAAATGCAGACGCACATTATTTACATTCAGATAGCGTATTACTTTCTCTTGCTTAAAAAGGGAAATTAACCTAATTCAGTTTGTATAGAATAATTATGTTATCTTTTTTGATGGATAGCTGCAGACAAAATTGTTTTCTTCGGGGTGCATGAGTTAAAAGATGATAGAAGGACAATGAGGTCTTATTATTTTGTCACAAATAAATTATTTACTGTTTTTGTTATTTGCTAGTTTTGCTAGTCTATGCCCCTATATTTATTTGTTATGTCAAACTTTAGGCATTCTAAATTCACTTGTGATTTTTAGTACAATTTAAAGCGAATTAAATTCAGAAGTTACAGATTTTTCTTGGATAATTTTTTTGGTTTAAATAACATTGGTCGATTAATATATATGAAGGAAATCTGACAAGAACGTAGTTCTTTTTACAATTAATAAATAAATAAAAATTGTTTTTACTAGTAAATACACTAGGTTTATCTAAAAGCAAATGACCCACGAAAGATATTTTTTTTTTCCATCTCTCCTAGGGGTTATTAGTATACTGTTTCCAATAATACAAGTTTCCCATTTGTATGAAGGATCCATTTTAAATTAGTGCACACCAGGGTACCAGCTTCTGTATCATAAAATTTTCATCAAAATTGATTTGATGAGGTCTCATTTATTTATTTTAATTTCAATTTTCATATTTTCATGTTCATGATTTGTTGTTTTGGGCTTCTTGGAGATTCCAATAGCCAGAGCATTGAAATACATGAGCATTTACAAATGTTATAATCTTGGTGTTTATAACAGGTTTTGATTTGTCGAAATGAGGCAGAAAAATGTCTGATAGAGACGTCAATCAACTCTATCCGCATAAGTGTGAAGGTAATGGAAAAGTTGATATTATTTCAACTAATAACAAATTTAATATAGAAGTCTTCGCTACAGTTGCATTTCAGTGGGCAATCAGGCCAACATTTATAAACTTATTTCAATGCTTATACAATAATGTTACAGTGATGACTTAAATATTGCGGCAATGACCAAGGCAATTTGGATATGTACAATGAAAAGTAAAAAAAATTACATGCATTAGATAAGGGAATAAAGTTAGCATCAAAGAACGTGTTCACTATCTGAAACAACACTTGAACAAATAAAAATGAGGATTTAAAAAGCCTATCATAAATAGTTGGGATTAAGTTAATGATGATGATGATAACTAAAATCTTCATAATAGTGATTAAACTTTTGAGTCCATTAAGCTTTTTCTTTCATTCGACTTAAGTTATAGCTTATTTTAGATTCAATAAGAAAAAAAGTTACCAAACCCAAAAAAAAGAAAGTAAAAAAAAGAGGGGAATTTTCATTCAATTCCTCATACTATGATTTTATTCGAAGATTAAGAGATTAGTTATAAAAAGGCCTCTAGAAAAAAAAAAGTCCAAAATATTGCTAAGGCTTATTACATGTTAATCCTCATAAAAAACCTAAAAAGTCCTTATGGCTAATAAATATATAATTTAATTACATAAAGTTCTTTTCCTCTAAATCACCATCTATTGGAAGATGGATGATAAACTGCATCAAGTCCCTCGAGGAAAGTGATGTAG
Source organism: Cymbidium sinense (assembly GCA_021442155.1). Lineage (NCBI taxonomy): Eukaryota > Viridiplantae > Streptophyta > Magnoliopsida > Asparagales > Orchidaceae > Cymbidium > Cymbidium sinense. The sequence continues at coordinate 33,929,404 of CM038215.1, forward strand.
AATATTAACCAGATTATCTTGATTCCACCATTAGGTCAATCTTATGAATTCAAGATGAGGTAAGGGATATGATGGCCCCACTATGGATCAAGCATCAATATGAAATCAAGGACTAAGACATTATCATCAAGAAAGCATTAATAAAGAGTCTTGATATGAAACTCAAAAATTTATAATGAAAATTAAAACTTTGAATTTAAAATTTCAAAAATTTTGAATTTTCAACCTTTAATTCATTATTTTTAAATGGAACACTTTGGAGTTTTTTTTTTTTTTTTCATTTTAATTAGCTTTAGATTTGATTAGGAAGATATAATGTTGGCTAGCTATCCCATGTAGGGAGAAAATTTTGGAGTGAATTTTGTGTGGTTCCATTCCACTTATTTGTTTTTATATATTTGATTATTCTCTCCTAAAATTTTATAATTTGATGTAATAGTTTAAATATTGTTGATAATAAATGAAAAAGAAGTTTTGGGATGTTTTGGCAAAAATTAGGTAGTGAAATGTCTAAGGTTTAGAGCTTGATGGCCAATTTTTTTTGGGGGTTCTTCTCGGTAAAAGATCTAGATATGTTTTTTATACTTATCGATCTCTCTCACAATCTTTCATAGCATATTCTTCAAATTTTATAATATTATCCTAAAGCATTTTCCCACTACCTAGTGGCATCAAAAAAATTTCTAAACCTCATGGAATGACCTTTTGGTTGTCCCTAAATTCAATGGCTTCAATCTTCAAATTTTATTTTAGATTCAAACTCAATGTTTGTTCCATATAACTTTTGTTTAGATTTAGATTTATTTATGTGAATATATGATAAATCCTACAATATTTTAATTTGTTTCTTTCTGTTTATTCAAAACATAATTAGTAATAAGCTCATTATCTTCAAGTTTTTCACAATTTTTATAATCAAGATTTGAAAAATATCTAAGTCTAGCATAAGAGGGTATAATTTGGGGGAATTAGGAGGCTACATGATTCTTTCCAGAGTATTAATATCAGTCAATCCCAATAATTTGCATAACAATGAATTGGCTTTTTAAGTGTTGAGAATTTTGGTGGTTGTAGTTGTCGACTTAAGTGAGAGGATAATGATTGACTTCATTTAGTATGCTTGATTTAAAGAGATACTTTCATTTTAATTTACGATGAAGATAAGTCACAAACCTAGATGGTACTATCCTTATTTCATCTTAAAATCACACTTAGAATTCAATTCTTCAAACTAATTCCAGAATTATTTACTAGTTTGATTGTCTTGCCTTAAATTTATCAGTTGTTCAATCCTTTTAGAGTTATTTAGGTATCTAAGGTAGAACTTTCATGTTAGCTCATGATCTATTTAGGTGATTGGCAGGATTGTCTAGACCACTAAATTCTATTAACATTACCTACCAATTTGACCTTGATATATTAATTGCTTACATAATGGCGATCAAAGAGTTCCTCAATTTCAAAGACCCAATCACGAAAAACAATCGGGTCTTGACTGTCAATAATAATATGTGCATCAACCTTTACTCCTTTTTATTACATCAACTTGTCAATGATGAAGATCATAACTAGGTTCATAAACTTTTTTATGATGCCTATAATAATCTTCAAGATGTTTTTGAGAATGCTCTTATGGTCTTTATGTTTTCTTTGGTTTCTAAGATCCCAATAATCTTTAGGATCCATATGGCCTTTAGAACAATCTATTTAGATTGGAGATAGTGGACATTTGGACCTATCATATGGGCATTTTGACATCTTGAAGAGGTTGAGGTGTACCATGATTTTTGCTTTGCTATCTCCTAAGAAACAATTCATTATGTTTTTATATTAAATTATTTAAGTTCTTTATATGAGGTGAATGCCTTCTATGGAGTAAATTCCATATGAGGGCATTAGGTAAGAAGGAATGCCACTAGAGGTTTCTTTACCATGAATTTTTAGTTCTTCAATTAAAATTTATGATCTTTTATTTGGCCAGACATTCATCTTACTAAATTCTCAATCAATCTTTTAAATTTTTAGATTTTTTAATAGCCATATTCATCATGATTCCTACGTTATTTACCATATGCATATTTTGTTCTTCATGTTTAAATAATCTTTCATAGGCACCTTTTACTTCGTTAAAATGCTAGTGTAAGTATGATGCAAAAGCAAGCACAATTTTTATAAGAAATGCAACTAATAAAACCATTTTATATGCAATTTATAATTCATTGTTGGTTTTAAACTTCAATTTCATATAAGAATTCCAATGTATAAATCGATTTAGCACACAATGTAGTTAGAAAATTTTCAACTAGTTCTAAAATAAATACTCTTACTAAGTCTCATCTCGACATTAGGTTAACTATAAGGTAAAGTTTTCTAAAGCAAAGAACTATATAATATTTCACTTGAGAAAGCATGAAATCCCATGAAGGGTCACCAAAATTAAGCAAAATTTTCTAAAGCAAGTACTTTATCACCATTATGGATGGACGCATGAATAGAAGGAGCTAGGGAGTAGACAGGGTCTTCTAGTTGGTGGAATGAAGGAAAAAATTTATGGAGAGGTCGAATTAGATCTTTAGGTGTGTTCTTGGAATTTCCTCAAGATAACAAAAGACATACCTTCAAGAAGCTTTTATGGATACATGGAAAATAGGAGGAAGAAGAAAATATCATTCAAAGGTTAAGGGTTTGTTTGGGATAGCTACAGTTGTATGAAAAAAACAGTGATGTAGTTGTTGCCGAAGAAGTTACTGTTTGAAGAAGTTGTGGTGGGTATACGAATTTTTTATTTTATTTTACAAAAGTCAAACAACAGCTTTCTGACCGTCACCGCATGTAGCTAGGTCAGGTTGGAAAATACAGCTTTTTCGCCGTAGATTCTTCAAAGAAAGTTAAAACGCAAACCAAACGCAGTACCCAAATGACATTATGGTGCAGTGCGACACTGCATCTCAACGCCACCGCCACCCGTAAGATGAATGTGGTTTAGCTTTGTAGGTTATGTTGACTATGTGGTGTGGCCGTGAGGGGGATTTCACTCTTGGGAATGCAAAATTTATAAGGGACGAAGAAAGGTTACCTTGGTGTTGATCAACATAGACATGGTATAGATAGAAGAAGAGAAGGGGAAAGAGAATTTAGGGTTCCTCCTTTCCATCATTAGGGAATTTATGTCTCAAAAAAAAGATTCTTAGCTTGGTCTAATATTGGGGATGAAGGGATGTATTTATAAGTAATGGAGTGGTTGAAGTAGCTTTAGCATGACTTGGTTATGGCTAGGGTTGGCATTGGTAGGTGTTCCGGAGGAGTGTGAGATCCAAAATGTCTTCCTTCTCGAGGCATTGATGCAATATTGGTTGTGAGGCACATGTTACTTTAAGTGATCGCAAGTCAAGTTGTGGATTACAAATGATTTATTGACGTGGGACTTTGAGAGTTGTTTTTGCGTGCCAAGGAGATGTTGGGGATATGATGCATCAGTATACTCAAGGAAACATGTCTCTTCTAGAGTGGCTAGACTAGGTGGTGAGATTCTAGAGAGGTATAGTATTGGATGCTGAACAGGATGTCTTTAAATGCCTTAGAATGCATGAGAGGAGATTAGCGTGCTCTTATGAGAAGTCGCCAAGATGGTTGAGAACTCGAGGGAGTTGACTGTGAGATACCAGCTAGCATTTTAGTAAGGAAAATTGTCATTTAATTAGACAACCTTTCTAAAGGAGGTTGATTTAGAGAAGTTGGCACTATGTTAGGGTAGATTGTTGGCTAATGTAGATGATGATGATTACAATTAGCTTGAGGATGCTTGGTGGAAGAGTTGGGTGTGTTCTTTGGAGGATGCTTTGAGAGGAATACCTTTAGATTTATGTGTTAGTATGCTAGGCGTACGCTTGAGCTTAGTTTCATAATTTTGTTATTCTTAGGGGGTTTGATTAGGCATTCTTGGGGCTATAATATTGTCTATTGGTTGTCACCAAATTAGGCCTTGAAAATTGGAATTTATGGTTTAAAAAAAACTCCATCAAAAGAGGAAGCCTTTTCTATAACCATAGGAGAAGCTGTAGGTATACCCGATGAGAAGGTAGAACTTTCCACAAGCTCATCATTCCAAGAAGTCACTGAAGTCAATCTACATAGTGGCAAAGTTCTACCTTCTAGGGTAGAACCTTAGGATAAGTGTAAGAAGTCACTGAAGTCATTGATTTATGTAGAACTTTCCACAAGCCCGATGAGAAGGTAGAACTTTCATCATTCCAAGAAGTCATTGAAGTCAATCTACATAGTGGCAAAGTTTTACCTCCTAGGGTAGCACCTTAGGATAAGTGTAAGCAAGTTATTTGTTCTAGTGAGCAGATAGCCCCTCCATAGGATACTCCACCCATGAATATGCTTATGGAGGACCAAGCCAGAGTTGATAACAATGTCCTAACTCACTTTAGAAAGTTTCCAGCTAAGTTAAGCATATACGACACCCTTGTCTTATCCAAATAGATGAGGGAATCTCTAATCAAGGCCTTGATCTAGAGATATGCCTAGCAATTTCAATAAGTTGAAATAAATGATATTTCAGAATAAATTATTTTAATTTGACTTTAAATTCAAATATAATTTTATTCAAATAATAGAAAAAAAATCAAATTCATTCTTATACAATTGTTATTTAAAATTCTATTCAACACCTCAATTTAGAGCCTTGATCTCTGTCATATAGTGTTCGATTGATTGTGATTATCAATGGACTCTTGATAATATTCTCTTTGAACTTAATGGTGTGACATGAGAATCACTCTCTTTGATAATTTTTGTGGAGAAATTAGAATGTTGAAATTTCAATAAAAATAATCTTTTTAATCATTCACTCTATTAGTAAAAATTTTTATTTACAAACTATTTGATTCATCACATACTAGATCTAATCTTTAGAATATGGGCCTTTTATTCAGAAGATTTTATTTCTTGCAAATTCAAGTCTTTAAATGAGGGAAAGTTGCTCGACCAATTTTTCTTGCATGCCATTTGGTTTTTACTTATTTCTATGATGATGTCTTTACTTTCGTGTTAGTCAAAACTCACAAGGAATTGACTTCTTAATTCTTTTCCCATTTGCATTAGCAAGAGGGTGACTCCTCAAACTCCTTCAATGATGAAGGTTTCTCTATTTTTGATAGCTCTTAATTTTTTTCTTCATTGGAAGATACTTTTCTTCTTTTTGGATCTTTAGGTTATTAGAGGTGTATTATTATACAATTGTATGCGGTCATGACCACTCTTTTGACCATCTTCACTTTAATGGAGTCAATCTTGATGATAGTGTTCTGGTATGTTGCAGATTTGATAATTGTGTCTTGGAGATAGCCTGCTTCTTTTGATTTGTAGATAGCTCTTGCATCTACATTTCTTGTGGTAGAAAAATAATATTGTTTTCTTCTTCAATCGGGGGATTGGCATCTACTAGATTTCTAGCTTGCATTAATATTTAATAACTCTATCTACTTTCTTGGTATTATTATTCCACCATCATCTTGTGATAATCCTTTCTTAGCAGAAGGCCTTTCCTACTTCTGTAAGCTAACACTAATAAAGTTGTCGATGCAATATCACAAAGCTATTATGAAGATATGAGTTGTTTTAAGTAGATGTCAAGTATAACCAACTTGCATGTCATCTTATCAATATAATTCCTATTGATTGCAAACTTCAAGTGGCACTGATTATCAATCTTCATATTTGTCCTTTTTTTGAATCCAACCGAAAGGTTAATGATTGGGAAGTATCCACCCTAAGTTCTGCACTTGATTTACAACAATGAAATTCTTTTGTCGGTCAATGTTGATGACTGTCATAATAACATATTGCTTGAATAGTATCCTCATGATATATTGCTTGAATATCCTCATGATACTCCTCCCATATTTTTTATTTTAGTGGGCAGCCTTGCTATTATATCCTTAAGTATTATCATTAGAAATAAAGATGGGCCTACTTGTCCATTGGACCCAACATATTATTTTTCATCAAAATATCAAATGTTTCTTTCTCATTTACCTTCCATTTTTTAGGGAATAGTTTAGACTATAACTTCTAACATTTTTTTTGTGTGATAATATCTGACTAAGTCACAAAACTTACCAAAGGTATTGATGTTGTAAGAGGAAAGGTTATAACATTTCTTTTATTTTGTTTTTCTTTTGAAGAAATAAGCCTCTCTTTGGATGGTTCTTGGGCCTTCTCCCTAATACCTTGATTTATGCACTCTATGGCCATTGCCATCATATTGGTTTGACTAAGATTCATGATTGGGAACATGCAAAGTTCATTTGTAATTTGAAAATAAAGTCACAGGGTATATTTCGTTGGTGTTTGTACTTCCCAATTTTGACTCCTGAAGTGATAGCCCGTTGTTGTGAGTCCATGGTATACTCTTATATAGCTTGCTCTTAGCACTACCTCAAACTATGCTACTTTTTTTACAACTTTTCTACACGCATATCTATTATTTAAACATCCCTAAGTAAACTTATGATGATTATTTATCTTTGATGGGTGTTCTACCACTCTATGATATTATGGCTTATTTTCAATTTGGAGAGGATAACTTGTCATGGGTGTTATAACTATTCAAGGTGAAATATCCAAGTGGTTGATCCATACATCCAACTTCTTGGCATCGATTGCCCCATAGTAAGTAGGAATCTCTACTTTTGCTTTTATTTTGAATGGACACATTCTTCCTTCATGACTGACAAGCGTATACCTTTTTTTTCATTCTTTTTATCCATGTTAGCATTTGACATAGAAGGAGGAATATAACTTGGCACCAGTTATTAAGGTGGTTTTTTGCATCATCATCATCATCGACTTGATTGTTGTCGTAATTCATTTTATTAGTCTAGTAATTTTTCGACTATATTTGGTGTAGAATCTTTCGCCTATTGAAATCCAAGGTATATGCAAAAAGGGAAAGAGTTGGAAGAATTCCAAAATTTATATTGATTATCACATGAATGAGGACTTTAATTGGAAATTAAAGCAGATGATAAAATCTATTCTATTTGAACAGGTAATATTAAATGAGAAAATTCTTTCGTTAATAACATTGTGGATAAATTTATATTGACTGATAATTCTGGTAAGAATTATACTAATATAACTATGATCCAAAATGATTAAAAAAAAGTCAAAATTTTAATTTTCTTGCTGTAATATGAATTTGATTCAAGGTCTAACTCCTAGAGCTTAATCTCCCTTATATGATGTTCAATTGACGATCTAATTGTGTCAATGAACTTTTGGTGGCATTCTTTTTGATCTTTATGATGTGATTTGAGAATCATAATCGTCGATAATTTTCATGAAAAAAATTGATAGTTGAAACCTAAATGAACATTATTTCATTTTTTTTTGTTATTTGATACCCAAATCATAATCATAGATGATTTGAGTGCTCACGTACTAGATCTGATTCCCATATCAAGTCCTGATATTGCTGATGTTGAATTCTTGAGCATTTTGTGCTAATTCGTTAATGTGCAAAAGAAAACTAAGTGGTAAAAACATGGATTGCAGGACATTTTCATTCATTCTATGTAATAGATTTTTGCAAAACATAAAGGGGCATGTTTAAAATAATAAATAAAAAAAAACGCTCTCTATAAAAGAGCTTGATAATTGAAAGTTCATACTAACCCGTATGCTTATTACATTATATTAACCGAAAAGTTAGAAATAGCATAAAAGATGCTAATGTTTGAAAGTTTAAAATAGTTATACATAAAAAAATCTTATATATTTTGATTATCATCAATTGGATTGTAGACTGATTGGCAGTGGGTGGGTATTTGAACTGATAAGTTGCAACTGAACTTTTATCTAATTAATTATATTGTCTTCCTAACCCATATATAAATTTGATAGGAAGCAAAATATGATTATCCATATTCCTTTCATAATGGGTGTTGGATTCTTGCTAGCAACTGATACCCTACAAAATAAAATTAGAAAAAAAATTGTCTCTCCCTTATAAATCTTCATAGAAAATATAAAAATAACAAATTCACTAAAAGAAACCAAAATACAGTCATACTTCTTATTTGAATATTTAATAATATCTTTAAATTATGAATGTAGCAAACACTTTTCAGTGTTCATTCTTTTAGTTAATTTATTTTTTGAAAACTTTTTTAATCTATATTGCATTAAGGTTATTTTATTTTGCTTTATCACTTTTTCTTAGTCGTGAATATATTGTTTCAACTATACGTCTCATGTGGTAGTTAATAATGGTTTGCTGTTTTTATCTTTATTCAAGGGAATGCTACATTTAATTAAAGCACCTTTTACATTCCTTTTTAAAGCAAATTTGTATAACTAGATGAGTACATCAAAGACAACCTAGAGAAAAAAAAATGCGTAAGACAAGATAGATATAGTGTTGGCCTAAGTTATGAAATTCTTAGGAAAATGAAGACTATATAAAAATGTTCATTTGGGCTACTTTGCATTAAGCTTGTTGAAAAAGTTGAGTATTGATAGAAAATTTTTTTGTTCGATTTTATATCTTTTGATAAACGGAATCTGAAACCTTTTATCCACCTAATTCTATATTTTAAGTGTTGGTATTTGCATCTTAAGATTGCCAAACATCTTGTTGATTATTATGTTCACTAATTAGAAGGTGGGTGTTATAGTGACAAGTAGAGCAGAATTAATGGTGATGCTTGTAGGTGTTGATGTAACCGATACTGTTGTAGAGTTGGCAGGTGCAGGTATAGAGCCCTTAAACCCTAAGGGAATTCCAAAATTGGTTCCAAATTTTGATTGTACATCTAATAATTGAGTTGCTTCCAAAGTAGTGGAGAGTTCGATTTGATCATTTGATTGTATATTTTGTACTGAGAATTAGACTTTTCTTAATATTCGATGATCCTTAAAATATTCATAGAAATTATGGCCAAAATTTTTGTAGGAATGAACAATACGTTGGGATGCCTTCAAGTTCAAACTACCAATATCTATAAGTTGAGGAGCCTATCCACACTTTCTTTTCCTTTTTTAATGGTGAAAGTATAAATTTAACTTTTAATTACTCTTGATTTCACCCTCATTACTAAGTAAAGCAAAGATAGTAAAAAAATACTGATTGTTTGCAATGAGTAGCCATGAGGGCTTCCATAAACTTCCCGAGTGTAAAGTTATTTTTTAATTTCATGGGGAATATAGAATGAATGTTTTTTTACTGTACAGGTGAAACAAGCAGATGAGCTGGAGAACATACTTGCAAAGAAGTTTCTTAGATTTTTGTCCATGAGAGCAGAAGCATTCCAAGTTTTAAGGAGAAAACCAGTGCAGGTATCTCGAATTATAGATGATTTTTTGTATGATTAAAAAAAAATCTTTTCTAAAAGCTGTTTGTTTCTGATGTATTGCGAATTGGTGAAATTATGAACATGACTAATTTCTATCAATTATTGCAAGGATTTTGTCTCATGTCAGCATGATATTGTTGGTGATATTGCACATGGAACTAGATCTAGACTTATGACAAGTGCTGATAATTATGTATAAAACTTGAAACTCGTTTGTCATTGTTCAAGTTTTAATTTATTTGAAATCAATTTGTTTCAAATCAAAGATGATTCACTTGAAATTAGTTTGATTCAATTTGAAGTTAACTTGATATATGATATATGCACATTTAGTGCATGCATATATTTGATTAGATATCACATTAATAGTATATATAGTTTATACATACATATATGCATATATTTATATATATTATCTTCTATCTTTCATTATATAATTTCATATATAAATATAAGTGCATGTGTGATCTCTCTCTATCTCTCTTTATAATATTATTATTATTATTATTAGTTGGCTTAACTTGAATTAGCTTGAAAGCGACTCAAATTGATTAGTTTTGACTCAATCTTGGCTTTAGCTGAAATCAAAAGTTTCAATTTTATGTTTAGGGTGGCTTGCTCAAACTTGATTTGGAATAACCCCTAGTCATGGCTAGACACTAGTCTAAACTTAACCTAGATCAATCTAATTATGGATTTGAATTTATATTTATTTTATTATGATTATTTTTATTAAATTAGGCAAGAATTTTTCTTTTGTGATAATTTTTGTTTTAGATTTGAATTAGTTAATAAGATTTGATTTGAATTTGGATTAAATGATATAATTGGTTTTAACTTTAAATGCTAAACCCTGTTTTTTTAAAGCAAATTAGGAGGATGTATTTCATTACAATGAATTGAGCTAAGCTATTTCCTTTGATTCTTCCTCTATCATTTAGCCAAAAATATTTCTCTTTCCCCCCACCTCTTTATTCCCTCCTGATCTCTTTCTCATGATCCATACTACATAGGAAGAAAATTTTCTCAAGGCATCCTGTTTTTAGAACTCACTCTCCAATCGTCGGCCTCTTCTTCTCTGGAGAAAAACAAATTAAATAAATCCACAGTTGGATGGTCTTCACCAAAGCAGGGAGCTAATAATTTTTAAAACCCTACCCAAAAGCTCTCTGACTCAAATTAAGTTGGGAGAACCAAGGCATTCATTAAGAATAAAGAGATCCAATGGAGAGAAAGGTGAGGATGATAAAGTTTATGGAGTAGATATCACATATACCTATTTGTGGAGGTTCAACCATGGTTTGTAGGACAACTTGATATATGTTGAACTATAACATTTTCTTTCTATGAGACGATTTACTTACATACTTTTTGAAACCTATATTATTTCATTATCATTTATCTTACATCACTACAGTACATAAACCTAATTTCATCTAAAAAAAAAAAAAAAAGAGACAGCCAATGACCCTAATTGTAAAATTTATAGAAAAAATTCATGCATGTTATAAAATCAATTAATTAAAAATTTGCAGTTTTTGTGACTTGAAGATGCTATTTAAATTTTTAATTTTGTGACAATTTTGTAATCTATATTGGCATACAAGAACATCACATTCTAGGCTTCTTCCTTAAGGTCTAGTTAGCCTAATTATTTTCATTCATCATTTTCATCATAGTTATTTTGCTCGTACATTATATTGCTTATATGTGAACAACTAAAATAGGAGTTCAATACTTTGGCATAATAATTTAATGCATAATATAAAACTATTGAAGTGACATAAAATTATGTTGTATCTATGAAATTTAAAATAACTTTATTTTTAATATAAATATTGATAACAATTCATCTGACCATAAGGCTATCTTGGATGATTGATGGTCTCAAGATGAAAGTGGGTAATTTGATGAGAATGTATTCAGAATAGAAATTGAGGAAGAACCCTCTTTGGGAAGCCAACTTTCTAACATTACTAGTGGCCAACATTTCTCCATAAACTCTTAACATTTGTTGTTGTTTCTTGTTGAATATTCGTTGATAACTTAGATGAGAATATCAATTTTCAATCATTTAGAATCTCTCGTAATGTACTTAGAGTAGATCCTCCTTGAATCCTTGGACATTTATTGATACAAAGAATTGCATGACATTATCTTGATGCCTTTCCTTAATACACTCATTATCCTACTTGTAAGCCACTAAGAATTATTATGATGATTTTTATGGAAGGATCAAAGTTTATTATTCCTTATTTGATGGTAGACATGACTTATACAGATTATGATTGGATACGAGATGTAGATGATCATCATTTCACATAAATGAATATACTTGATGATGAGCAATATTTCTGTTGCTACCATTAAATTAATTGGATCTGATAAATATATTGAAGACAAGTTAATAATTAAGAAATAACTTAGAAATAAACAACTATTAATAATGATGAATGAACAAAACATAGAATAAAGCAGAAATACTTTTTCGTGTATCACAATCAACAATATCTTTGTTTCAAAATGAGATCCTTAATTTATGTTAAGTTTTTTTTTGTGTGAATAATTATTTAAACAGATTAAAAAAATTGACTTTGAAATTTGAAATCAGGAAAGCTGATTGGGTATCATAAACTTAATTTTAAAGTCGCCAAGAGTTTTAAAAATAGAACCTCATATCTTGCTACACTAAAATTTGCCTAAAGAGCCATCAAGTTTGAAAAATATTAGAAGAAAAAGACAAACCGTATAAATTTTTATAAGGCTACCTCTTAAATAAATTTTTATAAGGCTACCTCTTAAATTTTAGTATTGGTACTCACACAAAAGCAATGGACTATTTTGGATCAGATTTGAGGAGTCAAGTAATTAAATTAGATAGTCTTGGACTAAAATGATCCCTATAAGTAGTCCAAAAATTATTCTAATCTTTGTCTCTTCTATTAGCATAACATATAATACGATATGTATACAAATATATATATATTCATAAGATAATTTTATGCATATATAATAATCTTGATAGGCAATTTAAAAAAATAGTATGCTTGACTTGAATTGGCTCAATATTTGACTTGAAATGATCACTCTGAGTTGACTTAAATTAGGTTCAATTTGAATTTGAATATTTGATTTTAATTAAGGCTAACTTGCTCAAACTCAACTTGAAATCATCCCTTACTTTTTTGGTTGAGATAGTAATGTGCATTTGCATGAGCCTCCCATGACTTTCTTGATTGTGAGGGGCAAATGCCACCCCATTATCTCACTTCCGTATAGGTTTGAGGAAACATTGCTAGAATATTGTGCTTTTTTTTTGAACTTTGACTTTTTTTGTTGTCAATGATGAATGGTAAAGTTGAATTATGAGTTGAGTAGCCCTAGCTTCTCTATTTACAGAGAATGAATAGAAAAATACAAAATATGTAGCAGAATGTTGCATTTGATTTGTCACATGGTTGTCAAAGCTCGGTTAAAATGCTACATATCATGTTGCATGATGCTAAAAGTTTGACCAACATGTTATCATGTTACGCAACAACTAGTCCTAGAAAAAAAGTATGGATTATGTTGTATTGGAATAAATGCTTGGTCAATACATTATGTGTCATGCCATATAGAGACTTAATCTTGGTTATTACACTATTTGTCTTACACCATGGTAGTCCACTATATGAGCCATGTGTCACATCTTGTGTTATTATGTTCTAGATAAATGTCCCATAAATCATGTTGCACATTTGTCCACACGGGTCAAGGCATATTACATCATGTTGCATTATAATTTATGTTCAAATAAACATGTTAAGTGTCATGATATGCATCAATCAATACTTGGTTAACTTTCCACACATCATGTTAGACGACGACCATGCTTTATCAATGTGGCATTCCCCATGTTGTGTAATGGCCAATTCTTCATCAGTACACTATGCATCATGTTGTGTGATGATTTACGCTTGATCAATTCCCTATGCCCTACCACAAAGGTCAACTCTCAATCAACACATTATGTCTCATGGCACACGATCTACATGAGAAACAAGCCATGCACCTTAATGGGCATAAGTGTTGTGTCATTATATGCATCAATCAAAACTTAGTCAATTTTCCATGCATCATGTTCTATGGCGATCCAAACTTAATCAACATGTCATGCCTTATGTCATGTGACAATCAATTCTTGATCAATTCATCATGCATCATGCCATGTGATGATTTAAGCTTTGTTAATTCTTTATGATGTTCCACAGTTGTCAGCTCTCGATTAACACATTATGCCAACAGGTGTTGTTTCACTTTGTGTTTAGGGAGGGCAATAGAGCTCGCTCATCACTGTGCCCATATTGCTTTACACCAACCTTTTTGTGGAAAAATATACCATGAAAACATTAGCTCTCCTTCTTTTTTCTATTTTGAGGGTGATACTCATATAGATATTGATCATAGGTTCTCTTTTGTTAAGATCCTCAAAGAGGATTTAGCTCATACAGTTCACCCTTAGGGATTTTGTTAACTCTTTTTTGTTTTCTTTTAATGCATATGCAATATTTCAGGGATAAGCTTTTTAGAACACCTAACTAACAAATAACCACTTTTGGTACCCTTAAAGATTTAAACTGCCACCCTGTATGATACAATAAGATAACATATTCAGTAACATTTCTAAAACAGCAATAAAACCAGCTTAAAGAAATGAAAATCATCCAGAAGTTTCAGAAAACTTATACTGCCAGTATGGAATGTATGGTAGAATTAGGGATGTTGATGTGGGAAGATTTGATTGGAGAGATCATGGGACTAACACCTATTTAGGCTAGTTATACAAGATAGATTTACATGATTTGGATATACAGAAAGGGGACAAAGATGAGGATTGCTAGAAAAAAAGAGAAGAAAAAGAAAACGATAAACAACATGAAGTTCAGACCAAAAGTAACCTGGCCATAGCCTAGAAATGCCTTTGCAAACTAGAGTTAGCACCAAAAGAATGTAGAAGAAAGATTTTTGATACTCACTAAATATTTGGAATGTAACCAATGATTGGCGATGAGGGAGGTCATTAACTTTGTTAAAAAATGTATGTTAATGATTAAGTTTATGATTTCTCCAGCATTAGTAGCTACTAATTTGAGGTTCAAGCATGGTCCTAGAATCAAATATGCTGTAAGGAATAACCTTACATAATGATTGTTTTAGTCAAGTTCATGGCTGTCTTACTCCTTTTTTTTTATTACCCACTCTCTATCGATAAATTGCAAGATTTATTTAGCTGGCAAGTATTTATGAAAGATTTTTTTCAGGGCTATGATATTAGTTTTCTAATAACAAATTACCACTGCGAGGATATGCACAAACATAGACTTGTTGATTTCATTGTGCAATTTTTGGAGGTAAACCATGCAGTCTTTGGCTTTGTACTGAAACCGTTTGAAAATGTTAGAGCTTTTTTACTTGCATCTGTTTATTGGAAGTATCTGTATGCTATGGATGCATCTGTATCATGGAAACTGCTATTTCTCATTTTGTTATTGTCCCTCTCCAGTAAGCTGTTTTCTTTGTGTAATACGTGGTGTTCATCCTTTATACAACGTTAGGAGCAACTAGTAATACTTCTGGATAATTTTAAGTCTTTTTTTTGCTGCAATTGATTACACAATGTTTTATATTGCTTTCTTGCAATATGTTCAAGGTTGCTTTTTTTATTACCCCTCCCTGAATACGTTAATGCTACTGTTTTTACAAATGACCAAGTGCAATAACGATCCAAAATATTACATTTCTAAAAACATTGTTCTCTAGGGAACTTATTCAAACGGCAATATGAACTTTTTTTATGCAAAAAGTTTTTAACTTCTTAAGATGCTAGTTTTTTGTTTTCTTCATTATTTGTGGGAAATTCACGCAAATAATTATATATCAAATTATCACCATATTGGATTCAATTAATCTTGCCAACCAATGAATTGATTTCAAGGCTACTTGATTGAATCATATTTGGCCCTAATGCTGAGTTGGGGAAGTTGTCTAAAATCATGTCTCTTTGTTCAAATTCACCAAGGCTACTAGCACAAGCATCGATGCTGCTAACTAAGACTCGGCAGGCCCAATGAAATTCACATGCAACTTCACATGGAATACTTTTACTTATAACTCAATTAGTACTCTATGGATTCTTTTGCTATAGGTTAGCTATACCTATTTTACAACAAACACTTACTAAGTTTTATTATATATTATTCTTATATTACACAAATATAACCTTTCTTATAGTGATGTGGCTCAACCCCAATCTATAAATAGCTGAAAGGAAATAAAGTAAAATCCCTGAGCTACTCACTCAAGATTCTTCATCTCCCCTTTTTTTTTTTTCTTATTTCTTAGTTATTTTTGTAAGGTTATGATGTTGCTATGGAAAAATTTGAATCTAATATCTTCTAAGTTGTGGTGAGCTTAGATAGATATGCTAAGGAGTAGATGCTAAGCTTTGGAGTGACGAAATGATAGGAGAGAGTAGTTGAAACAAATGACCAAGAATTCATTTCTAGTAGGTAACTTAATCAAATAGAAGAAAGGTTCACTATAATGATTCAAAAAGTCTCGGAGCATGTTATTAGAACCACTTTATGTGTAGAAGGCACTAAAGATGATTCTTCTGACTTTATCATCCAATGACAACCACCTAGTTAGAGAACATTGATTTCAGCTTCTGCAATGGATGAGAGTTATGAGACTTATTTCTTAGAATGCTGTATAAAAATAATTTTACATTGAAGGCAAAGAAATGATAATTGTAGCTGATAAATGCATTTTTCAACGAGATTTTGAGGTGTAGCCTCCAACAGACTTCAAGATTCTACTCTTGGATTCATGCAATGGAAAGACTGATCTGACTAACCAAGTTGCTTTAATTTGAGTCGACAATTTTGCTGATGAACATTAGCAATGCTATAAGATGTTGATTGTCCTTTACATTCTCTAAGTAGTCGTCTTTTATGTTTTTCTTCCATTTTTCACTTGGAAGTAACACTTCTTTCATTGAATTCAAGAGGCAATTTATCATTTAATTTACACTTGCCTTAAAGTCTTTGAAGAATTCTCAAGTTCTGTTGAAGATAAGGCATAAGCAGGGCAAATCTTTGAGATATCTTATATGATATTTCAGCTGTAGATATTGGAAGTAAAGAATTTGGAGTCAACTCTGACATAAGGGAGGAACCATTTAGATATGCACTTATTTTGTAGTAGTCGAAGACTTTGGCCAAGTTGTTAGAACTCACTAATAGTCTATTAATACTGAGAAGTATAACAACATATCAATTGCATTAACTTGGTTTGATAAGGAATTTTCATCGATTTTTCAAGGATTGTCAAGGTCGCCCTAGGCATCTAAAGTTGATTAAGAAGTTGCATTATTAATAACACCATTAATCACAACATCAAGAATATCTTCCTAAGAGGCAAGTGCAAAATGTAAGAAACTTTGAAGCAATTAGGAGTGGTTGCCTTTACCTGTCTTGCATCTTACATTACTCCTTTGAGAGTATCAGTGGCTGAAATTTTGAAAGCTATTTGAGATTAAGATTATTTCTATTGACTTGCACTGATAAGGGTTGACGCTTGAGATTCCATAAAGAAATGTTCTTTTCATAATAACCATGGATACGATATAGAGGATTGCTGATACTTTCATAATTTGATTGAAGAACCCAATCATTTTTTTAACTAATAAACCAATTAAGTAACAATTCTTGTAATGATTTATTCATTGACTACTTTGATTGACAATTTTCCACATTGACAATATTCTAATAGACATGGAGATTTTTATTAATGCAATCTTTAAAAGTGTTTTGAAGAGATAACTATTGATTTTTTGAGATTAACGCACATTGCTAGGCCACTTTTTGGTTTTTCTGGTGAATACAAGGATATTGAAGTTTTAGTTGCATTACTGGGGAGGAGAGTGACAGGGTACATCAATGGCCAACTTTATCATAGTTTATGCCCTTACAACCTGCGATGGAATCTTCAGTCATCATCTCTTTAACATCTTTAGGATTGTAATCTCCCTTATTATATTGTTGTGAAGTTTTTAATAGGAGGATGAGTCATAACAATTTAAGGAATTTTCTACAATCCAGAGTTACCTAAAAACTATCAAAATCATAGGTAGGTTCTACAACTCAATGTTTAAAAGAGAGTTATACTTAGACATTATAGGTAATTAAGAAGCCCCCATTTTTGAAGATGATAAATATCTAACTCTTTTGAATTAACATTTTATTTGACAAACAATAAATTAAAAAAATTCTATTAATACTTTTCAGGATAATGTTGAAGTTTTTTGGCTTTTGCTATTGAAATGCTAAGAGTAGACGTAAACATTACAAGTCATTAGCTCGATGTTGAGAAGTTGATAAGACCAGTGAAGTAGAAGATTTATAAAGTGGTTCCAACTTTAGCTAAACCAATTCGCGGTTAAGTACAAAACTTGTTGGAAGTAGGATTTATCAGAGATGTTCAATATCTAGGAATGGATCTTTAGTATGATTATTATTCAAAAGCTTAATGGAAAATGGAAGATGGAAGATGTGCATTGATTTTTATCAACATGAACTTGGCTTGACCAAAGGATAGCTATTTACTTTTAGGAATTGATGATTTGGTTGATTCTACAGTTAATATTTTAATGATGAGTTTTCTTGACTTCTTTTTGGCTATCATCAAATAAAAATGCATTGTACAATTATGAAAATAATTTTTTATCACAAGAGATGGTTTGTATTGCTACATCATCATGCCATTTGACCTGAAGAATCAGGATAACTTATCAAAGAATGCTGGATTGTATTTTTAAATAATAAAAGAGAGGAAACATTGAATTTTATATTGGCAATTTATTGGTTAAGATTAAAACTTTTAAACAACATATTTTGATAATGAAGGAATGATTTGTAACATTGAAAAAATTTATCATGCAACTTAATCCTCTTAAATGTATTTTTGGTGTTGAGATGGAAATTTTTTTGAGTTTACTAGCTTACCATTCAAGGAATTAGGATAAATCCAAACAAGGTTAAAGAAATATTGGAAATGCCTCTTCCAATGACTATCAAAAATTTTCAATGAACAACTGAGAGAATAGTAGTACTTAGATCATTACATATTAAGAATCTTGGGATAAATATTCACCAATCTTCAAAACTTTGAAAAGTGCAAAACATTTTCTGTGGAATGATGAATGTGATGGAGCCTTTAATCAATTGAAGATGGTTTTCTCTTCATCATTACTCCAAAATCCATATCTGTGAGAAGATTTACTATGTATATTGGAGTAGGAGTAAAAGACAACAAAAAAGGCAATGATAGATTTATTATGTAGGCAAGATTCTTTGAGGAGCAAAACTGAGATATTCTAGTACTTAGAAATTGAGAATTAATAATTATCACTCAACAACATCAAACTTATTTTAGACACTCAATTCAAGCCACCATTGATCATCCATTGAGAATAGTGTTTGCAAAATCTGATTATTATGGGTGACTTTTGAAATTGTTGGTGAAATTAAATGAATTTCAAATTTCTTGCGTGCCAAGGACTTGTTTCGTAGCATAGGTGTTAATCGATTTTCTAGCAGATTTAACCCTATATGATGTAGAAAAATTTATAAAAGGACAACTTATTTTGAACTTCTTTATTTATTATGCCTTTGTATTCCAAGGAGTTTGAAGTAGTAATGGTGCTTAGAAGCCCAACAGCAATTATTCTTTCATTACATTCAATTAAGCCCTGAGTCTGAAGTATTGATTGTTGGATTGCTTTTGCACTTGGAGTGTGAGCAAGACATGATCCTATTCTAAATTCTCAGCTTATTGTAAATTAGGGAATAAGTATTATAAAATAATGGAAGTAAAAGTGCAAAGATGCTTGTTCAAAATTATAATTGAAATTGACAAATTTGAATATTTTAATTAGAGAAAATTTAGAGAGAACAAAATCAACTTCTTGATTTTCTCTCTAAAGTGAGTTTTGACGATAGATCAGCTTTTGAACTATCTCATCCTAGCATTGAAGAAGAAGTGATAAAAATTAAGGCTGAGGTCATGCCAAGTTGGGTTGTTTTACTTGTTGAAAGTTTGAAATTTGAAAAAAATTTGTCCACACTAAATTATTAAAGGAGATTTAAAATCAAAGTTGTACAATACCTTCTTATCAATGATAAATTGTTTAAAATTCTATTATCTTTACCAACCTAGGGTGCGTTAGGGGGAGTGAAACTTCAAAAAATTTGAAAGAAGTTTATTTAGGAGTATGTGAAAGTCATTTTGGTGGAAGGATTTACATAAATTGATTTTAAGAAAGGAGTACTTGTTGTTGACTCAAAGAAGGATTCATAAGAACTTTTTAAATGATTTATTCAATGGTAGAAATTTTCTCCAATGCAATTACAATTATCTCCCAAGTTGCAACCAACTTCTAAGAGTTCATCATTCATTGCTTGGGTAATAAATTTGGTTTAGTGATTGGAGATGGTTTATCTTGATGATGATTCATTATTTATGAAGTTGATTGAAGTAAAAAAAAAAAAAAAAGCAAAAAATACTATCGAAGTTGTTTGTAACTTTATTTGGACTAATATAATATGTCAATATGATTTTCTAATGATAATGGTCGATTTATGCTAAGTGGATTGAAGCTAAACGTTGAAAAATTCGCTCTTTTTTGTATAAAACATGGGAGAGATAAATGGAAAATTATTCAAGTTTGATTGAAAATTCAAGTAATGACTTGCAAGTTGAAGTTGACCAACTTCATGTTAGTGTTCATAAATTGGTGATTTGGATCAACTGTAGACAAATTTGTTTCCTAAATGCAATATTTAGCTAATTAACCAAAAGATAGACTAACTTAAGCTTGTGATTAGAGTGATCTCGATTTAGTGTTAAGTTTGAAAGTTGTGAGAATATGGTACCTTAGTTGGATATCTAGGTCAGCTAAGTGTATGTGGTACCTAGGTGAACATTTCTAGATGAAGTGAGGGTTGGCTGTGAGTTGGATCTAGAATTGACGGCAAAAAGTATTACAAAAAAAAGTTTAATCAGTTACATGCCCAAGCATATCTTCTAGCACAAAACACTACCACTCCAATTTCAACACTGATCTAAACTTAGGTTGTTCCCTCTACACACTATGAGGAAGGTGTGCCATTTTTATGCTTCTCAAAAGATTTCTCAACTTGTTTAAACCTTGTTCATTGCTATGCCCCACTAATTTCAGTCTCCACTTATATATATATAGATTGATAATTTTTGTCCAAGGATAAGGAACATGCAGAAGTTCATTTAGAAGTTATACCTTTTGCTTTTTTTTCCTATCACTGGTTAGCCTTGACATGCCTTCTTGTTGTGGCCTGACCAAGTACTGTAGGTCACTGTTTATTCTATATGCTATATCTTCACCAATCAATGTTTCTTTATCCTCTCTTATTCTATTTATTTCTTCATCTGCTCAACGTCCTCTTGAATTCAGGTACACGTAACTTCTCATCTTCTTCATGTGTAATGTTCCTTATATCGGGAATTGACATACTTTATAGACTGCAAAGGAGATAAATAGATGAATAATTATATGTTATTGCAGAGATCTTACAATGTGGCGATACAATGCTGGATCCAAGAATTCTGTGGTGTGTCTGCTATAGCGGATTATTTGAGAGAGCATGAAATGATGATTTGCTTACAGCTATCACTGTAACTCTTAAAAAATGTTCTAGACATAGGAGAGTTGACTGAGATGCATTCCATAAAGTGTGTTTTGAGCTATGGTTCCCAGTAAGTTGTATAAGCTACCCAAAATTTCCATTTTAAATTTATGATGAAGGCTGTCTAGTAAATCAACCATGGAATTGGGATCATTTCCTGTCAATAGTATACCATCCACATGCACCAAGATGTATATTTGGATGTTGTTTTTACGAATATGGAGGGAAGGGTCTGTAGCATTGAACCACCCAAATCTGAGTGTTTTTTAATGACTAAAGAAGGTAGTAGCTCATCGTAGAGGTGCTTGCTTAAATCCATAAATTATTGTTTTAAGATGATAAACATGATGTGGATGATGGGGGTCTATGATCCGTTGTATTTGCAGCATGATTATCATTTTGATGAGGTTATCATGGAGAGGAGCATTCGAGACATCTAACTGAATGATGGGCCAATCATTTGTGAAGGTGACCATGATGAGAACTCGAATATTTAGCATCATCATCATAGGGTTGAATGTCTCAGTATAGTCTAGTCTTTACTGTTGTTTGAACCTTGAACAACTAGACAAGTCTTGTATTAATCTATAGTTCCATCTACATCAAAAAAGGTTACCATGGAAGACAGTTCATTAAAGAAAACATGTCTGTTGATAGATTACTAGTTTTAGGATCTAGGCATTTGCATCCCTTTTTGAGCTGTGGCATAGTCTAAGAACAAACAATTGGTGGACAAGAGATAGTTTGGTTTTGGTATTTGTTCAAAGCCATGAAAAGTATTGACAGCTAGAAATTTTGAGGTGATTATATTGGATGGCTGATTATAATGGAGTTCAGAAGGTGATTTAGAGTTTGTAGTGGTCGATGACAACTGGTTAATGAGATAGCTAGTGGTGAGAGGCGCATCAACCTAAAGATTGTGTTGTTGTAATACTTAAACCCAGAGGGTTCGAATAGTCTCAATGAAGTGGCATTGTTTGCATTTAGTAACGCTGTTTAGTGCAAGTGATTTAATGTACAATACCCCATTGTGTTAACATGTTTGAAGGTTAGAGTTTGTATATTTATTGCTACCATCTATTAATTTTGGCATCAAGTTGACATTCTATTTGGGTTTTTGAATTCAACAAATTTTATGGTGGTTTTAGATTTATTTCCTAGAAAATACACCTACGAGAATTTAGACTAATCATTAACAAAAATCATGTAATATTTATAACTTCATGAAGACAGCGTTGGCCCCCCATACATAAGAATGCATAATTTCTAAAGTTTGAGAGCTTCAAAATGCAGAAAAAATAAAGGGTGGCTCTTCGCTAGGTGACAAATTATAGTTGGTAGAGTTAGATGATGTATCTATAGTTGATTTTTTTTACTAAGGTAGATAACCTCTTTGTGGTGGGATGACCAAGATGGCAATGCCGCAAGTTTGGAATAATTTGAACTGACTGGAGTGCAAGATTGGCAAGTGGTGGATAGGAAGATGAAAGAAACTACACGAAATAGTGTTGATGAACTCATGGTTTCTCAAGGAGGAATTGCTTGGTCATCATATCCTTAATTTGATATCCGCCAGCATTGAATGTGGTAGAGCAGGAGTTACTTTCTATTAGTAGATGAATAGAAAATATATTGTATACAAGATTAAAGATATGGAAGATAGTGGAAAAAAATAACTACTGGTGGAAGTATGGGCCTTGCCCATTGTTTGCAATGGCTAGTGTTTGTCCATTCCCAACTATGACATCAGTATCCCCTTATTAGTCCTTCGGATTTGAGAGGTGTTGTTCTTCTGCAATAAGATGTGTTCTAGCACCACTTCTCAAATACTAGTTACTATTAAAATTACTTTTTGAGGATCTTGCGAAAAATGTAGGGGCATTGGAGGATGGTCAATAGCTCAAATCTTGCATGTGCCAACATTTAAAAGCAAAATAACTCTTATTCTTCACAAGTCTGGCATGCTAGAGGCAGTTGAGTTGTTTATTGTTGGTTTGTAGTTGGGAAGTTTCTTCTGTGAGATATAGCAGAAGTAGGATGCCAATCCTTGCCTCATCCCCTTGAAGCTATCAAGGTTGTTGAGTTTGATGGAGGTTATGAAGTTCTTTAGAGGCTTCATGAGCTAAATTAAGCCCTTAATTGCATCGTAGTGTGTAGAGATCATCAAGAGTTATTGGTTCCAGGTTGGTTCTAATCGTTGCTTTGAAGGTTTGATAGTTATGGGTAGCCTATTCAATATGTAGAGAATGATGTCTTCTGGGTTGAGGGTAGCTGTGGCAGTGGAAATACTGTTTTAGTTTTAACATCTCAGAGATATTGTTGCATGGTCTTCTCTTTCATGGAAATATGATCCAAGTCATTCTTCTACTGAATGATTAGAGACCGATTTGATGATTGCATTTCATGTTCCACGGTCAACTAGATTTCTGAGCAAGTTTCAAGTGTAAGTACATAAGGGAGGAGAGGAGAGATAATATACTGTAGAGTTGCTGCTAAGTTCTGATCAATTAACATCCACATTGAGTTGTCTGAATTAACGGTGATGTTGCTAGATGTTTTTGTTTTTTTTTGTTTTTGGAACAAGATTAGGAATTATTGAGAAATCCTTTACATCTGTTTGTTTCGAATAGTTTGATGATCTAAGATTTCCAAGTCGGTAGTTCTCATTAGTCAGTTGGATGAAGATGATATTTATCACATTGCCATAAAGGAATTTTAACTGAGCTAGTATTGGATTGTTAGGTGCGTTCATCACGGTTGATGCGACAATCATTGGAGGAGCCATTGAAGGACTCATGCGTATAGAGGAAAGATAGCATGCCCCTGGGCATAATAGCTATCAAGTGTATTAAAAAGAATAATGTATTGAACAGAGGTGGAGCAAGAGAAGGAGAAAAGCTATTTGATTTCACTTCCATACATCCTTGTGATACGTGGCTATAGTATTTAATACAATCTGAGAGCAGAGAATCATTATAGTACAGACGTTGGTTATAAATCAATGGTTGAGATATTATAGAAGGTTATGGTGTGAAGGGTTGTGATTAGGGGTGTAAAACGAGAGCTTGAAAATAACTCTTCTTGTTTGTTCTCGTTTGAAATTTATTTTGTTGTGTTCATTTATATATCGATTTAAATATCTTAATGTTACTCGTTTAACTAAGCAAAACAGAAAGTTCGCAACAAACTAATCTTTTCATAATAAAAGTTTTAACAACAAGCCTACGTATTTGTGATATGTAAATGTGTTCAGTATGTATATAATAATAATAATAATAATAATAAAATAAAATAATAATAAAATAATAATAATAATAATAATAGTAATAAATAAAAATAATATAATAATAATAATAATAATAATAATAATAATAATATAAAATATAATATAATTTTTTATTTTGAGCTAAATCGAAAACACGATCGAACAAATGATTGTTATTGTTATCGTTTATCGAGCTTATAATATACGTTCTTATTGGTTCGTTTAGTTAAGCAATAGCAGCGACTACGTAATCGAATCACAGTACTTTTTAGTTTTAAAGCCCAGTTGTGATATGCATCCATTTGTATAGATACGTTATGGTCTTAACAATATAAGATGCTTGGTAGTATAATTGCCCACTCTAGCACGTCTTCTCCACTGTTGAAATTGTTTGCTAAGCACCTGTAGAGTTTTTTCTCTCAAGCTTAGCTGGTCCAAACAATTTTTTCAAGTACTTTTTTTCCTTCCCATATAGATTCTTTACCTCTAAATTCTTCAGTATTGAAAGTTCTAGACATTAATTAAGTACTTTTTCAGATTTACAAGGCTATTTCTCTTTTAGCCTTGTAATTCTTGGATGCAGAATTCATTACTGAACATTTGCTGCATCTCTTAGGGCTTATTTGAGATCAATTTTATTTTATATTATATATATATTTTTTGTTTTATGTTATTTTTAAAAACATGTTTGTTTAGGGTTTATCTTGAATCAATTTTAATTTATTTTTTGTTATTTTTAAGAACATATTTGTTTAGCATATATTTTTAATTGTTTTTATATTTTATTTTTGAAAACAAATCAAAATTAACTTTTTTTTATGTTTTGAGTGTTTTCAAAAATAACTATAATCAAATATATTTTATTTCAAATCAAAACATAAAGAAAATAAAATATAAACACAAAACAAAAAAATAAAAAACAAAAGTGATCCCTAATGACCCCTTAGAATTATGCACATAAAAGTTCATTCTTTCACACTGTAGGGACTAGTCACTAGTATATTTCACACTGTAGTTCGATGAAAATCCCTGTTAGGATTTTAGGCAGTCTATTAAGGAGCCAACATAATTACAAGATAACTTCGTTGAGGCTTTATGTTTTTTCTTCATGAAGTGTTTAGTTATTTCATAGAATGGTTCAGTAACAATTTATTTCCTTCAAATCTCTCTTGAAGATTCAAACTAAATACTTCATGATCTCAATATGGTATTCCAGGACATTGATAAGGAGATCAGTGAGCTGAGGCTATCAGTGAGCACCAGAGGACGTCTAGTGGCTACAGAATTTCTGAAGCAATTTATCTAATATCGATCTTTATAGTTCAAATGTACTCTCTCTCTCTCTCTCTCTCTCTCTCTATATATATATATATAATAAGAATTGTGTTGTATACATGTATTTCTTATTTTTTATTTAAAAATTACCTCTTCTTTTATTAGTGAATTGTTTGTCTTTTTTCTCTTGATCATGAGAATAATTTTTATTGAAGCTAATGAAAAGGCTTCAATAATTTATTTTTTAATAGCAATAAATTGGATTGAGAAAAATAATATACGTACTATTTGGCTCAAAGTGGATGGTGGAAGAGTGGTGAAACTTTTGATCAATATGTTATGATATTTTTCCTAAGTTGCAATGAACTTTAGTTAATTTAGTTAATGGAGATAATCGATTTAATCAAAAGATCTTTATAAGTAATTATAAATTATTTTAAAAAATTTGTATTTCAATAGAAAGCTTATTAAATGATTAATAATTGATCGTATGAAAGAATGAGAACACATCCAATCATGAACATAGATAGCATATGTATAAAAGGGAAGTTATCAACCTAAGGTTGATGACCAATTGTGTCTTATACTAGGTGGTCACTTTTATTGAGTGTAGAGGTTGAGGTAAAAAAATAATAACAAATTTTATAATGTGAGTTTGCCCATTGAATGCAATCCTAAGAGGGTCCATAGTACTAAAATTTTATTACTTAATTTACATTGTATATGATGTCAGAATGTAAAAATACATGCATGTGATATGATGTGAAGAGTTTTGAAGTGATGATAAGCTATGGTGATATGCATGCTAATGATATCTAGATCTAGATACTGAGCATTAGGAGAGAGTAGTTATAGAATTTATAGTATTTTTTTTTTTACTAATTTTATCTTCTTTGTTCATGCTTTACTACTCATCATGTATAAATCTGCTTTGTGACGTCTTGTCTATTTTATGATAAAATGTAGATCTTAAAATTACAATTTTTTTATCTTTTATGTCATGTAATTATAATAAACCCTTTTAAAAATTATGATAAATAAATGTGTTGCCTAAATCTTGTTTAGCTTTCAAAAATGAATGAACATGTCTTATATATATATATATATATATATAGAGAGAGAGAGAGAGAGAGAGAGAGAGAGAGAGAGATTTATGAATTAATTGTGCATACACAAAATAACAAGATTTCTTTGATCAACTTAGCTCAATATAGGCTTCAATGATCTTTCTGCTTCAATATAGTCAAAACTTAACACAAATGCTTCATGAAGCCATGACGATCTTTTAGACTTGTATTCTATTTGTCAAACCCTGTCATGTCTCGAACGATCTCCTAAGACCTATCGAAAAGAGACGTAATAAAGAGAGTAAATTTAGCTGATTGAATAATTTTTAAACATATATTATTAAAACTTTACTTACTATAAAATAGTGTAAAAGATCTACACAATAATCTAAATTCATCTAATAATTTCAAATAAATATTTGTATAATAAAATCTACCACATTCATAGTAGGCTGAAACAGACCAATTAAAACTTTTAATACTAACTATAGAACATCTAAATCACTGAATATCAAAATTATATTTTTAAAATTTATTTAACTTATATTCAAAACTTATTTATAATATTTCACCGTAACAATTTCTAAAAAAAGGCAAAAATTACTCCTCCAATTTCTCTTTATCCTTTGAAAAAAGTTATACTAATAATAAATAAATAATCAATAATCAAAATTTGAATTAAGGAATAGTAGAATATTAATATGCATCCAAAACTAAACAATTAGTATAAACGTTGCGTACAAAATCAATTTCATTTCTAACATAAGAATAACTTATTAAATCCTTTTGGCATAATGCATCTTGTACATATATATTCAGATAACTTTGAATTATATCATATGTAGTTATCAAAATTATTATGAACATATCATAACTTATGCTAGAATTTTTTTATTTTATGAGACCTTTTTTTATCATATCTATCATTGAGGATCCTTTTTAGACAACCCTATATCCCAATTATATATTATAATATATGATCAATTTTCTGATTACTAACATTTATAAGCTTAGTCTATTGCACGTCCTCATTTTCGCAGTACAAAAGATAGTATACAAATAACTAAAAATGAATCGAAATAATATACTAATTATGGATATGCAATAAATAGCAATGCAAAAGTAATCGTTGAGTGGTATAAACATGAAACTCTATATATTGATTTCAAATAAGCTTGTAACAAAGATTATCCACAGAATGAGAATATATAATGTAGACAATCAATATTGTACTCAATGAAAATGTAGAGAAAAATAAACATACTTTTTGTATTAAAATTTGTAAATCTTATCTAAGTGGTGAACTTCTCTAAGAAAGCGAGATGCCAGAAACTTTTTTCATACATAAATAATATCAACATGACTTTTCCTCATACAAATACTTATTTGAAGTTATTCAAAAATCTTGATGCTTCATATACTCAAATTTTAAATGACTAATTAATCACCCAATAAATTACAATAATTTATTAAAAAAATTTAAATATTATATTTTATCAATTATTAAAACTTACAAGTTAACTTCATAGTTGTCACCCATACTTCCTATTTCAAAACCTCCTTATCTGCTCTTTTTCATGTTTAATTATAACAATAATATGATCAAAATATAAATTAGAATACTCAAAATTACTTACAATAAAATTCTTTTAAAATAAAATTATCTTAAAAACATTAAATGACATATAAATTCTCAATTTTAACAAAATCTATATGTAAAATACATACATCTAATTATTAATATATATATATATATATATATATATATTATATTATTTTATAATTTAAGAATCTCATATATTTTATTTTATTTATAATTTATTATTTTAAATGTATCTACCCATTATATTTAAAATTATTCTTACCCAAATAAATATTAATATCCAACAATTTCAATTTTTACCAATAATAACTATAAAAAAAATCATTTACCTACACTATCATTAACAAATTAATTCATTACATTATACTATGCCTATTTACATATATAACTAAAAGGAAATAAATAATAAAAAACCTTATTAACCTGTTACCCTATCCGAGCCGCAGCACAGTCAGCGTCCGATCCCAACTCACGGGATGCGACCCACCTGCGCAAGAGTAGCTCATGTTGGCCACGACAGCCTGCGACGTTCATACGTTCACCCGCGGCCGAGCCCATTGAACCCCTTGCAAGCTTTTTTCTCTTCTGCGCCTCTCGTCTCTCGTGTGACACGGACGAAACAAGCGTCAGGGAAATAGAAAATGAGAAGGAAATGTGAAACGATCGATCAATACTCAAATTAAGCGCATTTAATTTCCAAACCCAATGCATGTCGAGGTAAGTGCGGGTATTTTATCCTTGCTACAGTATAAACAGTGGAATAAAGGGCAGATTAAGGATTTATTAAATTATAATTATATTTGAAAACTTAATAATTATTAATTATTAAAAAAATATAAAATTTAATTTATAACTATTGCATTTGATATATATTTAAATAAATACCCACCATGGCCTTATAAATGACTTATCTGGTTAGTCAGTTATAGTAGAATGAGATAATTGGTTAGATGAAACTTCTACAAACTCATTCGGACTTATAAAAAATTAGGGGTAGTAGGTGAAAATTGAATCTCATTAAATCATCATGAACAAATTCTTACATTTCGAATTCGTTTAATAATTAATTCATATTTAGATAACATAATTGGAAGCGTATAAATTCAAATTTGTAAACAAATACAGAGCAACTAAAAACATCAATTTAAAATTTGTACATACTCAAAAAAGCTTTATAATCGTCCAAAATTATACATCCAAAATTGTATAATTAAAAAAGCTGGACTAGTTCCACCCTCCTCTTTCTTGCCTGAAATATTAGCATGTAACATCGTAAGCTAAAGATAATGAGTTAAGTAAAGCTAAAATAACATCAGGATAAGACTTTAGAAATAATGTGCATATATAATTAAAACATGCTGAAATACAACTATAAGTAAAATATGTTGTAGGAACATGTCCAGTATGCGAGTTGAGTATTAATCTGTAAGATCATAACATGTAAAGAGTACAATAGAATTAGTTATATATACAACATGCTCAAAGAATTCGATTGTTATCTTATATCAAATCATTTTATTCGAAATGACATTTAGAATGACATAGGTTTTGACTTTCATAAAATATGGTTGTTGTCATTATTCGTCGAAAGTTATGGATAAGCGAGTACTTACTATCAAATACCTAACCTAATTGGTATCTGCATATCTTGTTGAATTAATTTTTTGGGAGCTTATCTCATAACTTTTATCTATCTATATAGTTTTTCGTAAAACAATCTATTTATAATATTTTAATAATATTTTTAGCATATCATATACATTTTATTTTATTTAGCAAATAACAATAACCTTTTTAATATACCCAACTATATAATATGATATCAAAATATTTGACTGGCTTATGATCATATTAAATTAGTAAAATATAATTACAGGTCGCGTAATAAGCATTTGTATTAATATAAAAGATGCGAGGGCACATCCTAACACACAAATCTCGTATCAAAATCATATATGACTTTCATGTTGTATAAATTAATAAAATTAGAATTTAACACTTGATTGTACCTAAATTATACTCTTAAATTCTACCCACCAAACTGCCCAAACTCAGCTAACAAACAAGTTCCTAGTGAACAAAAATTAGTGGAGATATATTACAATACATGACATTTTAAAATATTCATTATTCATACAATATATATGGATTATATGGTTAAACTGTATTCAAGTGTCTTCAAGTAAATCTATTAATTATTCCTGGATGTTTTTTCTCTTGCCTCGCCCTATGCCACAAATTTTAGAATGTCTGCATCTTAAGATTTAAACTTGGAAGTTTTTGTAGGAAGAAATTAAATAGTATTAAATGAAGTAATTAAGTTAAATTAAATTACCACCTAACTTCCTTAACTCCTTATCTCACGCCATCCAACTTCAACACATCCAGAATGCCTCCTCATAAATCTCAACAACAATACCACTCTTAGTAACTACTCGCGGCACAAACAAGGCACCAAAGAGTCGCCTGATTGTTGAGGGTTGCGAAAGGTAAAGAGCAAGGAAAGAAAAAAGTGATAAGAAGAAAGAGGGAGAGAGAAGAGAGAGTTAATTCAATTATCCCCAAAAATTACCCATATGGCAGGCAACAAATATCCAAACAGCAGCCATAAATGGTCAAAATAGCAGCCAATAAAGGGTCCAAACAGCAGCCATAAAGTTCAATCAAAGGCTTGGACAACAGCCAACACAATTGCAACTCACACACACACTTTCACAACAGCTCAAATACTTTCTTTTTCTTTTTTTTTTATTTATTTATAAACCCAAATAGCAGCAATAAACTGCTGTCAACACACCCAATGGAGAAAGAAAAAAAGAAGAAGAAGCCCACAACAATTACTTGAAAATCCTTGTACACACAACAACCATTCTGCTATTTAAAATCCATCATACGACATCAACTTTACTCCCATGGTGAAGGTAAGGCATAGCACAGTGCTTTTTTACACAGCAACCTTTCGGAATTCCTCCCGTGATTTCTCACGTCACAAGCAACTTCTCAAGCCTTGGTGGAATCAGGAAGCAGAGGAATGGTGGAGGAGGAAAATGGGAGAAATGAAAAATGAAAATTTGGATATGTTTTAGTTATTTAGTATATAAATATATTGGATAAGGTTAATTAGCTAATCAAATCCTCACCCTTAATTTAAATCAAGCCATCGCATGCATTTTAAAGTGGAATAGCCTCGGTTCTACAGTAACTGCTACAGAGTCGCAGTATTGATGCTGCAATGACTGCTATAGTAAATTAATTGTCAAATGGTGAAATTAAATTAAAACATAAGGTAACTAATTAATAATTTAATATAATTTATAATTACAATTATAATTATATTTTGTATAAGATTTTATATGTAAAAATAAATAAAATTGAGAATAGAATCCTTTTTTTAATAAAAATGCCCTTCGTGATTTTTGAGAGATAAGAATAATGAATTTTACATTTTAATATGTTTTTGGGTATTACAATTCTTCCATATTTGTAAAATTTCATCCTTGAAATTGCTGTGATAATTAATCAAAAATAAAGGGGAAATTCTATCTCATATCTTGTTCATTTTCCCAGATTGCTTCTTTGACTAATCTGTGCTTTGATTTAATTTTAACGTAGATAATTTGTCTGTTTCTTAATCACTTTATATCAAATTCCAAAATCCTTTCTGACTTTAATGCATAAGTCAAATTTGATTGTATTTCAATCTTTATATATGGTATCTGAATCTACAATTCATTTCCTTAACATTAAAACGTGAAAAACATCATGAATGTTCGATAATTTAGCTGGTAGAGCGAGCATATAAGCCGTATTGCCAATTCTTTCAATAATTCTAAATAGTCTTATGTACCTGGGGCTTAATTTATCTTCTTGACCAAATTTGCTAATGGCCCGCAGCAGTACCTTGACCAACCCCAAGCCTACACTTAGTTTCAAAAAGGTTTACGCCATCCTTCCACGGTCAAAAATCCGTATTGCCAATCCTAAAATTGCGATCTCATTATTACTTATTCTAGCGTCGGATATTCCGATGAAAGCTGATTCTCTTTTCGTCCCTCGTCATTGAGAGGAAGAACCTCTCTCCCACCTCGGAACACACTGTTCTTCTAGAGTGAAAGGCGCTTGAATCATATATAGAATCAGCCTAGAACGTCCTTTCATAACGACTTTCAAAAATACAAATTCTCCAACTTAAAATTCTCTACTCAATCTAGGGTATACTGGCGATTTTTTTAACGAATCATCCTTGATTAATCTTATCTTTTTTTGATCAACCAACTATGGGCCTAATAGTTGTCTTTTTTCTACTTCAACCCAGCTTAATAGAGTTTTACACTTTCAGTCGT
Organism: Cymbidium sinense; assembly: GCA_021442155.1. Taxonomy (NCBI): domain Eukaryota; kingdom Viridiplantae; phylum Streptophyta; class Magnoliopsida; order Asparagales; family Orchidaceae; genus Cymbidium; species Cymbidium sinense. The sequence continues at coordinate 33,962,084 of CM038215.1, forward strand.
ACAGTGCTGGGAATTTTGAATGTAGGCTCACATATAAGTTTAATTATACATTAGGTGTTATCTTGTTTTTAAGCCTATTTATTTTGTGAACAAATAAAGATTACTTAATTTTAGGCTTTTGAGGCATCTTATTAATTTTGTATGAAATTATCATATATAGAGACCAAACATTTTTTATTTTATTTTTAATGATGGGTTGAAATAAAATGAAATGCACTTACCTATCAAATTATTTATTCTAAGTTAGTTTTATATCCTCACATCCCATCTTGAGTGAAAAGAATGCTCTCTCTCTCTCTCTCTCTCTCTCTCTCTCTCTCAAGAACACCCTTTAGAAGTGAAAGGCTAAAATCTCACATTAGCTCTTCTATGGATTTAGATAGGCTTCCGACAAACCTTCTTGATGATTTGACATGAGATCCGGGCAAGATAAATGTATTTAATCTTCATATATTTTCAACAAGTGGTATCAGAGCCTCGATCATGTTGAATCATTGAAGAATCATATTTCTTTAATCTTTGGTATTGATTATTGAGAATTTTAAATTAAAGTATATGATTCAAAATTTTTGTGCATATAGAATCGATATCTTTTAGATCACTTTCATTCTTGATTTGAATAAAAGGATATAACAAAATATTTAGTTTTTTTACTTTGATCGCAATTTTAATTTTTATGTGATCAATATGTTTATTCTCACCATTGTGATTTTAATTTGAGAAATAAAATTCATATTCGGTCATATGAATTTGATTCAAGCATGCTTCATCTTTTATTTTTTTATTTTTAATTTTGAGAATTTTGTAAGATTATGGTTAATGCTGTTGGCTTAATTAGCCTTGTGTTCAATTCGATTAATTTTGATGATAACAAACAAATGCTTGGATATTCTAATGAATATTTTATGTGTTTCAGATATATCAATTGCTAATTACATATCTAATACATTAGAGGAAATTGAGTAGAAGAATGAAAAGGATAATGTGAAGCTCGATATAATATTTTGGGTTATATGATTCATATGAGTTCATTGGCATGAATCAATTTACTCACAACTTAAAATATTATTTTAATGAGATTAATTTATATAAATCTTTATTTAATTAATATTTAATTATATGTTTTATACATAGTATTAAAATTGTCAAAGTAATAAATGATAAAACTATTAAGTATATAATTATTTTATTACTTAATATAATTAAGTATTTTAATTTAATTTGTTGGTTATAAGATAACAACATATTTATGATTATATATAAATTATATCATAATTTTTAAATGTCACATGTCAAAATTAACAAAAATATATAAAATTTTATATTTTAGACAAAGTTATTTTTTAATCAAAGAATTCATATATGATTTTATCTCCAACGGATTCCTTGAATTTTTTTCTTTAATTTAAGAGGTTACATGATCCACTTTGATTAAAATTGAATTTATTATGATTTTCCAAATATTAGCTGATTTTTATAATGAATGCATGCTACGCTTTGAATATAGTAAGAAGTATTTGATTATTTTGACTTATCCATGTGAATAGTCAAATTTTGGTGCTAAATTTAATATTTATTTAATATAAATTATATTTTTATTAAATTATTAGATGATAACATGAGGTTTGCATGATATATTTTTAAAATATGACATTCTTGCCTATAAATAGCTCTCATTCTCTTCATGAAAGCATTCCTCATTCAAAATTCAAAATCCCTCCAACAAATCTAAGAGAAAAATTCTTAGATTTTCCTTCCAAGTGTTCTCCAAATATTGCAAGATCAAATCCTTGGTTTGGAAGCTTCAGCATCTTCAACTAAGCAAGCCTTCTCAAATTACTTGAGTTTGTTTTCTTGATTTTAATTCTGTTTAGTTGCTATTTTTATTTTCACCATCTATTTATTCTTTCCAATTTATACTTTTTGGTGGATTAGTCTTTGGATATTTTTTTCACATCAAAGTTTCTCAATCATTTTTTTGTGAAAAACTCTTGTGATAGTTTGTAGGATCTATTTCAACTTGTTGAAAATTTTAAATTCATATGAATTTCTTTTAGTTTCTTGAAATATTTCTTCATTAGTATTATTTTGAAAGATCATTTATTCTTAGATCTATTTTAGAAGTATATTTTAAGCATTTAAAATAAATTATTGTTTGAAATTATTTTTATATTTGCTAGATCTCTTCTTAATTAAAAAGCTTATTAGCATACTTAGATCTATCATATATACTCATTTTAGTTAAGTACTTTATGATCATTAGCATTAATTGAAAGAATCTTTTGGAAAAAAAATAAATTATTCTTGCTGAAATTTATTTTATTGTGTAAAAGAATATTGTGAAATTATTTTGAAATCATTTTTAAACATCTTAGTAAGACACTTTAAGATATTTATTTCAATATTAAGTGAGCATATTATCTTGCCAAAACTTTTAGGTTGTAAGTGATCATTTATAAGTTGTGAGATCATTGGACAGCTTGATATATTTATGAGAGATTTATTTTATCAAAATTTATTATTTTATATTTTTCTGTGTAAAATTTATTTTGGGGTTGTACTGCCCTTTCTGGAGAGATATTATTGTAGGGTTGAACTCGCCCGCTTATAGAGAGTACTATTTGTAAGCTATTTTGTAGTGGATTCCAGCGGGTGGCTAAGTGATGAGTTGGGATTTGGAAACCACGTAAAAAATTGTGTGCCTATTGTCTCTTTTACTTTCTGTACTTTTATTTTCATTAAGAATTGTATCTGTCATTATAAAATTAAAAATTAATTTTCTACTAAAAATTAAAATTTAAGATTTAAGTTTTAAAATTTTTAATATCACCCAATTCACCCCCCCTCTTGTGTGCTATAGTGACTCACAAATACTTATAATTATTTTTATTATTATTATATATTAAAAAAATGAAAGAAGATGAATCATTTTTTTTTGAAATTGATGCATTAAATCTTGTAAAGATGAATTATGCATTTGCTTGGTTTTATGAGCAATTAGTCATAATTACTTATGGTGCATCTTAAATGTTTCCTTTTATTGCATTAAGATAGTTATAAATATTACATTTAATGCATTTATAAAATAAAACATTTTATTGCATTAAGATAGTTATAAATATTGCATTTAATACATTTATAAAATAAAATGTTTTACTGTAAAGTCATAAAGATAATAGTTAAAATGAAAATGTTTTAGATTATAATTGTGAAATGTTATGTATAACACATTTCATTTAGAACAATTATATCTTTATATTAAACATTTCAATGAGATGTTTCTTTAACATTGATAGTAACATTAAAAATATTAAATATTACTTTTATATATTTTATAAATATTTATATATAACTACTTGAAGGCAAACTTATCCATTATTATATTTAATACTTATATTCACAAGTCTCTTAATTGAATTTACATGATCTTATTGCAAAATATAATTAAATTAATTAATATAAACTAAAATTAATTGTTTTAATTAGAATAATTATTAAAGTTTATATTATTGTCAAATTATTTGAAGTTAGTATAAATTAAAACAATTACTAGAATGATATAGTTGATATTCATTATTTCAAAATAATTTAGATTGAAATAACATGCCACTAAAGTGACCACTATTATATAAGTTTATTTAATTTTGAAATATATGAATATTATATAAAGATTATATTTAAATCTATGCAAAAAATAATCAGCCCAAAGGAAGATTGTTGTTTTAGCCAGATTTTGTGCAGTCACAAATATGTGATAAATTTATATTAATCATGTATACAATATGTCGGTTCAAAGAGAGACATATCATTGGCAAAATTTATTATCAATATTTATTGATTGTAATTTTAAGAGTACCATTTACAAATTATTATTTTTGTCCAAAGATTAAATTGAAATGTTGTGTTAGGTATCTTATATGTGCCCATCTTATTGAACATTTCATTTCAAATATATATTTTATTGATATTTTTATTTACATTATATATGCATAAGGAAATGACAATGTTATTAATTGTGAGTATTATTTTAATTATTTCAGTTAATGTTTCTTCTATATGTGTCAATTTGAATAACATTCGAGTGCTCAACGACACTAACTTTAAGAAATGAAAAGAGCATATCACCATTATTCTTGGGTGTATGGATCTTGACTATGCGATATGGACTGAACGTCCTCATGTCCTTTCTATCGAAAGCACTATTGAACAAAATGCTATCTTTGAAAGGTGAGAGCATATTAACCGCATGAGTCTTATGATTATGAAGTATTCCATTCCAAAAACCATAAGAGGTACAATGCTTGAAGTGGAATGCGCTAAAAAGTTTCTAAGCCAAATAACATACCATTTTGTTAGTTCTGAAAAGGTCAAAGCGAGTACTATTCTCAGTAAACTCGTTTCAATGCAATATAAAGGCAATGAAAATATACGAGAGTATATTATGAAGATGTCTAATTTTGTCACTAGACTGAGAGCAATAAAATTAAAGATGTTTGATGACATTCTTGTGCACTTAGTTTTGATCTCTCTTCATACACAATTTAATCCATTAAGATAAGTTATAATACTTAAAAGAAAAATTTACTCTTAATGAGCTCATTGCTCAGTGCGTGCAAGAGAAAGAAAGATTGAAGCATAACAAAATAGAAAGTGCTCACTTGGCTACTTCCTCTCATGGACATTATTACTAAAAGAAAAAGAATTTATAAAGGCAAAGGAGATACAGACAAAGGGACTTCACAACATAAGGTGCAACATAAACAAGATAATATTGTTACTTGTTTCTTTGCAAGAAGGTTGGTCATGTGAAGAAGGATTGTCCCAAGTATACAAATTTGCTCATGAAAAAGGATAAGCTTCTCAACTTTATTTATTCTGAAGTTAATTTATTCTTAGTACCAAATCACACTTGGTGGATAGAAACATGTGCTACTACTCACATAAGTGTGACTATGCAGGGTTGTCTATGGAGATGAATGTCAACTGATACTGAAAGATTTATCTATGTAAGAAATAACAATAAAGCTCCTGTTGAAGCAATATGCTTATATAGATTACATCTAGAATTTTATTGTATTTTGAATTTACATGAGACTTTTTATGTACCATTGTTTAGACAAAATTTAATTTTTATTTCTTGTTTGGACAAATCTGGTTATTTTTGTTCATTTAGAAATGAAAAATACAGTCTCTTTCAGAATTCAAATATTATTGGTGCTATTTTTTTATTGATAATCTATATAAATTAGACATTTCTACTTCACAAATAAATGAAACTTTGTATGCAAGCAATTTTGGTACAAAGCGAAAATTAATGAATGAGAATTCATATATTATGACACAAGCGTTTAGGATATATTTTTGAACAAAGAATTGAAACACTTGTGTTAGAAGGAATTCTTGATTCCATTGATTTTTCAGATAATAAAATTTGTACAGAATGTATCAAGAGAAAACAAACAAATATTAATAAAATTGATGCTAACAAGAGTTTAAGTGTATTATAATTAATTCATACTGATATTTGTGGTCCATTCCTCATAGCTACTTGGAATGATCAACAGTATTTCATTACTTTCATAAACAATTATTCTCGTTATAGGTACTTATACTTGATTTATAAGAAATCATTGTCAATAGAGATATTCAAAATTTTTAAAGCAGTTGAAAATTAACTTAGAAAGAAAATAAAAGCTATCAAATTTGACCATGATGGTGAATACTATGGCAGCTATGGTGGATCAGGTGAACAACATCTAGACCCTTTTGCCAAATATTTAGTAGAATGTGATATTGTTTCTCAATACATCATGTAGGGACTCTAAGTCAAAATGGTGTAGCTGAGACACAAAATCGATCCTTTATGAATATAATTAGAAGTATGATAAATCATTATTACTTACCAGACTCACTTTGGGGAGAAGCCTTAAAGACTGCAATTTACATCCTTAATAGAGTTTTAAGTAAAAGACTAAAATTCTATTTAAATTATGGATTGGGAAGAAGCATAGTGTTAGGAATCTTCATATATGGTGATGTCCAGTTGAAGCTAGGCCATATAAGCTTAATGAAAGAAAGTTGGACTCCAGAACTATTAGCTGCTATTTTATAGGATACTCAGAAAAGTCGAAGGGTTTTAAGTTTTATGACTCTTCAAATAAATCTTTTTTCGCGAAGGACAATGCTAAATTTATTGAGGAAGTTGAATATGATTGAAGTAATAAACCTTGGAATTTTAGATTTAAAGAGTAATTTATTACTCTTCCTACAATTATAATAGAAAATGAATAGATAATTTTACCTGATCTTATTCAATTTATAAATATAGATAATCAAAATATTTTTGAGTTAACTCCCACCCATAGTGAGGAATCACAACAACCTCAAATTAAAGTGTCATTAAGAAAATCCACTAGGGAGAGAAGATCGACAATTTTAGATGATTATGTTATTTGATATTGGATTGGAAAATGATTCAATCTCTTTTAGTCAAGTCAAACAAAGTGTCAACTCCCATAAATGGATAGAATCCATTAAGGATGAGATGAAATCAATAAAAGACAATGATGTTTGGGATATTGTTGAATTGCTTAAATTTATAAAACCCATTGATTGTAAATAGAATTTTAATGCCAAACAGGATTCAAAAGGTAATATCATAAGATATAAAGCACGTCTAGTTACTAAATGTTTCACTCAAAAAGAAGACATTGATTATAAAGAGACATTCTCTCCAGTTTTTTCAAAAGAATCTTTAGAATCATTATGGCACTAGTAGCTCATTATGATTTAGAGTTACATCAGATGGATGTAAAGACTGTATTTCTCAACGGTGATATTAAAAAAACTATATATATGGTGCAACCAGAAAATTTTCAATCTTCTGATTCAAAACACATAGTATACAAATTAAAGAAATTCATCTATATTTTAAAGCAAGCTTCATGTCAATAGTATAAGAAATTTGATCAAGTGATTTACTTTTTTTTAATTTAAAAAAGACACTGTTGATCAATGCATTTATCACAAAATTAGTGAGTAAATTCATCACCATAGTGCTAAATGTTAATGATATTATACTGGCAAGCAGCTATATAGGACTTTTGCATGAAACCAAGAAATTTCTTTCAAATAAATTTGAAATGAAAGATATTGGGAATGCATTTTTTGTGTTGGGTATACAAATTCATCGAGATCGTTCTCGTGGTATACTTGATTTATCACAAATGTCATATATCGATAAAATGCTTAGAAGATTTGGCATGAAAGATTGTGCACCAGGAGATACACCCATTGCTAAAAGTGATAAATTCAGTTTGCTTTAATGTCCAAGAAATGAACTTGAAAAGAAAGAGATGAAAAAGATCCCTTATGCATCTGCAGTATGGAGTCTTATGTATCCTCAAGTTTGTACATGTCTAGATATTACGTACATTGTTGGAATGCTTGATAAATATTTAAGTAACCTAGGAATGGATCATTAGAAAGCAATAAAATGGGTTATGCGGTATCTGAAGAGAATAAAAAGACTTTATGCTGACATATAGGAGATCAGATCATTTGGAGATCAAGTGGTACTCCGATTCTAATTTTGCTGGTTGCCTCGATAGTAGAAGATCCACTTTAGGTTATATTTTCTTATTAGTTGGAGGAGCTATATCTTGGAAAAATGCTAAATAATCACTTATAGCTTCTTCCACTAGAGAAGCAGAATTTATAGCTTGTTCTGAGGAATCACATCAAGAAATATGGCTATAAAATTTTATCATTGGGTTAAATATTTTTGATGGAATAGAGAGACCATTAAAAATAAATTGTGATAATAGAGCCGCTGAGTTGTATTCAAAGAATAATGGGAGTTCGTTAAAATCAAAGCATATTGACATAAAGTTTCTTGTTGTAAAAGAAAGAGTTTAGAGTTCTTAAGTATCTATTAAACATATTAGTACAAACTTTATGATTGCAGAACCACTTAAGAAAGGTTTATCACCTAAAGTATTTCATGAGCATGTGACTCGTATATGAGTGGTTTACTTTGATGATATGCTAGCATAGTGGGAGTTTTCTTATGATGTTCAATGATTGTAAATATATTTTTCTGAAAAAAATAAAGTATTGTTATTATCTTATAGTTGAAAACTCTGAAATAAAGTTATGTAGTTTTAATTATAGTTTAATATAAATAAATGAAACTACTTTATAATTATTTTGAGTTATAATATAGGATCAGTTGGAAATAGGCATGATATATGACCACTTTACATAAAATTTCTATGCTACACATCTATACTTGATCTATGTCATTAATCATATTAATTTAGTGATCACTGATGGGTCTTGTTATAGAAAAAATTATAACAAAGATCACTTTAATTCTATATCAATATTATTAATAGATGAGATTGTCTAAAGATATTCCTCTTTGAAGATAGCAACTATTGAGCTCTTAAAGTATTTAATAATGTATAATTGTCAAGTAATATATGTGGCCCAAGTGGGAGATTGTTGAAAATTTTGAATGTGGGCTCACATATAAATTTAATTATACATTAGGTGTTATCTTATTTTTAAGCCTATTAATTTTATGATCAAATGAAGATAACTTAACTTTAGGCTTTTGAAGCATCTTATTAATTTTGTATGGAATTATCATGTGTAGAGACTGAATATTTTTTTATTTTATTTTTAATTATGAGCTGAATTAAAATAAAATGCACTCAAGTATAAATAGGGTCATGATCCACATTCTAAAGGGTTAGTTCTTATTTTTTCTCACATCTCATCTTGAGTGAAAAGAAGGCTCTCTCTCTTTCAAGAACACCCCTTTAGAAGTGGAAGGCCAAAATACCGCATTACCTTTTCCATGGATTTAGGTACGCTTCTGATAAACCTTCTTGGTGATTTAACATGAGATCTGGGCAAGGTAATGTATTTTATTTTCATATGTTTTCCAACATACAGTGCTTCATATGAAGCCATCTGAATACTAGATTGGTAATTGATATTATAGGCAAATCATAGAAATATGATCTTCCCAATACCTCCAAAGTCTAAAATACATAGTCTCAATAAATCTTTTAGAACTTGAATTGTTCTTTTTGATTGCCCATCAGTTTAAGAATGAAAAGCTGTACTCAAATATAACTATGTGTCCAAGCCTCTCTGAATTCTTGTCCATAACCTAGAACAGAATCTACCATCTTTATTGAGAAAATCAACTTAAGAATATCATGAAGTCTTCTTAACATATATCTTGACTAATTTTTCAACTGAGTCTATCTACTTAATAGGTAAGAAGAGAGCTTACTTAATCAATCTATCAATGGTAACTCAGATCCTATCATGACCCTGTTTGGATCTAGGAAATCATGTAACAAAATCCATTATAATCTCCTCACATTTTTTCTCAGTTATAGGCAATGACTGTAACATTCCACTAAGTGTTTAATTTTCAGCTTTAATAATCTTACAAGCTTGATATTTAGAAACATAGTCAATTATATCTCTTTTCATACTTAACCACCATAATGCAGTTTTCAAATCTTTGTACATTTTTGAACTACTTGGATGAATTGTATATCTTGCATGATGAGCCTCTTATAAAATTTTTCATCTCAGATCAATATCACATGGCATCTATAATGGTCATCTTTCTAGTAACGCATTCAACATATGTTGTGAAATTTTGCTTCTTACTAGTTTGTATTTGTTCTATGAATTTCTGATATCCACTAATTTTTGTGCAGCTTTGATTCTATTAATTATAGTTAATTGTACTGTCAATTGATATAAATATTTAGTATTACTAAATCTTTAAACTTCTAACAGTAGAGTTTCAATTCTTTAGTCAGTTCAGACTCTTGAGTGATAATCCAGCTAGCACTGCCCATAGACTTACCATTTAAAGCATCTGCCACCACATTAGCTTTGCATGGACAATACTGAATATCTAGGTGTGGGCTCCAAAAATTTGTCACCGACCTCTAGATAAAATGGATTAAAGAGAGTGATTGAAGATGTTGGTGTAGTTTTCAGAAGGAAGATGGAATAATAGATAATACACTACTAGAGATTTTACCCTAATTTTGTGAGGACTTTAGATTTGGTTCCGGGTTTCTATAGGCGTAAGCATCTATAGTTAATTACCTCTCTCAATATTGAGAGAGAACTTTTGATTAAGGTTAGTCGTTAGATCATTAAATGCGCACCGTATAATAGTAGCATATGGAGTTTTAGAACTTGGGTTTTAGAATTTATGAAATTCATCATCAATAACTTAAAGCGAATGGTTAGGGGAGCGATGACATGCGATCTAGATCCCATGGTTTCATCATCTCAGGCTGTCGTAGTCCCTAGTCTACTTAGTTAGAGGAGGTGGTCAACCCAACTTGACCGAAAGATCATTATTAGCAACATATGGGTTACGTCGTCCAAGAAATCCTTATAGACCTGGGTGGTGTTTGTTTAAGGAGACATACTTAAGTCTACCTTAATCGACAGAGGATTGTTTGTCCTATCGGGTGTACCCTATGATTCACAACTCAAAAGGTAGAGTCATTAGGGAGCATACATGCTGCGGTTGTGATCATAATATAATGGAGCCTTCGGCCAAACCACCGTCGAGGACTCATTGTAACTTTATCATATGAGCTCTTGGCCAAGCCATGCAATTAGAGGACATGTCCATCATGCGTGAAATTGATTGAGAGTGAACATAGTAGAACACTTGATTTGACATTGGCTTTTTTGTGAGCCAGAGTTTTCTTAATTTTTTACCTTCGATAAATAATTCCAGAAGGTGGACAGATTGAGTTCTTCTTTAAGCCCTTAATGATTGAATTTTATTTAAGTAGTTTTTAGATTAATACTTGATTTAAGTTAATTTGATTTGAAATTAGAATCACATTTTGATGGGAGTATCCCCTCCGATTGAAATCACCATTCAACACAGCCATCATCGAGGTAGTTAATTGATTAAATCAAATATATTTGAGAACTTTAGATCTTGTCAACTCTGTTTAGCTCCTTACAGAGGATCAGATCTACTGTCATATGATATAATTAGCTTCTTAGATATTTTACTAAGTTGAAATTCTTATAATAGACTTTTAGATTTTATTAACCCGGACCCAATCCTAAGACTAAACCCGAAAGCAACCCGTACAACATCTTCAGACACTTGAATCTAAACATTCATCATAGTGTTGGGGCCCATGTGGGTGTATTTAAGAATGCCTTAACTAACGCCTTCTGTTTGCTTGTACGATATGTTGCGAATTCGGTGGCATATTTTTCATTTATTTAAAAGCTTGCATATATCTTTCAATGCTTATGTTAAGCTATTAAAGAGAAAGTATTTGCACATCTTGAAGCTATAAATTCAAACGACAGTTTAATTTGAATTTTACATGAAAGTTCAATTCCTCAAAGATACTTCATTGAATCAACGGAGTGTAATATTCAAGTTGATTCTCATATTTTTGAAGGTTCCTAATTTAACTTATTTCTTGTTTTCATAAATAAGGCTATGGATTTCTACATTTTTATAAAACATCCTTAGATATCTCCATCTCATAAATAGATCAACCTATATTATGAATATATATAACTTTTTTCTTTTCAGTTCAACCTTAAACTCCATTGAATTCCTCCATGCAAATATTTATTTTTAATTAGGTATTACAGCCAAAACTTCAAATACCAAAACTTCAAGTGCTTGAATTAAAGTTAGTTATGTTATGATGTACATAGGAAACTTATTCAAACTCCCCTACACTCATGTCCCCCCATTTTCTTTTTGTGAGAGTGGGTCCTTCATTACTCCCTACAATTTCTATAAATAAGGCCAAGAGGGAGTCTTACATTTCATTCCATTTGTTTGAGGAGTTGGAGTGTTTGAAAGAGAAGGGTTAAAAATTTTTAGCAGGCTTTCAATTCCACTTAGATTAATTTTGTAAGTGCTTTTCACCTCTTTTTTTAATTTAATATTTTACTTTTGTATTCATTGGATGTTATTTTCCTCCCCCCTTTTTTTCTTATTTGACGCTTTTAATTTGAATTTAGCTTTAAGTTTTCTTGCTTAGCATTCTCAAGATAGTTCTTTTTATTTTCCATTTTTTAAGTCAAATAATTTGACAAAATTTTTGCAGCATTTCGGCTATGGGGTGCGACATCTAACAGATGTTGGCTTACTCAGTACACCCTAATGAGCATGGTGAGCGGTGTCTTGCAACACCTCAACTGATTTTTCATCTCATCGCACCCTAATGAGCACGACGAGGCCTTCAAACCTGAAAAAAGACAAGCATATACTTATACACAATCACATCTTTATCCCACATGTTCAGACTTATTTCTTTTCTGCACGCTTGCAATGATCGGCAAGGAGACGGAGATGAAAATGCCATAAACTAAGAGAAGAACCCACCTAATGACAATGTTCCTCTCCGATTATGGTAAAAAGAAAGGACGTGATGGGAGATGGAAAGAAAATCCAAGAGAAGAAACTCTTGATGGTTTTCTCTCTTGTCAAAAGGAATTGAAAGGTAATGGAGCGATGAAATCAAGAGAAGAACCCAATAATGGAGTTCTTCTCGATGCAAAAAATAAATTGAAATTTGGATAGGGAGAAAATGAGGGAATTTTAGATGGAAAAATGGGATTTTCAGTTTAGTGGAAGGGAGAAAAGAAAAGAAAGATAGAATAAGAAGATTTAATAAGGGAAATAGGAGGAGTTCTTTTCTTCTGAAGGAGAAGCGGTCTTATGTCGCCTGGTTTGGAGAAAAGAAATGGGTGGGGCTCTTTGCCATTTGGTTTGGATGGAAGAAGGAAGTGGGAAGGATAGGTTGGAGAGGAGGAAGCGGAGTTTTGCTCACCATCGTTGAGCAGGAGATCCGAGCTTGAAGCTCTCGCTGATTTACATGGAAGAGGAAGCTGTCTGATCGAAAAAGTCAGCGAAGGAGGTTGCATGAGGAGAAGCTGGTAGTCGGTTTGTGTGAAGGAAAGATCAATCGGGTCATTTTAGTGGGATTTAGGGATTTAGGTTTTTAAATTGATTTTTAAATTAATTTTCTAAGTGTTTAATTGGCCTTAATACGAATCTTACACTAACCTCAATATAAGGTTGATATATATATATATATATATATATATATATATATATATATATATATATATATATATATATATATATATATATATATATATATATATATATATATATATATATATATATATATATATATATATATATATATATATATATATATTGATTCAAGGTTATTCTGATGTTCCAAACATAATGGCGTGGTTTGTTTCACAATAAAAGGCCATTTGGTTCAAGTTGACATCAAATTAGGTCAATTTCAACTCGAAATGCTCATTATCATTTTCGATCGCTTGGCTTTCGTGCAGACTCATCTGAGTTGAGTACGAACAATCTTACTTGATAGATTTTGATGTTTTGAAATTAACAACATAATTAATTTGATGAACAGAGATCATTTGGATATCATCGCAGTTTTTCAACTCTAATATATGCGTCGGCACATTGATAGCTTGATAGCTGATCTTTGATCTTTATATATATATATATATATATATATATATATATATATATATATATATATATATATATATATATATATATATATATATATATATATATACGATGCATTATTACATGGTGAGAAGTTCATCGATCGAAGGTCATTTTGACCATTTTTGGTGACGTATAGTGTATTTTGAGCCTCGATTTATTATGATGTTTTATAGCCTACTTTTAACAACATTGAGTAGATGAGACAGTCTAAACTTTTGGGCCACCGTTAGTTATAACTAGGCTCATTAGACCTGCTTCGAGATTCCTTCGTTGGCAGGATTCCTACTCTTCCGCATGGATACATCACATGGGCTAGGTGTGTCTTATAGGCTTACAGAGATACTTTATAGACAACCGGCATTTATGAGGCAGTATATGTGTCTTTATTTAATTTTGGAGGTATGCCTTCTTCTTGGGCTCGTGGAGTAGCGGAGTTCTGGGGTACTAGTAGTAATACTTGTTGGATTGGCTCATAGGAGTTGACCATCACCCTTTGGGACTTATAGGCTATGTCAGGTCTCCTTGTATTGGTTACTTCTATGAGGAATGCATTCCACCTAATGAGGAGTTATTTCATAAGCAGCCTTTAGATGATTGTTATCAAAAAGGTAGGCTAGCTATGTCTTCTATCTATATTGATCTTCTGAACCATTATCACTAGACTTTCAGGGCATCATGATGTTCTAGATGATCACGAGCTACACTGCCTGTGAGTACATGGATTTGGAGCTTCTTACAAGATTATGCTCTATCTAAGGAGATAGCAGTACATGATCCTTTTGATTGGGTGTATCTGATGACAATCACTTATCTGAGGAGATTGCGGAGCCTACTTTACCAGCATGGAGAACTTCTCCAGCTATACAAAGATTTGGTGAGGATTTGTTCTTAGCAGGATTTATAGTGACATGGCTCTGCAATTTTGTACTCCCCATTTCAGAGGGCTCAGTTTGCCCAGGTGCTTTATTAGTAGCCAGCAGGATCTCTCGAGATGAGCAAGTTTCTCTGGCCCCAATAGTGTTAGCTAGGATTTACAGGACAATGGAGGTGATTTCTGGGGCAGATTCTCTAGAGTTGAGTGATGTGACTCTACCTTAATAGTATTTATATGCTTGGGTTCAGCTCCATATACATGGTGCCTTTGCTTATTTCAAGTATCCAACATTCTTTTAGAGTGAGGATATCCTATGGTCTTGCAGTTATACCGAGCATCATCTACTTTGGAGATGGAGCGGATTCACATGCTCTTCTTTGCTCCTCATTTGGACAGAGATCAATTTTTATTAGTTCACCAACCATATATATTTGGTTTATCATCTGACTTAATAGGGGTTGATCTTATTGATAGTCTTGATGAGAATGACAGGTATTCTTGCTTCATGGACGTCAGACATTGAGAGTAGTTGAGTACCTTTTTAGTATACGTCCAGGGTGATTATGTTATCGATTTGGGTAATCAGTTGTTATAGTGGACTATCAGCCCAATTGAGTTGCACGATAGTTTGGTTTCTTCCAATCAACCGCTCATGATGGTAGGCCATTCATCCCTGTTGTAGTGGATTTTAGGAAGATTAGGATGATTCTCCTTGAGGAACGTAACTTTACTGCTTCAGTTGTTTGGCAAGATTTATTGAGGCTTGGTACCAGCTCTCATTTTTGGATAGCTCCACCGCAGAGCCACACATGGGTCAGCTATACTCATCTCACTTGGGTATGGCTGTCCTTTGGTCCTTTCCTAGAGCATGGTGCCAGGAGATATGAGCATAGGGTGAGGTCTTTGGGAGTTCCTCGAGATCTGAGAACCCATTATCGGTCACCATTGTCAGGAGATAGTGATGCTAGAAGTATAATCACTATCTTTCTCTTTCAATACTTTTGTCATATTCTTTGTTGTATCATTAAAATATATTCAGTGTATCTGATACTCTAATTTGCTTCGTGACAGATGCACCGGTTGATGAGTAGGTCAGGGCTGAGGACACCATTCCTTATAGCAGAGTCAGAGCTAAGGATTCCACTACATTGAGATTTCTTCACTAGTTCCTAGACGTAGGTGCAGTCAACCTAAAGAGCCTGTTCAAGCTTCAGTTGATTATGCCATTAGTCCACTTCCATGATGACTTTTAACTCCTGATGAGGTACCACAGGTGTCAGCTAGTACTGGATATTCCACTGAGGACCTTGGGATTGAGACGTTTGGTGCCTGCCTTTGATATTACTACCTCAAATTTTACTACTCCTTCTGTTGTGCCACTCTTCCCTACTGAGCCTTACTCTGTCCATTGTCCTGGGGAGACTTCTAAGGTGAGAGATCCCATACCAAGTGGGCCTCCTGCTGAGCCAACATATAGTTCTAGAGCTTATCATATAGTGAAGGTTAGCGAGGACTATGCCACTTATGACACACTAGTTCAATCAGATTTTCCATGTTAAGGTACTTTCTTCTTCTCTTTATTTTTTAGTTGCACTTCTTTATATTTACTACTTTGCTTTATGCTGATTTTTTTATTTTTCCTTGCGATTGCTTAATGTGTGTACTTCGTTCAGTTACGTATTGCTGTTTGGTTTGCGATCCACATGATAGGGGCATGCGGGATTAAAACATGGTATTTTTGAGGGATGTGATTTCTAGGCTTACTCTAGACTCACCAGAGTCACTAGACAGCTTCACATTATATGCAAACACCATTCTGGATCTTCTAGCTCATAATAGCTTGGAGAAGCAGGTTCTTAGGTATCTAGAGACTCTCTATAAAGATGTAGAATTTTTGATCCACCAGATGAGATTGCTCAGTATTATCCGTTCTGGTACTTTACTAGCAGAGCTTCAGGAGCAGGTCAGGCTTTGTAGGGAGGCGGCTGACCTAGCACATGATGAGTTTGAGGAGAGTGCTGAGGCTATAAGACATGATCAGAGTTTGATGGATTCCTATTCTGAGTTAGATAGACTAATTGCCAAGATCAGAGAGCTGCAGGCTAAGCAAGACAAGAGAGCTCGGTATAAATTTGGGCGACATCATTACCGGATGTGTCCGCTATGGTAGGCCGGTCGCTTTGACCGAGCTCGATGCTTCATAGTTGGATGAGAGTGAGCATCAATCTTTAGCATTTTATTCAACACAGTTTCAAGAGCTACAGTTTAGGCTCCCATGATGTACTTTTTCTTCTTTTTTGTTTCTCTTTTCATCAGTCATTTATCATCTTATTGTATTAGTGGACATCATCATTTCCTTTATTACCTTTGTGCTTTTTATTTGATTGGATCATTTAAAAATATATTAAAATATTACCCTATAGAAAATATAAAGATTAACTTGAGGAAGCCCTGAATTGAGAGTTTTCTCAGATTTTCTTGGTCTATCGATCAGGTAGAAAGATCTCTTGAATTCTGGTTGCTTATAATCACTAAGCTGGCTTTGATTTGAGATTGAACAATTATCATCATTGGACTGACGAGCAGAGGCTCTTTCACTATGACCTTTTCTTATGGCTTGTTGAGTGAGGAGAGTGTCAGCAACTTGGCCACATTTGGGCTTATTGCATTTGACTTTTAGAACCTACTCGAGTCTTCAACTTAAGCTGCGATGGGTTGGTAGTCTTATCATTAGACTGATGAACAGGGGCTCTTTTACTATGACCTTTTCTTATGGCTTGTTGAGTGAAGAGAGCGTTAGCAACTCGACCATTTTTAGGCTTATTGAGTTTGACTTTTAGAACCTATTCATGCCCTAGACTTCAGGATGTAGAGGTTGATATTTTTTAACTTATTGGTTGAAGCCTTGTTGATCTCATTTTTAGAATGAGTTCTCAACCCCTCCATTTTAGACATAGGACTTCACTTAGACACAAAGAGTTCCTTAGTCTTAAGACACTTCTAGTGATTAGATGAACACTTAATCTAACCCTAGAGACTTAGAAGAGTTAGCCATAGGAATAGGTCATGCCTTAGGAGTGTTAGGAAAACTTGACTACCCTATAGCTTGAACCAAATCCTTATTTCCATCTTTCAAGTCAACCTCAAACTCAAATCAACTTCAATTCCAAACCAAACCTTAAATCAATTCCAATGGATTTCCTCAAATCATGAATCAATTCCAAATGATTGAAACCAATGATTAAAATCCAAATCTAAAACCTTTCCTAAGTCACTTGGATTTCATCTTAGGGACTTAGCTCAAATCAAATTCAAATCACTTCAAACTCAAAAGATTTTCTCATAACCCATTTATATTCTCATTTATATTCACAAAATAAAAAAATACAAATTAAAATAACCAAAATTAAATTTAAAATTCAAGTCCAAATCCAAAATCTTTCCTAAGTCACTTTGATTCCATCTTAGGGACTTAGCTTAAATCAAATTCAAATCACTTCAAACTTAAGAGATTTTCTCATAACCCATTTATATTCTCATTTATATTCACAAATATAAATGAAATATAAATTCAAATAACAAAAACCAATTCAAAAACTCAAACCTAAATCCAACCTAAATCCAACCCATGCTTCATCAAGTCAAATTCTTGAACTTAGCCAAATCAAATTCAAATCAATCCAAACCTTTGAATTTTCTTTATGATTCAATTAATCCTTCAATCATGAATCCAAATATAAACATAAACTTTAATCATAAAACCTAAATTAATTCAAACCTTCGATTTTCTCTTCATGATTCAATCAACCCTTCAATTATGAATCCAAATCTAAATTCAAGCTTCAATCATCAAATCAAAAATCATCAAACCGAAATCAAACTCATGTTCATCCTTTGAACTTGAAATTGTCAAATGAATCAAAACCCATTTGACTTCAAACCACTTGCAAATGGATTTATATTTCAATCATAAGTCCATATGTAAGTTTAATCAAACTCAAATCAAGCTTTGACCAAGTCAATTGATCTACTTAGGCTCACTTGACCCAAAATGACCTAAAGTACCTTATTTGAATCAATTCTAATCCAACCCAAATTGGATTGAACTAAGCCCACCTAAGCCTCACATTGTGAGCAACAATCATCATGAGATGATCAATCACTCAAATTGGATCAAACCAAGTCAAATCTAAGGGTTGACCAAGTCAACATTTAGCCAAAAATGAAATCCAAACTAGCCAAAATCCACCACAGGCCAAATTGATCGAAAACATTGATCAAAACTAATTCATGATCAATGTTTGAACTTGAATAAGTCATCATCTGAGCCTAACCTAGCCCAATTGGCCACTTGACCTAAGTTGACCCAAGTTGACCTAAAAAGTCAAAATGTGTCAAATCTTGATCTAAGCCAAATTAATTGCAACCAATATGTCAAATTCATTCTAAACCATTTATTGAACTTGACCAAACCCTCAATTGGCCAACTAGACCCAACCTAGCCCAATTGATATGAACCTAACTTGATCTAAAATATCAAATTGAACCAAAATCAAATCAAGCCAAAATTGATTGAAACCAAAGCCCGCAAAATATTTCAAATGACCAACCAAACCTAAACCAACCCATGACCTAGCTCAATTGGGTCAAATGGGTCAAATTGGTCAACTTGACCCAATTGACCTAAATGAAATCAAATGAACCAAAACCAAATACAAACCAAATTGAACAAAACCAATGATATCAAAAGATTTCAAATGGTGATATGAACTTAACCCAACCCTTGGTTTGCCCCAATTTGACCAATTGGTCAACTTATCCTAAGTTGACCCATTTTGACCTAAATGGGTCAACATGAGCCAAATGACATCAAATCAACTCCAAATTCTTTGAAATTTGGCCCAACCCAATTTCAAACTATTCTAAATCTGCCTAAAGTGAAATCAAAGCCAAATGGCCATCTTACCCCTAGGTCAAGGGGTAACCTATGGCCAATTCCACTTGGAATTTGGTCAAACATTTTTCATAACCACTTGACACCCTCTTAGTGGACCATGTGGACACTAATGGATGTGGTGCATGTGACCCAATGGGTTTGGGTCAGCCAAACCCAACCCAAGGCCAAAATTGACCACCCCTCTCAAAATGAGCACACGGGATCACCTCCCACACCTCATTTAACACATGGAAACTCCTCCACCACTCTGCTCTTCCTGAATCACATGGCATCTAAAACATCCTAACCAACCCACTCATTATGAACATTTTAATCAAAATTGAAGGATAGCTCATGACCATCCGATCCTTATATGAAGAGATATACTCCATGTAATTCCACTTCATTTCACAAGGGTTATCATCAATTGAGCCTAGGGAACTCAGAACAAGCTTCTCCAAGATCCTCCAAGCTTCCTCAAGCATTTCCCATTTCTCCATTCTCGATTTCCTCAAGCCAAAAATAGGGGAGGTAGGAAGAAATTCAATCTTGCTCAATTGCTCCAATTGTAACTCGGACCAATCGAGCTTCCAAGGGAAGGAGGAGCTAGACCAAAGCATGGCTTGAAGGTCATCTTGGCCAATAGGAAAATCCACTTGATCTCAAGACTTCAAACCTTCAACAGGGATTCTTCTCCACTAGACGAAGCTACCTCAATGTTTGGGAGTGCCGGTGATAGCCTCCAATGAGGTATGAACCAAAACTAAGCTTAGGCTAGATTTTCTTTGGTCCTTTGAGAAGAGAAGTGTGATCTCAATGGAAATTGACCGTTAGATGACTTCCTTATTGCCTCTAGATGGTGTGTGCTCAATCCCACTCAATCCGAGCTCAAGTGAGCTCGGACCAAGCCCTAAGAGATGGATGGTCATTGTCTCCCACAGGCGAGGGTAGGGATGAATCATGGACCGTCCATCTTGCATGTTTTGGATGGATGGTACTGATTAATCCATGTTAGATCCACCATTTAATCACTTCAGATCTATGGGTTTAATCCAGACCATCCGATCTTTGATCGGATGGTTCAAGGAGAAACTGCGTAGTGCCGCCAGCTGATGCGACACTTGATTTGACTACTTAAATAATGAATCCCATCGCCACTTGGAAAGTGCACCACGTTAGCGGTCCATGTGGCGCCAACAAGATTGGTTATATAATTAGGGATTTAATTAAGAAATAATCATAGAATCTTTAAAATTACATAACTAAATGTAGAAAAATTTAAAAAAAATGCAAACTCAACTTCTTTTTAAAGATAATTCAATGAGGAATAATATAAAATTATTTCTAATTAATTTTGAATAGTGGATTTCCTTAATTTAGGTTTATTTAAAATCTTAATAACCTTAATTATTCTTTAACTCATTAATTAATTCCAAACATCTTAGACATATTTAGGGATGACTTCTACCTCCCCTAATTTTCTTGGAATTTATTAATGAGTTAATTAGAAAAATCAATTAATGAATCCCTAATCACTCTCTTAATATAATTAAGGGTAATTAAGTATGTGAACAGTAGTTTAATGAATTAATTAAGATAATTAAATATTATTTAAGTGGTTAGGAGATTTATGGAATAATTTTAGGTTATTTTACTTAAGCTATTCCCTAAACCCCCTTTCTTCATTAATCGAAACCTAATTAAGGATTAATCCACTAATAATATTCTTAATTAGCTTAATCTAATTTTCAAAATCAATTTAAACTTAATCAATCCTTTGCTGGATAGATACTTAGGCATTTAATAACCTAAGTAAGCTCAAGAAAATTATTTCCAACCCATATATGTGGGAAGGTTATGAAAGTACTTAATTAAACCCTTTAGCTTAATTAATCAATAATTATAAGCCAATTACCATTAGGCCCTTTCTTTCTTAGGGTGCATTGTTGATTTAAATTCCATGTGATTGCATATCATATGTTGGCTCATAATTATTAGGTTAATTATGTTAAGGAGGTGTAGGAAAGGGGTAATTAATGAACTTAATTCACACTTTAACCTAAGTAAAACATAAAATTCACTTAATGGTTCTAAAAATTAAACTAAATTGATTCACACATGTGGGAGATGGGTTAGGACTAGCAAAACCATTTCACATTTTCTAAAACCAAATCAAACTCAAAAATCAAAACAAAAATCTCTTTAAACAACTTTGATTCACTTTAAATAATCTTATTCCATAGGATTGTCTTTAGGAATTAATTAGGGTGAATGAAGTTATATGCTTGCATCACTTTATTTCTTTCCTAGCATGCTAAATGGTGTATGTCATATGAAATCATGCATTCATGTCTTTTGAAAAATAAATTAAACAAAATTATTTCCTTTATGTCAAATTGCATGTTTTGGCTAAAGTGAGAATATGAATGGCTATTATCACTATTAAATCCAAAATTATTTTCAAAACCTATAAATCAAAGGTTACAAATGAAGGGTATGCTACTTATAATTACTTATAAGCTTGCATGTGAGTATAACATAAGATGTGCATTATGTGACCTTTCCTTCTCTTTTTTTTTGACATAGTCTTGAATAGGATTTGTAAAGTGTATAGTTTATTTGAAAAGAACATAATACTTAAATCCATTTCTATTTATTCCTATGTTAACCTTTGGAAGGATCTTCATATTTACACATATAAATTGCATAACTTAAACAAACATAAACTCTTTTGCATGACTCTTTTTCCATTCATTTCTTTTTGTGCATGCACATGTATTTAAGAAAAGTGGTATATTTAGCGTCTTGTATTACTTATAATGGCTTTCACTTTTATGTAAATGTGCATTTGATTAATAGATAAACAAACCTTCTCTTTTCTATGCATACATGAAATATTCCAAATTTTCCTAACCAACATCTCTTAGCATTCATCATCAAGGTATGCTAATATTTTCATTTGCATGTATAGATATGCTTAGGATTCATCCATATGCATGTTACACATGTTGGAAAGAAATAAAGTGTTATGTATTTTGTGATAGTAATTCACTTTAATTAATCTCAAAAATGTCTTTCTTGTTGAATAGGTTTGTTTAGAGTCCATATAAACTTAGGATTAATTAAAACACATAATAAAATATTCACTAAACAAAAATCACTAATGAACCTACCTTAGAAATTAC
Source organism: Cymbidium sinense (assembly GCA_021442155.1). NCBI lineage: Eukaryota > Viridiplantae > Streptophyta > Magnoliopsida > Asparagales > Orchidaceae > Cymbidium > Cymbidium sinense. Next base: position 33,984,679 of record CM038215.1, read on the forward strand.
TTAAGGTAGGGAGGAAAGAAAAGTTCTCTTCTCTTTTCCTCTCTTTACAACATTAGTAATTAAGTGTAGGTTCATTCAAACCAAATCAAATCACAAAATAAAATTAACAAATCAACTAAATCACTTAAATAAAACCACCCTCAAAGTTGAATCCCTTTCACACTTAGAAAACTTCAATCTTAAAACTTAGGTAAACATCCCGCACAAGCTTTGAATGGCACACACATTAGGCTAAGTCACCATTTCTAGTCCTATGTTAGGGCGGTGCATGGTTTGATGTTTGCTTTTATTTTATGATGTGGTTTTAGTCTTGATGTTTGGGTGTATATGTGTAGACTGAATGATAAGGCGATCTTAGTCTAATCATTATCTTTTGAAGGGGATTGTGCTTAAGGGGCGTTGTAATAAAAATAATAAATGTTTTGCTATGCAGGTTGCTTATACCCTTAAGGATAATCCAAAATAGGTGGACTTGGTTACCCATGTGTGGGGTGCTAAGTACAAATTATTCATATACATGCATGGGGTTGTGTGGTGTGTTTAGTTAATCTCTGTTTTGCAAGTTTTAGTTATATTTACTTTCCCATTTTAATGTAATTTTGAAATTAAGATTTTGGAATGAATGTTATGGGCGATTAGGATGAACATTGGTCATAAGATTATGTCTTATGTACCATGTGAAGCCTTTGGAGCAAATATGTTTCAACCAACCAAAAGAAGAAAGAAGAAAGAAGCAAATTCAATATGAAGAAAGGAGAAGGAAGAAATGAAGAATGAATACCCCCCATAATATGAATTCTTTCTAAATTGTGATGATTCATTTATAATCTGGGTTGTATAAGGGTAGAGCTTGGCTACCCAATTTCTTTTCGGGTTTGCGCAGTGAAGGCCGACCATGAAAGACCTCTTATTCTTTTGTGCTAGCTTTATAAATTGTTTGATGTTTGTTTAGCTTGTGCATTAAGATGACATATTTTCTTAGTTTCTTCCTTGCTTTGCTGAATGGCCTGGATGCGATTAGGCTCTTTGGGAATAATTATTTTTCTATCCTATTAATCAACTTAAAATTAAAAATTAATAACTCATAACCTCACCTAAAGCTTAAGTTATAAAATAAGATAAAAGATTTAGAAACCCCTTAGCTGGATATTGTATGTCTCACATAATGCATAAAAATTATCTTATTTCACTCTTGTTATGGAGAGCTTCTACCAATGCCAGAGAACTTATCTTGACCTTTGAGAACCATGGAAACACACCTCCTTTCTTGCTGATTTTGGCCCATGACCAATTTCTTATGCATTAGGCATATGAATCCCATATCCTATGTCAAATCAATTGTCCAAAGCTGAAAATAAAAAGTAAACAAATTTTGCATTAAATTTAAGTCATTAATCATGCACTACATGATCTAGTCTTAGGGAGTGAGTTTAAGGACATTATATCTTTCTAAATAAATAACAGCTTAGCTATTTTGCAAAGCATATGACTTTCTACATGTATTTAAAATAGTAGGAGGAGTTAGTTGGCAGCCACCCCCAGGCGGTTGTAAGTCCAAATAGTTGAGCAGTTTATCCTCTCTTGTGGAGGTAAACTATATACCCTTTTTTATCTTAGATTTAGGTCATGCTCTGGCCCTTGCCAAAGCTCCCTAGATTTAGGTTTAGAGGTTGTTGTTTCCCTTTGTGGGCTACAAGCATAAATCCTCACATCTTAGGAATTTTCATGACCTTGTATCATGGAATTATAAGTCTAAATTTTTAGTAAAAAAATTCAACTCAAACAAATAATTCTCTTCAACTTCAAAAATATAAAGCCCAACCAAAGGATAGTTTGGGATGCTCGCTAGATTTCCTAGCATTGTAGCATATCCTACTTATCTTCCTTTTTGTTTCATTAATAACTCCCTCCTTTTGATCAATCCCATTTGATCTTCCAAACATTAACCAATTGATTGATAGTCCTATCTTTGAAATATTTGGAGGCAATGATCATTTACTTTAATCGAGAGTATTCTTAAGGAATCTCATTTCTTAGAATGTAATTAACTATGGGGGCTTGCCTCTATAGGGAACTTAACGAACCCAGTTTAAAATAAACCCAACATTACTTTTCCATATAAAGTAGGGGAAGAATATCTGGTACATACGAAGACCCATAGTCTTTAGGAGTCCTTATTAGGTGATTAGGTCCATTGTAGGGTGGTTACTGCTATCTTTCGAGATAGTACACATTTTCTCAATGTCATACTCGATCACATTAATAATAACATCTATGGATCTACGTGGTGTCCCAACAAAGTGGATTTATATATTTGTTTTCATCTATCCTTTCCGAAAGTAGGTAAAGATAAAAATATTTTTTCACCACATATTTTTTTGCGACTCCGCTGGGGAAGGTTCCTCTCTCCATCTTTGGTAAATGATCATTGTCTCCAAGTATCGATAGTGGGTTTATATTTTATTTGAATCTAAAACTATATTTCTTTTATGTTGGCACTTAGTTTATTTCATCCTTAAGCTAAGCTAGCCAACATCCTTTAGGTTTAGGACCTCACTTCGTGTAGGTCTTAAAACCCCTGTTTGGTTCCCCAATAGGTAAAATAAAAAATAAAAATAACTAAAGACTTCCTTCTTACTATTTGCACAAAGCAATAATTACACACATAGGAACTTCAGTTAACATACCCAAAATTTTCAAATGACCAAAGGTTCATTCCAAAAATAAGAAAAAAAATAATCCTTCATAAAAATCTTGCTTTTCAAAAGCACTTTTTCAAAATGCACATAATAAAATATTTGCACAAAAATTTTCATTAATCAACCTCATCTAACAATCTTCATGATTGTTATATGTAGGATCATGTTTTCAAAACAAAATCAACAATCATCTTCTCAAAAATAAAATAATATTTTCCAAAAATACAAATGAACATCTTCATTCAATTTATTGAATGAAGATTTAATTTTCAAAAACAAAATCAACAATTGTATTTTCAAGAAAAATCAACAATCATATTTTCAAAACAAAATCAATAATCATCCAAAATCCATATTTTCAAAAAGCATAAATGAACATCGTTATTCAATTTATTGAATGAAGATTTCATTTTCAAAAACAAAATCAACAATTATATTTTTAAAAAAAATCAACAATCATCTTTTCAAAAATAAAATCCAAAAATCATATTTTTCAAAAGCACAAATGAACATCTTCATTCAATTTATTGAATGAAGATTTCATTTTCAAAAGACAAAATCAACAATCATATTTTCAAAACAAAATCAACAATCATCTTTTCAAAAATAAAATCCCAAACCATACTTTCAAAAAGCACAAATGAATATCTTCATTCAATATACTCAAATTTATTGAATGAAGGTTTCATTCTCAATCAAAATCAAAAATCAACTTTCAAAAGGCACATATGAACATCTCCATTCAATATACCCAAATTTATTGAATGAATATTTTATTTCCAAATAAAATCACACCATTTTGAAATCCTACTTAAACATATGCCACATATGATTGAGTTGCAATTTCCTTCTTTTCAAAAAGCAATAATTACACACATAGGAACTTCAGTTAACATACCCAAATTTGCTAAGTGAAGTCTCCATTTTCAAAACAAAATTTTAACACATTTTGGAATCTTAATGTAGCATACTCAAATTTTCTAAGTGAAGTCTCCATTTCAAAATTCCAAATCAAAAATTTAAAACACACATTGGAACTTCATTTAGCATACCCAAATTTGCTAAGTGAAGTCTTCATTTTCAAAACAAAATCCAACACATTTTGGAACCTTCATTTAGCACACCCATATTTGCTAAGTGAAGTCTCCATTTTCAAAATAAATTTCAAAACACATTTGGATATCTTATTTAGCATACTCAAATTTTCTAAATAAAGATCCTCTCTTTTCAAAAAATTAAAACAAAAATTTCAAAAATATTTGGATCCCTTATTTAACATACTCAAATTTGCTAAGTAAAGATCCTCTCTTTTCAAAATCACCAAACACAAAACACATTTAGACTTTATTTAGCATACCCAAATTTGCTAAGTAAAGATCTCATTTTTCAAAATGCAAAACAAAAGAACACACTTGGATTCTTCATTTAGCATACCCAAATTTACTAACTGAAGATTCCATTTTCAAATTCACATATAATTCACAAACAAGCAAACAAAAGAAGAAAAATTATTTTCAAACAACTCACCTAGCATACTAAAATTTGCTAAGTGAGTAGTCCCAAAACAAAATCAATTGACCCTTTAATTTAACATACCCAAACACTAAAAAAATCAAATTTAAATATGAACCTATGGAAGCATCAATCTCTTCAAAAATATTTGAACCCATTTTTAACATACACAAATTTGTTGGAAATATATTCTAAATTAAAAAAATCTCTCCTCAAATAAACTCAAAATCTCTCTTCCAAATTCATTTGAGCCCCACTTAACATTTTCAAGTTGTTGAGTGTGGGTTCAAATTTGAAATAAAAATTCAAAAAAAGTAAACAAAGCAAAAATCTGATTTGGGTTTATTTTTCAAATTGTAGAAGTTCACTCCAACTTCAATCAATTTTTGTTCAGTTCAGTTCAATTTACATGGCTACTCCGAAGTATGTGTTTAGTTTTTCTTTTGGAATGGACTTGGCCAAGGTTTCAAGGGGGCTATGATCACTTATGATGGGGACCACCCTCACAAAAGTCAGCATGAGTGTGGTGATGGGGTGAAGCCAGTCATCCAGGTTGAGATGCCATATGATTCAAAGATTCTTTCACTAAAGAGGAAGGCTATGGCAGTTCCTGCAATAGTTGCAGTTCCAGCATCAGTGCATTCAATGGTTCCCCTTGCTGCCCCAGTACGGGCTAGCACCCACTCGTTAGCTCCTTCCAAGGGGAAGGCTCCTCTGGTTCCAGGGATAGCCTCCCCTACCTTCAAGGTTGGGTCTAGTTCCTGCACTGGTCCACCTACTAGGACTCAGTGTAGAAATAAGAATCGCATGATCAAGTGGTATCACATACGTATAGCCAGGGAGTTGGAGGCAGCTTCTCAGTATGCAGTAGAGGAGACACCTAGGATGGTTTCCCCTTTACTTACAAAGAACAAAATCCACCCACTCTCTGAATTTTATGGAGAGAAGGACATTAGGAGGATCTCAGTTTCATCTTCACCAATAGTTCATTATCAGGCTCCTATCAAAGAGAGCAGGAGGTCTTATGCTAGCCTTTGATCAGTTTTGCACCGAGTAGGTAGAGCCTATGGATGATCAGAGTCTTGGGCTCAATTTGATTTACATTTCATCATTCCTCACAATGTGGGAAGACATATTAGGTTGGAGAGGGCTAGGGAGGCCCGGTTATTAGTATAAATTACTAGTCGAGAGAGGTGGAGGTATAACAGACAGTCAATAGCCTTGACCCTTGTCAACTTTCTAGATCAGTGTGTCACTCACATTGATCATACTGATAGCATTCTAGACGGGTACTACCCATCACAGAAGAAGAGCTCCTACTTAGAGAGAGTCGGTGGTGCCTTCATCACATCGCTCTTCTCCATGACTGCCATCTCCAGTCCATGTTCCATCACCCATTATTCCAGCAAAGGCCATGAAGGCAGAATCTAGGGAGAATAGACCCCCACTGATGATCTGGCTATGGCCAAGAGATCCCCTTCCACCTACACGTTGACTGAGGTGAGGCCAAGCTCCCCTGCGACATTCTGCCCTAGTTGTGGTGAAGAGAGAATGGTAACCATGGAGCATAGTAGTCGTGCCATCACCACCACCACCGTGATAGATGATGGAGATTACAGTAGTCAAGGGAGAAGGTGACAGTTCAGTTGCCCCTATGGTGATAGATCTTCCTAGGAGTAGCACTTCACCCAGATTTAGTAACATCAAGGAGCATCTATCCTTTAGTGAGCATAGTCATCACAAGATCAGTTATCTAGTAGTAGGGGAGGTCATTGTGCCTCTCTCTTCATGACAGTGATCCTACTACCGATCAGCCAAAGTCATTCGTGTCTATTAAGTTGGATTGTTCTCTAGATGATATTATAACCCATTATCTCATGGAGAAGAAGGAGATCCTAGGATATGAGTGGTCTGACTTAGAGGAGGAGAAGGTTAGTTTTGATCATATTGAAAATGAATATATTGGAGGATTCAGCAAGGGTTCCCATAGACACGGGGATCCTCCTTCCGGATCGAGAGTTTGGAAGGTGTGTGGTCGGGATGATACGCCCTCCAACCTAACACCTCCTTCAACAAGTCAAATAGAAGGATGAACAAATAGATAGGATGAGGAAGAGGCTTGAAGATTTTCTAGCAATGATCTTGGCACTTCAGAACTAAGCTCCAGCAGTGCATCCTACTGTCATGGAAACTCCTCATCCTAAGTTACTACATGTCTTGGATCAAGCCAAGATTTCACCTCCAGTAAATTAGGGAAGCACCAACTTGTATAGGAAGGTAGTGGATAGTACCTCCGTACAAAAAATGACATCAAGATCATGGTTGAGATGTAGGTGAGAGAAGCATTGGCTCAAGCCCGGGGAGGATCTTCCATTCCAAAGGTAAACCCTACCTAGAGGAATTTAATGCCATCTAGTATCCCAAGAGTTTCTACCTTCTTTCAAGAGCATTGATGGTAGCAGGAACCCATACTAGCACATAGTGCACTTTAGAGCCAATTGTTGTAACGTGGGTGGCAGTGATGCTCTTTTGTTCTAACATTTTGTCAGCAGCTTAGGTGTGGTGAAAAGTTTTCATCTTCTTCGGTATACTCCCATCTTCAATTCTACATGAATAAAAATGAAGATAGAAGTATACTATTTTATATTTGGATACCACGTAGATCCATAGATGTTTCTATTTGGGTGATCAGGTATGACATTAAAGAATAGTGTACTATCTGGAGAGATAGAAGTCACTACCCTACAATGGACCTAATCACTTAAATAAGGACTCCTAAGGATAATAAGTTTGCATATGCACCGAAGATTCTTCCCCTACTTTACATGGAAAAGTAAAGTAGGGTTTATTTTAAATTGGGTTCATTAAGTTTCCTACAGGGGCAAGCTTCCATAGTTAATTATATCTTAAGGAAGGGGATTCCATAAGAATGCTCTCGATTAATGTAAATGATCATTGTCTCCAAAGATTTCAATATGTTGGACTATCAATCCATTAGTTTATTTTTATAAAATCAAGTGAGATCGATCAAGAGGAGGGAGTTCTTATCAAAGCCAAATGAAGATAAGTAGGGAATGCTCATGGTACTAGGAAACTTAGTGAGCATCCCAAACTATCCTATGGTTGAGCTTTACATTTTTAAAATTTGAGAGGAATATTTGTTTGAGTTGAATTTTTATTAGAAATTTAGGACTTACAATTCCATGATACAAGGTCATGGAAATGACTAAGTGGTGAGGATTTATACTTGTGGCCCTTAAAGGGGAACCTCAGAACTAAATTTAGAGAGCTTTGGCGAGGGCCAAAAGAATGACCTAAATCTAAGAAAAAATGAGTATTTGGTTTATCTCCATAACAGAGGATAAACCACCCAACTATTAGACCTACAACTACTTGGAGTGGCCACCAACTAACTCCTCCTATGATTTTAAAATATGTAGGAAAGTCTTATGCTTATGCCAGATAGTTAAACTATTGTTTATTTAGAAAGAGACTAAGTCCTTACTCATTCTCTAAGAGACTAGGTCATGTAAGGGCATGAAAAATGACCTAGATATAATGTAAATTTTTCATATGTTTTATTTTCATTTTGGAGACAGTCAATTTGACACAAGCTTTAGGATTCATATGCCTAATGCATGAGATATAAGATTATGGGCCAAAATCAGGAAGATGGGAGGTGTGTTTCCACCATGGCTCTTAAAGGTCAATCCAAGTTCACTGGCACAGGTAGAAGCCCTCCAAATTAAGAGTGAAATAATATATTTTTATGCATGGTGTTAGAAAAGTAATACTCATTGAGCTAAGGGGTTGCTAATTCTTTTATCTTGATTTATAGCCTAGGCTTTAAATGAGATTATGAGTTATTTATTTTTATTTTGAGTTGATTAATTGGGCAGGAGATTTATTTTTTTCTAAGAGCCTAATCGTCATCCAGGCCATACATCAAAGCAAGAAGGAACTAGAAAATATGCCATCTTAATGCACAAGTTAAACAAACATCAATCAATTTATAAAACTAGCACAAAAGAATAAGAGGCCATTTGTGATTGGGCTTCACCGCACAAACCCAAAAATAAATTAGGTAGCCGAGCTCTACCCTTATACAACCCAGATTATAAATGAATTTCTAATAATTTAAGCATGGAATTCATGTTATGGGGGGTATTCATTTCTTATTTTCTTCTTTCTCCTTTCTTCTTTTGGTTCCTTCTTTTGGATGGTTGGAAGGTGGATGCTCCAAAGGCTCCACATGGTACATAAGATATGATATTATGAACAATGCTTATCCTAATCCCCATAACAATCCTTCTAAAATCCTAATTGTAAAATTACATGAAAATGGGAGGAAATCTAACTAAAACATGGAAAATAAAGTTAGCTAAATACAAACCATATAATCCCAAGCATGTATATATATGAATTAGACTTAACACCCCACATATGGGTGACTAAGTCCACCTGGTCTAATGGATTATTCTTAGGGGTATAAGCACCTGCACAACAAAAGCAATTTTATATTTTTATTACATCGCCCCTTAAGCATAATCCCCTACAGAAGATAATGACTAAACTAAATCGTCTTATCATTCAGTCTACGCACATACATCATAACATCCAAACTAAAACATTACATCATAAAATAAAAGTAAAGCATCAAACCATACACCGCCCTAGCCTAAATCTAGAAATGGTGACTTAGCCTAATGTGTGTGCTTTAGAAGGTTTGTGTGGTATGCTTAGCTATGGCTTTAAAGTTTAGATTTTATAAGTATGAAAAATGTTCAACTTAGATAGGTGATTTCATTTTAAGTTATTTAGTTAATTTGGTTGATTTTATTTGATGATTTGTTTAGGTTTGAATGAACCTACAAGTAATTACTAAGTTATAAAGGGAGGGAAAAGAGAAGAGAACTTCCCTTTCCTTCCCTACCTTAAGTGATTTCTAAAGTAGATTCATGTTTGATCTTTGTTTAATGAATGTTTTATTATGCGCTTTAATTAATCCTAAGTTTAGAAAAACTCTAAATAAACCTATTCAAAGAGAAATGCATTTTAAGATTAAATAAAGAAAATATTATCATAAAACACACATCACTTCATTTCTTTCCTAACATGTGTAACATGCATATGGATGAATCCTAAGCATATCTATACATGCAAATGGAAATATTTAGCACACCTTAATGATGAATGTTAAGAGAATATGTTTAAGAAATTTGGATATTTTTATGATGCATGATTTTGTTTAAGTAGAAAAGAGGGATTCTTTTATCCATTTTTCACATACACATTTATATGAAAGGCATAAGTGAGTAGGATGCCATTGTTACCACTAGGGGTGTAAGGTATAAGAATTACTTAGAGTTACTTAAAGCCTTGCAACCCTGGGATTATCCACTAATATACCACTTTCCTTTAATACATATGCATGTACAAAAGAAATGAATAGAAAAAAGAAAAATGCAAAAGTTTATGTTTGTTTGATTTTAGTTTGATTGTTTAGTTTACATGTGTAAGTGTGAGTGTCCTTCTTAATTTATAATATAGGGATGAATAAGGATTAATTTAAGCAAGTGTTATGTTCTTTTCAAATGAACTATACACTTTGCAAATCCTATTCAAAGCTATGTCAAAAAAGAAGAGAAGGAAAGCCACACAATGCACATCTTTATATTTCATTCACATGCAAGCTCATAAATAATTATAAGTAGTATACCTTTCATTTTTAATGTTTGATTTATAAGTTTTCCAAATAATTTTAGATTTAATAGTGATAATAGCCATTCATATTTTTTACTTTAGCCAAAACATGCAATTTGACATAAAGAAGACATTTCATTTTTAATTTGATTTTTAAAAGGCATGAATGCATGAATTTCATATGACATACATATTTAGCATGTTGGAAAGGAAATAAATTGATGAAAGCAATGTAAATTCATCCACCCTAATTAATCCTAAAGGCAATCCTATGAATAAGATTATTTAAAGTAAATCAAATTTGATTTAAGGAGAGTTTAGATTTTATTTTGAGTTTGATTTTAATTTGAGAAATGTGAGAAGGTTTGTTGGTCCTAAACCATTCCCCCATGTGTGAGTTATTTAAGTTCAATTTTATGTTTTGGTTAGGTTAAGGTATGAATTAAATGTGTTAATTACCCCTTTCCTATACCACCTTAGCATATTTAATCAAATAATTATGAGCCAATGTATGACATAAAACCACACAAGGAATTTAAACCAGCATTGCACCTAGGAAAGAATGGGGTCTACAATTGGCTCATGATTAATGATTAATTAAACTAAAGGGTTTATTTTAAGTATTTTCATAACCCTCCCCACACATGTGAGTCAAATTTTGATTTCCTTAAGCTACTTAGGTTATTGAACACCTAAGCACCTACCCAAAGTGAATTAGTTTAGTTCTGGAATGATTTAATTCCAAAATTTTATTAATTAGGTAAGTGATTAGGGGATTAACCCTTAGTTAAGTTTGGATTAAGGAAGAAAAGGGGTTTAGGGAATGGCTTAGAGAAAATTATCCAAATCTATTCCATAAACCTCTTCCTTATTCAAGCAAGACCTAATTAACTTAATAAAGGGATTAAATCACTGCTCATGTGCTTAATTACCCTTAATTACCCTTAATTACTTAAAGAGAATAATTAATGATTCATTTAGTTGATCTCCCTAATTAACCCATCAATAAATCCTAAGAAAATTAGGGGAGGTAGAAGTCATCTCCCTAAATGTACATGAAAAGTTTGGAATTAATCAGTGGGATAATTAGGGAGTAATTAGGGTTATTAAGTTTTCATTAAAACCCTAATTGAGGAAAACACAATACTCAAAATCTAATGAAATTAATTTTAAAATATTCTCCTTTGAATTATCTTTCCAATGTTTTTTTATGTTGTATTTTTATGATTTTTATAGAATGAGTTATGAATATTTGAATTTTCCATGATTATTAGGTAATTAATCCCCTAATTATGTGACTAATCCCGTTGGCGCCACGTGGAGGTTGATGCGGCATGTGCTTTCCACGTGGCATGATAGGAATGGTCACTTAAGTTATCACATCGTAGCGCCCCATCAGTGGCGGCACTACGCGCTTTCTTCCCATCCGTACGATCAAGGATCAGACGGTTGAGATTAAACCATGGTATTAAAGGATTAAATGAAATATCCTACGCATATTGATCATAGCTGTCCATCCAAAATGTGCGGATGGACAGCCCAAGATCCATCCTTGAGCTCCCCTATGAGAGATGGCCATCGTCCATCTTCTAGGGCAAGATCTAAGCTCGATTAAGCTCAGATTGAGCTCAAATTCAACCCACACTATCTAAGAGTAAAGAGAAATACATCAACGGTCAAATTTTCATGGGCTAAGAATTTATTTCACAAAGGACCACTCCATGTCTAATTTAAGCTTGGTTAATGACATACCTCGCTAGAAGCTATCACCAGCACTCGAATTCGATGAGGTAGCTTCGTCTAATGAAGATGAAGCCCTGTTGAAGATTTGAGGTGATTTGGTTGAGTGGATCTCCCTATGGACCAAGCTCTCCTTCAATTGGGCTCGACCTTGATCTAGACACCACCCCCTTGCTTTGAGAACTTGGGAAAAGGTTGGGATGAGTTCGATTGAGTCATCTGAAGAAGCTTGCTAGAGGAATTGACTTGGTTTTGTGTATTGGATGAGATAGAATTTAGGTGGAGCTCCCTTATTTTTGGTTTAGAGAAACTGAGAAATGGAGAATTCTAACTCACTCTAGGAAGCTTGGGAGACTTGCAATGGCTTTCTCTGAGTTTCCTAAGTTCAATCGAATGTGCCACTAATGAATTCAGTGGAATTAAGGGGATATATCTCCCCCTTTAAGGATCAGACTATCGCAAGTGTCTTTGCCATTTTGATCCAATTGTGGATTTGTTAGGATGTTTGGAGTGTCATGGCATTCGATTTTAGGTATGGAGTGGAGTAGTGAAGCTCCAAGTGCTTGAAATGTGTGGAGGAGGGAATCCCATGTGCTTATGTCCATTGGGGTCATCGGTTTTAGCCTTAGGTTGGGTTGGGCTGACCCAAACCCATTGGGTCATGTGCACCATGTCCATTAGTGACCATTTAGTCCACTAAGAGGATGCAAAGTGTCCATGAAAAGGAATTGACCAAATTCCAAGTAATTTTGATTTTTGGTTACCCTATGGCCTAGGGGTAAAATGGTCATTTGGATTGTATTTCAATTTGACTATGCTTGGTATGATTGAAAAATGGGTTAGGCCAAGTTTCATTGGATTTGGAGTTGATATGATATGATTTGGCTCATGTTGACCCATTTAGATCAAAATGGGTCAACTTGGGTCAAGTTGACCAATTTGTCAATTTGGGTCAAACCAAGGGTTGAGTCAAGTTCATATGATTATTTGAAATGTTTTGACCTCATTGGTTTAGTTCAATTTGATTTGTGTTTGAATTTGGTTCATTTGATTTCATTTAGGTCAAATGGGTCAAGTTGACCAATTTGACCCATTTGACCTATTTGGGTTAGGTCATGGGTTGGTTTATGTTTGGTTGGCCATTAGAAATGGATTGGTATCTTTGTTTCCAACTAATTTGGGTTTAATTTGATTTTGGCTCAAAATGACCTTTTGGGCCAAGTTGGGCTCATGGCCAATTGGGCTAGGTTGGGTCTAGTTGGCCAATTGGGGCTTTAATCAAGTTCAACAAGTGATATGGAATGAACTTGACCCATTGGTTTCAATCAATTTGGATTAGATCAAGTTTTGACACATTTTAACTTTTTAGGTCAAGTTGGGTCAACTTGGGTCAAGTGGTCAATTGAGCTAGGTTAGGCTCAAATGATGACTTGGTCAAGTTCAAACATTGATCATGAGTGAACTTAGATCAATGGTTTTAATCAATTTGGCCTATGGTGGATTTTGGCTAGTTTAGGCTTTATTTTGGCTAAGTGCTTACTTGGTCAACCTATAGGTTTGACTTGGTTTGACCTAATTTGATGATTGATCATCTCATGATGATTGTTGATCATGATGAGAGGCTTAGATGGCTTAGTTCAATCTAATTTGGGTAGGATTAAAATTTGACTCATAAAGGGTACTTTAGGTCACTTTGGGTTATGTGAGCCTAAGTTGGTCAAATGGCTTGATCAAAGCTTGATTTGAGTTTGATGGAACTCACATATGGACTTATGATTGAAATATAAATCCATTTGCAAGTGAGTTGAAGTCAAATAGGTTTTGATTCATTTGACAATTTCAAGTTCAAAGGGTAAACATGAGTTTGACTTGGGTTTGACTTTTAAATTTAATTTTAGATTAATGATTGAAGTTTGTATTTATATTTGGATTCATGATTGAAGGATTGATTGAATCATGAAGAAAAATCAAGGATTTGAATTTGATTTGGCTAAGTTCAAGATTTTAGCTTGAAAGGCTTAGATTGAATTTTTGGTTGAGTTTGGGTTTGATCTTTGAAATTAGTTTGGTTGTTTGAATTTATATTTCATTTATATTTGTGAATATAAATCAAGAATATAAATGGGTTATGAGAAAATTTCTTGAATTTGAATGAATTTGGATTTGATTTGAGCTAAGTCCATAGGATGAAAATCAAAGGGACTTAGGAAGGATTTATGAATTTGGAATTGAGTTTTGGTTTTAGTTTGGTTATTTGAATTTATATTTCATTTATACTTGTGAATATAAATGAGAATATAAATGGGCAGTGAGAAAATTTCTTGAATTTGAAATGATTTGAATTGAGTTTGAGCTAAGTCCATAGGATGGAAATCAAAGGGACTTAGGAAAGATTTTTGGATTTGGAATTCTTTCATGGGTTTCAATCATTTGGAATTGATTCATGATTTAGGAAAATATATTAGAATGATATTGATTTGAGTTTTGACTTGAAGGAAAGAGGTAAGGAAATGGAGTAGGTAGAATTTTCTAACACCCCTAAGGCATAACCTATTCATATGGCTATCTCTTCTAAGTCTCTAGGGTTAGGTTAAGTATTCACCTAATCACTAGATGTGTCTTAAGACTAAGGAACCTTTAGTGTCTAAGAGAGGTGCTATGTCTAAGATGGAGGGGTTGAGAGCTCATACTAAAAATGAGGTCAACAAAGGGCACCCAATAGGTGTGGTGTGATTGAAAAGGCATACCGCACATATTGGTGTTGACCGAGATGATCAACAAGACCAAATGATCACAAGCAATAACAAAGATGATCTACTCCTAACCCAAGGTGTAGAAGGAATCAAGAGCCTAGTGCAAAGTGACTCTGCTCATGTCTAAGACATAAGAGAGCAAAGGGGAATCCACTAGGGATTGAAAATGTGAGCCTTCCACTAGGGAAGCATGCTTAAGTCATCTACTAAGGGATGAGGGGTTTGATTTGATTTGAATCTCACTGAGGAGAAATTTGATTTGATTATTTTAGGATTTGGTGTTCCACTAGGGATGGAAATATGGACTTTCCACTGGGAAGCAAGTTCAAGTCATCCACCGAGAGAAATATGAATTGAGGGGTTAAAAGTGGTATTCGCTGGGGATAAAAGATGGATGAAATCAGAGGGATTAGAATCCAGGATCCATGGGGGAACTGAAAAGACTTGCATCTCACTGAGGGGAGGCATATCGAATGAGTAACTCCACTAGGGAGAAAGGTTGAATGGATTTATTTTATTTGTTTAAATTTTGACTCCTGGGGGGAGGAGGATTGAGTTTGATTTGTTTTTTTGGTTTTACTCTGTTGGGGAAGTAAGAAGGAATTTGTTTATTTCAGATTTTGTATGTTATTAAATTTTTAAGATGAATCTATGGCGATGGACTGCATTGAGTAGGGGCCATGGCGGCTTGGACCTAAATCAGATTTACCAATCTAAAAGAGTAGTCTACTAACCACATAGTAGAACTAACCAAACAAAGGGATGCCTTTTAGTTTGCAATGGTTAAGTTGAAAAGAAAGTGTGGGGACTCATATCTTTCACAATAAAAGACCATTAGGGCGACACGTTAGCAAGGTAACATGTTAACCCAACCTAGGGCTGACTACTGAGTGAATGCCACTAGGGGACTTAGATCAACACAAAAATAGTCAAGATTAATTTCATTTTGATTTTGTTGTTTGATTTGTTTTTGTTGGTTCATGATGGGCTGCACTTAGTAGAAGCCATGGCGGCCTGGGCCTACAACAGATTTACCAATCTAAAGGAGTCTACTAACCACATAGTAGAGCTAACCAACCAAGGAGAATGCCTTTCGATTTGCAATGACCAAGTCAGGAAGAAAGCGTAGAGACTCACATCTTCCAAAATAAGGAACCACTAGGGTGATCGGTTGTTTGCATAACAAATCAAACCTGACCTAGAGCTGACTATTGAGTGAATGCCGCCCGGGGACTTAGATCAACTAAAAAATAGTCAATATTAGTTTTATTTTAATTGAGTTTGAATAGCATTTATTTTAGTCTTTGTTTGTTTTAATTTTGATGGATCCCCTCAGATCTACTAAGAAGGGGCTAATATCAGCCATGACTTATCTTAGTTTACAAATTCAAAAGGATAGTCTACCAGCCGTTAGGTAGAGCTACCTAACCAAGGAGGTGCCTTCGGCCAAGAAGGGTCAAGTCAGGAGAAAGCTCTGGGACTCACATCTCCACGTAGACAAGGAACCCACTGGGGTGATCGGCTTGTGCAATAAATCGAACACCCACCTGTCGCCTCTTCGGCTTTGGAACATCATGCTGGAAAGAATGCATAATAGACTTATATCTTTCAAAGCAAAGATGATCGTCGAGGAAACCTATTTATGGCGAGACATATTGAACCAGACCTAAGGGTGACTACGGAGAGAGTGCCGACTCGGGGACTTATCTCTACTCAGGTAGTCAGACAATTCCTATAGGGAGTTTTGCTAACACTGCCCTAAAGATATGATGCTTGCTTGGGAGGAGGGGCCATTGGGGCTTGAATTCCTAATCTACAAGCAAAATTTATTTATTTTTGATTTTGTTTAGTTTATATTTTATCGCGGACCCTGTTGGTTTATGAGGTACCAAACTGAGAAGGAGCTTATATCAGCCTAGACCTATCTCAGATTTACTAGACCAAGGGAGAATCTATGTATCTGCTGAACAGATTCTCCTACCACAGGGGTGGCTACTAGGGAAGGGGGGCTGTCCAATCCAAGAGTAACCCGTGTAGTGTCTAAATAGGGTTGTCAAAGGACAAAATCCAAATAGAATGCCCGTAGGGAAAGGGGCCACTAAGGGCTTGATCCAAAATGCTAGAGAAGATGACATGGCTAGTCATATATCAAATAAGTATTCAGTGTCCAGCTCAAGGAGAAAGCGTGGAGAATCACATATGCAAAGAGTGGTGTACTCTCCGAGTGGGTCATCGTCAGCATGGCAATAACCAACCAACCTAAGGTGTCCATCAGTTTGCAACAATTAACATAGGAAGAAAGCTCAGAGACTCACATCCTCCTATATCAGAACTGATCATCAGGATAATTTGTCTTTGGCTTAACAGGGGCTATCCGACCTAGGATGACTATTGAGTGAATTCCACTAGGGGACTCTTACATTAACTCAAAGGTAGTCAATAGGAAAGGTGCCTCTGGGAGACTTACCCTAAACCTCAAAGATACTCAACCTAGTCAGTGCATGAAGGCTAGTTCAAGAAGAAAGCGTGAGGACTCACATCTTCTTAAACAAAGTCAACATGAGGTAGCTTGCTGGCTGTGTAGTGAAGCCTACCAAATTAATAAGGCCCCATTGGTTTGCAATGATAAAAGTGAGGAAGAAAGCTCAGAGACTCACATCCTTCAAAATAAATGATCACTAGGGTGACATACTAGCGAGGTAGTATGTCCATCTGACTTAGAACAGCTAATGAGTGAGTGCCACAGGGGGCTTGCTCCCTCATCAAAATGGCTCGAGACAAAAGATTACTAGAATGAGCCCTCAACACCTTTATCTTAGACATAAGATTCCTCTTAGACTTTAAGAGTTCCTTAGTCTTAAGACACATCTAGTGATTAGGTGGACATTCTTCTAGCCCTAGAAGACTTAAAAGGTGTAGCCATAGGATTAGGTCATGCCTTAGGGATGTTAGAAAAATCTCCTACCTTTAACTTGCATTATTCCTTACCTCTCCTTCTTTCAAGTCCAACTCTAAATAAATTCTATGATTCAATTCCATGATTGAAAGTTTTGATTGAAACCCATGATAAAAAATCCACCAAAACCTCCAAGCCAAAATTCTCTAAGTCCTTAACCCTTCCTTAAGGACTTTACCAAAATCATGATTCAAACCCTCCCAAATCTTTAAGATTTTCTCATGAGCAATTTATATTCTCATTTATAAATAAAATATAAATTCAAACCCATCAAATCAAATCAAAATCCAAATTCAATTCATGAAAAATTTCAAATTTCCTTTAATTTTTCATTAAAGTACTTAGCCAAAATTAACTCAAAATTTTGGCCCACTTGACCCAAGTTGACCCATTTTGACCTAAAGGGCCAAAATGTGTCAAAACTTGATCTAAGCCAAATTGATTGAAACCATTGGGTCAAGTCCATCCCAAATCACTTGTGGAACTTGACTAAAGCCTTAATTGGCCAATTAGACCTAACCTAGCCCAATTGACCTTAGACCCAACATGACCTAAAGGGGTCATATTGAGCCAAAATTGAACCTAGCTCAAATTGATTAAAACAAAGATACCAATCCATTTAATATGATCAACCAAACCTAAACATACTCTTGACCTAACCCAAATAGGTCAAATGGGTCAAATAGGTCAACTTGACCCATTTGACCTAAAGGGGTCATATGAGCCAAAACCTAATATATACCAAATTGAACCAAACCAAAGGCACCAAAACATTTCAAATGGTCATATAAACTTGACCCAACCCTTTGTTTGACTCAATTTGACCTATTAGTCAACTTGACCCAAG
Organism: Cymbidium sinense; assembly: GCA_021442155.1. Taxonomy (NCBI): domain Eukaryota; kingdom Viridiplantae; phylum Streptophyta; class Magnoliopsida; order Asparagales; family Orchidaceae; genus Cymbidium; species Cymbidium sinense. Next base: position 34,002,889 of record CM038215.1, read on the forward strand.
TTGACCCATTTTGACCTAAATGGGTCAACATGAGCCAAACCCTATCAAATGGATTCCAAATCCATTGAAACTTGGAAAAACAAGTTTCTCCACATACCAAACATACCCAAAGTGAAAAATATAAAATGACCATTATAACCCTAGGCCATAGAACAAATTTTGGCCTAGCCCATGGGTATTTTGGTCATGTACTCATCATAAACACTTGAGGCTTTCCTAAAACCTCAAGGGGACCTAATGATCAGTGGTGCACCCAACCCAATGGGGTTGGGTCAGCCCAAATGAGCCTAAGGCCAAAATTGACCCCATGGGTCAAATTGGCTCATTCCAAATCATCCCTCCACTCAATTTGATGCACATGGGAGGTTGGCAATCCACTCAAGGCCTCAAACTGACCATGTGCCAACTCTAAACAGTCCTAACAGCCCTTCCATTGTGATCAATTGGATCAAAATTGCAAATGGGAGGTCGGTCATCCGATCTTCAAGGGGAGATATACTCCCCCTAATTCATTTCAATTCACAGATACTCACACTCGATTGAGTACTAGAGAGAGTGAGGAGTCATCAGAGAACATCCCTAAGCTTTCTAATAGGGATTTGAATATTAGCTTTCTCAGTTTTCTTCTTTATAAAAAAGGAGCTCATCTCAATTCCCAAGTCCTTCCATACTAAATATCAGTGCAATTGCCTTTGCACACTCCCTCAGGGGATCAAGTTGAGTGCACCTAAGCATTCCCACAAGTTCCCAATGCAAGGAAGAGTGAAAATGGATCAAAGCCACAAAGGAAGCAAGTGGTGTTGGTCCATAGGAAGATTTACTCAATCCCAAGACTTGAAGCTTTCAATAGGGCTTCATCTCCACTAGACAAAGCTACCTCATCATTCTCAAGAGTCGGTGATCACCTCCGGTGAGGTATGTGAATTTCTTACCACTTAGGCTAATAGGTGTTGGAGCTTTATGAAATAATTTTTCATACCATGAGAAATTGACTATTGGATTTGTCGCTATATCTCTCTAGATGGTGTGGGTTAAATTGTATGATTCCATGCTAGATCGAGCTTGGATCTTCCCCTATCATGGACGTTCTCTGTTGATCAAGGGGAAGAACATGGAAGATCTTAGACATCCATCCACACATTTTGGATGGACGATTGAGATAATTTGCCACTTTTAGAAATGAATAATCCCTTTAAAAACTACTGGGGAATTCATAGCCGTCCGATCTTTGATCGGACGATTGGGAATAAAAGCATGTGCGCCGCCGCCGCCTTTGTGAGGTGACAACTTAAGTTGTCCCCTCATGGTGCAACACGTGTAAAGTGCACTGACCGCCGCCGCCATGCATCGTGCCATGAGCTAAGGATTAAGTGGGATTAGTTAAGTGTATTAATTAAATCCTAATTAATTCAGAGAGCTTCTAAAACTCATAACTCTCTCTAAAAAGATCAGAAAAATATGAAATAAAATCCTATGGATAGATAATTTTACATAGAATAAATTAAAATTAATTTTAATACATTTTAATTTCGCTTTTTCTCTGAATTTGTATTTCTTTGGAAATGATAATTAGATAATTACTTCCTAATTAAGCCATCATATAATCTCAAACTTCTAGGGTTTATTTTAGGGATGACCTCTACTTTCCCTAATTTTCTTGAGATTTATTAAGGCCTTGATTAGGGACATTGCTAGCTCATTCTCTAATCACCCATTTCATGTAATTAAAGGTAATTAAGATATAATTAGTGGATTTTCGCTATGTTTAAGTTGGATTATGGTTAGATCCAGTGAGTAGGTTTTAAGAGATAATTTTGGGGTATTTTCCTTAAGCTATCCCTTAAATCCCTCTTTTTTTCTTTAATCCTTTTTTAATTAAGGGTTAAACCATTAATTATCCCTTTAAACAATTTTCAAACAATTTCTAAAAAACTCAAGAACATAATAAATCTACCTTGGGTAGATTCTTAGGTGTTCAATAACCTAAGTTTGATTAAGAAAATTAAACCCGCTTTCATAAGTGTGAAAGGGGTGTTTTAAAAGTGTTTAAGCTCAACCCCTTAGCTTAATTAACTTTTAATTGTGAGCCAAATTGCATTAGGCATTTTCATTACTCGGTGCATTGCAAATTTAAATATCTTGTGGGTTTTATGTCATCTCATTGGCTCATAATTATTTAAGTAATTTTTCTAAGGTGGTGTAGGTAAGGGTTAATTAAGCCATTTAATTCATACCCTAACCTAATTTAATTCATAAGGAAAACAAACTAATCGACCCTTTTGAAATTAAATCAAACCTCAATCAAATAAAAATTATTTTTGAAATTCACTTTGATTTATTCTAAGTTTTCTTATTCTTTAAGAATGTATTTAGGAATTAAGTGAAGTGAGTCTATTCATATTCTTTCATTGCTATATATTTTTTCCAAACATGTTAAATTGTATTCCATGTGATTCATGCATCCATATTTTATGTTTCAACATTAAAAAAAGAAATTATTTACTTTATGTCAAATGTGCATGTGTTGATTAAAGTAAAATATGAGTGGCTATTATCACTACTAAACCCAAATTATTTTCAAAATATATAAACCAATTATCAAATATGAAAGTGTGCTACTTATAATTTAATTATAGGTTTGCATGTAATGAAATATAAAGGTATGTATAGGGTAACCTTTCCTTCTCTTTACATTTATTATAGTTTTGAGTAAGAACTTGGCAAAATGTATAACTCATTTGAAAAGGGTATAACACTTGCTGAAATTTATCTCTTATTCATCTATGCTACCAACTAAGGGAGGAGTCTACACTTTCACAGATAAATTAGGAAAATAAATCAAATGAATATAATATAGACTTTGCATCATTCCTTTTCCTTTCATTTCTTTTGCACATGTGTTTGAATTTAAGGAAAGTGGTATATTAGTTTGGAAAATCCCGGGGTTGATGCTTTAAGTAGCCCCAAGTAGGTCTTATACCTTACACCCCTGGTGCTAACAATGATGCCGTACTCACTTATGCCATTTCTTCATTCATATGTGCATGTGAAAATTGGAAAAAAAGAATTATTCTTCTACTTAATAAAAGTCATGCATCATGAAGCATCTAAATTCTCCCAAATAATCTACTTAGCATTCATCATAAAGTATGCTAAACACTTTCACATGTGTGTATAGTTATGCTTAAGGTGCATTCATATGCATGTGTTGGGAAAGAAGTAAAGTAATGTGTGTTATGTGAATTTTGGTTCATTTTATTTAATCTAAAAATGCCTTTCTTTTTGAATAGGTTTATTTAGAATTCATTTAAACTTAGGATTAATTAAAAGGTGTAATTAAAACATGCACCTAAATGAAACTAAAATGTGAACTTACTTTATAAATTACTTAGGGATTCGGGAAGGAAAGAGAAGTCTTCTTCTGTTTCCCTCTCTTTATAACTTAGTAATTAAGTGTAGGTTCCACTCAAACCAAAATAAAACATAAAATAAAATAAACCCAAAGTCACTAAACAACTTAAATGAAACTTCCTCTAAGTTGAACATGTCTTTCACACTTAGAAAAATTGAACCCAAAATCCTAAGCTAAGCATGCCACACAAACCTTCAAAGCACACACATTAGCCTAAGTCACCACTTCTAGCTTTATGTTAGGATGGTGCATGGCTTGATGTCTTGTTTTATTTTATGATGAATGTTTTAGACTGGATGATAGGGTGTATATTTGTAGAATGGATGGTAGGACGTGCTTAGTTTAACTATTCTTTTCTGCAGGGGATTGTGCTAAAGGGGCGCTGTCATAAATAAAAAAAATATAAATGCTTCTTGCATGCATGTGCTTATAACCTTAGCATAATCCATAGGCCAGGTGGACTTAAGTACCCATATGTGGGACACTAAGTCCAATATACATGCTTGGGATTTGTTTGGTGTGATTTAACTAACCCTTATTTTGTAGGCATTAGTTAAATTTATCCTTTCCCTTTTCATGTAAATAATTTGTATATTTAGGATTTAGAATGATTTATTATGGGGGATTAGGATAAGCATTGGTCATAATATTCTCACCTTATGAACCATGTGAAGCCTTGGAGCACCTACCATGCAACCATCCAAAGGAAGATCCAAAGAAGAAAGAAAGAAAGAAGAAAAGAGAGAAGAAAGAAGAACAAAGCTTGAAGATGCCCCATAACAATGAATTATTTTTTTGATTAAATATAATTTAATTTATTTGTAATCCGGGTTGTATAAGGGTAGAGCTCAGCTACCCATTTGATTTTTTTTGAGTTTGTGCGGTGGTTCCTGGCCACAATGGCTTGTTATTCTTTTTGGGCTAGTTTTATAAATTGATTGATGTTTTTAATTTCGCATTAAGTGGCATACTTTTCCTAGTTTCTTTCTTACTTTATCTATGGCTTGGATGAGGATTAGGCTCTTTAGGAAAAAAATATATGTTTTACCCAACTTAAAAACTTAAATTAAATTTAAATTACTCATAACCTCACTTAAAGCCTATGTTTAAAATCAAGATAAAAGAATTAGTAACCCCTTAGCTGGATGAGTTTTTATGGTTCTTTTATAACATCATGCACAAATGCATATTGTTTCACTCTTGATTGGAGGGGTTTCATCTTTTCCAGAGAACTTTGGCTTGACCTTTGAGGGCCATGGTGGAAACTCACCTCCTAAAACATCTGGCTGATTTTGGCCAATAATCTATTTCTCATGCATTAGTCATAAAATGTCTTATTAGCCTGAGTCAAAAATGATTGTCCAAAGATGATAATAAAGTGAAATTTGAAATACATTAGAGTTAGGTCATTGAAGCATGTACCCTTACATGATCTAATTTTTTTAGGGAGTGAGTTTATGGACTCAGTCTCTTTCTAAAAAAAATAGCCTAGCTATCTTGCATCAAGCATAAAGACTTGCCTACATGAATTTAAAATCATAGAAAGAGTTAGTTGGTGGCCACCCCTAGGTTGTAAGTTCAAACTGTCGGGTGGTTTTCCCTTTCTTATGGAGGCAATCAATTACCCATTTTTCATCTTAGATTTAGGTTGTGCTTCCAGTCCTCACCGAAGCTCCCTAGATTTAGGTTCTGAGATTGTTTCTCCCCTTTGGGGGCCATAAGCTTAATTAACCACTTCTTGGGCATTTCTTTAATCTCGTGTTAAGGAATCTTAAGTCATAAAATTCTAATGAAAAATACAACTCAAATGAATTAAATCAATTTTTAAAATGTAAAGCCCAACTATAGGATAATTTGAGACGCTCGCTAGGTTTCCTAGCATCATGGGCATCTCTTACTTATTTCCTAGTTTGGCTTTGATAATAACTCCCTCTTTTGATCAATCCCTTTTGATCTCCAAACACAAACCAATCAATTGATAGTCTTTCCCTATTTGAAATCTTCAGAGATAATGATCATTTACCTTAATCGAGTGTTTTCCTAAGGAATCCTCATTCCTTAGGATGTAATTAACTATGGGGGCTTGCCCTTATAGGGACCTTAATGAACCCAATTTAAAATAAATCCTGCTTTACTTTTTCATATAAAGTAGGGGAAGAATCTCTGGTACATATGCAGAGCCATCATCCTTAGGAGTCCTTATTAAGGTGATTGGTTCCATTAAAGGGTAGTGACTTCTGTCTCTCGAGATAGTACTCTATACCTTGATGATGTACCAAATCACCTGAATAAGTACATATGCGGATCTATGTGGTATCTTACCAAGATGAATTTTTATAAGGGTATCCTCTTTCCTTTCTTACCAAGGCGACTCCCTTATAAGAATTTTTCACCACAATGGACCAGCTTGTTGTGAGCTTGAATCATTTTGGCTCTATACAACTCAAGGTTCTGGCATGCTTTGAGGCATCTTTTCTCCAAACCTTTGAGCTCTTTTAACCGTAGCTTTGTATTATGCTCTATAGTGATCTTGCTACCCAATGCTATCCTTAGTGATGGGAGTTGAAATTCTTAGGGTAGAATGGCTTTGGACCCATACACTAAGGAAAATGGGATTGAGTCTTCTGTATAGGTCCACGTGGCTTCAACCAACTGCTCATGCCACTATCTTTTATTATCATCAAGAGACTTCTTAAGTATTTGGATGAGAGTTTTGTTGAATGCTTCTGCTAGTCCGTTTACCCTGGGGTAGTAGATGGCGGAGTATCACCAATCTATACCGTGTCTCTGGGCAAAGCTATTGATTTTGGTGCTTTTGAATGAAGTACTATTATTGGATATAATTTGTTGAGGAACCCAAATCTATATATGATATGGTTTCTGAAAAACTAAAGCACATGCTAATCTATGACCTCTCTGAGTGGGATTACTTCTGCCCACTTGGGAAAGTAGTCGGTGGAAGCTAAGATGAACCAGTGACTCTTGGAAGAAGGAGGAATCACCCACAATGTCGTTCCCAACATTCAAATGGCCATGAAGCCAAAGTAGGATGTAGAATGTTGGGTGGTTGGTTGAGGACCACACTGTTTACCTGACACTGATGACATCTCCTACATGCATTCATACAGTTTGTGATCATCGAAGGCTAGTAGTGTCCTAGTCTCTTGATCTTCTCTTTCATCTTCGAACCAGACTGATGGGCTCTGCATAGACCTAAATGTACCTCAGTTATAATCTTTCAGGATTCGTGTTTGTCTAAATAATGAAACTACATATGATGGAATGACCGTTAGTACAGGATGCCATCCACGAGAGCATAGGAGAGAGCTCTCTGTTTGACCTGATGGGCTTCTGACTTCTCTTGAGGTAGTTTGCTAGTGTTTAAATAGTCTATGAATGGTTGCCTTCAATTTAGGTCCTCATCCTTTTTGGCAATGACAACCTCCCCTTCAAGAGAAAGTCTCTTGATGAGTTCAACATTAATAAGGGATAATACTTATCTATTTTGGACCCTTATTAGAATGAACTCATCTTCTGAACATGCCAGTTCTTTGGCAAGTCTAGCAAAGCATCACCTCAAGGAATCCAATAGATGGTGACCTTAGGGATATAGGCCAATAGCTTCATGCTGTACTCATGGTAGTGACGAAGTTTGGAATTAAGAACCTAGGACCCGACAATCTAGTTGATGACCAATTGAGAATCCCCATAGATGTTGATGCTCTTGATACAAATTATTATGGCTAACTCCACACCAACAATCAAAGCCTCATACTCAGGTTCATTGTTGGTGCAGGGATTAGAGAGATAGTATGAGAATCTCATCACATTATGATTTGGAGTTAAGAGAACTATTCCTACCCTTGACTTTCCTAGAAGAGTAGATCGTGGTGCTTCCCCTTTATGAAAGGATGCCGCACAATCAAAATACATCTCCCAATCGCGGTTGTCAACCTCCCTTATGTTCATGATTTGTTTTTTGGGAAGATCGTCACTAAGCAGAGAATCAGCAGGAAGTAGGTGTGCTGCTAAGAAATCTGCTAGTGCTTATCCTTTTACCGCTTGAAGGGATATGAATGTGATATCAAACTATGAGAGAATCATGGACCAATGCTCCAAATGTCAAGATCTCATTGGCCGTGTCATGAGATTCTACAGTGGATTGATTTTTGAAATCAAGTTCACCTTATGAGAAAGCATATAGTGTCATAGCATTTGAGAGGAAAATATTAAAGCTAGGCAAAGTTTCTCAATAGGTGGGTAGTTCGCTTTAGTAGGATCAGACAATGGCTGAGGTCTCCTTTCCTTCATTGTTGGCTTGGGCCAATAGAGTGCTAAGAGAGTCATCTAATGCAATAGTGTAGAGGATGAGTGGCCTGCCCAGGATAAGGGATGCTGGAACTAGCAACTTCACCAAATACTACTTGATGTCTTCAAAGGCATGTTGACACTTATCATCCCACTTGAACTTGGCATCCTTTTTAACAAGTGCTGAGAATGGCTTGCATATCCCCGATAGGTTAGAGATAAAGCATCTTAGATATGCCAATCTCCCTTGGAATGATTTGAGTTGAGTTAGACTTTTAAGAGGAGGAATTTCTAAGATAGATTTGATCATTTCTAGATCTATTTCTATTCTCCGATATCGGATAACAAACCCAAGGAATTTTTCTGAAGCTACTCCGAATGCACACTTCAGGGGATTCATTTTGAGGTTGTATTATCTTAACCGTTCAAAAACTACTCTCAAGTCAAAGAGATGGTTTTTCTTTTTTTGCTTTTGAATACGAGATCATCAACATAACACTCAACCTGATGATGGATGGGTTTGTTGAAGTCTGAGTCATGGCCCATTGGTATGTAGCACCAACATTTTAAGGTGAAAGGCATGGCCTTATAATAAAAGATTTTGACCAGGGTTCAAAAAGTAGTGTTTCTTTCATCTTCAGGGGATATCTTGATTTGGTTGTAGCTAGATGACCCATCCATGAAAGAGAACACTGCATGAGATGAGGCAATGTCCACCATTAATTTTGGTATAGGAAGAGGAAACTCATCCTTAGATGTGCTTTAAGTCCCTAAATCAACGATATACTAATTTGGCCATTCTTTTCTTAATCTATGACCGCTAACGTGTAGGTATTTTTCTTCCCTAATGAATCCAGCATTGATGAGTTTCTTGATTTCAGAAATGACCTATTGTTCAATTTCTAATCACATGCGTCTAGGAGCTTGCTTGATAAGGTTAGCATTAAGGTCTATTAATAGCTTGTGGACCACTACTTTAGGAGATAATCCAAGCATCTCTTCATATCTCCATGCAAAGTAGTATTTAAACTCAGTCAATAGCCTAACTAAGTCATTGGTTTCTTCTACATTCAACAATGAACTAATGTATGCCGGGCGTGGATCTTCTTCCATCCCGAGGTTGATTTCTTTGAGCTTATCGATTATTGAATGGATCTCCTCTTCAAATTTTGATGGTTCATCTTTGATTTGGAGATCATTTGGATCATTTAAAATTTCTAAGCACACATCCTTGTAAATGTTGGTGTGGTGTGCAAAGAACCTATCAGACTTAGATGATCTACACAGTAATTGTCGTCATTGACTAGACCCACTGTACCGAATCCTAGCCCTGATCTCGATCGTGCTTCTCTACCTATATTGTTCCATAACTTTTTGAAGTATTCTGACTTGTGCTTAGACCATGTATAAGGAATCAAACCATACTTTGCAAGATTAAGAACACAAGGTGAGTACCAATCAAAAAGCAATTCCATTAATTCTTTATATGAATTATCCTCAAGTTCTACATCAGCTTCAGGACTTGAGGATGATGATCCCAATAGGAATCTCTTAGGCTTGCATCAATGGAAGACTTGGGGGCTTCCTTAACTACTAAACCTTCAACATTTTAAGATGAAAGTGAGGTAAGAGTTAAGGTTCCTAACTGCTATCTAATAGTTTCACATAAGCTCGATTCAAATACTTTGCTTTATCTGGAGGCCTGATCTTCGTCATTGTCTGGCTCAACTGTCACCTCCAATGAAACCCACTGAGAGGGCTTGGCTGGTATACTAATCATATTAGACTCATCCTCTGAGCTGGATTCCAAATTTATGTGAATAGTAAGGGTACTCCCATGAATTGGAACATAACCTATTGGCTGATGGCCAACTAAGGGGTCTTCCACCTCTAGGACTACCTTTATTTCTACCTCTGCCTTTGTTTGGTGGGGGTCGAGTCATCCTACCCACATGTCCATATGACGGAATGAACTGTGGGTGGAATATGATATGCGGCTCCACTTCTTCCTTAATTTCTTTTTCTTGTTTACTTGGACTTTCATATTTCTTTTCTCTTTCTTTTTCTTTTTTATTTTCTTTATTTTCTTTTATATTTGCATTTGAGTTTTGACCAAGTTCATGAGAAAAGGTGTTTCGAGAAAGAGAGTATGTCCATCTTTGTATATCTCAACCTCTGTGACTGAAAATGGCTTTTCATCACCCTTAACACAGTACTCAATTCCATCCTTCCTGAACTTGATGCACTGATGGAGGGAGGATGGAATCATCTTGTTCTGAAGTATCCAAGGTCTACCGAGCAAAGCAGTGAATGAAATATTCGAATCAATTATGTAAAACTTGGCTTCAGCCTTCCATTCACCTATCTCCAAAGGCAACATTATGGAGCCTAAAGCCCTCTCACCTAGCTTATTGAATCCTCTCAACATCATCCGATCTCCTCAGAGTGTGGAGATGTCGATCCTCAAATAGGCAAGGGTCTTTAGACTCATAATGTTCACGATGCTCCTGGATCAATGAGAACTCTGGAAAGTCTGAATTGACCCATGTCCACTGTAATGTAGAGTGTATGATTATTCTCCATGTCCCTAGAAGAAGGTCTTCATTTGTGAAATTGATCCCCTGAGCTTCTCTGGAATAATGTGCCTCGACTCCAAGAGCGGTCAGTTGAGCTAAACATATTTCAGGATTAAGAAAAGCCTTGATTAATGATTCCCTCATCTCTTTGGATAAGATGAGGGCATCATAGATGCTTAACTTAGCTGACAACTTTCTTTGGTGAGCGAGGATATTGTAGTCCACTTTGGGCTGATCTTTCACAAGCATGTCCAAAGGAGAAACATCCTGTGGAGGGGCTTCTTGATCATCTAAATAAATGACTTGTTTCCCTCTATCTTGAGGTGTTGCCCTAGGAGGTAGAACCTTGCCACGACGAAGGTTGACTTCAGTGATCTCTTGTGGCATGGGAGTGGAAGATTCTACCTGCTCGTTAGGTACACCTATAGCTTCTCCTATAGGACCTTCAAACATAGAAGATTCTAAGTCTATCTTGAGAGGTGAACCCATATTATTCAGAGAAGGAAAGTCCAACTCTGAATCAAAAAAAAGGGGTTGAATGTATATTATAATTATTGACTTGAAGAGTTTTCATTAGGAATAAGTAGATAACCCATCAAGTGACATGATATAATTCAAGCTAGCTTTATTCCTTGATTTCTTGGATTTGATAGATTTACATAGTGAAGATGAGAAAGGTGCTCACCGATGTGGTAGCTTCAATGGTAGACTATAGGTCGGAAGGTTGTGCTACTTGACTATCCCGGCCGGTACAAGTTACTCATCCTGAACTCCCACCTTCCCTGAGTTGACACTAGCAACTTGCAAACCTTCCTTGAAGTTGGAGGTTTGAGCTGGCGCAGGCACCTGCAAGGAAAGTTTCTTTATTTTGGAGACTATGTTTTTAGAGGTACGGGATAAGAAGATATCCCAACCTTCTTTGGTTTTGGAAGGATCGTAAGTATCCCCAAGAATAACCTTGATGAAATTGGATGGTTGTCCCGCAAGGTATTCCTTCGGGATAACTATAACACTGGTCTTGAATCTATGCTCAATCCAGTCCTTAAATATGAAGCAATCTTCCAAAACATGACCTAGGATATGGTGGTGTTGACCTCATTTTTAGTAAGTTCTCAACTCTCTTCATCTTAGGCATAGGACTCCTCTTAGACATTAAGAGTTTCCTTAGTCTTAAGACATCTCTGTGTTGACCTCATTTGGTGATGGCCTCGCAACTTTTCCATCTTAGACATAGGATTTCTCTTAGTTATTAAGGGTATCTTTAGTCTTATGACACTTCTAGTGATTAGGTGAACACTTTATCTAGACTAGAGACTTGGAAGAATTAGAGGTAGGAATAGGGTTATGCCTTAAGGGTTTAGGAAAATTTGCCTACCCTATAGCTTGAACCATTCCTCATTTCCTCCCTTCTTTCCTTCAAGTCAATTTCAAATCAAATTCTAATCATTTGATTTTATCAAGTCTAAATTAATATTAAATCAATGGATTTTCTCAAATCATCTTTCAACTCGGAACTCATGATTGAAATCCATAATTAAAATCCTTGATCAAAAGCAAATCCAAAATTTCTCCTAAGTTCCTTTGATTCCTACCTCAAAGACTTAGCCTAAATCAAATCAAACCACTTCAAATTCATGAAATTTTCTCACAATCCATTTATATTCTCATTTATATTCATATATATAAATGAAATATAAATTCAAATCAATCAAACTAAACCTAATAATCAAATCCAAATTTCAAAAATATTTCCTAAGTCATTTTGATTTCCCTTCATGGACTTAGCTCAAATCAACTTCAAATCACTTCAAACTCTAGAAATTTTCACATGATCCATTTATATCCTCATTTATATTCACAAATATAAATTAAATATAAATTTAAACAATCAAAACTAACTCTAAAAATCAAACTCAAATCAATCAAAATCCAATCTAAGCCTTTCGAGTCAAAATCTTAAACTTAACCAAATCAATTTCAAATCAAGCCAAACCCTTGATTTTTATTCATGATTCAATCAATCCTACAATCATGAGCCTAAATATAAATTCAAACTTAAATCACTCAACCAAAACAAAAATCAAAAAATCAAGCCTAAGTTTATTTTATATTCTTCCTTTGAATATGAAATTGTCAAATGAACCAAAACCCATTTGACTTCAAAGCACTTGCAAATGGACTTATATTTCAATCATAAGTCCATATGTGAGTTCAATCAAACTCAAATCAAGCTTTGACCAAGCCATTTGACTTACTAAGGCTCATTTGACCCAAAGTGACCTAAAGTACACCTTACAAGCCAAATTTTAATCCTAACCAAATTGGAATGAACTAAGCCCATCTAACCTTCACATCATGATGGACAATCACCATGAGATGATCAATCAATCAAATTGGGTCAAACCAAGTCAAACTTAAGGGTTGACCAAGTCAACACTTAGAAAAAACTAAACCTAAACTAGCCAAAATCCACGATAGGCCAAATTGATTGAAACTATTGATCTAAGTTCATTCATGACCAATGCTTGAACTTGACCAAGCCAACATTTGAGCCTAGCCTAACCCAATTGGCCACTTGACCCAAGTTGACCCAACTTGACCTAAAAAGTCAAAATGTATCAAAACTTGATCTAAGCCAAATTGATTGAAAGCATGGTTCAAGTTCATTCCAAAACACTTGTTGAACTTGACCAAGGCTCCATATGGCCAACTAGACCTAACCTAGCCCAATTGGCCATGAACCCAACTTGACCAAAAGGGTCATATTGAGCTAAAATTGAACTTAACAAAAATTGATTGGAAACAAAGATACCAATCCATTTCATATGACCAACCAAACATGAACCAACACTTGAGCTACCTCAAATAGGTCAACTTGACCCATTTGACCTAAATAAAATTAAAAGAAGCTAAACTGAATATATACCAAATTGAATCAAACCAAAGCCACCAAAAAATTTCAAGTGGTCATATGAACTTGACCCAACCCTTGGTTTGACCCAATTTGACCAATTGGCCAACTTGACCCAATTTGACCATTTTGACCTAAATGGGTGAACATGAGCCAAACCATATCAAATGAACTCCAAATCTAATGAAACTTGGCCAAACCTATTTTCTCAATATACACAACATATCTAAATCTAAAAATTAGGCAGATGAACATTTTACCCCTAGGCCATAGGGTAAAATTTGATCAAATCCATTGGGAATTTGGCCAATTCCTCCTCATACCTACTTGATACTCTGCTAATAGGTCAAGTGAACCCTGGGAAGGGTGGTGCACCCAACCCAATGGGTGTGGGTCAGTCCAACTTGACCCAAGGGACAAACTGAGCACATGGCTTGAAATGGGCACATGGGGATCATGCATCCACTCAATTTGAGTACATGGGGAGTTACCATTCCACTCCCTAGCATAAAATGAACTCAAGGATAATTCTAACAGCTCAAACAACACATTAAATCTTGGAAATTGGATCAAAATGGAAAACCTATGATTGACCGTCTGATTGCCAAAGGGGAGATATACTCCCCCCTAATTCATTTTAATTCTTAGATCCCCTCTGTCGATTGAAGGATAGGAAGCCAGAGGAGTCATTCTAGAGTGATCCCAAGCTCTCTCAAGCACTTTTGAGTTTCCCATTCTCTATTTTCAAAGCTTAAAAATAGGAGAAGAAAATCAAAATTCAAACTTCTTCCACACTCAAAACCAGTGTAATTCCTTTTGCACACTCCATCAGGGGACTAAGTCGAGTGCACCCAAGACTTCACACAAGCTCCACAAGCAAGAGGAGTGCTAGTTCAATCAAGGCCGCAAGAAAGAGCAAGGGGAGTTGGTCCATAGAGACATTTACCTAATCCGAGAGGTTTAAACTCTCAACAGAGCTTTGTCTCAACCAGACAAAGCTTCTCCAAGGGAATTGAGTGCCGATGATCACCTTTGATGAGGTTATCCATTTTTTGAGCTTAAATTCCATGTGTGTTGGTCCTTTGTGAAAGAAATTTTAATTTCATAAGATTTTAGCCATTGGATGTGATCAACATTGCATGTTGATGGTGTGAGTTGAGTTTCATCCCAATCCAAGCTCAATCGAGCTCGGATCATGGCCTCAAACATGGATGATCTACATGATTCATAGGCATTTGCAGGGATGGATCTCTGGCCATCCATCCCTGCATTTTGGATGGATGACTGAGATTTAGGACACATAGATCCACTGTTTCATCCCTTAGATCCATAGGTTTTCCCTCAACCATCCGATCTTTGATTGGATGGCTGAGGAGAAAGCATGTAGCTTTGCCGTTGATGAGGCGCTATGATGTGACAACTTAAATAACCAACCTACGCGCTGCACGTAAAGTGCTGCCGCATCAGCTGCCTGTGTGACACACCGTGGGATTAATGATATAATTAGGCTTTAATTAATTCTATTAATAACCAAAACCTTCTAAAATTAATCTCAAAGCCTAGAAAAATAAAAGAAATATGAAATAAATTGTATTAGAAAGATAATTCAACTTAGAATATTCTAAAATAGATTTCAATGGATTTTGGGTTTCTTTAGGAATGTTGTTTTATTAATTATCCTTTCATTAAGCCATTAACAAATCTCAAATTTTTTGAGTATATTTTGGGGGATTAATTCTGCCTCCCTTAATTTTCTTGGGATTTATTGGTGGCTTAATTAGGGAAATTGCTATTTCATTCTCTAATCACTCCCTTAATCTAATTAAACCTAATTAAGGGTTTAATTAGTGAATTAATCATTTGTTTAAGTTGATTAACATATATTACAGTGAATAGGAGGTATAGGGAATAATTTTGGGGGATTTCTCCTAAGCTATTCCTTAAACCCCCTTTCCCTTCCTTAATCCTCATTTAATTAAGGGTTAATTCACTAATTACCCCCTTAATTAATTTCATAAATATTTAAAACCTTCCAGAACTTAACTAATTTTATTTGGGTAGGTGCTTAGGTGTTCAATAACCTAAGTAGCTTAAGGAAATCCAAATCCAACTCACATGTGTGAGAGGGGTTAAGAAAGTACTTAAAATTAACCCCTTAACTTAATTAATCCTTAATCATGAGCCAAATTGCATTAGGCCCCTTTTTTCCTAGGTGCATTGCAAATTTAAATTCCTTGTGAGATTTTATGTCATTTCATTGGCTCATAATTATTGGATTAACTATGCTAAGGTGGTGTAAGTAAGGAATAATTAATACACTTAATCATGCCTTAACCTAACCAAAATATAAAATGGATCTAATCACTTAAAAATTGAACAAAAATAATAAACACTTGTGGGAATTGGTTAGGAATAGCAACTCACCTCACATTTCTCAAATTGAAATTGAACATAAACATAAAATAAAATGAAAAAAAATCACATTAAGATAAACTTTGATTTATCTTAAACATGCTTATCTCATGAGATTGTATTTAGTAATTATTTAAAGTGAATGCGTTTACATGCTTTCATTACTTTAGTTCTTTCCCAACATGCTAAATGTGTGTGTCATATGATTTCATACATTCATGCTTTTCAAAAATCAAATTCAAAATAAAAATGCTTCCTTTATGTCAAATTGCATGTTTTGGCCAAAATATGAATATGAGTGGCTATTATCACTATTAAATCCAAATTATTTTCAAAACATATGAATAATCACCAAAACTGAAAGTTTGCTACTTATATTTTAATCATAAGTTTGCATGTGATGAAAATATAAGGATTAGTGTAGTTTTCCTTCTCCTCATATTTGGCATAATTTTGAATAATTTGGTAAGGTGTATAGCTCATTTGAAAAGAGCACAACACTTGCTTAAATCCATTTATTCATTCTATATGTTACTAGTTAAGAAGGATATCTATACTTACACATATAAACTAAACAAACAAACCAAACAAATAAAAATGAACTTTGCATCTTTCTTTTTTCATTTATTTCTTTTGTACATATGCTTGTATTTAAGGAAAGTGGTATATTAGTCTGGACAATGTCAGGGTTACGAGGCTTTAAGTTGCCCTAAGTAGGTCTTGTACCTTACACCTTTGGTGCTAACAATGGTGCCGTACTCACTTATGCCTTTTATACATACATATATGCATGTGAAAATTGGATAAAGAAACCCATTTTCTACTTAATGAAAATCATGCATCATAAAGCATCTAAATTTTCTTAAGTAACTCACTTAGCATCCATCATAAATTGGGCTAAACATTCTTACTTGTATGTTTAGATATGCTTAGGGTGCATCCATATGCATGTTATACATTTTGGGAAAGAAATGAAGTGATGTGTGTTTTATGATTCTAATTCACTTTACTTAATCTTAAAATGCCTTTCTTTTGAATAGATTTGTTTAGAGTTCATCTAAACTTAGGATTAATTATAACACATAACAAAAAATTCACTAAACAAAACTAAATTTGAATCTACTTTAGAAATTACTTAAGGTAGGGAAGGAAAGAGAAGTTCTCTTCTCTTTTCCCTTCCTTTACAACTTAGTAATTAATTCTAAGTTCTCTTAAACCAAATCAAATAATAAAATAAAATCAACCCAAATCAATTAAATAACTTAAATGAAACCACCCTCTATGTTGAACACTTTCATACTTAGAAAATTTGAAACCTAAAGCCATAGCTAAGCATACCACACAAACCTTCTATAGCACACACATTAGGCTAAGTCACCACTTCTAGTCCTATGTTAGGACAGTGCATGGTTTGATGTTTGCTTTTGGTTTTGTGATGTAATGTTTCTAGACTGGATGGCTAGGGTGTATGATCATAGAATAAATGGTAGGGAGCTCTTAGTCTAACCATTATTTTCTACAGGGATTATGCTTAAGGGGGGCTGTAAAAAATAAAATATAAATGCTTTTACTATGTAGGTGCTTATACCCCTAAGCATAATCCAATAAGCCAGGTGGACTTAACTACCGATGTGTGGGGTGCTAAGTCTAATATACATGCTTGGAATTTGTGTGCTTTGTTTTAACTAATCTCTGTTTCGTAGGTGTTGGTTAGATTTCCATTCTTTTTCTTTTCATGTAAATTTTTGCAATTAAGATTTTGGAATGATTATTATGGGGATTAGGATGAGCTTTAGTCATAAGATCTTATCTTATGTACCATGTAAAACCTTTGGAGTATCCACCATCCAACCATCCAGAAGAAGGAACCAAAGAAGAAGAAGAAGAAAAAAGAAGAAAGAAGAAAGAAAGCATGAAGACCCCATAATAATGAATTCCTTGCTTAATTGTATTTAATTCATTTATAATTTGGGTTGTATAAGGGTAGAGCTTGGCTGCCCAATTTATTTTTAGGTTTGTGGGGTGGTGCGACCACAATGGCCTCTTATTATTTTATGATTAGCTTTATAAATTTATTGATGATTTGTTTAGCTTGTGCATTAAGTGGCATCCTTTTCTTAGTTTATTCCTTACTTTATGTATGGTCTGGATGATGATTAGGCTCTTAGGAATAAAGTAAATCTTCTACCAAATTAAATAATTCAAAATTAAAATAAAGAACTCATAACCTCACCTAAAGCTTAGGTTTAAAATCAAGATAAAAGAATTCAGCAACCCCATAGATGGATGAGTATTTCTTTTATAGCACCATGCATAAATGCATCTTGTTTCACTCTTGATTGGAGGGCTTCCATCTTTGCCAGAGAAACTTGGTTTGACCTTTGAGAGCCATGGTAGAAACACACCTCCTCCATTCTCATTGATTTTAGCCAATAATCTCATTTATCATGCATTAGGCATATGATTCCTATAAGCCTGAGTCGAATGATTGTCCAAAAATGAAAATAATATGTAATATGATTTGCATTAGATTTAGGTCATTTGGAGCATACCCTTTACATGATCTAGTCTTTTTTAGGGAGTGAGTTTAAGGACTTAGTCTCATTCTAAATAAATAACATTCTAGCTATCTTGCATAAAGCATAAGACTTGCCTACATGAATTTAAAATCATAGGAAGAGTTAGTTGGTGGCCATCCCAGGTGCTTGTAAGTCTAAACAGTCGGGTGGTTTGTCCTCTCTTGTGGAGGCAAACCATACCCATTTTTTCCTTTGATTTAGGTCATATTTTTGGCACTCAACAAACTCCCTAAATTTAGGTTCTAAGATTGCTTCTCTCTTTGTGGGCCATAAGTATAAATCCTCACCTCTTAGGCATTTCTAGAATCTTGTGTTATGGAATTGTAAGCCCTAGCATTCTAATAAAAATTCCACTCAAATAGACTAATTCAATTTCTAAAATGTAAAGCCCAACCATAGGTAGTTTGGGGTGCTTACTAGGCTTCCTAGTATCTTAAGCATCCCCTACTTATTTCCATTTGGCTTCGATAAAAACTCTCTATTTGATCGATCCCATTTTCTTTTCCAAAATAAACTAATCGATTGATAGTCCTATCTATTGAAATTTTTGGAGATAATGATCATTTGCCTTAATCGAGAGTATTCCTAAGGGATCCCCTTCCTTAGGATGTAATTAACTATGAGGGCTTACCCCTGTATCCCCTGTAGGAAACTTAATGAACCCAATTTAAAATTAACCCTGCTTTACTTTTTCATGTAAAGTATGGGAAGAATCTCTGGTACATATGCAGACTCATTGTTCTTAGGAGTCCTTATTGAGGTGATTAAGTCCATTAAAGGGTAGTGACTTCTATCTTTCGAGATAGTACACTATTCTTTGATGATGTACCCGATCACCTTAAATAAGTACATCTATGGATCTATGTGGCATCCTGATAAGGTCGTATATTCCTATTTTCATTTATCCCTCTCTCAAAGAAAGGGATAGATGAAGGCATTGGGATATATTTCCATAGGTGGTAGGGGAAAAAGTTAGGATCTTGGCTTTTGCCCACTTTCTTTGGGTTCCCACTGCCATCAAAACTCTTGAAAGAAGGTGGCACGAAACCTTTAGGATATTAGATGGTATCAAATTCCTCTAGGTAGGGTCTACCCTTTGGAGCTGATGATCCCCCTTGGGCTTGAGCTAATGCTTCTTTCACTTGCTACTTAACCATGGACTTGATGTCCTTTTCTGTATGGAGGTACTATCCACTACCTTCCTATACAGACTGGTGATGCCCTACCCTATGGAGGTCTTGGATGGATCCAAGACATGCACCAACTCTGGTTGAGTAGTCTCAACTATAGTAGGATGAACTGTGGGGCTTGATTTTGAAGTGCTAAGATAGATGCTAACAAGTCTTCAAGAATCTTTTCCATCATATCTATTTTTCCATCTTTCTACTTTATTTGCTGAAGTAGGTGTTGGGTTGAGTAGATTGTGTCTTCTTCTCGACCTCAGTACCTTCCAAGGTCTACTACTCTTTAAGGAGGGACCCTTGGTATCTTCCATGCAAACCCATACTGAATCTCCCAATAAATCATCTTCATTAGGGTCAAAGCTGACTTTCTCTTCATCAGACCAGTCATATCTTAAGATCTCCTTTTTCTCCTTGAGATAGTGGGCTACTATATCATCTAAAGAATGATCTATCTGGATAGGTACAAATGACTTTGGCTGAATGGTGAGATCACTATCATGTCCGAGAGGCGACCTCCCTGCGTTGGAGAGTCAACCTGTGGCTATACTTGGAAGAAATGTGCTCAGTGTCACCATATCATGGGTGGCACTAGGAGGATCTATCATCATAGGTGCTGCTGAACTATCACTCTCTCCTTCGCTAACTGCAAACTCCATTATATGTTGTGGTGGTGGTGGTGACGGATGACACTATGATACTTCGAGGTCGTCATTCCTTCCACACCACAACTGGGGCAGAAGGTCGACCAGGAGAGCTTGGCCTTGCCACATCAGGTGGTGTAGATGGAACAGGATCTCTTGGCCATAGTGGATCACCAATGGAGGCCTCTTCTACCCCGATGAGGCCTTCATGGCCTTGGCTATGATGGTAGATGCTAGAACCTGATTAAGAGATGGTGGATGGGGATGTAGAGCGATGTGGTGGAGGCACCACTAACTCTCCCTAAGTAGGAGATGTCCTCCTATGATGGGTAGTCCCCATGAGCAAAATACTATCAGTATAATTGACATGGGTAGCTTGTGTCGAGGAAAATCTTAACATGGATCGTTGCTAAACCTCCACCTCTCTAGCTTGTAACATGAGCTGAAGTGTGGGCTTCTCTAGCCCTCTCCTGCCTAAGCTACCTACCAATGTTGTTGGGTGATAGATCTTAAATCAAACTGAGTTTCAAACTCAGATCGTCATGAAATCTACTCTACGTAATTGAATGGAGAGGCGGCATATGGCCTCCTCCTCTCACTAACTGGTGCATGGAACTGAACTGCTGGTGGAGGTGATGCAAAATCCTCCTGACATCCTCTCTGTATGATCCAGAGAGAGGGTGTAATTGGTTTTTCGTAACCAATGGGGAAATCATCCTGGGTAGATCCTCTATAATAGACTGAGTAGCTGCCTCTAACTCCCTAGCGATGCGAGTGTGGTACCACTTTATCATGTGATTCTTGTTTCTTCATTGGGTCCAGGTAGGGATAGTAGAGTAAGAGCTAGACCCAGCCTCAAAAGTAGGGGAGACAATCCACGGGATGGAGCCTTCCCTGGAGGTGTAGTGGTGCTAGAACTTGGATAGCACAGGGGAAAGCGATCTATAATTCTGAAACTATCAACCTTCCTCTTGTGGGGATCTCTATGTTTGATGGTATGTCAATTTGAATGGCCATCTTCGGTTGGTCATCATGCTCCTACTAATAGTGGTGAGGGGGTGCTCTCACATGTAATCATGGTCCCCTCGAAGCCTTGACCAAAATGGATGAGGTGGGCGTAGTCATATCATGGAAGGCTAGCCTGATTCAGGGCCAAGTCCATCCCATGAGGAAATGTGAAAAACTATACATTCATTACAATTTGGCGAACTAAAATTGGCGGTGAAAGTCTATAATGTTGAAAATAAACTTGAATCAGATTCATGTTATGTTGATTGTTTAATTTGAATTTTAGAATTTGAATCCATAATCAACATCTTGAAAGTGTTAAGAAGGGCTCAAATGGATTTAGAAGAGATTTTGAGATTTGATTGGAAAGAGAAATTTTTGAACGTAGAATCCACTTTCAACAAATTTGGGTATGTTGAAAATGGCTTCATTTACTTTTTGAAGGAATTGATGCTTCCATAAGTTTGTATTTGATTTTTGATTTTGAGGATTCTTCATTTAATAAATTTGAGTATGTTAAATAAAGGGTCAATTAATTTTATTTTGATTTGTTGATTTTGGATTTTACTTACTTTAGGAAATTTGGGTATGCTAAGTAAGATGTTTGAAAACAATTTCTTCTTTTGCATTTTCTTGTTTGTGAATTTGAAAATGGAATCTTCTCTTAGAAAATTTGGGTATGCTAAATGAAGAATCCAAGTGTTTTGTTTTGATATTTTTTTTATTTAGAAAGGTGGACTCTTAGCAAATTTAGGTATGCTAAGGAAATTCAAATATTGTTTGTGTTTTGATTTTGTTGATTTTGAAAAAGTGGATCTTTAGAAAATTTAGGTATGCTAAGGAAATCCAAATGTTGTTTTTGTTGTTCTCATGATTTTTGAAAGGTAGTTCCCTAGCAAATTTAGGTATGCTAAGAAATCTAAATGTGTTTTGTTTTCGCGGCTTGGAGATTTCACTTAGAAAATTTGATTATGCTAAATGACATTCCAATATGTGTGTTCAAAATTTTGGTTTGAAAAATGGAGACTTCACTTAGCAAATTTGAGTATGCTAAATGAAGTTTCAAAATGTGTTTGTAATTTTGTGAAATGGATATTTTACTTAGCAAATTTGAGTATGCTAAAAGAAATTTCAAAATGTATTTCAAATTTTTCTTTGGAAACATGTGGGATCACTTTAGCAAATGTGATATGCTAAGATGAAGTTCCAAATGTGTTTTGAAAATCTTATTATTTTGGAATTTTGAAAAGTGAGATTTCCTCTTAACAAATTTGGGTATGTAAAATGGAAATCAATTTTGTTTAATTTTTTTGAAGATGCAATTTTGTTTGAAAATGCAACATCCATCCAACATGTTCGGATATATAGAATGAGAGTGCCCATCTCCAAATTTTGTGCTTTTTGAAAAGATATTTTTGGATTTTTATTTTGAAAAATGAAATCTTCATCAAAATGTATTGAGTGAAGATCTTCATTTATGCATTTTGGAAAATATGATTGTTGATTTTATTTTTTTTGAAAATTCCCACATGTAACAATTATGAGAAATTTTTAGATGTGGTTTGATTATATATTTTTTTGAAAAGATTTTAAATATGCATTTTAAAAGTGCTTTTGAAAAGCAAGATTTTCATGAAGGATTTATTTTCCTTCAGTTTTGAAATGATCCTTTAATTTTCATATAAAATTGGTAAGGAGGAAGTCATTTGTTATTTTCTTTTATTAAATTTTTATTTTCACCCATTGGGAAATCCCAACAGGGGTTCTAAGACCTACATGAAGTGAGGCCCTAAAACCTAAAGATGTTGGCTAATTGAGTTTAAGAATGAAATAAACTAAGTGTCAATGAAAAAGAAAGATAGTCTCAGATCTATACAAAGTACAAATCCACTATCGATACTTGGAGACAACGATCATTTATCAAAGATGGAGAGAGGAACCTTCCCTAGCGTAGTTGTAGAAAAAATTTGTGATGAAAAGTTTTCACTTCTTCGGTATACTCCATTCTTCAATTCTAAGTGAATAAAAATGAAGGTAGAAGTATATTATTTTGCATTTGGACACCACGTAGATCCATAAATATTCTTATTAGAGTGATGTACTATTTTGAGGAATAGTGTATTATCTTGAGAGATAGAAGTCACTACCCTATAATGGACCTAATCACCTGAATAAGGACTCCTAAGGACAGTGGGTCTCCATATGTACCAGAGATTCTTCCCTTACTTTACATGAAAAAGTAAAGTTGGGTTTATTTTAAATCGAGTTTGTTAAGTTCCCTACAAGGGCAAGCCCCCATAGTTAATTTTATCCTAAGGAAAGGGATTCCTTAAGAATACTCGATTAAGGTAAATGATCATTGTCTCCAAAGATTTCAATAGATATGACTATTAATCGATTAGTTTATTTTTAGAAAATTAAGTTGGATCAATCAAGAGGAGGGAGTTCTTATTGAAGCCAAATGAAGATAAGTATGTGATGCTCATGATTCTAGGAAGCCTTATGAGCATCCCAAACTATCCTATGGTTGGGCTTTACATTTTTAAAATTTGAGAGGAATATTTATTTGAGTTGAAATTTTTATTAGAAATCTAGGACTTATAATTCCATGATACAAGGTCATGAAAATGCCTAAGAGGTGAGGATTTATACTTGTGTCCCTCAAAGGGGAGAAGTAACCTCAGAACTTAAATCTAGAGAGCTTTGATGAGGGCCAAAAGCATGACCTAAATCTAAGGCAAAAATGGGTATTTGGTTTACCTCCATAAGAGAGGATAAATCACTCGACTATTAGACTAACAACCACCAGGGAGTGGCCACCAACTAACTCCTCCTATAATTTTAAAATATGTGGGCACGTCTTATGCTTGTGCATGATAGCTAAGCTATTATTTATTTAGAAAGAGACTAAGTCCTTAAACTCACTCCCTAAGAGACTAGATCATGTAAGGGCATGAAAAATCACCTAGATCTAATGCAAATTTTTTTAATATATTTTATTTTCATTTTGGACAACCAATTTGACACAAGCTTTAGGATTCATATGCCTAATGCATGAGAAATAAGAATATGGGCCAAAATTAGCAAGATGGGAGGTGTGTTTCCACCATGGCTCTCAAAGGTCAAAAGAGAAGAGAAGGAAAGCCACACAATGCACATCTTTATATTTCATTCACATGCAAGCTCATAAATAATTATAAGTAGTATGCCTTTCAGTTTTAATGTTTGATTTATAAGTTTTCCAAATAATTTTAGATTTAATAGTGATAATAGCCATTCATATTTTTTACTTTAGCCAAAACATGCAATATGACATAAAGAAGACATTTCATTTTTAATTCAATTTTTAAAAGGCATGAATGCATGAATTTCATATGAAATATACATTTAGCATGTTAGGAAGGAAATAAAATGATGAAAGCAATGTAAATTCATCCACCCTAATTAATTCCCAAAGGCAATCTTATGAATAAGATTATTTAAAGTAAATCAAATTTGATTTAAGGAGAGTTTAGATTTTATTTTGAGTTTGATTTCAATTTGAGAAATGTGAGAAGGTTAGCTGGTCCTAAACCATTCCCCCATGTGTGAGTTATTTAAGTTCAATTTTTAGGTGATTAGATCAATTTTATGCTTTGGTTAGGTTAAGGTATGAATTAAATATGTTAATTACCCCTTTCCTATACCACCTTAGCATATTTAATCAAATAATTATGAGCTAATGCATGACATAAAATCACACAAGGAATTTAAACCAGCAATGCACCTAAGAAAGAAAGGGGCCTAATGTAATTGGCTTATGATTAATAATTAATTAAATTAAAGGGTTTATTTTAAGTACTTTCATAACCCTCCCCACACATGTGAGTTAGATTTTGATTTCCTTAAGCTACTTAGGTTATTGAACACCTAAGCACCTACCCAAAGTGAATTAGTTAGGTTTTGAAATGATTTGATTTCAAATGTTTATTAATTTGGTAAGTGATTAGGGGATTAACCCTTAATTAAGTTTGGATTAAGGAAGAAAAGGGGTTGAAGGAATGGTTTAGGGAATGGCTTAGAAACAATTCCCCAAATCAATTCCATAAACCTCTTCCCTACTCAAGTAAGGCTTAATTAACTTAATAAAGGGATTAAACCACTACTCATGTGCTTAATTACCCTTAATTACCCTTAATTACATAAAGAGAATAATTAATGATTCATTTAATTGATCTCCATAATTAACCTATCAATAAACCCCAAGAAAATTAGGGGAGGTATAAGTCATCCCCCTAAATGCACATGAGAAGTTTGGAATTAATCAGTGAGATAATTATGGAGTAATTATGGTTATTAAGTTTTCATTAAAACTTTAATTGAGGAAAATAAACTATTTAAAATCTAGTGAAATTAATTTTAGAATATTCTTCTTTGAATTATCCTTCTAATGCTTTTTATTTTGAAATTTTATGATTTTTCTAGAATTAGTTATGAATATTTGAAATTTCCATGATTATTAAGTAATTTATCCCCTAATTATGTGACTAATCCTATTGGTGCCACGCAGAGGCTGATGTGACGCACGCTTTCCATGTGGCATAATGAGAATGGTCACTTAAGTTATCACATCATAGCACCACATCAGCAGCGGTGCTATGTGCTTTCTCCCCATCCGTCCGATCAAGGATCAGACGACTGAGATTAAACTTGTGGTATTACAGGATTAAATCAAATATCCTATGCATCTTGATCATAGTCAACCATCCAAAATGCATGGATGGATAGCCTAAGATCCATTCACAGCTCCCCCAGATGGCCATGGTCATCTTCTAGCAAGATCAAGCTCGATTGAGCTCAAATTCAACCCACACCATCTAAGAGTAAAGAGGAATACATCCAATGGTCAAATTCTCATGGGGTGAAAATTTATTTCACAAAGGACCACACCATATCTAATTTAAGCTCGGGTTAATAGAATACCTTGCTGGAGGCTATCACCGGCTCGAATTTGATGAGATAGCTTTGTCTAGTGGAGATGAATCCATGGTGAAGATTTGAGGTGATTTGGTTGAGTGGATCTCCCTATGGACCAAGCTCTCCTTCAATTAGGCTCGACCTTAATCTAGACATCACCTCCCTTGCTTTGAGAGCTTGGGAAAAGGTTGGAATGAGTTTGATTGAGTCCTCTGAAGAAGCTTGCAAGAGGAATTGGCTTGGTTTTGTGTATTGGATGAGATGGAATTTGGGTGGAGCTCCCCTATTTTTGGTTTAGAGAAATTGAGAAATGGGCAATTCTAACTCACTCTAGGAAGCTTAGGGACACTTACTATGGCTTGCTCTGAGTTCCATAAGCTTAATCGAAAGTGTCACTCATGAATTTCGGTGGAATTAAGGGGAGTATATATCCCCCTTTAAGGATCATACGGTCACAATTATCTTTGCAGTTTTGATCCAATTGACCCTATTCAATGGGTTTTTTAGGTTGTTAGGAGTGTCATGGCCTTCAATTTTAGGTGTGGACTGGAGTAGTGAAGCTCCCATGTGCTTGAAATGAGTGGAGGGAATCCCATGTGCTTATATCCATGGGGGTAGTCAGTTTTAGCCTTAGGTTGGGTTGGGCTGACCCAAACCTATTGGATCATGTGCATCGTGTCCATTAGTGGCCATTTGGTCCACTAAGAGGATGCCAAGTATCCATGAAAAGGAATTGACCAAATTTCAAGTGGTTTTGAATTTAGGTTACCCTATGGCCTAGGGTAAAATGGTCATTTGTCTTGGATTTTTAATTTGAATATGTTTGGTATGATTGAAAAATGGGTTAGGCCAAGTTTCATTAGATTTGGACTTGATTTGATATGATTTGGCTCATGTTGACCCATTTAGGTCAAAATGAATCAACTTGGATCAAGTTGACCAATTAGTCAAATTGGGTCAAACCAAGGGTTGGGTCAAGTTCATATGACCATTTGAAATGTTTTGGCATCATTGGTTTGGTTCAATTTGATTTGTGTTTGAATTTGGTTCATTTGATTTCATTTAGGTGAAATGGGTCAAGTTGACCAATTTGACCCATTTGACCTATTTGGGTTAGGTCATGGGTTGGTTTATGTTTGGTTGGTCATTTGAAATGGATTGGTATCTTTGTTTCTAATCAATTTGGGTTTAATTTGTTTTTTGGCTCAAAATTACCTTTTGGGTCAAGTTAGGGTCATGGCCAATTGGGCTAAGTTGGGTTTAGTTGGCCAATTGGGGCTTTGGTCAAGTTCAACAAGTGATATGGAATGAACTTGACCCATTGGTTTCATTCAATTTGGCTTAGATCAAGTTTTGACATATTTTGACTTTTTAGGTCAAGTTGGGTCAACTTGGGTCAAGTGGTCAATTGGGCTAGGTTAGGCTCAAATGATGACTTGGTCAAGTTCAAACATTGATCATGAGTGAACTTAGGTCAATGGTTTCAATCAATTTGGCCTATGGTGGATTTAGGCTAGTTTAAGTTTTATTTTAGATAAGTGCTGACTTGGTCAACCCTTAGGTTTGACTTGGTTTGACCCAATTTGATGATTGATCATCTCATGATGATTGTTAATCATGATGAGAGGCTTAGATGGGCTTAGTTCAATCCAATTTGGGTAGGATTAGAATTTGGCTCATAAAGGGTACTTTAGGTCACTTTGGGTCAAGTGAGACTAAGTGGGTCAAATGACTTGATCAAAGCTTGATTTGAGTTTGATTGAACTCACATATGTACTTATGATTGAAATATAAATCCATTTGCAAGTGATTTGATATCAAATGGGTTTTGATTCATTTGACAATTTCAAGTTCAAAACATGAGTTTGACTTGGGTTTGATTTTTGAATTTAGTTTAAATTGATGATTGAAGTTTGTATTTATATTTGGATTCATTATTGAAGGATTGATTGAATCATGAAGAAAAATCTAGGATTTGGCTTGATTTGAATTTGATTTGGCTAAGTTCAGGATTTTGGCTTGAAAGGTTGGATTTTTGGTTGAGTTTGGGTTTGATCTTTGAATTTTGTTTGGTTGTTTGAATTTATATTTCATTTATATTTATGAATATAAATGAGAATATAAATGGGTTATGAGAAAATTTCTTGAATTTGAATGGATTTGGATTTGATTTGAGCTAAGTCCATAGGATGAAAATCAAAGCGACTTATGAAGAATTTGTGAATTTAGAATTGAGTTTTGGTTATTTGAATTTATATTTCATTTATACTTGTGAATATAAATGAGAATCTAAATGGGCAGCGAGAAAATTTCTTGAATTTGAAATGATTTGAAATGAGTTTTAGCTAAGTCCATAGAATGGAAATCAAAGGGACTTAGGAAAGATTTTTGGATTTGGAATTCAATCATGGGTTTCAATCATTAGGAATTGATTCATGATTTGAGAAAATCCATTAGATTGATATTGATTTGTGTTTTGACTTGAATGAAAGAAGTATGGAAATGGTTTAGACTATGGAGTAAGTAGAATTTCCTAACACCCCTAAGACATAACCTATTCCCATGGCTATTTCTTCTCAGTCTCTAGGGTTAGGTTAAGTGTTCACTTACTCACTAGATGTGTTTTGTGACTAAGGAACCTTTAGTGTCTAAGAGAGGTCCTATGTCTAAGATGGACGGGTTGAGAGCTCATACTAAAAATGAGGTCAACAGTAGGCATAGCCTTTGATTGATACGTTGAACTCCCCAATAGTTCTGTGAAGACTTTTGTTAAGTTAGAAACTCTTCATCAAGAGGATTGTTGGAGCTTAGTAAAGGGTGACTGTAGGCGATCTCGTTGTGGCTCAATAACACCCTAGTGAGTCCCTCATTGATTATATTTTGAGATGTCACAATTTGAGTATGAAATGTAAACTGCAAACACATTGAAATTCTACTAAAGAATATGCATGACCCTATTGCCTTCATGTTCAAAGGTTTTACCATCAAGACATTTAAAAAACTAATTAACAAGGCGGCTAGCTTACAAGGAGAAGCTAAAAAGTTTCATTTTTTGGATCTATCAACAAAGTCGAAGCCGTAGAAAGCTTATGAGAAGAAACTAGGGGCAGTAGCAGTAGTAGACGAGGGAAAACAAACATTTAGAGATCATTCCGAGAGACCCCAACCTCAACTCCTCTCACCTCTTCCACCTCTTCCATCTACCTCCGCCAATAGCCTCCTCATGCCTCTCACACATACCGCCTCTAGGTAGATACATAACATTCTTTGGATAAACTAGGCAAACCTTATTCATTTAAGAGGGAGGTAGTCAATAAAATCTTTAAGAACCTCTTAAAGAAACTTGATTTTTAGCTACCCAAGCCTAGAAAGCCAGAGAAAGTGGGCAGGAGAAATGATCTTAACTTTTGTCCCTACCACCACATGCTAGGCCATGTTTTAGAGGATCACTTCACATTCAAGGACTATCTTGAACATAGCTACAAGGCATGCACCGTAGTTATCCTAAAAAAATATCTAGTAGAACAACCATCCAGTTCTATTAGAGTAATCCTTGGGGATGCATGTGATCCTCTTAAAGTAAAAGATGGTTGGGATATCTCCTTATCTAGAACCTCTAAGAAGATTGTCTAGAAAATCAAGAAACTTTCCCTATAGATTCCTGAGGCGTTCGGACCCCCAAAGGTTCACAAGTTGCCAAAGACAACATAGGGAAAGTGGGAGTTGGCAGTAGCAGCAACCTATGATTTACCGGGATAGCCAAGTAGCACAACCACCAACCGTGTCTAGTCTCCAGTCTACCATTGCAGTTACTACCTCAGCCAACACCTCTACTTCAGCTAGCTCTTCTTCTAGTAGACATCTTGTATTGGTTGATGAGGGCATCAAATCCCTCACACCCACTTTACTATATTTACTCTACCTCCTTCAAAATCTAAGAAATTAAAGAAGAAAGCTAGCATGAATTGCATCTGTGTCACTTCTAATGTGTTATCTAATTTTACTCTTCAAAAAAACTCTTCTAGTCTAAATAATAATTATAACAATTTTGATGAACCTTCTCTTTCTGATTTAGAGATGGACTTTCCTTATATGAATAATATGGCTTTACCTCTTGAGATAGACTTGAAATCATCTGATTTTGAGGGTCCTATAGGAGAAGTTGTATGTGCTCCTAACGAGCAGGTATAACCTTCCACTAACCTGCCACAACAAATCACCGAAGTCAACCTTCATAGTGGTAAGGTTTTACCTCCTAGGAAACACCTCAAGATAAAGGAAAACAAGTCATTGGTACAAATGATTGAGAATCCTCTCCACGGATGCTCTGCCAATGGATATGCTTGTGGAGGACCAGCCCAAAGTGGATTATAATGTCCTCTCTCACCTAAGAAAGTTTCCATCTAAGTTAAGCATAAATGATGCCCTTATCTTATCCAAAGAGATGAGGGAATCATTAATCAAGGCTCTTCTTGATCTAGAGATATGCTTAGCTCAGCTGACTATTATTGGATAGGAGGCACATTATTCAAGAGAAGCCCATGGAATCACCTTCACAGATGAAGACCTTCTGCTGGGGGATATGAAGCACAATCGTCCCCTCTACTTTATGATGGATATGGGCATATTTAGACTTTCCAGGGTTCTTATTGATTGAGGTGCATCGGTGAACATTATGAGTCTAAAGACCCTTGCTTACTTAAGGATTCACATCTCTACACTATAAATCCCAAGTATGTATATTGGACTAAGAACCCCACACATGTTAAACAAACCCTTGCAAAATAGAGATTAGTTAAACAAACCATATAAATCCTAAGTATGTATATTAGACTAAGCACCCCACACATGGGTACTTAAGTCCGCCTGGCCTAATGGATTATGCTTAGGGGTATAAGCACCTGCATGACAAAAAAGAAATTTCATATTTTTATTACAGAGTCCCTTAAGCACAATCCCCTGCAAAAGACAAAGTTAGACTAATATCGGCCCAACATTCAACCTATGAACATACACCCATACCATCCAGACTAAAACATTACATCACAAAATAAAAGAAAATATCAAACCATGCACTGCCCTAACCTAAAGCTAGGATTGGTGACTTAGTTTAATGTGAGTGCTTTTAAAAGGTTTGTGTGGTATGCTTAGTTAGGCTTTAATGTTTATATTTTCTAAGTGTGAAAAATGTTCAACTTAGATGGGTGGTTTTAGTTTAAGTTGTTTAGTTGATTTGGGTTATTTTTATTTGATGATTTTATTTTGTTTTAATGAACCTACTTAATTATGAAGTTGTAAATAGAGGGAAAAGAGAAGAGAACTTCTCTTTTCTTCCCTACCCTAAGTAATTTCTAAAGTAGATTCAAATTTGATTTTGTTTAGTGAATGTTTTGTTTTGTGTTTTAATTAATCCTAAGTTTAGAATAACTCAAAATAAACCTATTCAAAAATAAAGGCATTTTAAGATTAAGTAAAGCAAAATATTATCTCAAAACACACATAACTTAATTTCTTTCACAACTTGTGTAACATGCATATGGATGCACCTTAAGCATATCTATACATTCAAATGGAATGTTTAGCACACTTTATGATGAATGCTAAGTAATGTTACTTAGGAAAATTTAGAATGCTTTATGATACATGATTTTCATTAAGTAGAAAAGAGGGGTTTCTTTTATCCATTATTCACATGCACAAAAGAAATGAATGGAATAAGTTAGTACGACGCAATTGTTAGCACCACAAATGTAAGATACAAGACCTACTTAGGGCTACTTAAAGCCTCGCAACCCCGGGGTTGTCCAGACTAATATACCACTTTTCTTAAATACAAACACATTTATAAAAGAAATGAATGGAAAGAGAAAGATGCAAAAAGTTTGTATTTGTTTGTTTATTTTATTTATGCAATTTATATATACAAGTGTGGATGTCCTTCTTAAGTAATAACATAGGAATGAGTAGGAATGGGGTTAGGCAAGTATTGTGTTCTTTTCAAATGAACTATACACTTAGCCAAGTTCTATTCAAAATTATGCTAGAAGAAAAGAGATGGAAAACCACACTATGCACATTTTCATATTCATATCCACATGCAAGCTTATAAATAATTATAAGTAACACAACTTCAATTTTGATAATTGATTCATATGTTTTGAAAATAATTTTAGATTTAATAGTGATAATAGCCATTCATATTTTTAATTTAGTCAAGACATGTAATTTAACATAAAAGAAATATTTCATTTTCAATTTGATTTTTGAAAAGCAAGAACGAAATTCATGACATACACATTTAGCATGTTAGGAAAGAAATAAAGTAATGAAAGCATATAAATACATTCACCCTAATTAATTCCTAAAGACAATCTTATGATATAAGAAAGTTTAAAGAAAATCAAGTTATTTTTAAAGAGGGTTTGATTTTGTTTTGAGTTTGATTTAATTTGAGAAATGTGAGCTGAGTTTACTGTTCCTAACCCATTCGACATATGTTTATTATTTTAGTTTAATCTTTAGATGATTAGATGAATTTTTGTTAGTTTGGGTATGAATTAAGTATGTTAATTACCCCTTTCCTACACCACCTTAGCTTAATTAATCAAATAATTATGAGCCAATGATATGAAATAAAATCACACAAGGAATTTAAATCATCAATGCACCTATGTAAGAAAGGTACCTAATGCAATTGGCTCATGATTAATGATTAATTAAACTAAAGGGTTTAATTTAAGTACTTTCAGAATCCCTCTCATACATGTGAGTTGGATTTTGATTTTTTGAATGTACTTAGGTTCTTGAACGCCTAAGAATCTACCCAAGATTGATTAATTAAGATCTAGAAGTTTTTAGAATTTTATGAAGTTAATTGATGGGGTATTTAGTCGATTAACCCATTAATTAAGTATGGGTTAAGAAAGGAAGGGGGTTCAAGGAATATCTTAAGGAAAGTATCCCAAAATTATTCCCTAAATCTCACATTCACTTAAACAAAACTTAATTGACTTAATTAGAGGGTTAAATCACTAATTATACCCTTAATTAAGCTTAATTATATTAAGGGTGTGATTAAAGAATGAGCTAGCAATTCCTCTAATTAAGCTAATAAATTCCAAGAATATTATGGGAGCTAGAAGTCATGCCACTAATTATATACAAGAAGTTTAGGATTAATCAGTAGAGTAATTAAAGGGTAATTAGCAAAATAATATTTCTAATAAAACCTAAATCTAGAGAAAAGAACTATTCAAAATCCATTGAAATCATTTTTAGAATATTTTATGTTCAATTATCTATCCAATGCAATTTATTTCATATTTTTCTAATTTTTCTAGGCTTAGATATGAATTTAGGAAGTTTCCATGATTTATTAGGTGATTTAATAGCCTAATTAAATACTTAATCTGAAGGTGCCATGTGGACCGCTAATGTGGCATGCACTTTCCATGTGGTGTGATGGGATTCAATATTTAAGTTGTCACATCGTAGCACTACATCAGCGGTGAAACTACGCGCTTTCTCCTCATAAGTTTGATCAAGGATCAGATGATTGAGGTTAAAGCCGTGGATCTAGTAAGATAAAAATGGGATCTATGTTTTAATCATGGCTGTCCATCCAATATGCACGGATGGACGACCCCTGATCCCTCATTGTATTTTCCTGTGGGAGAGGACATCCGTCCATCTTCTAGGGCATGATCCGAGCTCGATTGAGCTCGGATTGATCCCAAAACTTAGCCACACCATCAACATGTAAAGGAGATCACATCCAACGTCTAACTTATCATGGGGTAAATTTTCTTTACAAAGGACCAAGAAAAATTGAAACCTTTGGTTAATGGCACCTCACGGAGCATCATCTGATCGAGTCCCTTGGAGAAGCTTTGTCTTGTGGAGATGAAGCTTTGTTGAAGTTTGGAGGTCTTAAGATGGGGTAGATCCTCCATGGGCCAACTCCTACTTGACTTGAGCTCGGGTTTGGTTGAAGTAGCACCTCATTTTAGGCAAGTTTGATTGAACCCTATGACAGAGCTTGCAAAGGGAATTGGGTTAATTTGAAGTGTGGAGTAATTTTGAATTTCAATGGAGCTCCCTATTTTTAGTTTGAGTAAATCTGAAAAGGGAAATCACTTGAGAGAGCTTGGGGAGACTTGGCAATGACTTCTATGGCTTCCTTTAGCTCAAGTGAGTATGAGACTCTGAAGATTGAATGGAATTAGTGAGAGTATATCTCCCCCTTTGGAAGTCGGTCGGTTGAGCCTTCTCTTTCTAATTTGATCCAATTGAGCTCCTTGAGTGGGTTTGTTAGGCCGTTTAGCATGTCCATGCATTCAGTTTGGCTAGAGGAGTGGATTGGTGAAGCCCCCATGTGCTTTAATTGAGTGGAGGAGGGCTTCCATTTGCTCAATTTCATGCAAGTGGTTGGTTTGGTCATTGGCCTAGGTTGGGCTGACCTAAACCCATTGGGTTGGTGCACCACACTCCTAGTGTTCACTCGATCCACTAAGAGGGTGCCAAGTGGGTATGGAGAAAATTTGACCAAATTTCAAATGAATTTGGCCAAAGTTTACCCTTTGACCTAGGGACAAAAAGATCATTTGCCCTTGATTTTAGTTTAGATATGTTCAATATGATTGAAAAATTGGTTAGGCCAAGTTTCATTGAATTTGTATTTGGTTTGATGTGATTTGGCTCATGTTGACTCATTTAGGTTAAAATGGGTCAAGTTGACCAATTGGTCAAATTTGGTCAAACCAAGGGTTGGGTCAAGTTCACATGACCATTTGAAATGTTTTGGTGACTTTGGTTTGGTTTAATTTGGTTTATATTTGATTTTGGCTCATTTGAGTTGATTTAGGTCAAATGGGTCAAGTTGACCAATTTGACCCATTTGACCTATTTGGGTTAGGTCAAGGGTTGGTTTAGGTTTCATTGGTCATTTGAAATGGATTGGTACCTTTGTTTCCAATCAATTTGGGTTTAATTTAATTTTGGCTGAAAATGACCTTTTAGGTTAAGTTAGGTTCATGGAAAATTGGCTGGGTTAGTTGGCCGTGTGAGGCTTTGGACAAGTTCAACAAGTGATTTGGAATGAACTTGAACCATTGGTTTCAATAAATTTAGCTTAGATCAAGTTTTGACCTATTTTGACTTTTTAGGTCAAGTTGGGTCAACTTAGGTCAAGTGGCCAATTAGTTGTTAAGGCTCAAATGTTAACTTGGTCAAGTTCAAACATTGATCTTGAATGACTTGATCAATGGTTTCAATCAATTTGGTATGGTATTTTGGATTTTGGCTAGTTTAGGTTTCATTTTGGCTAAGTGTTGACTTGGTCAACCCTTAGGTTTGACTTGATTTGACCCAATTTGAGTGATTGATCATCTCATGATGATTGTTGATCATGATGAGAGGGTTAGATGGGCTTAGTTCAATCCAATTTGATTAGGATTAGAATTTGGCTTATAAGGGATACTTTAGGTCACATTGGGTCAAGTGAGCCTAAGTAGGTCAAATGGCTTGGTCAAACCTTGATTTTAGTTTGATTGAGCTTGTATATGGACTTATGATTGAAATATAAATCTATTTGCAAGTGGTTTGAAGTCAAAAAGGTTTTGATTCACTTGACGATTTCATGTTCAAAGGAAGGACATGATTGGATTTGGGTTTGATTTTTGATTTTGGTTTTGGTTAGAGGATTGAAGTTTTTGTTCATATTTGGATCCATGATTGAAGGATTGATTGAATTATGAAGAAAAAAAAATCATGGATTTGGCTTGATTTGAAGTTGATTTGGCTAAGTTCAAGATATGAGTTGAAAGGCTTAGGTTAAATTTTGGGTGAATTTGAGTTTGATTTTTGGGTTTAGTTTGATTGATTTGAATTTATATTTCATTTATATTTAAGAACATAAATGAGAGTATAAATGGGTCATGAGAAAATTTCATGAATTTGAGTTGATTTGAACTTGATTTGGGTTAAGTCCATAAGGTAGAATCAAAGGGACTTAGAAAATATTTTGAAATTGGAGTTTGAGTTTGAGTTTAGTTTGATTGATTTTAATTTATATTTTATTTATATTTGTAAATATAAATGAGAATATAAATGAGTTATGTGAAAATTTCATGAATTTGAGTTGATTTAGATTTTATTTAGGCTAAGTCCATAAGATAGAATCAAAGGGACTTATGAAGGATTTTTGGAATTGGAATTTGATTTTTTGAATTTGGTTTTGGTTATGGATTTCAATCATGGGTTTAGATCATGAGTTTGGAATTGAAATATGATTTGATAAAATCCATTGGGTTGGCATTGATTTGGTTGTTGAATTGAAGGAAAGAATCAAGGAAATGGTTCAAGCTAAAGGATAGGCAAATTTCCTAACACCCCTAAGGCATGACTTATTCATATGTATATCTCTTCTAAGTCTCTAGGGCTAGGTTGAGTGTTCACTTAATCACTAGAAATGTCTTAAGACTAAAGTCTGAGTCCTATTTCTAAGATGGAGAGGTTGAGCTCATCAAAATGAGGCAACAGAGTGTCTTAGAGGAACCCTTAATGTCTAGGAGTCCCCAAGATGAAAGGGGGTTGAGAGCTCATTGCAAAAATGAGGTCAACAAAGGGTGCCCAATAGGTGTGGTGTGACTGAAAAGGCATACCACATGTATTGGTGTTGACTGAAATGATCAACAACGTCCGAATGATCATGAGCACTAAAAGAAATGATCTACTCTAAGCCCAGGGTGTAGATGGAATGAAGAACTAGTGCATAGTGACTCTGCTCATGTCTAAGACACAAAAGAGTGAAGGGAAAATCCACTAGGGATTAAATATTTGAGCCTTCCACTAGGGAATTAGGCTCAAGTCATCCATTGAGGGATGAGAGATCTGATTTGATTAGGATCTCACTGGGGAGAAATTTGATTTAGTTGATTGATTTAGGATTTGGGTTTTCCACTGGGGATGAAGAAGTGAACTCTCCACTGAGGGAGAAAATTCAAATCATCCATTGGGGAAAAAAGGTTGTGAAATCTACTGAGGGATTAGAAGGGTATCCACTGGGGATAAAAGATGGATGAAATCCTCTGAGGGATTTGGATCCAGGATCCGCTGGGGGAACCGAAAAGACTTGCATCTCACTGAACATGTCTCACATATGTTTTAAGTTGGAATTCTTCTCTTTCAAAAAGCAATAATCACACACAAAGCAAAAAACCTACACTTCAAAAATTAGATTGATCTCCATTTTACACACCTAAATTTGTTGAATGGAAGTCCCCTTTCAAAAATGATTGATCTCCATTCTACACAACTAAATCTAGTATACTCAAATTTGTTAAGTAAAGTTTCTGAACCCAAAATCCAAAAATTTTCAAACAAATTTAGAACCTTACTTAACACACTCAAATTTGTTAAGTAAAGTTTCCAAATCCAAATCCAAGAATTTTTCAAACACATTTGGAATCTTACTTAACATACCCAAATTTGTTAAGTAAAGTTTCCAAATCCAAAATCTAAAAAAAATTTCTAAGCATTTGGAACCTTACTTAACACACTCAAATTTGTTAAGTACAGTTTCCAAATCCAAATCAATAATTTTTCAAACACATTTGGAATCTCACTTAACATACCCAAATTTTCTAAGTCAAGTCTCCAAACCCCAAAAATTTCAAAATTTTTTTAAATACACATTTGGAACCTTACTTAACATACTAATTTGCTAAGTAAAGTTTCCAAAATCTAATTTTTTTTAAACACCTTTTGGAACTTCTTCCCTTAGCATACCAAATTTGCTAAGGAGAAGTTTCCAGTTTCAAAACTAAAACAAATTAAAAATATTGAACACACCATTTGGGGTTTTATTTAGCATACCCAAAATTTGCTAAGTAAAATTTCCTTGGACTTTCTCTTTACCATACCAAATTTGCTAAAGTTGAATCTCCACTTTCAATCATTTCAAAAACAAAATAAAGCACTTAAGATTCCCTTAGCATACCAAATTTACTAAGGATCCTTCCCCTTTCCCAAAATCAAAACAAAACAAAATCCACAAAAAGAAACAAACACTTTTACTTCACTTAGTATACCAAAATTTACTAAGTAAAATTCCAAAATATTCAAACAAAACAAAATCATTTTACCCTTACTTTAACATACATAAATTTGTTAATGGAAAGGGTCCTCCAAACCAAAAAATTCAAATTCAAAACAAAATGAATCTATGGAGCATCCTATGAAAAATTTTGAATCTATATTTTAACATACCTAAATTTGTTGAAGTTTGGATTCATACTCAAATTCCTCTTTCAATCAATCTCTTCAAATTCATTTTGAACCCCACTTAACACTTGCAAGTTGTTGGATGTGGGTTCAAAATTTCAAAATTGAAAAATTCAAAAAAAATCTATGGAGACAGGAAGCTGATACAAGTTCGTTTCTCATTGCAGATTTCTTTCAGTCAGGACAGTTCTTAATTTCGGTTTACTACTGCCGGTCTGATGGCCTCTCAAGTTTGTTTTACTTTTCCTCACTACATGGATCTTGTTGTAGATTTGGCTAACTTCCTCTATATGGATCACACTCATTTGATCTACTTTGTCCCTATGGCTTTGAGGGAGCTAGGATTACCTGTGAGGGAATTCCCCTCACCATTGTCAGCAGGAGGAAGGTGGTTGGGCAGAAGCTAGTCATTAGGGTAGACCTTCCATCAGTTTCAAAGACCTCTTCATTGAAGAGGAAAGCTGTGGCACTACCACAACCTTTGGTAGTTTTAGTTTTGGCGTCTGGATAGTCCGGTTTCAGTGAGTCCATCTGTTGCCCACTGCTGGTAGCACCCACCATCTGTACTCTCCAAGGGTAAGGCTCCCCTAGTTTTAGGACCTGCCTCCCCTACATTTGAGTATGGGTCTAGCTCACACTCTTCTCTTCCTACTCGCACCCAGCACAAGAACATGAACCGTATGGTCAAATGGTTCCATACTAGGATAGCCAGAGAGCTTGAGGCAGCAGCTAGGTCAGTAGTGGATGAGTCTGTCATGATCACATCACCACTGGTTATGGAAAACTAGTTTTATCCTCTCTCAAGATTAGATAGAGAGGATGCCAGGAGAATTCATTCTTCACCTCCTCCAATGGTGTAGTTCCGGCCGGTTTCACGGGTAGAGGTCATCCCTTGCCGCTCTTCGCCCGTGGCGAGCATCTGACGTTGAGTCCAGTGCTCAATTTGATTTACGATCTATTATCCCTCACAGTGTGGGGAGGCATATTCACCAGGAGAGGGCCCGTGAGGCCCATACATCACATATCACTAGTAGGGAGCGAAAATTGCCATCATTTTGCCTCTTAGTTGACTTTCCGGCTTCTACTGACCATCGATAGTATCCTCCTCACAGGTACTAGTCATCATAGGAGAGAAGCTCCTGTATCCAGAGAGTCGGTGGTGTCTCCACCCCACCGCTCTACCCCATGACTGCCATCTCCAGTATAGGTTCCACCATCACCCATTCCTAAGGCCATGAAGGCTGCATCTGGGGAGAAACATACCCCGTTGGTGATCTCGCTATGGCCAAGGGATCCTTCTCCTCCTACACCACCCATTGTGGTAGGGCTGAGCTCCCCTGTTTGACCTCCTGCCCCAGTAGTGGTGCGGAAGGAATGACGATCCCGAAGTGTCGTGATCGTTCCTTCACCAACCCTGCTAGTTCAGTCAGATGTGGAGATGGTGATAGTTATTTTAGCCATTCCAGATGACAGTCCAGCTGCATCAGTTATAGTGGATCCTCCTAGGATTGCTCTTGTAGCCAATAGCAGTTAGGATTATCATTCTTCTAGTGAGTACAATCCGCACAGGATTGACTCCCCAGTTTTAAATGAGGTCTGGTGCCTCAGTTCATGATAATGATAACACTGATCAGTCTAAGCTCTTTATATCTGCTGAGCTAGATCAATCCTTGGATGAGATAGTTGCACACTATTTTATGGAGAAAAAGGAGATCTTAGGGTATGCATGGTCTGATGAAGAAAGAGTCAGTTTCGATCCCAATGAAGATGACTTGTTGGAAGACTCAGCTAGAGTATTCATGGTTGACACTAGAGGTTCTCTTCTTAGGAGCAGCAGGCCATGGAAGGTGATGAGATTGATCAAGAAGACACCACATAATCAACCAATCACCTCGATAGCAGTTGAGGAAGAAAGATGAACAAATTGATAAGATGGCACAATAGTTGCATGACTTGTTAGTAGCAATATCAGTGTTTCAGAAGCAAGCCTTTCCAGTTCATCCTAGTGTAATTGATGTTAGTTAGCCTGAACTAGTGCATGTTTTAGACCCAGTTAAGACTCTACCTCCCATTGAGCAAGGTAGCACTAGTCTGTATAGGAAGGTAGTGGACAGTACCTCCATACATGAAAAATATCTAAAATCTTTGGTTGAGCAGCAGGTGAAGGAAGCCTTGGCTCAAGCCCAGGGAGGATCATCGATTCCAAAGGGTAGGCCCTACCCGAAGGAATTCAATTCTGTTCAGTATCCCAAGGGTTTCGTGCCTGCTTCCTTCAAAAGCTTCGATGATAGTGGGAATCTGAGGAAGCATATAGCTCACTTTAGGGTGAGTTATTGCAACATAGGGGGAAGTGGTGCTTTATTCTTTAGACTCTTTGTTAGTAGCCTAGCGAGTATCACTTTTTACTGGCATGCTCAATTGCCCAACAGTTCAGTAAAGACGTTTGCTGAGTTAGAGCAACTCTTTATCAAGAGGTTTCGGAGCTCAGAGGGTTGTAGTGATGTTGTAGCATAACAACACCCCGGTGAGTCCCTCATTGATTATATTCTCCGATGGCATAACTTGAGTATGAAGTGTGAACCACCATGTCTGAATAGCATGCCTTTCCTTCTCTTTACATTTAGAATAATTTTGAGTAAGAACTTGGTAAAATGTATAACTCATTTGAAAAAGGGTATAACACTTGCTAAAATTTATCTCTTATTCATCACTATGCTACCAACTAAGAGAGGAGTCTACACTTACATAAACTAGGCAAATAAATCAAATGAATACAATATAGACTTTGCATCATTCCTTTTCCTTTCATTTATTTTGCACATGTGTTTGAATTTAAGGAAAGTGCTATATTAGTTTGAAAAATCCCAGGGTTGCGATGCTTTAAGTAGCCCCAAGTAGGTCTTATACCTTACACCCCTGGTGCTAACAATGACGCTGCACTCACTTATGCCTTTTCTTTATTCATATGTGCATGTGAAAATTGGAAAAAAAGAATTATTCTTCTACTTAATAAAAGTCATGCAACATGAAGCATCTAAATTCTCCCAAATAATCTACTTAGCATTCATCATAAAGTATGCTAAATATTTTCACATGTGTGTATAGATATGCTTAAGGTGCATTCATATGCATGTGTTGGGAAAGAAGTAAAGTAATGTGTGTTATGTGAATTTTGGTTCATTTTATTTAATCTAAAAATGCCTTTCTTTTTGAATAGGTTTGTTTAGAATTCATTTAAACTTAGGATTAATTAAAAGGTGTAATTAAAACATGCACCTAAATGAAACTAAAAGTGAACTTACCTTATAAATTACTTAGGGATTAGGGAAGGAAAGAGAAGTCTTCTTCTCTTCCCCTCTCTTTATAACTTAGTAATTAAGTGTAGGTTTCACTCAAACCAAAATAAAACATGAAATAAAATCAACCCAAAGTTTCTAAACAACTTAAATGAAACTCCCCTCTAAGTTGAACATGTCTTTTGCACTTAGAAAAATTGAACCCAAAATCCTAAGCTAAGCATGCCACACAAACCTTCAAAGCACACACATTAGCTTAAGTCACCAATTCTAGCTTTAGGATAGGATGGTGCATGGCTTGATGTCTTGTTTTATTTTATGATGAATGTTTTAGACTAGATTATAGGGTGTATGTTTGTAGAATGGATGGTAGGATGTGCTTAGTCTAACTATTCTTTTTTACAGGGGATTGTGCTAAAGGGGCGCTGTAATAAATAAAAAAATATAAATGCTTCTTGCTTGCATGTGCTTATAACCCTTAGCATAATCCATAGGCCAGGTGGACTTAAATACCCATATATGGGATATTAATTCCAATATACATGCTTGGGATTTGTTTGGTGTGATTTAACTAACCCTTCTTTTGTAGGCATTAGTTAAATTTATGCTTTCCATTTTCATGTAAATAATTTGTATATTTAGGATTTGGAATGATTTATTATGGGAGATTAGGATAAGCATTGGTCATAAGATTCTCACCTTATGAACCATGTGAAGCCTTGGAGCACCTACCATGCAACCATCCAAAGGAAGATCCAAAGAATAAAGAAAGAAAGAAGAAAAGAGAGAAGAAAGAAGAACAAAGCTTGAAGAGGCCCCATAAGAATGAATAATTTTTTTTTTGCTTAAATATAATTTAATTCATTTGTAATCTGGGTTGTATAAGGGTAGAGCTCAGCTACCCATTTGATTTTTTTTGAGTTTGTGCGGTGGTTCCTGACACAATGGCATTTTTTTCTTTTTGGGCTAGTTTTATAAATTGATTGATGTTTGTTTAATTTTTGCATTAAGTGGCATACTTTTCCTAGTTTCTTCATTTCTTTATCTTTGGCTTGTATGAGGATTAGGCTCTTTAGGAAAAAAATATATGTTTTACCCAACTTAAAAACTTAAATTAAAATTAAATTACTCATAACCTCACTTAAAGCCTATGTTTAAAATCAAGATAAAAGAATTAGTAACCCCTTAGCTGGATGAGTTTTTATGGTTCTTTTATAACATCATGCACAAATGCATATTATTTCACTCTTGATTAGAGGGCTTTCATCTTTGCCAGAGAACTTTGGCTTGACCTTTGAGGGCCATGGTGGAAACTCACCTCCTAAAACATCTAGCTGATTTTGGCCAATAATCTATTTCTCATGCATTAGTCATAAAATGTCCTATTAGCCTGAGTCAAAAATGATTGTCCAAAGATGATAATAAAGTGAAATTTGAAATGCATTAGAGTTAGGTCATTGAAGCATGTACCCTTACATGATCTAATCTTTTTAGGGAGTGAGTTTATGGACTTAGTCTCTTTCTAAATGAAAATAGCCTAACTATCTTGCATCAAGCATAAAGACTTGCCTACATGAATTTAAAATCATAGGAAGAGTTAGTTGGCAGCCACCCCCAGGTGGTTGTAAGTTCAAACTGTCAGGTGGTTTGCCCTCTCTTATGGAGGCAACCAAATACCCATTTTTCATCTTAGATTTAGGTTGTGCTTCCGGTCCTCACTGAAGCTCCCTAGATTTAGGTTCTGAGGTTGTTTCTCCCCTTTGGGGGCCATAAGCTTAATTCCTCACTTCTTGGGCATTTCTTTAATCTCATGTTAAGAAATCTTAAGTCCTAAAATTCTAATGAAAAATACAACTCAAATGAATTAAATTAATTTCTAAAATGTAAAGCCCAACTATAGGATAATTTGAGATGCTCGCTAAGTTTCTAGCATCATGGGCATCTCCTACTTATCTCCTAGTTTGGCTTCGATAATAACTCCTCTTTTGATCAATCCCATTTGATCTCCAAACATAAACCAATCGATTGATAGTCTTTCCCTATTTGAAATCTTCAGAGATAATGATCATTTACCTTAATCGAGTGTTTTCCTAAGGAATCCTCATTCTTTAGGATGTAATTAACTATGGGGCTTGCCCTTGTAGGGACCTTAATGAATTGATTTAAAATAAATCCTGCATTATTTTTTCATATAAAGTAGGGGAAAAATCTCTGGTACATATGTAGAGCCATCATCCTTAGGAGTCCTTATTGAGGTGATTGGTTCCATTAAAGGGTAGTGACTTCTGTCTCTCGAGATAGTACTCTATACCTTGATGTACCAATCCGAATAAGTACATATGCGGATCTATGTGGTATCTTACCAAGATGAATTTTTATAAGGGTATCCTCTTTCCTTTCTTACCAAGATGACTCCTTTATAAGAATTTTTCACCACAGCGGACCAG
Organism: Cymbidium sinense; assembly: GCA_021442155.1. Classification (NCBI taxonomy): domain Eukaryota; kingdom Viridiplantae; phylum Streptophyta; class Magnoliopsida; order Asparagales; family Orchidaceae; genus Cymbidium; species Cymbidium sinense. The sequence continues at coordinate 34,046,901 of CM038215.1, forward strand.
CTTGTTGTGAGCTTGAATCATTTTGGCTTTATACAACTCAAGGTTCTGGCATGCTTTGAGGCATCTTTTCTCTAAACCTTTGAGCTCTTTTAACCATAGATTTGTATTCTGCTCTATAGTGATCTTGCTACCCAATGCTATCCTTAGTGATGGGAGTTGAACTTCTAAGGGTAGAATGGCTTTGGACTCATACACTAAGGAAAATGAGATTGAGTTGGGGTTCTATATGTGGTGCGGTAGGTCCACAAGACTTCAACCAATTTCTCATGCCACTATCTTTTATTATCATCAAGAAACTTCCTAAGTATTTGGATGAGAGTTTTGTTGAATGCTTCTGCTAGACCGTTTACCCTGGGGTAGTAGATGGTGGAGTATCACCAATCTATGCTGTGTTTCTGAGCAAAGCTATTGATTTTGGTGCTTTTGAATGCAGTACCATTATTGGATATAATTTTTTGAGGAACCCCAAATCTATATACGATATGGTTTCTGAAAAACTAAAGCACATGCTAAACTGTGACCTCTCTGAGTGGGATTGCTTCTGCCCACTTGGGAAAGTAGTCGGTGGTAGCTAAGATGAACCATGACTCTTGGAAGAAGGAGGATCGATCAGACCCACAATGTCAGTTCCCCAACATTCAAATGGCCATGAAGCCAAAGTAGGATGTAGAATGTTGGGTGGTTGGTGGAGGACCACACTGTGTACCTGACACTGATGGCATCTTAGCTACATTCATATAGTCTGTGATCATCGAAGGCTAGTAATATCCTAGTCTCTTCATCTTCGCTTTCATCTTTAGACCAGACTAATGGGCTCTGCATAGACCTAAATGTACCTCAGTTATAATCTTTCAGGATTCGTGTTTGTCTAAATAGTGAAACCACATATGATCGAATGACCGTCGATACATGATGCCATCCATGAGAGCATAGAGAGAGCTCTTTGTTTAACCTGATGGGCTTCTGACTTCTCTTGAGGTAGTTTGCTAGTATTTAAATAGTCTATGAATGGTTGCCTTCAATTCAGGTCCTCATCCTTTTTGGCAATGACAACCTCTCCTTCAAGAGAAAGTCTTTTGATGAGTTCGGCATTAATAAGGGATAAGACTTATCTATTTTGGACCTTATTGGAATGAACTCATCTTCTAAACATGCCATTTCTTTGGCAAGTCTAGCCAAAGCATCTGCTACTGTGTTCTCACCTCGAGGAATCCAATAGATGGTAACCTTAGGGATATAGGCAAATAGCTTTATGGTGTACTCATGATAGTGACAAAATTTGGAATTGAGAACCTTGTAGGTCCTGATAATCTAGTTGATGACCAACTGAGAATCCCCATAGATGTTGATGCTCTTGATACAAACTGTTATGGCTAACTCTAGACTAGCAATCAAAGCCTCATACTTAGGTTCATTGTTGGTGCAGGGATTGGAGAGATAGTATGAGAATCTCATCACATTGCAGTTTGGAGTTAAGAGAACTATTCCTACCCTTGCCTTTCCTAGAAGAGTAGATCGTGGTGCTTCCCCTTTATAAAAGGATGCCGCACAATCAAAATACATCTCCCAATCGTGGTTGTCAACCTCCTTAAGTTCATGATTTGTTTGTCGAAGATCGTCACTAAGTGGAGAATCACAGGAAGTGGGTGTGCTGCTAAAAAATCTGCTAGTGCTTATCCTTTTATCGCTCGAAGGGATATGAATGTGATATCAAACTATGAGAAATCATGTACCAACACAACAAACGTCAAGATATCATTGGCCATGTCATGAGATTTTGTAGTGGATTGATTTTTGAAATCAAGTTCACATTATGAGAAAGCATATAGTGTCATAGCATTTGAGAGGAAAATATTAAAGCTAGGCAATGTTTCTCAATAGGTGGGTAGTTTGCTTTAGCAGGGATCAAACAATGGCTGAGGTAGTAGAGAGCATTCCCCTTTCCTTCATTGTTGGCTTGGGCCAATAGAGTGCTAAGAGAGTCGTCTAATGTAGCAGTGTAGAGGATGAGTGGCCTGCCCAGGATAAGGGATGCTAGAACTAGCAGCTTCACCAAATATTGCTTGATGTTTTCAAAGGCATGCTAACACTTATCATCCCCCTTGAACTTGGCATCCTTTTTAAAAAGTGCTGATAATGGCTTGCATCTCCCTGATAGGTTTGAGATAAAGCTTCTTAGATATGCCAATCGCCCTTGGAATGATTTGAGTTGAGTTAGACTTTTGGGAGGAGGCATTTCTAAGATAGGTTCGATCATTTCTAAATCTATTTCTATTCTCCGATGTCGGATAACAAACCCAAGGAATTTTTTTGAAGCTACTCCGAATGCACACTTCAGGGGATTCATTTTGAGGTTGTATTGTCTTAACCGTTCAAAAACTACTCTCAAGTCAAAGAGATGGTTTTCCTTTTCTTGCTTTTGAATACGAGATCATCAACATAGCACTCAACCTGATGATGGATGGGTTTGTTGAAGATCTGAGTCATGGCCCATTGGTCTGTAGCACCAACATTTTTAAGGCTGAAAGGCATGGCCCTATAATAAAAGATTTTGATCGGGGGTTCAAAAAGTAGTGTTTCCTTCATCTTCATTGGATATCTTGATTTGGTTGTAGTTAGATGACCCATCCATGAAAGAGAACACTGCATGAGATGAGGCAATGTCCACCATTAATTCTAGTATAGGAAGACGAAACTCATCCTTAGGACATGCTTTTTTTAAGTCCTTGAAATCAACGCATATACAAATTTGGCCATTCTTTTTCTTAATTGGTATGACACTGGCTAACCAGGTAGGGTATTTTTCTTCCCTGATGAAACCAGCATTGATGAGTTTCTTGACTTTAGAAATGACCTGTTGTTCAATTTCTAATCACATGCGTCAGGAGCTTGCTTGATAAGGTTAGCATTAAGATCTATTAATAGCTTGTGGACCACTACGTTAGGAGATAATCCAAGCATCTCTTCAGATCTCCATGCAAAGCAGTATTTAAACTCAGTCAATAGCCTAACTAAGTCATTGGTTTCTTCTGCATTCAACAATGAACTAATATGCCGGGCGTGGATCTTCTTCCATCCCGAGGTTGATTTCTTTGAGCTTATCGATTATTGAATGGATCTCCTCTTCAAATTTTGGTGGTTCATCTTTGATTTGGAGATCATTTGGATCATTTGAAATTTCTAAGCACACATCCTCGTAAGTGTTGGTGTGGTGTGCAAAGAACCTATCAGACTCAAGATGATCTACTAGAATTGTCATCATTATACCCACCGATCAATCCTAGCCATCGACCGTGCTTCTCTACTTGTATTATTCCATAACTTTTCAAAGTATTCTGACCTGTGCTTAGACCATGTATAAGGAATCAAACCATTCTTTGCAAGATTAAGAACACAAGGTGAGTACCAATCAAGACGCAATTCCATTAATTCTTTATATGAATTATCCTCAAGTTCTACATAAGCTTCAGGACTTGAGGACGATGATCCCAATAGGAATCTCTTCAGCTTCGCATCAATGGAAGACTTAGGGGCTTCCTTACCTACTAAACCTTCAACTTTTTGAGATGAAAGTTAAGGTTCCTAACTGCTATCTAATAGTTTCACATTAGCTCGATTCAAATACTTTGCTTTGTCTGGAGGCCTGATCTTCATCACCGGCTCAATCACCTCAATGAAACCCTTGAGAGGGTTGGTGGTATACTAATCACATTAGACTCATCCTTTGAGCTGGATTCCAAATTTATGTGAATAGTAGGGGTACTCCCATGAACTGGAACATAACCCCTGTTGGCTGATGGCCAACTAAGGGGTCTTCCACCTCTAGGATTGCCTTTATTTCTACCTCTGCCTTTGTCTGGTGGGGGTTGAGTCATCCTATCCACATCTCCATATGATGGAATGAATTGTGGGTGGAATGTGATATGCGGCTCCACTTCTTCCTTAATTTTTTTTCTTGTTTACTTGGACTTTCATATTTCTTTTCTCTTTCTTTTCTTTTTTTATTTTCTTTATTTTCTTTTGTATTTACATTTGAGTTTTTACCAAGTTCACGAGAAAAGGTGTTTTGAGAAAGACAGTATGTGCATCTTTGTATATGTCAACCTCTATGACTGAAAATGACTTTTCATCACCCTTAACACAGTACTCAATTCTATCCTTCTTGAACTTAATGCACTGATGGAGGGAGGATGTTATAGTCCACTTTGGGCTGATCTTTCACAAGCATGTCCAAAGGAGGAACATCCTATGGAGGGGATTCTCGATCATCTAAACCAATGACTTGTTTCCCTCTATCTTGAGGTGTTGCCCTAGGAGGTAGAACCTTGCCATGATGAAGGTTGACTTCAGTGATCTCTTGTGGCAGGGGAGTGGAAGATTCTACCTGCTCGTCAGGTACACCTATAGCTTCTCCTATAGGACCTTCAAACATATAAGATTCTAAGTCTATCTTGAGAGGTGAACCCATATTATTCAGAGAAGGAAAGTCCAACTCTGAATCAAAAAAGGGGGTTGATCACAATTATTATAATTGTTATTGAGACTTGAAGAGTTTTCATTAGGAATAGAAGTAGATAACCCATCAGAAGTGACACAGATATAATTCAAGCTAGCTTTATTCCTTGATTTCTTGGATTTGATAGGAGGTACATAGTAGGAATCTAGTAAAGTAAGTGGGGTGAGGGATTTGATGCCCTTATCCTCTGATATAAGAATTCTACTAATAGAAGATGAGCTAGCTCAAGTAGAGGAGGTTCTCGTTGATGTGGTAGCTTCAATGGTAGACTATAGGCTAGAATCAATCGATGGTTGTGCTACTTGACTATCCCGGGTTGGCACAGGCTACTGCGAACTCTCACCTTCCCCGAGTTGACACTAGCAACTTGCAAACCTTCCTTGAAGTTGGAGGTTTGAGCTGGCTCAGGCACCTGCAAGGAAAGTTTTTTATTTTGGAGACTATCTTTTTAGAGGTACAGGATAAGGAGATATTTTAAACCTTCTTTGGTTTTAGAAGGATCGCAAGTATCCCCAAGGATAACCTTAATGAAATTGGATGGTTGTTCCACAAGGTATTCCTGCAAGATAACTATAACACCAGTCTTGAAGCTATGCTCAATCCAGTCCTTAAATATGAAGCAATCTTCCAAAACAAAACCTAACATATGTCGGTGTTGACCTCATTTTTTCAATAAGTTCTGAACTCTCTTCATCTTAGGCATAGGACTCCTCTTAGACATTAAGAGTTTCCTTAGTCTTAAGACATCTCTGTGTTGACCTCATTTGGTGATGGGCTCGCAACTTTTCCATCTTAGACTTAGGATTTCTCTTAGTTATTAAGGGTCAACCTTAGTCTTATGACACTTCTAGTGATTAGGTGAACACTTTACCTAGCCTAGATACTTAGAAGAATTAGAGGTAGGAATAGGGTTATGCCTTAAGGGTTTAGGAAAATTTGCCTACACTATAGCTTGAACCATTCCTCATTTCCTCCCTTCTTTCCTTCAAGTCAATTTCAAATCAAATTCTAATCATTTGATTTTATCAAGTCTAAATTAATATCAAATCAATGGATTTTCTCAAATCAACTTTCAACTCGGAACTCATGATTGAAATCCATAATTAAAATCCTTGATCAAAAGCAAATCCAAAATTTCTCCTAAGTTCCTTTGATTCCTACCTCAAAGACTTAGCCTAAATCAAATCAAACCACTTCAAATTCATGAAATTTTCTCACAATCCATTTATATTCTAATTTATATTCATATATATAAATGAAATATAAATTCAAATCAATCAAACTAAATCTAATAATCAAATCCAAATTTCAAAATATTTCCGAAGTCATTTTGATTTCCCTTCATGGACTTAGCTCAAATCAACTTCAAATCACTTCAAACTCTAGAAATTTTCACATGATAGATTCATATCCTCATTTATATTTACAAATATAAATTAAATATAAATTCAAACAATCAAAATTAACTCTAAAAATCAAACTCAAATCAATCAAAATCCAATCTAAGCCTATCGTGCCAAAATCTTAAACTTAACCAAATCAATTTCAAATCAAGACAAACCCTTGATTTTTATTCATGATTCAATCAATCCTACAATCATGAGCCTAAATATAAATACAAACTTTAATCACTCAAGCAAAACAAAAATAAAAAATCAAGCCTAAGTTCATTTTATATTCTTCCTTTGAATATGAAATTGCAAATGAACCAAAACCCATTTGACTTCAAACCACTTGCAAATGGATTTATATTTCAGTCATAAGTCCATATGTGAGTTCAATCAAACTCAAATCAAGCTTTGACCAAGCCATTTGACTTACTAAGGCTCACTTGACCCAAAGTGACCTAAAGTACACCTTATGAGCCAAATTCTAATCCTAACCAAATTGGAATGAACTAAGCCCATCTAACCTTCACATCATGATGAACAATCACCATGAGATGATCAATCAATCAAATTGGATCAAACCAAGTCAAACCTAAGGGTTGACCAAGTCAACACTTAGATAAAACTAAACCTAAACTATACAAAATCCATGATAGGCCAAATCGATTGAAACTATTGATCTAAGTTCATTCATGACCAATGCTTGAACTTGACCCCATTTGAGCCTAACTTATTGGCCACTTGACCAAGTTGACCCAACTTGACCTAAAAAGTCAATATGTATCAAAACTTGACCTAAGCCAAATTGATTGAAATCAATGGTTCAAGTTCATTCCAAAACACTTGTTGAACTTGACCAAGGCTCCATATGGCCAACTAGACCTGACCTAGCCCAATTGACCATGAACCCAACTTGACCAAAAGGGTCATATTGAGCCAAAATTAAACTTAATGAAAATTAATTGGAAATAAAGATACCAATCCATTTCATATGACCAACCAAACATCAACCAACCCTTGAGCTACCTCAAATAGGTCAACGACCCATTTGACCTAAATAAAATCAAAAGAAGCAAAACTAAATATATACCAAATTGAATCAAACCAAAGCCACCAAAAAATTTCAAAGGGTCATATGAACTTGACCCAACCCTTGGTTTGACCCAATTTGACCAATTGGCCAACTTGACCCAATTTGACCCATTTTGACCTAAATGGGTCAACATGAGCCAAACCATACCAAATGAACTCCAAATCTAATGAAACTTGGCCAAACCTATTTTCTCAACATACCCAAGATATATAAATTCAAAAATTAGGCAAATGAACATTTTACCCCTAGGCCATAGGGTAAAATTTGATCAAATCCATTGGGAATTTGGCCAATTCCTCCTCATACCTACTTGATACTCTTCTAATAGGTCAAGTGAACCCTAGGAAGGGTCGTACCCAACATAATGGGTGTGGGTCAGCCCAACTTGACCCAAGGGCCAAACCGAGCACATGGCTTGAAATGGGCACATGGGGATCCTGCATCCACTCAATTTGAGTACATGGGGAGTTACCATTCCACTCCCTAGCATAAAATGAACTCAAGACAATTCTAACAGCTCAAACAACACATTAAATCTTAGCAATTGGATCAAAATGGCAAGTCTATGCTCGACCATCTGATTGCCAAAGGGGGAGATATACTCCCCCTAATTCATTTTAATTCTCAGATCCCCTCTATCAATTGAAGGATAAGAAGCCAGAGGAGTCATTCTAGAGTGATCCCAAGCTCTCTTAAGCCCTTTTGAGTTTCCCATTCTCGATTTTCAAAGCTTAAAAATAGGGGAAGAAAATCAAAATTCAAACTTCTTCCACACTCAAAACTAGTGTAATTCCTTTTGCACACTCCATCAGGGGTCTAAGTCGAGTGCAAAGCTATCACACAAGCTCCATAAGCAAGAGGAGTGCTAGTTCGATCAAGGCCGCAAGAAAGAGCATGGGGAGTTGGTCCATAGAGACATCTACCTAATCTGAGAGGTTCAAACTCTTAACAGAGCTTTGTCTCAACCAGACAAAGCTTCTCCAAGGGAATCGAGTGCCGATGATCACCTTTGATGAGGTTAGCCATTTTGAGCTTAAATTTCATGTGTGTTGGTCCTTTGTGAAAGAAATTTTAATTTCATGAGATTTTAGCCATTGGATGTGATCAACATTGCATGTTGATGGTGTGAGTTGAGTTTTATCCCAATCCAAGCTCAATCAAGCTCGGATCATGGCCTCAAACATGGACAATCTACATGATTCACAGGCATTTGCAGGGATGGATCTCTGGCCATCCATCCATGCATTTTGATGGATGACTGAGATTTAGGACACGTAGATCCGCTGTTTCCTCTCTCAGATCCATGGGTTTTCCCTCAGCCGTCCGATCTTTGATCAGATGGCTGAGGAGAAAGCGTGTAGCATGGCCGTTGATGAGGCGCTATGATGTGATAACTTAAATAACCAACCCGCGCCACATGTAAAGTGCTATCGCGTCAGCTGCCTGTGTGGCACATTGTGGGATTAATGATATAATTAGGCTTTTAATTAATTATATTAATCACCCAAACCTTCTAAAATTAATTTCAAAGCCTAGAAAATAAAAAAATATGAAATAAATTATATTAGAAAGATAATTCAACTTAGAATATTCTAAAATTGATTTCAATGGATTTTGCAATATATCTTTCTGATTTTGGATTTCTTTGGGAATGTTATTTTATTAATTATCCTTTCATTAAGCCATTAACAAATCTCAAATTTTTTGAGTATATTTTGGGGGATGACTTTGCCTCCCTTAATTTTCTTGGGATTTATTGGTGGCTTAATTGGGAAAATTGCTATTTCATTCCCTAATCACTCTCGTAATCTAATTAAGCCTAATTAAGAGTTTAATTGAATTAATCCTTTGTTTAAGTTGATTAAGATATATTACAGTGAATAGGAGGTCTAGGGAATAATTTTGGGAGATTTCTCCTAAGCTATTCCTTAAACCCCCTTTCCCTTCCTAAATCCTCATTTAATTAAAGGTTAATAATTACCCCTTAATTTCATAAATATTTAAAACCTTCCAGAACTTAACTAATTTATTTTGGGTAGGTGCTTAGGTGTTCAATAACCTAAGTAGCTTAAGGAAATCTAAATCCAACTCACATGTGTGAGAGGGGTTAAGAAAGTACTTAAAATTAACCCCTTAACTTAATTAATCCTTAATCATGAGCCAAATTGTATTAGGCCCCTTCTTTCCTAGGTGTATTGCAAATTTAAATTCCTTGTGAGATTTTATGTCATTTCATTGGCTCATAATTATTGGATTAACTATGCTAAGGTGGTGTAAGTAAGGGATAATTAATACACTTAATCATGCCTTCACCTAACCAAAATATAAAATGAATCTAATCACTTAAAAATTGAACAAAAATAATAAACACTTGTGGGAATGGGTTAGGAACAACAACTCACCTCACATTTCTCAAATTGAAATTGAACATAAACATAAAACAAAATGAAAAAAAATCACATTAAGATAAACTTTGATTTATCTTAAACATGCTTATCTCATGAGATTGTATTTAGTAATTAATTAAAGTGAATGCATTTACATGATTTCATTACTTTAGTTCTTTCCCAACATGCTAAATGTGTGTGTCATATGATTTCATACATTCATGCTTTTCAAAAATAAAATTCAAAATAAAAATGCTTCCTTTATGTCAAATTGCATGTTTTGGCCAAAATATGAATATGAGTGGCTATTATCACTATTAAATCCAAATTATTTTCAAAACATATGAATCAATCACCAAAACTGAAAGTGTGCTACTTATATTTTAATCATAAGTTTGCATGTGATGAAAATATAAGGATGTGCATAGTGTAGTTTTCCTTCTCCTCATATTTGGCATAATTTTGAATACGGATTTGGTAAGGTGTATAGCTCATTTGAAAAGAGCACAACACTTGCTTAAATCCATTTCTTACTCATTCCTATGTTACTAGTTAAGAAGAATATCTATACTTACACATATAAACTAAACGAACAAACCAAACAAATAAAAATGAACTTTGCATCTTTCTTTTTTCATTTATTTCTTTTGTACATATGCTTGTATTTAAGGAAAATGGTATATTAGTCTAGTCAATGCCAAGGTTATGAGGCTTTAAGTAGCCCTAAGTAGGTTTTGTACCTTACACCTTTGGTGCTAACAATGAACCGTACTCACTTATGCCTTTTATACATACATATATGCATGTGAAAATTGGATAAAGAAACCCATTTTCTACTTAATGAAAATCATGCATCATAAAGCAGCTAAATTTTCTTAAGTAACTCGATTAGCATCCATCATAAATTGTGCTAAACATTCTCACTTGTATGTTTAGATATGCTTAGGGTGCATCCATATGCATGTTATACATGTTGGGAAAGAAATGAAGTGATGTGTATTTTATGATTCTAATTTACTTTACTTAATCTTAAAATGCCTTTCTTTTTGAATAGGTTTGTTTAGAGTTCATCTAAACTTAGGATTAATTATAACACATAACAAAAAATTCACTAAATAAAACTAAATTTGAATCTACTTTAGAAATTACTTAAGGTAGGGAAGGAAAGAGAAGTTCTCTTCTCTTTTCCCTCTCTTTACAACTTAGTAATTAATTCTAGATTCTCTTAAACCAAATAAAATTATAAAATAAAATCAACCCAAATCAATTAAACAATTTAAATGAAACCACCCTCTAATTTGAACACTTTCATACTTAGAAAATTTGAAACCTAAAGCCATAGCTAAGCATACCACACACATTAGGCTAAGTCACCACTTCTAGTCCTATGTTAAGATGGTGTATGGCTTGATGTTTGCTTTTGGTTTTGTGATATAATGTTTCTAGATTGGATGGATAGGGTGTATGATCATAGAAGAAATGGTAGGGAGCTCTTAGTCTAACCATTATTTTCTATTGGGGATTGTGCTTAAGGGGCGCTATAATAAATAAAATATAAATGATTTTGCTATGCAGGTGCTTATACCCCTAAGCATAATCCAATAGGCCAGGTGGACTTGAGTACCCATGTGTGGGGTGATAAGTCTAATATACATGCTTGGGATTTGTGTGCTTTGTTTTAGCTAATCTCTGTTTCATAGGTGTTGGTTAGATTTCCATTCTTTTCTTTTTCATGTAAATTTTTGCAATTAAGATTTTGGAATGATTGTTATGGGGATTTTGGAATGATTTTGTAAATAATTAGTTATCCTATGAATCTTGATCATGGTCTACCATCCAAAATGCATGGATGGATAGCCTAAGATCCATTCCTGAGCTCCCAGAGATGGCCATCGTCTATCTTCTAGGGCAAGATCCGAGCTCGATTGAGCTCAAATTCAACCCACACCATCTAAGAGTAAAGAGTAATACATCCAATGGTCAAATTCTCATGGGGTGAAAATTTATTTCACAAAGGACCACACCATATCTAATTTAAGCTTGGGTTAATGACATACCTCACCGGAGGCTCATGCTTCATGAGGGTAGCTTCCTAGTGGAGCTAATCTGCTGAAGATTTGAGGTGATTTGGTTGAGTGGATCTCCCTATGGACCAAGATCTCCTTCAATTGGGCTCAGCCTTAATCTAGACATCACCTCCCTTGCTTTGAGAGCTTGGGAAAAGGTTAGGATGAGTTTGATTGAGTCCTATGAAGAAGCTTGCAAGAGGAATTGGCTTGGTTTTGTGTATTGGATGAGATGGAATTTGGGTGGAGCTCCCTTATTTTTGGTTTAGAGAAATTGAGAAATGGGCAATTCTAACTCACTCTAGAAGCTTAGGGATACTTACTATGTCTTGCTCTGAGTTCCCTAAGCTTAATCGAAAGTGTCACTCATGAATTTTGGTGGAATTAAGGGGAGTATATCTCCCCCTTTAAGGATCATACGGTCGCAAGTGTCTTTGCAGTTTTGATCCAATTGACCCTACTCAATGGGTTTGTTAGGTTGTTAGGAATGTCATGGCCTTCAATTTTAGGTGTGGACTGGAGTAGTGAAGCTCCCATGTGCTTGAAATGAGTGAAGGAGGGAATCCCATGTGCTTATTTCCATGGGGGTAGTCAATTTTAGCCTTAGGTTGGGTTGGGCTGACCCAAACTTATTGAATCATGTGCACCATGTCCATTAGTGACCATTTGGTCCACTAAGAGGATGCCAAGTGTCCATGAAAAGGAATTGACCAAATTCCAAGTGGTTTTGAATTTAGGTAGTCTAGGGGTAAAATGGTCATTTGGATTGGATTTCAATTTGAATATGTTTGGTATGATTGAAAAATGGGTTAGGCCAAGTTTCATTGGATTTGGACTTGATTTGATATGATTTGGCTTATGTTGACCCATTTAGGTCAAAATGAGTCAAGTTGACCAATTAGTCAAATTAGGTCAAACCAAAGGTTGGGTCAAGTTCATATGACATTTGAAATGTTTTGGCATCATTGGTTTGGTTCAATTTGATTTATGTTTGAATTTGGTTCATTTGATTTCATTTAGGTGAAATGGGTCAAGTTGACCAATTTGACCCATTTGACCTATTTGGGTTAGGTCATGGGTTGATTTATATTTGGTTGGTCATTTGAAATGGATTGGTATCTTTGTTTCTAATCAATTTGGGTTTAATTTGTTTTTTGGCTCAAAATTACCTTTTGGGTCAAGTTAGGGTCATGGCCAATTGGGCTAGGTTGGGTATTGGGGCTTTGGTCAAGTTCAACAAGTGATATGGAATGAACTTGACCCATTGGTTTCATTCAATTTAGCTTAGATCAAGTTTTGACCTATTTTGACTTTTTAGGTCAGGTTGGATCAACTTAGGTCAAGTGGCCAATTGGGTTAGTTAAGGCTCAAATGTTGACTTGGTCAAGTTCAAACATTGATCTTGAATGAGTCTTGATCAATGATTTCAATCAATTTGGCCTATGGTGGATTTTGGCTAGTTTAGATTTCATTTTGGCTAAGTGTTGATTTGGTCAACCCTTAGGTTTGACTTGATTTGACCCAATTTGAGTGATTGATCATCTCATGATGATGATCATGATGAGGGTTAGATGGGCTTAGTTCAATCCAATTTGATTAGGATTAGAATTTGGCTTATAAGGGATACTTTAGGTCACATTGGGTTAGGTGAGCCTAAGTAGGTTAAATGGCTTGGTCAAACCTTGATTTGAGTTTGATTGAACTCACATATGTTATGATTGAAATATAAATCCATTTGCAAGTGATTTGATGTCAAATGGGTTTTGATTCATTTGATAATTTCAAGTTTAAAGGGTGAACATGAGTTTGACTTGGGTTTGATTTTTGAATTTAGTTTAAATTAATGATTGAAGTTTGTATTTATATTTGGATTCATTATTGTAGGATTGATTGAATCATGAAGAAAAATCTAGGATTTGGCTTGATTTGAATTTGACTTGGCTAAGTTCAGGATTTTGGCTTGAAAGGTTGGATTTTTGGTTGAGTTTGGGTTTGATCTTTGAATTTTGTTTGGTCGTTTGAATTTATATTTCATTTATATTTATGAATATAAATGAGAATATAAATGTGTTATGAGAAAATTTCTTGAATTTGAATGGATTTGGATTTGATTTGAGCTAAGTCCATAGGATGAAAATCAAAGGGACTTATGAAGAATTTGTGAATTTAGAACTGAGTTTTGGTTATTTGAATTTATATTTCATTTATACTTGTGAATATAAATGAGAATATAAATGGGCAGTGAGAAAATTTCTTGAATTTGAAATGATTTGAATTGAGTTTTATCTAAGTCCATAGGATGGAAATCAAAGGGACTTAGGAAAGATTTTTGGATTTGGAATTCAATCATGGGTTTCAATCATTAGGAATTGATTCATGATTTGAGAAAATCCATTAGATTGATATTGATTTGTGTTTGAATTGAATGAAAGAAGTAAGGAAATGGTTTAGAATGAGGAATTTTCTAACACCCCTAAGGCATAACCTATTCCCATGGCTATTTCTTCTAAGTCTCTAGGGTTAGGTTAAGTGTTCACTTACTCACTAGATGTGTCTTATGACTAAGGAACCTTTAGTGTCTAAGAGAGGTCCTATGTCTAAGATGGATGGGTTGAGAGCTCATACTAAAAATGAGGTCAACAGCAGGTATAGCCTTTGATTGATATGCTAAACTCCCCAATAGTTCTGTGAAGAGTTTTGCTAAGTTAGAGCAACTCTTCATCAAGAGGATTGTTGGAGCTTAGCAAAGGGTGACTGTAGGTGATCTCGGTGTGGCTCAATAACACCCTAGTGAGTCCCTCATTGATTATATTCTAAGATGTCACAATTTGAGTATGAAATGTAAACCGCAGCTGTCTGAACAACACACCATTGAAATTCTACTAAAGAATATGCATGACCCTATTGCCTTCATGTTCAAAGGTTTTACCATCAAGACATTTGAGAAACTAATTAACAAGGTGGCTAGCTTACATGGAGAAGCTAAAAAGTTGCCTTTTTTTGGATCTATTAACAAAGTCAAGCCGTAGAAAGCTTATGAGAAGAAACTAGGGGCAATAGTAGTAGTAGACAAGGGGAAGCAACCATTTAGAGATCAGTCTGAGAGACTCGACCTCAACAGCCTTCACTTCCACCTCCTCTACCACCGCTTAGGCCATCCTACCAGCCACCACAACAGCCTCCATGGCCTTCGCCGCCTCCACATCCATACTCACAGTAGTGACACACATACCCGCCGCTAGGTAGTTTCCATCCACCTACTCTTTTGGATAAAATAAGAAAACCTTATTCAATTAAGAGGGAGGTAGTCAATAAAATCTTTAAGAACCTCATAAAGAAACTTGATTTTTAGCTACCTGAGCCTAGAAAGCCAGAGGAAGTGGGCAAGAGAAATGATCCTAACTTTTGCCCCTACCACCACATGCTAGGCCATGTTTTAGAGGATCACTTCACATTCAAGGACTAGCTTGAGCATAGCTACAAGACTGGCACCGTAGTTATCCCAAAAAAATATCTAGTGGAACAACCATCCAGTTCCATTAGAGTAATCTTTGGGGATGCATGTGATCCTCTTAAAGTAGAAGATGGTTGGGATATCTCCTTATCTCGAACCTCTAAGAAGATTGTCTAGAAAATCAAGAAACTTTCCCTATAGGTTCCTGAGGCAGCTTGAACCCCCAAAGTTCACAAGTTGCCAAAGACAACTTAGGGAAAGTGGGAGTTGACAGTAGCAGCAACCTATGATTTCCCGGGATAGCCAAGTAGCACAACCACCGATCGTGTCCAGTCACCAGTCTACCGTTGCAGCTATTACCTCAGCCAACACCTCTACTTCAGCTAGCTCTTCTTCTAGTAGACATCTTGTATCGATAGATGAGGGCTTCAAATGCCTCACCCCACTTACTTTACTATATTTCTACTACGTACCTCCTTCAAAATCTAAGAAATTAAAGAAGAAAGCTAGCATGAATTGCATTTGTGTCACTTCTAATGGGTTATCTAATTTTACTCTTCAAAAAAACTCTTCTAGTCTAAATAATAATTATAACAATTTTGATGAACCTTCTCTTTCTGATTTAGAGATGGACTTTCCTTCTATGAACAATATGGGTTTTCCTCTTAAGAGAGACTTGAAATCATCTGACTCTGAGGGTCCTATAGGAGAAGTTGTATGTGAGCCTAACGAGCAGGTAGAACCTTCCACTAACCTGCCACAACAAATCATCGAAGTCAACTTCCATAGTGGCAAGGTTTTACCTCCAAGGGTAACACCTTAAGATAAAGGGAAACAAGTCATTGGTACAAATGATTGAGAATCCTTTCCACAGGATGCTTCGCCCATGGATATGCTTATGGAGGACCAGCCCAAAGTGGATTATAATGTCCTCTCTCACCTAAGAAAGTTTCTATCTAAGTTAAGCATAAATGATGTCCTTATCTTATCCAAAGAGATGAGGGAATCATTAATCAAGGCTCTTCTTGATCCAGAGATATGCTTAGCTTAGTTGACTGTTGTCGGAGAGGAGGCACATTATTCAAGAGAAGCCCATGGAATCACCTTCACAGATGAAGACCCTGGGATATGAAGCACAATCCCTCTACATTATATGGATATGGGCATATTCCGGACTTTAGGTTCTTATTGATTGAGGTGCATCGATGAACATTATGAGTCTAAAGACCCTTGCTTACTTATGGATTCACATCTCTACACTCAGAGGAGATCGGATGATGTTGAGAGGATTCAATGAACAAGGCGAGAGGGCTTTAGGCTCCAGAGTGTTACCTTTGGAGATAGGTGAATGAAAGACTAAAGCCAAATTCTACATAATTGATTCGAATACCTCATTCACTGCTTTTCTTGGTAGGCTTTGGATACATCAGAATAAGATGATTCCATCCTCCCTCCACCAGTGCATCAAGTTTCAAAAGGATGGGATCGAGTACTGTGTCAAAGGTGATGAAAAGCTATTTTTAGTCAAAGAGGTTGAGATATATGAGGATGCAACCTACTATCTTTCTCAAAATACCTTTCTCATGAACTTGGTCAAAACTCAAACACAAAAGAAAAAGAAAGAGAAGAAAAAGCAAAAGAGAAAGAAAAGAAAAAAAAAGGAAAATACAAGTGAACAAGAAAAGGACATCAAGGAAGAAGTAGAGCCGCATGTCATATTCTACCCACAGTTCATTCCACCATACATACATAGGGGTAGATGATTTGACCTCCACCAAGAAGAGGTAGAGGCAGACATAGAGGCAATTCCAGAGGAAAAAGTCCCCCTGGTTGGCCACCAGCTAATAAGGGCTATGTTCCAGTCCAAAGGAGTACCGCTGCTATTCATATAGACTTAGAATCCATCAGAGGATGAGTCTCATGTGATTAGTACACCATCCAACACTTCTTAGTGGGTTTCACTGAAGGTAAATGATCATTTTCTCTGAAGATTTCAACATGGAGGACTATCAATCGATTAATTTATTTTTGAAGAACAAACGGGGTTGATCAAGAGGAGAGACTTATTATTGAAGCCAAAGAAGAATAAGTAGTGGATGCTTAGGATACTAAGAAGCCTAGTAAGCACCCCAAACTATCCTGTGAATAGGCTTTACATTTTTGAAATTAAGAGAATTTATTATTTGAGTTGACATTTTTATTAAAAATTTAGGCTTATAATCCATCAACACAGGATCGTGGAGATGCCTAAGAGGTGAGGATTTATACTTATGACCAATAAAAGGGAGAAGCAACCTCATAACCTAAATCTAGGGAGCTTTGGCGAGGGCCAAAAGCACAACCTAAATCTAAGGTGAAAAAGGGTATTCGGTTTGCCTCCACAAGAGAGGACAAACTACGCTTGGACTTATTCCTCGGGGTGTTAACTCCTCAATGATTTTAAATTTATGTAGGCAAGTCCTTTGCTTATGCAAGATAGTTAGGATGCTATTATTTAGAAAGACACTGAGTCCTTAAACTCACTCCCTAAGAGACCAGAACATGTAAGGGCATGAAGAAAAGACCTAGATCTAATGTAAATTTTTCACATGTTTTATTTTCATTTTGAAAAATCATTTGACTCAGGCTTATAGGATTCATATGCCTAATGCATGAGAAATAAGAATATGGGTCAAAATCAGCAAGATGGGAGGTGAGTTTCCACCATGGCTCTCAAAGGTCAAGCTAAGTTCATTGGCACAGGTGGAAGCTCTCCAAATCAAGAGTGAAATAATATGCTTTTTATGCATGATGTTACAAAGAAATACCCATCCAACTAAGGGGTTGCTAATTCTTTTATCTTGATTTATGCCTAAGCTTTTAAGTGAGGTTGTGAGTTATTTATTTTTATTTTGAGTTGATTAATTTAGTAGAAGATTTATTTTTCCCTAAGAGCCTAATCGTCATCCAGGCCATACATCAAAGCAAGGAAGAAACTAGGAAATGATGCCATCTTAATGCGTAAG
Source organism: Cymbidium sinense (assembly GCA_021442155.1). Taxonomy (NCBI): domain Eukaryota; kingdom Viridiplantae; phylum Streptophyta; class Magnoliopsida; order Asparagales; family Orchidaceae; genus Cymbidium; species Cymbidium sinense. The sequence continues at coordinate 34,064,810 of CM038215.1, forward strand.
TTAAATAAACATCAACCAATTTATAAAACTAGCACAAAAGAATAAAAGACCGTTTATGGTCAGGCTCCATCGCACAAACCTGGAAATAAATTAGGTAGCCGAGCTCTACCCTTATACAACCCGGATTACAAATGAATTAATTACAATCATGTAAGGAAATTCATGTTATGAGAGTATTCATTCTTCATTTCTTCTTTCTTCTTTCATCTTTCTTCATTTGGTTCTTTCTTCTTTCTTTTGATTTGGTTGAAATGTGGATGCTCCAAGGTTTCACATGGTACATAAGATGAGATCTTATGACCAATGCTCATTTAATCCCCAAAATCATTCTTAAATCCTAATTGCAAAATTACATGAAAAGGAAAAGTAAATCTAACTAACACCTGCAAAATAGAGATTAGCTAAACAAACCATATAAATCCCAAGTATGTATATTGGACTAAGCACCCCACACATGAGTACTTAAGTCCACCTGGCCTAATGGATTATGCTTAGGGGTATAAGCACCTGCATGACGAAAAAGCAATTTCATATTTTTATTACAGAGTCCCTTAAGCACAATCCCCTGCAAAAGACAAAGTTAGCTAATATTAACATTCATTCTATGAACATACACTACCATCGGACTAAAACATTACATCACAAAACAAAGCAAATATCAAACCATGCACTGCCCTAATCTAAAGCTAGAATTGGTGACTTAGTTTAATGTGAGTGCTTTTAAAAGGTTTGTGTGGTATGCTTAGCTAGGCTTTTTAAGTTTATATTTTCTAAGTGTGAAAAATGTTCAACTTAGATGGGTGGTTTTAGTTTAAGTTGTTTAGTTGATTTGGGTTATTTTATTTGATGATTTTATTTTGTTTTAATGAACCTACTTAATTATGAAGTTGTTAAAGAGAGGGAAAGAGAAGAGAACTTCTCTTCTTCCCTACCTAAGTAATTTCTAAAGTAGATTCAAATTTGATTTTGTTTAGTGAATGTTTTATTATTTTAATTAATCCTAAGTTTAGAATAACTCTAAACAAGCCTATTCAAAAATAAAGGCATTTTAAGATTAAGTAAAGTAAAATATTATCTCAAAACACACATAACTTAATTTCTTTCACAACATGTGTAACATGCATATGGATGCACCTTAAGCATATCTATACATTCAAAATGGGAATGTTTAGCACACTTTATGATGAATGCTAAGTAATGTTACTTAGGAAAATTTAGAATGCTTTATGATACATGATTTTCATTAAGTAGAAAAGAGGGGTTTCTTTTATCCATTATTCACATGCAAAAGAAATGAATGGCATAAGTTATCTGACACATTGTTTCCTATGTGTAAGATATAGGGCTACTTAAAGCCTCGCAACCCCGGGGTTGTCCAGACTAATATACCACTTTTCTTAAATACAAACACATTTATAAAAGAAATGAATGGAAAGAGAAAGATGCAAAAAGTTTGTATTTGTTTGTTTATTTTGTTTATGCAATTTATATATACAAGTGTGGATGTCCTTCTTAAGTAATAACATAGGAATGAGTAGGAATGGGGTTAGGCAAGTATTGTGTTCTTTTCAAATGAACTATACACTTAGCCAAGTTCTATTCAAATTATGCTAGAAGAAAAGAGATGGAAAACCACACTATGCACATTTTCATATTCATATCCACATGCAAGCTTATAAATAATTATAAGTAACACAACTTCAATTTTGATAATTGATTCATATGTTTTGAAAATAATTTTAGATTTAATAGTGATAATAGCCATTCATATTTCTAATTTAGTCAAGACATGTAATTTAACATAAAAGAAATATTTCATTTTCAATTTGATTTTTGAAAAGCATGAACGCATGAAATTCACATGACATACACATTTAGCATGTTAGGAAAGAAATGAAGTAATGAAAGCATATAAATACATTCACCCTAATTAATTCCTAAAGACAATCTTATGATATAAGAAAGTTTAAAAAAATCAAGTTATTTTTTAAAGAGGGTTTGATTTTATTTTGAGTTTGATTTAATTTGAGAAATGTGAGCTGAGTTTACTGTTCCTAACCCATTCAACATATGTTTATTATTTTAGTTTAATCTTTAGATGATTAGATGAATTTTATGCTTTGGTTAGTTTAAGGTATGAATTAAGTATGTTAATTACCCTTACTACACCACCTTAGCTTAATTAATCAAATAATTATGAGCCAATGATATGAAATAAAAAATCAAATTTAAATTTAATGCACCTATGTAAGAAAGGTACCTAATGCAATTAGCTCATGATTAATGATTAATAAAACTAAAGAGTTTAATTTAAGTACTTTCAGAATCCCTCTCATACATGTGAGTTGAATTTTGATTTTTTGAATGTACTTAGGTTCTTGAACACCTAAGCATCTACCCAAGATGGATTAATTAAGATCTAGAAGTTTTTAGAATTTTATGAAGTTAATTAAGGGGGTATTTAGTCGATTAACCCATTAAATAAGTATGGGTTAAGGAAGGAAAGGGGTTCAAGAATATCTTAAGGAAAGTATCCCAAAATTATTCCCTACATCTCACATTCACTTAAACAAAACTTAATTGACTCAATTAGAGGGTTAAATCACTAAATATACTCTAAATTAAGCTTAATTACATTAAGGATGTGATTAAAGAATGAGCTAGCAATTCCTCTAATTAAGCCACTAATAAATTCCAACAAATTGAGGCTAGAAATTAGTAATATACATAAAGTTTGGGATTCATCAATAGAGTAATTAAAGGGTAATTAGCAAAATAATATTCCTAATAAAACCTAAATCCAGAGAAAAGAACTACTCAAAATCTGTTGAAATCATTTTTAGAATATTTTATGTTCAATTTCTATTTCATATGGGAAGGCTTAAATACTTAATCCAGAAGGTGCCATGTGGATTTTCCATGTGGTGTGATGGGATTCAATATTTAAGTTGTCACATCGTAGCACCACATCAGTGGTGGAACTACGCGCTTTCTCCTCATCAGTCCGATCAAGGATCGGATGATTGATGTTAAAGCCATGGATCTAATAAGATAAAATAGGGATCTACATGTTTTAATCATGGCTGTCCATCCAATATGCATGGATGGACGACCCGATCCCTCATTGTATTTTCCTGTGGGAGAGGACATCCATCCATCTTCTAGGGCATGATCCAAGCTCGATTGAGCTCGGATTGATCCCAAAACTTAGCCACACCATCAACATGTAAAGGAGATCACATCCAACGTCTAACTTATCATGGGGTGAAGATTTTCTTTACAAAGGACCAAGAAAAATTGAAAACTTGCTCGGATTAATGGCTTACCTCACCGGAGGTGATCATCGGTGCTCGAGACCCTTGGAGAAGCTTCGTATTGTGGAGATGAAGCTTTGTTGAAGTTTGGAGGTCTTAAGATGGGGTAGACCCTCCTATGGGCCAACTCCTCCTTGACTTGAGCTCAGGTTTGGTTGAAGTAGCACCTCCTTTTAGGCAAGTTTGATTGAACCTTATGATGGAGCTTGCAAAGGGAATTGGGTTAATTTGAAGTGTGGAGTAATTTTGAATTTCAATGGAGCTCCCCTATTTTTGGTTTGAGTAAATCCGAAAAGGGGAAACTGGAAATCACTTGAGAGAGCTGGGGAGACTTGGCAATGACTTCTATGGCTTCTTTTAGCTCAATTGAGTACGAGACTCTGAAGATTGAATGGAATTAGTGAGAGTATATCTCACCCTTTGGTAATCGGTCGATCGAGCCTTTACTTGCTAATTTGAACCAATTGAGCTCCTTGAGGGGTTTGTTAGGCGTTTAGCATGTCCATGCATTCAGTTTGGCTAGAGGAGTGGATTGGTGAAGCCCCCATGTGCTTTAATTGGGTGGAGGAGGGCTTCCATTTGCTCAATTTCATGCAAGTGGCGGTTTGGTCATTGGCCTAGGTTGGGCTGACCCAAACCCATTGGGTTGGGTGCACCACACTCCTTAGTGTTCACTTGATCCACTAAGAGGGTGCCAAGTGGTTATGGAGAGGATTTGACCAAATTTTAAATGAATTTTGCCAAAATTTACCCTTTGACCTAGGGACAAAAAGATCATTTGCCCTTGATTTTAGTTTAGATATGTTCAATATGATTGAAAAATTAGTTAGGCCAAGTTTCATTGAATTTGTATTTGGTTTGATGTGATTTGGCTCATGTTGTCTCATTTAGGTTAAAATGGGTCAACTTGGGTCAAGTTGACCAATTGGTCAAATTTGGTCAAACCAAGGGTTGGGTCAAGTTCACATGACCATTTGAAATGTTTTGGTGACTTTGGTTTGGTTTAATTTGGTTTATATTTGATTTTGGTTCATTTGAGCTGATTTAGGTCAAATGGGTCAAGTTGAATTTGACCCATTTGACCTATTTGGGTTCAAGGGTTGGTTTAGGTTTCATTGGTCATTTGAAATGGATTGGTACCTTTGTTTCCAATCAATTTGGGTTTAATTTAATTTTGGCTGAAAATGACCTTTTAGGTTAAGTTGGGTTCATGGAAAATTGGGCTAGGTTGGGTCTAGTTGGCCGTGTGAAGCTTTGGATAAGTTCAACAAGTGATTTGGAATGAACTTGAACCATTGGTTTCAATCAATTTAGCTTAGATCAAGTTTTGACCTATTTTGACTTTTTAGGTCAAGTTGGGTCAACTTAGGTCAAGTGGCCAATTGGTTTAGTTAAGGCTCAAATGTTGACTTGGTCAAGTTCAAACATTGATCTTGAATGAGTCTTGATCAATGGTTTCAATCAATTTGCCTATGGTGGATTTTGGCTAGTTTAGGTTTCATTTTAGCTAAGTGTTGACTTGGTCAACCCTTAGGTTTGACTTGATTTGACCCAATTTGAGTGATTGATCATCTCATGATGATCGTTGATCATGATGAGAGGGTTAGATGGGCTTAGTTCAATCCAATTTGATTAGGATTAGAATTTGGCTTATAAGGGATACTTTAGGTCACATTGGGTCAAGTGAGCCTACGTATGTCAAATGGCTTGGTCAAACCTTGATTTGAGTTTGATTGAGCTTGCATATGGACTTATGATTGAAATATAAATCTATTTGCAAGTGGTTTGAAGTCAAATAGGTTTTGATTCATTTGACAATTTCATGTTCAAAGGAAGGACATGATTGGATTTGGGTTTGATTTTTGATTTTGGTTTTGGTTAGAGGATTGAAGTTTGTGTTTATATTTAGATCCATGATTGAAGGATTGATTGAATTATGAAGAAAAATCATGGATTTTGCTTGATTTGAAGTTGATTTGGCTAAGTTCAAGATATGACTTGAAAGGCTTAGGTTGAATTTTGGGTGAATTTGAGTTTGAATTTTGGGTTTAGTTTGATTGATTTGAATTTATATTTCATTTATATTTAAGAACATAAATGAATATAAATGGGTCATGAAAATTTCATGAATTTGAGTTGATTTGAACTTGATTTGGGCTAAGTCCATAGGGTAGAATCAAAGGGACTTAGAAAATATTTTGAACTTGGAGTTTGAGTCTGAGTTTAGTTTGATTGATTTTGAATTTATATTTTATTTATATTTGTAAATATAAATGAGAATATAAATGAGTTATGTGAAAATTTCATGAATTTGAGTTGATTTAGATTTGATTTAGGCTAAGTCCATAAGGTAGAATCAAAGGGACTTATGAAGGATTTTTGGAATTGGAATTTGATTTTTTGAATTTGGTTTTGGTTATGGATTTCAATCATGGGTTTAGATCATGAGTTTGGAATTGAAATATGATTTGAGAAAATCCATTGGATTGGAATTGATTTGGTTGTTGAATTGAAGGAAAAGAATTAAGGAAATGGTTGATAAGGGATGCAAATTTCTAACACCCCTAAGGCATGACTTATTCTATGTATATCTCTTCTAAGTCTCTAGGGCTAGGTTGAGTGTTCACTTAATCACTAGAAATGTCTTAAGCCTAAAGAACTCTTAAGGTGTAAGAAGAGTCCTATTTCTAAGATGGAGAGGTTGAGCTCATAGCCAAAATGAGGCCAACAGAGGAGTGTCTTAAGACTAAGGAACTCTTAATGTCTAAGAGGAGTCCCATGCCTAAGATGAAAGGGGGTTGAGAGCTCATTGCAAAAATGAGGTCAACAAAGGGCAATAGGTGTGTGTGGTGAAAGGCATACCACATGCATTATTGGTAAAATGATCAACGTCAAATGATCATAGCACTAAAAGAAATGATCTACTCTTAAGCAGGTGTAGATGGAATGAAGAACTGTGACTCTTCTCATGTCTAAGACACAAAAGAGTGAAGGGGAAATCCACTAGGGATTGAATATTTGAGCCTTCCACTAGGGAATTAGGCTCAAGTCATCCACTGAGGGATGAGAGATCTGATTTGATTAGGATCTCACTAGGGAGAAATTTGATTTAGTTGATTGATTTGGGATTTGGGTTTTCCACTGGGGATGAAAAAGTGAACTCTCCACTAAGGGAGCAAATTCAAACCATCCATTGGGGAAAAGAGGTTGTGAAATCTACTGAGGGATTAGAAGGGTATCCACTGGGGATAAAAGATGGATGAAATCCTCTGAGGGATTTGGATCGATCTGGGAACAAAGACTTACATCTCCAGGAGAGAGGTAGATTTGATGAGTGACTCCACTAGGGAGGAAGGTTGAATGGATTTGTTTTGTTTGTTTGAATTTTGACTCCACATGGGGAGGAGGATTGAGTTTGATTTATTTGTTTAGTTTTACTTTGCTGGGGAAGTTGGAAGGAATTTGTTTGTTTGTTTAGTTTAAATGACTCCACTAGAGAAGTTAAAGGGAGTTTATTTTGTTTTAGATTTTGATTTTGTTGGATTTTTAAGATGAATCATATTTGTTTGTAATGGACTGTACTGAGTAGGGATCATGACGGCCTGGGCCTAAATCAGATTTACTAATCCAAAGGGGTAGTCTACTAACCACATAGTAGAACTAACCAACCGAAGGAATGCCTTTCAGTTTGTAATGGTCAAGTTAGAAAGAAAGTATAGGGACTCACATCTTCTAAAATAAGAAACCATTGGGGTGACACATTAGCAAGGTAACATGTTAACTTGACCTAGGGCTGACTATTGAGTGAATGCCGCTGGGGGACTTAAATCAGTTCAAAGAATAGTGAAGATAGATTTCATTTTTTATTATTGTTTGATTGATTCCTTTGGTTTGATGGGATATACTAAGTAGGGGCCATTTAATCTACATCAGATTTACAAATCCAAAGGGATAGTACTAAACCACATAGTAAGACTAACCAACCAATGAGATGCCCTTTGGTGTGTAATGGTCAAAGTTAGAAAAAAAGTGCGTGGACTCACAACTGACAAAAGATTGGGGTATCGGTTGCTTTTGCAAATCAACCCAGGACTATTGAGAGAATGCTGTTGGGGACTTAAATCAACTCAAGGATAGTCAAGATTGATTTCCTTTAATTAAGTTGTTTGATCTACATTTATTTTAATCTTTATTTATTTTGATTTTGATGGATATTTTTAGTTTGCGATGGACCTACTAAGAAGGAGCTAATATCAGCCTAGACCTATCTTAGGTTTTCAAATCCAAAAGGATAGTCTACCATCCATTAGGTAAAGCTACCCGATCAAGAAGGTGCCTTTTGGTTTACAATGGCCAAGTTGAGAAGAAAGCTCGGGGACTCACATCTCCTCGACAAAGAACCACTAAGGTGATCGATTGCTTGTAAATCAAACTTTCGGGCTACCATTGGTTTGCATATAGAAAGAATGTAATAGAATTATATCTTTCAAAGAAAAGATGGACATCAAGGAAACCTATTTGTGGTAAAATAGATTGAACTTGACCTAAGGGAAACTACTGAGAGAGTGCTGACACTTCCTTAAAGATAGGATGCCTGCTTGGTAGAAGGGGCCCTTTGGGGGATTGAATTCCTAATCCACAAGCAAAATTTGTTTATTTGTTATTGTGGACCATGTTGGCTTGTGAGGGACCAAAGGAGCTTATATTGACATATCTCAATTCTTGAGGGAGAATGCATATCCATAGGTTCTCCCACAAGTGGCTACTAGGAAAGGAGGCTCCATCCAAAGGTAACTCGGGTAGTGTCTAAATGTCATCGCAAAGGATGTGATCCAAATAGAATGCCCATAGGGAGAGGGGCCACTAAGGCTTAATCCAAAACTTTGAAGAAGATGACATGGCTAGTCATATATCAAATAGGTATTTGATGTCCAACTCAAGGAGAATGCATGTGGACTCACATCTACCAAGAGTGGTGTACTCACTGGGTGGGTCATCTTCAACATGGTGATAACCAACCAACCTAAGGTGTCCATCAGTTTGCAATCACTAGAAGAAAGCTTGGGACTCACATCCTCCTAGCGGAACTAATTGGGAGGCAGTCTGTCTTACTCTATCGATCTAGGATGACTTGAGTGAATGCCTGGGGCTCTTATATCAACTCAAAGTAGTCAAGAGGAAAGGCACCTGGGACTTATCCTAAACTCAGATATTTGACCTAGTTAGATATGATGATGTTCAAGAAGAAAGCGCGGGGACTCACACCTTCTTAAACAAAGTCAACATGAAGTAGCTTACTAGCTGAGTAGTGAAGACTACCAAACTAATAAGGTGCTCATAAGTTTGTAATGATCAAGTGAGGAAAGTGTGGGGACTCACATCTTCCAAATAAATGACCACTGGGGTGACATACTAGAGAGGTAGCATATCGACCCAACCTAGAGCAGCTAATGAATGAGCGGCACAAGGGCTTGCTCCCACATTTTTCTATTTCTAAATAAAAGATATGTGTGTGATATGTGGAAAGGGATAGGATGCCACTGGGGACTCTTACACCTATCCTAAGCACGTGGAAGTGCTACTCCACTAAGGAAGGTTGCCTCTTGGGATCTTACACATAACTTAGTTATGCTAGTAGAAATAGAAAGCCACATGGGATGTTACACCTATTCTAATAGCCCTGGAGGAATGTGTTTATGTTGTGAAAAGGGATAGGACGCCACTGGGGGACTCTTATACCTACCCTAGGCACATCGTGGCGAATTCACAAGATAAACGAACAACACTTCGAATGAAGAGAAGATTTGAATGAAATGAAATTAGGGTTTTGTATTGAATTGTTTCATTTTTAGACATGATTTTATGGGTAATATTTTTTAGATAAAGCCCATTAATTGAAATCATCGTTCCCCTTTACAATCAATGAGCTGATATGATCCTCCTTGGTAGGCCTTCTCAATGGCATAGGGGCCTTCCCAAGTGGGTTCAAACTTGCCATCCATCTTTTGATGGGAAATAATCAGTCTCCTTAGAATAAGGATGAGCTCTCCTATTTGGAAAGTTCTAGGGTGAACTAATTTGTTGTGAGCTTGAATTATTTTGGCTTTGTACAACTCAAGGTTCTAGCATGCCTTGAGGCATCTCTCCACCAAACCTTCGAGCTCTGCTAACCTCAGCTTGGCATTCTGCTCCAAAGTAATCTTGCTCCCATGACTATCCTTAGTGATGGGAGTTAGACTTATAATGGTAGAATAGCTTCAAACCCATACACTAAAGAAAATGGGGTGGATTGAGTTGGAGTCCTGTATGTGGTGTGGTAGGCCCCTGGGCTTCAACCAACTGCTCATGCCATTGCCTTTTATTGTCATCAAGTGTTTTCTTTAATATATGAATGAGAGTTTTATTGAATGCTTTAGTTGGGCCATTAGCCCTGGGATAGTAGATGGTAGAATATATCCAGTCTATGCTGTGTCTCCTCGTGAAGCTGTTGATCTTAGTGCTTTTGAATGCGATACCATTATCAGATATGATTCATCGAGGCACCCTAAACCTATATACGATATGGTTCTTGAAAAACTAAAGCACATGCTAAGCTGTGACCTCTCTAAGTGGGATTGCTTCCACCCACTTGGAGAAGTAATCGGTGTAGCTAGGATGAACTAGTGACCCTTGGAAGAAGGAGGATCGATCGGACCCATAATGTCTATGCCCCAACACTCAAATGGCCATGAGGCTAAAGTAGGATGTAGAATGTTGGGTGGTTGGTGGAGGACCACACAGTGTACCTGACATTGATGGCATCTTCTAGCCATGTTCATGCAGTTTGAAATCATTGCCAGTAATATCCTATTCTCTTGATCTTTTCTTTCATCTTCAGACTAGATTGAAGTGCTCCACATAGACCTGAATGTACCTCAGTTACAATCTTTTAGGATTCATGTTTATCTAAATAGTGTAATCACATATGATTGAAAGATCATCGATTCAGGTGCCATCAATGAGAGCATAGGAGAGAACTCTTTATTTCACCTGATGGGCTTATGATTTCTCTTGAGGTAGTTTGTCTATGTTTAGGTAATCCATGAATGGTTGCCTCCAATCCAGTTCTTCATTCTTATTGGCAACGGCAACCTCCCCTTCAAGAGAGAATCTCTTGATGAGTTCAACATCAATAAAGGATAAGACTTATCTATTTTGGACCCTTATTGGAATGGACTCATCTTCCGACATGCCAACTCTTTGGCAAGTTTGGCCAAAGCATTTGCCACTGCGTTCTCTCCATGGGGGACCTTGTAGATGGTGACCTTAGGAATCTGAGCCAACAACTTCATGGTATACTCATGGTAGTGACAAAACCTTAAAGGACCAGACAATCTGGTTGATGACCAACTGAGAGTCACCGTAGATGTTGATGCTCTTGATACAAACTATGATGGCTAACTCCAGACTGATAATCAAAGCCTTATACTCAGCTTCATTGTTGGTGTAGGTATTGGAGAGGTAGTATGAGAATCTCATCACATCATGGTCTGGAGTTAAGAGAACTATTCCTACCCCTGCCTTTCTTAGAAAAGTAGATTATGGTGCTTCCCCTTTATCGAAGGAAGCTGCACCATCAAAATACATCTCCCATTGGCGGTTGTCAACTTCCCCTAAATTCATGATTTGTTCATCGGGAAGATCGTCACTAAGCAGAGAATCAACAAGAAGTGAGTGTGCTACTAAGAAATCTGCTAGTGCTTATCCTTTTACGCAGAGGGGTATGAATGTGATATCAAACTATGAAAGTATCATGGACCAATGAGCCAACTGTCTGGATAGCATTGGTCACATCATGAGATACAATAGTGGATTGATTCTTGAAATCAAGTTCACCTTATGAGAGAAAATATAGTAGCTTTTGAGAGGCAAAGATTAAAGCAAGACAATGTTTCTCAATAGGTGAGTAGTTTGCTTCAGTAGGTATCAGATGATAGGTGAGGTAGTAGAGAGCGTTCTCTTTTCCTTCGTCATTAGCTTGGAGAGTGCAGAGAGTCATGTCAGTGTAGAGGATGAGTGGCCTACGGGATAGAGTGCTAGAATTGGCTTCACCAAAATCTTGATATCTTCAAAGGTATGCTGGCACTTAATCATCCCACTAGAACATGGCATCCTTTTTAACAAGTGATGAGAATGGCTTGCATCTCCATGATAGGTTGGAGGTAAAGCATCTTAGATATGCCAATCACCCTTGGAATGTTCTGAGTTGAGTTAGGCTTTTGAGAGGAGGCATTTCTAAGATAGCTTTGATCTTTTCAGGATCTATTTCTATTCCCGGTGTCGGAATAACAAAGAATTTCTTGAAGCTACTCGAATGCACACTTTGATTCATTTTGAGGTTATATTATCTTAACCTTTCAAAACTATCCTCAAGTCAAGAGAGTGGTCTTCCTTTTTCTTTTGCTTTTGACTACTAGATCATCAACATAAGCACTCAATGATGGATGAGTTCATTGAAGATCTGTGTCATGGTCCGTTGGTATGTAGCACCAATATTTTTAAGGCCAAAAGGCATGACCTTATAACAAAAGATTCTAATCGAGGTTCAAAAAGAAATGTTTCTTTCATCTTCAGGAGACATCTTGATTTGTTTGTAGCCAGATGACCCATCTATGAAAGAGAACACTGTATGAGATGAGGCGATGTCTACCATCAATTCTGGTATAGGAAGAGGAAACTCATGCTTAGGACATGGCTTGTTCAAGTCCCTGAAATTGATGCATATGCAAATTTAGCCATTCTTTTTTTTTTAACTGGTATGACACTGGATAACCAGGTAAAGTATTTTCTTCCCTGATGAAACCAACATCGATCAGTTTCTTGACTTTATAAATGACTTGTTGTTCAATTTCTAATCGCATGCATTTAGGAGTTTGCTTGATAGGGTTAGCGCTAGGATCTATTGCTAGCTTGTGGATTGCTACGTTAGGAGATAATCCGGCATCTCTTCATATCTCCATGCAAAGGAGTCTTTAAACTAAGTCAATAGCCTAACTAAGTCATTAGTTTCTTCTTCATTTAACAACAGCTGATGTATGTCAGGCATGGCTCTTCTTTCATACCGAGGTTGATTTCTTTGAGTTTGTCGATTGTTGAATGGAATTCCTCTTCAAATTCTGGTGGTGCATCTTTGATTTGGAGATCATCTAGATCATCTGATGTTTCTGAGCACACCTCTTCGTGAGAGTTTGTGTGGTATGAAAATAATATATCAAACTCTAAATGATCAGTAATAACTAAGCAGTAATCATCATCATTGACTAGACCCACTGTGTTGAATCCTAGTCCTGATCTTGATTATGCTTCCCTGCCTATATTGTTCCAAAGTTTCTCAAAATACTTTGACCTATGCTTAGACCATGTATGAGGGGCCAAACCTTTGCATAAGATTATGAACACAAGGTGAGTAAAAGTCAAATGGTAATTCCATTAATTCTTTAAATGAATCCTCCTCAAGTTCTACATCAACCTCAGGACTTGAGGATAATGAACCCAAAAAGAATCTCTTTAGCTTTGCATCCATGGAAGACTTAGGGACTTCCTTAACTACCAAACCTTCAACTTTTCGAGGAGAAAGTGAGGTTAGAGCTAAGGTTCCCAACTACTGTTTAATAGTTTCACATAAGTTTGATTCAAACACTTTGCTTTGTCTGGAGGCCTGGTCTTCATCACTGTTTGGATCAAAAGTCACCTCCAATGGAACCCGCTGAGAGGGGTTGGCTAGTATACTAATCACATGAGACTCATCCTTTGAGCTAGATTCCAAGTCTATGTGAATAGTAGGGGTACTTCTATGAACTGGAACATAACCCCTTGGTGATGGCCAACCAAGGGTTCTTCCACCTTTGGAACTATCTCTGTGTCTACCTCTGCCTCTGCCAGGTGGAGGTCGAGTCATTCTACCCATATGTCCATGAGATGGAACAAACTGTGGGTGGAATGTGACATGTGGATCTACCTCTTCCTCGAAGTTCCTTTCTTGTTTACTTGGACTTTTATTTTCTTTTCCCATTTTTTTTTATTTTTCTTTTTCTTTAGTTTCTTTTTCTTTTATTTTTGATGTTTGTCCAAGATCATGAGAAAAGTCCTTTTGATTCTGAGGAAGATAGTATGTCGCATCCTCATATATCTCAACCTCCCTGACTAAAAATGGCTTTTCATCTCCATTGACATGGTATTCGATCCCATCCTTTCTGAACTTGATGCACTGATGGAGGGAAGATGGAATCATCTTGTTCTGATGTATCCAAGGCCTACCGAGCAAAGCAGTGAATGAAGTATTTGAATTAATTATATTAAACTTGTCTTCAAACTTCCATTCACCTCTCTCCAATGGTAACACTTTGGAACCTAAAGCCCTCTCACCTTGTTCATTGAATCCTCTCAACATCATCTGATCTCCTCAGAGTGTGGAGATGTCGATCCTCAAATAGGCAAGAGTCTTTAGACTCATAATGTTCATCGATGCACTCAATGAGAACTCTTGCAATCCAATATGCCCATGTCCACTTTGATGTAGGGGCGGTTGTGCTCCATGTCCCCGAGAAGGTCTTCATCATGTGGTGATCCCATGAGCTTCTCTAGAATAATGTGCCTCCTCTCCAATAGTGGTCAGTTGAGCTAAGCATATTTCAGATCAAGGAGAGCCTTAATTAGTGATTCTCTCATCTCTTTAGATAAGATAAGGGCATCATATATGCTTAACTTAGATGAAAACTTTCTTAGATGAGCGAGGACATTATAATTTACCTTTGGTCCTCACAAGCATATAGGGTGGAGCATGGAAGGGCTTGATCTCTTGAACCAATGACTTCTTATTTCCCATCTTGAGTGTTGCCCTGGAGGTAGAACCTTGTCACTATGGAGGTTGACTTTGATCTCTTGTGTGGTAGGATGGTGGATAATTCTACACGTGCCGCTCTACGACTTCTCCTATGAGACCCTCAAAATTAGAAGATTCTAAGTCTATCTCAAGAGGTTAACCTGTATGATTCAGAGAAGGAAGGTCTAACTCTGAATCAAAAAAAGGAGATTGATCAGAATTATTATTATTTTAACTTGAAGAGTTTTCAGAAATGATAGAAGTAGACAACCCATCAAAAGTGACTTAGATATAATTTAAGCTAGCTTTCTTCATTGATTTCTTGGATTTTGAAGGTGGTACATAATAGAAGTCAAGTAAAGTAAGTGGGGTAAGGGATTTGATGCTTTTATCCACTGATATAAGAGTTCTACTAGTAGAATAGGAATTAGCTAAAGTAGAGGAGGTGCTCGTTGATGTGGTAGCTGCAATGGTAGGTGGACTGGGTGGTTGTTACACTACATGACTATCCACACAGGGTTACATTCTTTGTTGATCGCTCCCCTTTCCCCAAGTTATCTTTGGCAACTTACAAACCCCTTTTGATGTTGGGAGTTTGAGCTACCTTAGGCACCTGCAGGAAAAGTTTCTTGAACTTTGAGATAATCTTTTTAGATATTTTGGATAAGGAGATATCCCAACCTTCTTTGGTTTTGGAAGGATCGCAAGTATCCCCAAGGATTACCCTAATGAAACTGGATGGTTGTTCCACAAGATATTCCTTTGAGATAACTATAGCACCAATCTTGAAGCTATCTTCAAGCCAGTCCTTAAATGTAAAGCAATCTTCTAAAACATGACCAAGAAAATGGTGGTAGGGGCAAAAGTTAGGATCATGGATTTTGCCTACTTCCTCTAGTCTCCTACATTTGGTAGCTGAAAATCAAGCTTCTTTAAGAGATTCCTAAAGATCTTTAATTACCTCCCTCTTAAATGAATACAATTTATTAGGTTTATCCAAAAGAGTAGGTGAACCATAGCTACGGCGGTATGTGTATTGTTGTAATGATGTGTAGCTGAGGAGGAGGTGTAGGCCATGGAGGTTCTTGTGGCGGCGTAGCTCTCGATGTGGTAGAGGAGGTGGAAGTGAAGGCTGGGTCATGGTCTCTTGATTGATCTCTCTAACTACTTCACATTATCTACTCATCCTTGCTCCCGCTTCTTCTCTATACCTTCTGGCTTTGGGTCTTCAAAAGGAATATATTTGGCCTCTCCTTGTAGACTAGTTTCCTTGTTGATTAACTTCTCAAAAGTTTTGATGCATGAAGCCAAGCATGAGCCGGGATATTCTTTAGAAAATTTTGGCATCAGAAACGGCTTGCATTCATACTTTATTGTCAAGGGACTCACCTGGGTGTTGTTATGCTAGAATGAGATCTTCCATAGTGACCCTTTGTTGAGCTCCAACAAATCTCTTGATGAAGAGTTGTTCCAACTCTGCAAATGTCTTCACTGAACTATTGGAATATTCAGTGTACCAGTCAAAAGCTATGCCGGCTAAGCTACTGATGAAGAGATGGAAGTGTAAAGTGTTACTGCCACCGATGTTGTAATAACTAGCTCTAAAATGGATAATATGCTACCTCGGCTTCCCACTACTGTCAAAGCTTTTGGAAGAAGGTGGCATAAAATCCTTAGGATATTAGATGGCATCAAATTCCTCTGGGTAGGGTCTACCCTTTGGAATTGATGATCCTCCTTGAGCTTGAGCCAATGCTTCTTTCACTTGCTGCTTAACCATGCTCTTGATATCTTTTTCTTGTATGGAAGTACTATCCACTACTTTCCTATACATGCTAGTGCTACCTTGCTCTATTGGAGATAAGGTCTTGGCTGGGTCCAAAACATGCACCAACTCTAGCTGACTAGTCTTAGCTATGGTAGGATGAATTGCTAGGGCTTGATTCTACAATGTTAAGATTACTGCTAATAGATCTTCGAGCCTCCTCTCGATCCTCATTATTTTTTCATTTTTTGTTTTATCTGTGCTAGGAGGCATTGGGTCAATGTGTCTTCCTGCTCAGCCTCAACACCTTTTATAGTCTGTTGCTATATAAGTAGGAACCCTGGTATCTACCATATAGACCCCTTCTGAGTCTCCCAACAAATCATCTTCATTGGGATCAAAGATGATCTTCTCTTCATCAGACCAATCATATCCTAGGATTTCTTTCTTCTCCATGAGGTAATGTGCTACTATGTCATCTAGAAGATATCGAGCAGGCACAAATGACTTTGGGCCGGTGTGATCATTATGTCTGTGAGAGGCGACCTCCTATCTTGGGGAGTCAACCATGTGAGGGATGTACTCACTGGAAGAAATACACTCTTGACTATCACTAACTCTGTATGGGGTGACACTCCTAGGAGGATCTATCATCATTGGTGTGGCCTTCTTCACCCTCTACTATCTCCATCATATCTTTTTAATGGTGGTGACGGGATGACTATGACACTTTGAGGTCGCCATTCCTTTCACACCACAACTATGGTATAAGGTCAAGCAGGAGACCTCAGCCTTGCCATAATAGGTGGTGTAGATGGAATAGGATCTCTCGGCCATAGCCAGATCACCAACGGGGGCCTCTTCTCCCCTGATTTGGCCTTCATGGCCTTGGATGGAACTAGAGATGCTGGAACATGTACAGGCGATGGTGGACGGGATGAAGAGCGTTGTGGTGGAGACACCACTGACTCTCTCAGAATATGAGCTACTCTTCTGTGATGTGTAGTCCCCATGAGTAGAATCGTGATGATCGATGGGTAGTGATCAGAAGATCAAGAGTGTAGCGCTTTTGAACCTTTGCTCTCTCCGGCTGGTAATATGTGAAGTTGAGCCTCCCTCTTGAATATGCCTCCCCACCATGGGGGATAATGATCTCAAATCAAATTGAGCCCTGACTTAGTCATTAGGCTCACCAACGGCATAATGAGCGAGGCACATATGACCTCCGCGGTATGCCCAGCTGGCGGTGGAGGTGGATCCTCAGCATCCTCTCTATGTAAAGAGAGGATGGAATGGGTTAATTGTAACTAGTGAGGAAACCAAAGTGGGAAACTGCTCAGCAACGGATAGTGTAGCTACCTCCATATCCCTGGTGATGCAAGTATGATACCGCTTTATCATGCGATTCTTATTTCTTCTTTGGGTCTTGGTGGTGGCGTAGAGATAGACTTAACCTCAAAGCGGGGGACAATCCACAGGAACACGAGCCTTACCCTTTGAGGGTGCTTGATGGGGTAACTGCAGAGAACAGTTACATTGGCACTATCATTGTGATCTTTGAGCTGTCATGACTTTCTTCTTTAATGAGGTGTCTAAATCTTTGACATGTCAACTCGAATGACCACTTTTGACCACTATATCATGTGGTGGTGAGGAGGAGCCCTCACAGGTAATCCTTGCCCCCTCAAAAACTCATCCAAAGTGGATGAGGTGGGCATAATCAGCTCGGGAAAGGTTGGCCTAATCCATCCCATGGGGAAAGGTGAACACATACTTGACGCCAGATCTAAACCCACTAAAGAAGCTTGCTATTTGAAACTACAATGTTGAAAACAAATTTAAGTCAGATTTTCTTGCTTTGAATTTTGAATTTTGAATTTGAACTCACACCCAACATCTTGAAAATGTTGAGCGGTGCTAAAAAAGATGATAGATTTTTTTTAATTGATTTTGAGAAGAGAGAGGAGATCTTTCGATGCTTCCATAGGTTCATTTTTTGAATTTAGATTTTTGTTTGAGTTTAAGGATCCTTTATATAACTAATTTGAGTATGGTAAAATAAAGGGTCAATTATTTTTGATTTGTGATTTTTGGAATTTTACTCACTTAGGAAATTTGGGTATGCTAAGTAAGATGTTTGAAAACAATTTCTTCTTTTTATTTTACTTGCTTGTTTTGTGAATCATTTGTGTTTGAGGATGAAATCTTTACTTATCAAATTTGAGTATGCTAAATGAAGAATCCAAAATGTCTTGTTATTTTTGTTTTGATTTTTCTGAAAAGAGGATCCTTAGCAAATTTAGGTATGCTAAAGAAATCCAAATGTGTGTTTGATTTTGTTCTTTTGATTTTAAAAAATGGATCTTCACTTAGCAAATTTAGGCATGCTAAGTGAGGAATCCAAGTGTGTTGTTTTTGTTTGATTTTTGAAAAAGAGGATTCTTAGCAAATTTAGGTATGTTAAGGAAATCCAAATGTGATTGAAAATTTTTGATTTTGAATTTGGACACTTCACTTAGCAAATTTGAGTATGCTAATGAATTTTCAAAATATGTTTGAAAATTTTGTTTTTGTATTTTTGATTTTGGAAACTTCACTTAGGAAATTTGAGTATGCTAAATAGAATTCCAAAATATGTTTTAATTATTTTTTTGAAATGGAGACTTCACTTAGCAAATTTGAGTATGCTAAATGAAGTTCAAAAATGTGCTTTGAAAATCTTATTATTTTGGAATTTTGAAAATAGAGATTTCCATTTAACAAATTTGGGTATGTAAGTTAGAAATCAATTTGTTTTAATTTTTCAAAGATGTGATTTTGTTTGGGAAATGCTACAACCATCCCACACGTTTGAATATATTGAATGAGATTGTCCATCTCCAAATTTTGTGCTTTTTGAAAAGAGATTTTTGGATTTTTTAAAATCTTCATCAAAATGAATTAAGTGAAGATGTTCATTTGTGATTTTTGGAAAATTTGATTGTTGTTTATTTTTAAAAATGAAATCTTCATCAAAAGAAATTGAGTGAAGATGTTCATTTGTGATTTTTGGAAAATATGATTGTTGTTTACTTTTAAAAATGAAATCTTCATCAAAAGGATTTAAGTGAAGATGTTAATTTGTGATTTTTGGGAAATATGATTGTTGTTTATTTTTGATTTTGTAAAAGGGTCCTACATATAACAATCTTGAAGATTGCTATATGAGGCGCAAATATTTTGTGCATTCATGTGCATTTGGAAGAATTCTGTTTTATGAAGAATTTATTTTTGTCATATTTTTATTTTTTTGAAATAAATCTTTCCTTACTGCAGAAATGGTAAGGAAGTTCAACAAAATTTTCTTAGAGATTTCTTCTTCTTGAATTTTATTATATATATATTTTACTTATTGGAAAACCCAACATGGGTTTTAAGACCTCTTTAGAATGAGATCCTAAAACCTAAAAGATGTTGGCTAGCTTAACTCAAGAATGAAATGAGCTAAGTGCCAACGGAAGAGAAAGATAGTCTTAGACCTATATGGAATACAAATCCACTATCGATACTCAGAGACAACGGTCATTTACCAAAGATGGAGAGAGAAACCTTCACCAGTGGAGTCGCTAGAAAAATTTGTGGTGAAAATTTTTCATATTCTTCGCCTTCATCCGTGGGTGAAAACAAGAATGTAAAAATCATCTTTTTGGGATGCCACATAGATCCATAGATGTACTTATTAGGATGATCGAGTATGACATTGAAGAGAGGTGTACTATCTGAAAAGATAGAAGTCACTACCCTACAATGGACCTAAACACCTTAATAAGGACTCCTAAAGACTATGGGTCTTCAGAATTTACCAAAGATTCTTATCCTACTTTGCATGGAAAAGTAAAGTAGGGTTTATTTTAAACTAAGTTCATTAAGTTTCCTACAGGGGCAAGCCCCCATAATTAATTACATCTTAAGGAAGGGGATTCCTTAAGAATACTCTCGATTAAGGTAAATGATCATTGTCTCTAAAGATTTTAATAGGTAGGAATATCAATCAATTAGTTTATTTTTGAATATCAAATGGGGTTGATCAAGAGGAGAGACTTTTTATCGAAGCCAAAGAAGAATAATTAGGAGATGCTTAGGATACTTGGAAGCCTAGTAAGCACCCTAAACTATCCTATGGTCGGGCTTTACATTTTTGAAATTGAAGAAATTTATTATTTAAGTAGACATTTTTATTAGACATTTAGGGCTTATAATCCATCAACACAAGATCATAGAGATGCCTAAGAGGTAAGAATTTATACTTATGGCCCATAAAAGAGAGAAATAATATCAAAACCTAAATCTAGAGAGCTTTGATGAGGGCTTATAATCTATTGACACAAGATCATGGAGATGCCTAAGAGGTGAGGATTTATACTTATGACCCATAAAAGGGAGAAGCAACCTCAGAACCTAAATCTAGGGAGCTTTGGCGAGGGCCAAAAGCATGACCTAAATATAAGGCAAAAAATGGGTATTTTGTTTGCCTCCATAAGAGATGAGTTAACATTTTTATTAGAAATTCATGGCTTATAATCCATTGACACAAGATCATGGAGATGCCTAAGAGGTGAAGATTTATACTTATGTCCCATAAAAGGGAGAAGCAATCTCATAACCTAAATCTAGGGAGCTTTGGCGAGGGCCAAAACATGACCTAAATCTAGGGCAAAAAATGGGAATTTGGTTTGCCTCCATAAGAGATAACAAACAACCCGACTGCTTAGACTTACAACCGCCTGGGGGTGGCCGCCAACTAACTCCTCCTATGATTTTAAATTCATGTAAACAAGTCATATACTTATGCAAGATAGTTGGATTGTTATTATTAGAAAGAGACTAAGTCCTTAAACTCACTCCCTTAAGAGACTAGATCATGTAAGGCATGAAAAGTGGCCTATATCTAATGTAAATTTTTCACATGTTTTATTTTCATTTTGGATAATCATTTGACTCAGGCTTATAGGATTCATATGCCTAATGCACGAGAAATAAGATTATGGGCCAAAAATTAATAAGATGGGAGGTGAGTTTCCACCATGGCTCTCAAAGGTCAAGCCAAGTTCACTGGCATGGGTGGAAGCCCTCTAAATCAAGAGTGAAATAATATGCTTTTTATACATAATGTTATGAAGAAATACCCATCCATCTAAGGGGTTGTTAATTCGTTTATCTTGATTTTATGCCTAGGCTTTCAAGTGAGGTTGTGAGTTATTTATTTTATTTTGAGTTAATTAATTTAGTAGAAGATTTACTTTCCCCGAAGAGCCTAATCATCATCCAGGCCATACATTAAAGCAAGGAAGAAACTAGGAAAAGATGCCATCTTAATGCGCAAGTTAAACAAACATCAACAAATTTATAAAACTAGCGCAAAAGAATAAAATGTCATTTATGGTCAGGATCCACCGCACAAACCTAAAAATAAATTGGGTAGTCAAACTCTACCCATATACAACCCGAATTATAAATGAATTAATTACAATCAAGTAAGAAAATTCATGTTATGGGAGTCTTCATTCTTCTTTTCTTCTTTCTTAATTTGGTTCTTTCCTCTTTCTTTTGACTTGGTTGAAATGTAGATGCTCCAAGGCTTCACATGGTACATAAGATGAGATCTTATGACCAATGCTCATCCTAACCCCCCATATCAATCATTCTTAAATCTTAATTATAAAATTACATGAAAAGGAAAAGTAAATCTAACTAACATCTGTAAAATAGAGATTAGTTAAACAAACCATACAGATCCCAAGCATGTATATTAGACTTAGCACCCCACTCATGGGTACTTAAGTCCACATAGCCTAATGGATTATGCTTAGGGGTATAAGAACTTGCATGGCAAAAGCAGTTTTATATTTTTATTACAGCACCCCTTAAGCATAATCACTTGCATAAGACAAAGTTAGACTAATGTCTGCCTAACATTCAGCCTACGAGCATACACCCTACCATCCAGACTAAAATATTACATCACAAAATAAAAGCAAACATCAAACTATGCACCGCCCTAACCTAAAGCTAGAAATGGTGACTTAGTCTATTGTGTGTGCTTTTAAAAGGTTAGTGTGGTATGCTTAGCTAGGCTTTAAGGTTTATATTTTTTAAGTGTGAAAAATGTTCCACTTAGATGGGTGGTTTTAGTTTAAGTTGATTTAGTTGATTTGGGTTATTTTTATTTGATGATTTTATTTTATTTTGAATGAACCTACTTAATTACTAAGTTGTAAAGAGAGGAGAGAGAAGAGAACTTCTCTTTTCTTCCATACCCTAAGTAATTTCTAAAGTAGATTCAAATTTGATTTTATTTAGTGAATGCTTTATTATGTGTTTAATTAATCCTAAGTTTAGAATAACTCTAAACAAACCTATTTAAAAAAAGGCTTTTTAAGATTAAGTAAAGTGAAATATTATCTCAAAACACACATCAATTGATTTCTTTCCCAACATGTGTAACATGCATATGGATGCACCTTAGGCATATCTATACATGCAAATGGGAATGTTTAGCACACTTTATGATGAATGCTGAGTAATGTTACTTAGGAAAATTTAGAATGCTTTATGATACATGATTTTCATTCAGTAGAAAAGAGGGGTTTCTTTTATCCATTATTAACATGCACATGTATATGTATGAAAGGCATAAGTGAGTACGACACCATTGTTAGCACCATGGGTGGAAGGTACAAGACCTACTTAGAGCTACTTAAAGCCTCGCAACCTCGGGGTTGTCTAGACTAATATACCACTTTCCTTAAATACAAACACATGTACAAAAGAAATGAATGGAAAGAGAACGATGCAAAAAATTTGTATTTGTTTGTTTGTTTTGTTTATGCAATTTATATATACAAGTGTGGATGTACTTCTTACATAATAGCATAGGAATGAGTAGGAATGGGGTTAGTTAAGTATTGTGTTCTTTTCAAATGAACTATACACTTAGCCAAGTCCTATTCAAAATTATGCTAGGAGAAAAGAGAAGGAAAACCACACTATGCACATTTTCATATTCATATCCACATGCAAGCTTATAAATAATTATAAGTAACACACCTTCAATTTTGATAATTGATTCATATGTTTTGAAAATAATTTTGGATTTAATAGTGATAATAGCCATTTATATTTCTAATTTAGGTCAAGACTTGCAATTTAACATAAAAGAAAAACATTTCTTTTTCAATTTGATTTTTAAAAAGTATGAATGCATGAAATTCACATGACATACACATTTAGCATGTTAGGAAAGAAATGAAGTAATGAAAGAATATAAATACATTCACCCTAATTAATTCCTAAAGACAATCTTATGAAATAAGAAAGTTTAAAGCAAATCAAGTTATTTTTAAAGAGGGTTTAGTTTTATTTTGAGTTTGAATTAATTTGAGAAATGTTAGGTGAGTTTGCTGTGCCTAACCCATTCCCACACATGTTTGTTATTTTAGTTTAATCTTTAGATGATTGGATGAATTTTATGCTTTGGTTAGGTTAAGGTATGAATTAAGTATGTTAATTACCCCTTACCTACACCACCATAGCATAGTTAATCAAATAATTATGAGCCAATTATATAACATAAAACCACACAAGAAATTTAAATCAACAATGCACCTAAGAAAGAAAGGTACCTAATGCAATTGGCTCATGATTAATGATTAATTAAACTAAAGGGTTTAATTTAAGTACTTTCATAATCCCTCTCACATATGAGTTGGCTTTTGATTTTCTTAATGCACTTAGGTTCTTGAACACTTAAGCATCTACCCAAGATGGATTAATTAAGTTATGAAAGTTTTAGAATTTTATGAAATTAATTAAGGGGTAATTAGTGGAATAACCCATTAATTAGGTATGGATTAAGGAAGGAAGGGGGTTTAAGGAATATCTTGAGGAAAGTATCCTAAAAATATTCCCTAAACCTTGCATTCACTTAAACAAAACTTAATTGGCTCAACCAGAGGATTAAATCACTAATTATACCCTTAATTAAGCTTAATTACATTAAGAGAGTGATTAAGGAATGAGCTAGCAATTCCTCTAATTAAGCCACGAATAAATCCCAAAAAAATTAGGGGAGGCAGAAGTCATCCCACTAATTATATGCAAGAAGTTTGGGATTAATCAATGGAGTAACTAAAGGGTAATCAACAAAATAACATTCCCAATAAAACCCAAATCCAAAGAAAAAAAATTCAAAATTCATTGAAATCATTTTTAGAATATTCTATGTTTAATTATCTATCCAATGCAATTTATTTAATATTTTTCTAATTTTTCTAGACTTAGATATGAATTTAGGAAGTTTCCATGATCAATTAGGTGATTTAATTGCCTAATTAGATACTTAATCTCATCGGTGCCACGTGGATTGCTGACACTGCATGTGCTTTCCACTTGGCTAGGATTCGATATTTAAGTTATCACATTGTAGCGCCACATCAGCGGTGATGCTACGCCCTTTCTCCTCATCCATCATCAAGGATCGGATGGCTGAGGTTAAAGTCGCGGATCTAATAGGATAATATATGGGATCTATGTGTTTTAATCATGATCGTCCATCCAAAATATGAATGGATGGCCCCTGATCCATCCCTATATTTTCCTATGAGAGAGGACATCCATCCATCTTCTAGGGCATGATCCGAGCTCGATTGAGCTTGGATTGATCAAAACTAACCCACACCATCAACATGCAAAGGAGGTCACATCCATTGGCTAACTTATCATGTGATGAAGATTTTCTTCACGAAGGACCAAAAAATTAAAACTATGCTTAGATTAATGGATTACCTCTCCAGAGGTGGTCATCGGCCATTAAGTCCATTGGAGAAGCTTTGTCTAGTGGAGACGAAGCTTTGTTGAAGTTTGGAGGCCTTGAGATGGGGTAGATCCTCCTATGGGCCAACTCCTCCTTGACTTGAGCTCAGGTTTGGTTGAAATAGCACCTCCTTTGCCTCAAGAGCTTGGAAGAAGGTTTAGGCAAGTTTGATTGAACCCTCTAATGGAGCTTGCAAAGGGGTTAATTTGAAGTGGAGTAAGTTTGAATTTCAATGGAGCTCCCCTATTTTCGGTTTGAGTAAATCCAAAAATGAGAAATTGGAAATCACTTGAGAGAGCTTGGGGAGGCTTGACAATGGCTTCTCTGGCTTCCTTTAGCTCACTTGAGTATGAGACTCTGAAGATTGAATGTAATTAGGGGGAGTATATCTCTCCTTTTGGAAATCGGATGGTTGAGCCTTCTCTTACCATTTTAATCCAATTGAGCTCCTTGAGTGGGTTTGTTAGGCCATTTAGGGTGTCCTTGTATTCAGTTTCACTAGAGGAGTGGATTGGTGAAGCCCCCATGTACTTTAACTGAGTGGAGGAGGGATTCCATGTGCTCAATTTCATGCAAGTGGTCTTGGCATTGGGTTTGACCCAAACCCATTGGGTGCACACTCCTTAGTCCACTTGATCCACTAAGAGGGTGTCAAGTGGTTATAGAGAGGATTTGACCAAATTCTAAGTGAATTTGGTCAAAATTTACCATTTGACCTAAGGGTAAAAAGGTCATTTGATGTTGATTTTAGTTTGAATATGTTTGATATGATTGAAAAATAGGTTAGGCCAAGTTTCATTGAATTTAGAGTTGGTTTGATGTGTTGGCTCATGTTGACCCATTTAGGTCAAAATGGTCAACTTGGGTCAAGTTGAATTCAAATTAGGTCAAACTAAGGTTTCAAGTTCATGACCATTTGAAATGTTTGGTTTTGGTTTGTTCAGTTTGGTTTATATTTGATTTTGGCTCATTTGAGTTCATTTAGGTCAATGGGTCAAGTTGACCAATTTGACCCATTTGACCTAATTGGGTTAGGTCAAGGGTTGGTTTAGGTTTCATTGGTCATTTGAAATGGATTGGTACCTTTATTTCTAATCAATTTGGGTTTAATTTGATTTTAGCTCAAAATGACCTTTTTAAGTCAAGTTGGGTTCATGGCAAATTGGGCTAGGTTGGGTCTAGTTGGCCATGTGAGGCTTTGGACAAGTTCAACAAGTGATTTGTAATGAACTTGAACCATTGGTTTCAATCAATTTGGCTTAGATCAAGTTTTGACCTATTTTGACTTTTTAGGTCAAGTTGGGTCAACTTGGGTCAAGTGGCCAATTGGGTTAGGTTAGGCTCAAATGTTTGACTTGGTCAAGTTCAAACATTGAACATGAATGAGTCTTGATCAATGGTTTCTATCAATTTGGCTTATGGTGGATTTTGGCTAGTTTAGGTTTCATTTTGGCTAAGTGTTGACTTGGTCAAGTCTTAGGTTTGACTTGGTTTGACCCAATTTGAGTGATTGATCATCTCATTATGATTGTTGATCATGATGAGAGGGTTAGATGGGCATAGTTCAATCCAATTTGATTAGGATTAGAATTTGGCTCATAAGGGGTACTTTAGATCACTTTGGGTCAAGTGAGCCTAAGTAGGTCAAATGGCTTGGTCAAAGCTTGATTTGAGTTTGATTGAGCTTGTATATGGACTTATGATTGAAATATAAATCCATTTGTAAGTGGTTTGCAGTCAAATAGGTTTTTATTTATTTAACAATTTCATGTTCAAAGGAAGGACATGAATGAATTTGGGTTTGATTTTTGATTTTGGTTTTGGTTTGAGGATTAAAGTTTGTGTTTATATTTGGATTCATGAGTGAAGGATTGATTGAATTATAAGAAAAATCAAGGATTTGGCTTGATTTGAAGTTGATTTGGCTAAGTTCAAGAATTGACTTGAAAGGCTTAGGTTGAATTTTGGGTGAATTTGAGTTTGATTTTTGGGTTTAGTTTGATTAATTTGAATTTATATTTCATTTACATTTGAGAATATAAATGAGAATATAAATGGGCCATGAAAAAATTTCATGAATTTGAGTTGATTTGAACTTGATTTGGGCTAAGTCCATAAGGTAGAATCAAAGGGACTTAGAAAATATTTGGAACTTGGAGCTGGAGTTTGAGTTTAGTTTGATTGATTTTGAATATACATTTCATTTATATTTGTGAATATAAATGAGAATATAAATGGGTTATGAGAAAATTTCATGAATTTGAGTTCATTTAGATTTGATTTAGGCTAAGTCTATAAGGTAGAATCAAAGGGACTTAGGAAGGATTTTTGGAATTGGAATTTGATTTTTTTTGAATTTGGTTTTGGCTAAGGATTTCAATCATGAGTTTGGAATTGAAATATGATTTGAGAAAATCTATTGGGTTGGCATTAATTTGATTGTTGACTTGAAGGAAAGAATTAAGGAAATGGTTCAGGCTAAGGGATAGGCAAATTTCCTAACACCCCTAAGGAATGACCTATTCCTATGGTTATCTCTTCAAAGTCTCTAGAGCTAGGTTGAGTATTCACCTAATCACTAGAAATGACTTAATACTAAGGAACTCTTAAGGTTTAAGAGGAGTCCTATGTCTAAGATGGAGTGGCTGAGCTCATTGCCAAAATGAGGCTAACAGAGGAGTGTCTTAAGACTAATGAACCCTTAATGTCTAAGAGGAGTCCTATGCCTAAGATGAAAGGAGGTTGAGAGCTCATTGCAAAAATGAGGTCAACATATGAGGAGCTGGATTGGAGGAAACCATTCATAGATTATTTGAATGCTAAAAACTACCTCAAGAGAAGTCACAAGCCCATCAGATGAAACAGAGAGCTCTCTCCTATGCTCTCATGGATGACACCTTGTATCAAGTCTTTAGATCAAATGTAGTTACGCTATTTAAATAAACATGAATCCTATAAGATTGTAACCAAGGTACATTCAGGTCTATACGGAGCACATCAATATGGTTCGAAGATGAAAGCAAAGATCAAGATACTATGATACTACTGGCCTTCGATGATCATAGACTATTTGAACGTGGCTAGGAGATTCCATCAGTGTCATATACACGGTGTGGTCCTCCACCAACCACCCAACATTCTTCAACTTACATTGGCCTCATTACCATTTGAGTGTTAGTATCGACATTATGGGTTGATTGATCCTCCTTCTTCAAGGGTCATTGGTTCATCTTAGCTGCCACTGATTACTTTTACAAGTGGGCAGAGGTAATCCCACTCTGAGAGATCACAACTCAGCATGTGCTCCAATTTTTCAGGAACCATATCATATGTAGGTTCAGGGTGCCTTGACAAATTATATCTGATAATGATACTGCATTTCAAGAGCACTAAGATCAACATCTTTGCTTGAAGACATAATATAAATTGGAGATTCTCCACCATCTACTACCCTGGAAAATAGCCTAGCAGAAGCATTCGACAAAACTCTCATGCAAATACTAAAGAAGACACTTGATGACAACAAGTAATAGTGGCATCAGTAGTTGGTTAGAAGCTTTGTGGGCCTACCATACTATATACAGAACTCCAACTCAATCTACCTTGTTCTCCTTTGTGTATGGGTCTGAAGCCATTATACCCTTAGAAGTTCAACTCCCATCTACTGGATAGCATTGGGTAGAAAAATCACTACAAAGAAGAATGCAAAGTTGTGGTTAGAAGAGCTCGTAGGTTGGGAAGAGAGATGCCTACGAGCATGCCAAAATCTTGAGTTATTCAAAGTCAAAATGATTCATAACAAGCTGGTCCACCTTAGAGCTTTCTAAGTAAGAGAGCTCGTCCTAGTTCTAAGAAGACCAATTGTTGCCCATCAAAAGATGGGAGGCAAGTTTGAACCCACTTGGGAAGGCCCCTTTGTCATAGAGAAGGCATACTAAGGAGCATCTTATCAGCTTATTGATTGTAAAGGGGAACACGTAATGCTTCCAATTAATGGGCTCTATTTGAAGAAGTATTACCCATAAAAATATGTTTGAAAATAATTATCATCAAAAGAACAAAATTTCATTCCAATTCTTCAAAACCTTCTCTTCATTCGAAGTGTTGTTTTCTTTTCTCACGAATTCTCCATGACGTGCTTAAGATAGGTGTAAGAGTACCCAAGAAGCATCCTATCCCTCCTTCACAGCGTGAACACAATTAAACATGATCTTCCAGCACTACTAGAATAGGTGTGAGGGAACCCAAGGGGCATCCTATTTTTACTAGTGCAACTAATTTAGGTATAAGAGAACCCAAGCGACATCTTTTTTTTATGGGAATCCCTACTGCCATTTGTGGCATCATTTCATCAAAATTCTCAAGCGTGTTTAGGTGTGAGATAACCCAAGTGGCATCTATTCTCTTTAACAAAAACACAAAAATAAACACACATCTTTTGTCTCAAGCTATTTTAATGTGGGAGCAAGCCCCCTGTGGCACTCACTCAATAGATGCTTTAGGTCGGGTTTGATATGCTACCTCACTAGTGTGTCACCCTAGTGGTCATTTGTTTTGGAAGATGTGAGTCCCTAGTCTTTCTTCCTGACTTGATCGTTGCAAACCAATGAGCACCTTGTTAGTTTGGTAGGCTTCACCACTCAGTCAGTGGACTACCTCATGTTGATTTTATTTAAGAAGATGTGAGTCCTCATGCTTTCTTCTTGAACCAGCCTTCATGCATTGATAGGTCAAGTATATTTGAGGTTTATGATAAGTCCCCTAGAGGCTCCTTTCCTCTTGACTACTTTTGAGTTGATTTAAGTCCCCTAGTGGCATTCACTCAGTAGTCATCCTAGGTCGGATATCCCCTGTCGAGCTGAAGATAGACTATCCCAGCAATCAGTTACGTTATAAGAAGATGTGAGTCCCTGATGCTTTCTTCTTAGGACGATTATTATAAACTGATGGACACCTTAGATTAGCTAGTTATCGCCATGTTGACAGTAACCCACCTGGTGGATACACCACTCTTGGTAGATGTGAATCCCAGAGCTTTCTCCTTGAGTTGGCCACTGAGTACCTATGAATATTATTTTCTTTTGGGTTTTGGATTAATCCCTTAGTGGCCCCTTTTCCCTGTGGGCACTCTATTTGGATCACATCCTTTGCAACCCCATTTAGACACTACCCAGGTTACTCTTAGATTAGATAGTCCCCCTTTCCTAGTAGCCACCCTTGTGGTTGGAGAATTTGTACAGTGGATATGCAGATTCCCCCATGGTCTAGTAAACCTGAGATAGATCTAGGTTGATATAAGGTCCTTCGCACACCAACAGAGTTCACATAATAAACAAACAAACAAAAAACAAAATAATTTTGCTTGTGGATTAGGAATTCAAGCCCCCAGTGGCTCCTTTTTCCAAACAGGCATCCTATCTTTAGGGCAGTGTCAACAAAACTCCTTATAGGAATTTCCTGACTACTTTGAGTTAAGATAAGTAATCGGGTCAGCACTCACATAGTAGTCACCCTTAGTTCAAGTTCAATCTTGAGTAGATCATTTTTGTTAGTGCTTGTGATTATTTGTATGTTTTTGATCATCTCGGTCAACACCAATACTTGTGGTATGCCTTCTTAGTCACACCACACCTATTGGGCGCCCTTTATTGACCTTATTTTTAGAATGATCTCTCAACCCCTCCATTTTAGATATATGACTCCTCTTAGACACTAAGAGTTCCTTAGTCTTAAGATACTTCTAGTGATTAGGTGAACATTTAACCTAATCCTAGAGACTTAGAAGAGTTAGCCATAGGAATAGGTCATGCCTTAGGAGTGCTAGGAAAACTTGACTACCCTATAGCCTTAATCAAATCCTTATTTCCTTCTTTCAAGTCAACCTCAAACTCAAATCAACTTTAATTCCAAACCAAATATTAAACCAATTTCAATGGATTTCCTTAAATCATGAATCAATTTTAAATGATTGAAACCCATGATTAAAATCCAAATCTAAAACCTTTCCTAAGTCACTTAGATATCATCTTAGGGACTTAGCTCAAATCAAATTCAAATCACTTCAAACTTGAAAGATTTTCTTATAACCCATTTATATTCTCATTTATATTCACAAATATAAATAAAATATAAATTAAAATAACCAAAATTAAATCTAAAATTTAAGTCCAAATTCAAAAAAATTTCTAAGTTACTTTGATTTCATCTTAGGGACTTAGCTCAAATCAAATTCAAATCACTTTAAACTCAAGATATTTTCTCATAACCCATTTATATTCTCATTTATTTTCACAAATATAAATGAAATATAAATTTAACCTAAACCAATTTAAAAACTCAAACCCAAATCTAACCTAAATTAAACCCATGCTTCTTCAGTCAAATTCTTGAACTTAGCCAAATCAAATTCAAATCAATCCAAACCCTTGGATTTTCTTCATAGTTCAATCAATCCTTCAAGCATGAATCCAAATATAAACATAAACTTCAATCATCAAACCTAAATCAATTCTAACCTTTGGATTTTCTCTTCATGATTCAATCAACCCTTCAATCATGAATCCAAATCTAAATTCAAGCTTCAATCATCAAATCAAAAATCATCAAACCTAAATCAAACTCATGTTCATCCTTTGAACTTGAAATTATCAAATGAATCAAAACTCATTTGACTTCAAACCACTTGCAAATGGATTTATATTTTAATCATAAGTCCATATGTAAGTTCAATCAAACTCACATCAAGCTTTGACCAAGTCAATTGACCCACTTAGGCTCACTTGACCCAAAATGACCTAAAGTACCCTTTTTGAGCCAAATTCTAATCAACTCAAATTGGATTGAACTAAGACCACCTAAGCCTCATATTATGAACAACAATCATCATGAGATGATCAAGCACTCAAATTAGGTCAAACTAAGTCAAACCTAAGGGTTGACTAAGTCAACACTTATCCAAAATGAAATCCAAACTAGCCAAAATCCCTTATAGGCCAAATTAACTGAAACCATTGATCAAAACCAATTCATGATCAATGTTTGAACTTGACCAAGTCATCATTTGAGCATAACCAAGCGTAATTGGAAACTTGACCCAAGTTGACCTAAAAAGTCAAAATGAGTCAAATCTTGATCTAAGCTAATATAAATGCAACCAATCAATGAAATTCATTATAAACCAACTGTTGAACTTGACCAAAGCCTCAATTGGCCAACTAGACCCAACCTAGCACAATTGACTATGAACCCAAATCAAAATCAAATCAAACCAAAATTAATTGAAACCAAAGCTTGCAAAACATTTCAAATGACCATCCAAACCTAAACCAACCCATGACCTAGCCCAATTGGGTCAAATGGGTCAAATTGGTCAACATGACCTGTTTGACCTAAATGAAATCAAATGAACCAAAACCAAATACATACCAAATTGAACCAAACCAATGATATTAAAATATTTCAAATGGTCATATGAACTTGACCCAACCCTTGGTTTGACCCAATTTGACCAATGGTTAACTTTATCCAAGTTGACCCATTTTGACCTAAATGGGTCAACATGAGCCAAATGACATCAAATCAACTCCAAATTCTTTGAAATTTGGCCCAACCCAATTTTAATCTATTATTAATCTATTTAAAGTAAAATTAAAGCCAAATGACCATCTTACCCCTAGGTTAGGTAACCAATGGCCAATTCCACTTAGAATTTGGTCAAACCTTTTTCATAACCACTTGGCACCCTCTTAGTGGTCCAGTGGACACTAATGGATGTGGTGCACGTGACTCAATGGGTTTGACCACCCCAGTCAAAATGAGCATATGGGATCACCTCCCACACCTCATTTAACACATGGAAGCTCCACCACCATTAACCTCTGCCAAAATCGAATCACATGGCATCTAAAATAGCATAACCAACCCACTCATTGTGATCAATTTGATCAAAATGGAAGGATAGCTCATGGTTGTCCAATCCTTGTAGGAGGAGATATACTCCTATAATTCACTTCATTTCAAAAAGGGTTTTCATTGATTGAGCCTAGGGAACTTAGAGAAAGCTTCTCCAAGCTCCTCCAAGCTTCCTCAAGCATTTCCCATTTCAACATTCTCAATTTCCTCAAGCCAAAAATAGGGGAGGTAGGTAGAAATTCTATCTTGCTCAATTCAAGATCCAATTACTCTTGCAAGCACCCTCAGAGGACCCAATTGAGTTCATCCAAAGTTTCTTCCAAGCTTCCAAGGCATGAGAAAGAGGAACTAGAACAAAGCCACATGCACTTGAAGCTCATCTTGGAAAATAAGAGGATCCACTTAATCTCAAGCCTTCAAACCTTCAACAAGGCTTCATCTCCGATGAAGCTACATCAACATTTGGTAGCTCCAGTGATAGCCTCCATTGAGGTATGAACCAAAACCAAGCTTAGGCTAGATTTTGTTTGGTCCTTTGTGAAGAGAAGTGTGATCTCAATGGAAATTGACCATTGGATGTCTTCCTTATGCCTCTAGATGATGTGTGCTCAATCCCCACTCAATCTGAGTTGAAGTGAGCTCAGATGAAGCCCTAAGGGACGGACAGTCACCGTCTCCCGCAGGTGAGGGTAGGGATGAATCATGACTGTCCATCCCACATGTTTCGGATGGACAATCCTAATTAATCTACATTAGATCTATCGTTTACCCTTTAGATCTGCTTGTTTAATCTAAACCTTCCAATCTTTGATCGGACGATCTAAAGAGAAACTGTGTAGCACCGCCGGCTGACGCATCACTTGATTTGACTACTTAAATAATGAATCCCATCACGCGTGAAAAGCGTGCGCCGCATCAGCAGTCCATGTGGCATCGACAGGATTTGTTATATAATTAAGGATTTAATTAAGAAATAATCATAAAATCTTTAAAATTACATAACTAAATGTTGAAAAATCTAAAAAAATGCAAACTCAACTTCATTTTAAAGATAATCTAGTGAGGAAATATATAAAATTATTTCTAATTAATTTTGAATAGTGGGCTTTCCTTAATTTAAGTTTATTTAAAATCTTAATAACCCTAATTACTCCTTAATGCCTTCATTAATTAATTACAAACTTCTTAGGCATATTTTGGGGGATGACTTCTGCCTCCTCTAATTTTCTTGGAATTTATTAATGAGTTAATTAGGAAAATCAATTAATGAATCCCTAATCACTCTCTTAATATAATTAAGGGTAATTAAGCATGTGAATAGTGGTTTAATGACTTAATTAACATAATTAAACATTATTTAAGTGTTTTGGAGGCTTATGGAATATTTTTAGGATATTTTTATTGAGCTATTCCCTAAACCCCTTCTTCCTTAATCCAAACCTAATTAAGGATTTATCCACTAATAATCTTCTTAATTAGGTCAAGAAAATTTTCAAAATCAATTTGAACTTAATCAATCCTTTGCTGGATAGATACTTAGGTGTTCAATAACCTAAGTAAGCTCAAGAAAATTATTTCCAACTCACATGTGTGGGAAGGTTATGAAAGTACTTAATTAAACCCTTTAGCTTAATTAATTAATAATTATGAGCCAATTGTATTTGGCCCTTTCTTTCTTAGGGTGCATTGTTGATTTAAATTCCATGTGATTGCATTTCATATGTTGGCTCATAATTTTTAGGTTAATTATGTTAAGGAGGTGTAGGAAAGGGGTAATTAATGAACTTAATTCACACCTTAACCTAAGTAAAACATAAAATTCACTTAATGATTGAAAAAATTAAACTAAATTGATTCACACATGTGGGAGATGGGTTAGGACCAACAAAACTTTTCACATTTCCTAAAACCAAATCAAACTCAAAAATTAAAACAAAAATCTCTTTAAACAACTTTAATTCACTTTAAGTAATCTTATTCCATAGGATTATCTTTAGGAATTAGTTAGGGTGAATGAAGTTATATGCTTGCATCACTTTATTTCTTTCCTAGCATGCTAAATGGTGCATGTCATATGAAATCATGCATTAATGTCTTTTGAAAAATAAATTAAAATGAAATGTTTATTTATCTCAAATTGCATGTTTTGGCTAAAGTGAATATGAATGGCTATTATCACTATTAAATCCAAAATTATTTTAAAACATATAAATAAAATGTTACAAATGAAGGGTATGCTACTTATAATTACTTATAAGCTTGCATGTGAGTATAACATAAGATGTGCATTATGTGACCTTTCCTTCTCTTTTTTTTTTTTTTTGACATAGTCTTTAATAGGATTTACAAAGTGTATAGTTCATTTGAAAAGAACACACCACTTACTTAAATCCATTCCTATTCATTCCTATGTTAATCTTTAGGAAGGATCTTCATATTTACACATATAAATTGCATAACTAAAACAAACATAAACTCTTTTGCATGACTCTTTTTCCATTCATTTATTTTTGTACATGCACATGTATTTAAGAAAAGTGGTATATTAGTTTGGACACCCCGGGGTTGTGAGTTTTTAAGTATCCCCAAGTAGGTCTTGTACCTTACACTCCTGGTGTAAAATAATGGCACCGTACTCACTTATGTCTTTCATACATGTAAATGTGCATTTGATTAATGGATAAAAGAAACCTTCTCCTTTCTACTTAACCAAATCATGCATACATGAAACATTCCAAATTTTCTTAAATAATATCTCTTAGCATTCATCATCAAGGTGTGTTAATATTTTGATTTGCATGTATAGATATGCTTAGGATTCATCCATATGCATGTTACACTTGTTTGTAAGAAATAAAGTGTTGTGTATTTTGTGATAGTAATTCACTTTAATTAATCTCAAAAATGTCTTTCTTGTTGAATAGGTTTGTTTAGAGTCCATTAAAATTAGGATTAAGTAAAACACATAATAAAATATTAACTAAAAAATCACTAATGAATCTACCTAGAAATTACTTAAGGTTGGGAGGAAAGAGAAATTTTCTTCTCTTTTCCTCTCTTTATAATATTAGTAATTAAGTGTAAGTTCATTCAAACCAAATAAATTCATAAAT
The DNA here is from genome assembly GCA_021442155.1 of Cymbidium sinense. NCBI lineage: Eukaryota > Viridiplantae > Streptophyta > Magnoliopsida > Asparagales > Orchidaceae > Cymbidium > Cymbidium sinense. Next base: position 34,100,625 of record CM038215.1, read on the forward strand.
TAAAATTAATAAATCAACTAAATCATTTAAATGAAGCCACCCTCAAAGTTGAATCCTTTCACACTTAGAAAACTTCAATCTTAACCTAGCTAAACATCCCACACAAGCCTTGAATGGAACACACATTAGGCTAAGTCATCATTTCTAGTCCGATGTTAGGGAGGTGCATGGTTTGATGTTTGTTTTATTTTATTATGTGATGTTTTAGTCTAGATGTTAGGGTGTATGTGTGTAGACTGAATGGTAAGGCGATCTTAGTCTAATCATTATCTTCTATATGGGATTATGCTTAAGGGGCACAATAATAAAATAATAAATACTTTTGCTGTGCAGGTTGCGTATACCCCTAAGCATAATCCAAAATAGGCCAGGTGGACTTGGTTACCCATGTGTGGGGAGCTAAGCCCAATTTATTCATATACATGCTTGGGGTTGTGTGGTGTGTTTAGCTAATCTCTATTTTGCATGTTTTAGTTATATTTACTTTTCCATTTTAATGTAATTTTGCAATTAATATTTGGAATGAATGTTATGGGAGATTAGGATGGACATTGGCCATAAGATTATGTCATTTTATGTACCATGTGAAGCCTTTGGAGCAACTATGTTCCAACCAACCAAAAGAAGAAGAAGAAAGAAGAAAATTCAACATGAAGAAAGGAGAAGGAAGAAATGAAGAATGAAGACCCCCCATAACATGAATTCTTTCTAAATTATAATGATTCATTTATAATTCGGGTTGTATAAGGGTAGAGCTTGACTACCCAATTTCTTTTTGGGTTTGTGCAGTGGAGCCCGACCACAAAAGGCCTCTTATTCTTTTGCGCTAGCTTTATAAATTATTTGATGTTTGTTTAGCTTGTGCATTAAGATGACATATTTTTCTTATTTTTCCTTGCTTTGTTGAATGGCCTGGATGCCATAGACTCTTAAGAAAATATAAATTTTCTATCCAATTAATCAACTCAAAATTAAAAATTAATAACTCATAACCTCACCTAAAGCCTAAGTTATAAAATAAGATAAAATATTTATCAACCCCTTAGCTGGATGTTGTATGTCTCACATCATGCATAAAAAGTATCTTGTTTCACTCTTATTATGGAGGGCTTCCACTTGTGCCAGAGAACTTGGCCATGGTAGAAACACACCTCCTTTCTTGCTGATTTTGGCCCATGACCAATTTTTTATGCATTAAGCATATGAATCCCATAGCCTGTGTCAAATCAATTGTCCAAAAATGAAAATAAAAAGTAATCAAATTTTGCATTAGATTTAAGTCATTAATCATGCCCTACATGATCTAGTTTCTTAGAGAGTGAGTTTAAGGACTTAGTATCTTTCTAAATAAATAATAGCTTAGCTATCATACAAAGCATATGACTTGCCTACATGTATTTAAAGTCATATGAGGAGTTAGTTGATAGCTACCTCTAGGAGGTTGTATGTCCAAATGTCAAGTGATTTATCCTCTCTCATGGAGGTAAACTATATACCCATTTTCATCTTAGATTTAGGTTGTGCTCTTGCCCTCATCAAAGTTCCCTAGATTCAGGTTCAGAGGTTGTTGTTTCCCTTTGCAGGCTACAAGCATAAATCCTCACCTCTTCGGTATTTTCATGACTTTATATCGTAGAATTGTAAGTCCTAGATTTCTAAAAAAAAATTCAACTCAAACGAATAATTCTCTTCAACTTCAAAAATGTAAAGCCCAACTATAGGATTGTTTGGGATGCTCGCTAAATTTCTTAGCATCATGAGCATCACTTACTTATCTTCCTTTTGGTTTCGATAATAACTCCCTTTTGATCAATCTCATTTGATCTTCCAAAAATAAATCAATTGATTGATAGTCCTATATTTGAAATATTTGGAGACAATGATCATTTACCTTAATTGAAAGTATGCTTAAGAATTTTATTTCTTAAGATGTAATTAATTATGGGGGCTTGCCTCCATAGGGAACTTAATGAATCTGATTTAAAATAGACCCTGATTTACTTTTCCATATAAATTAGGGGAAAAATCTCTAGTACATACGAAGACCCATAGTCCTTAGGTGGCCTTATTAGGTGATTAGGTCCATTGTAGGGTGGTGAATTCTATCTTTTGATATAGTACACCTTTCCTCAATGTCATACCCGATTACCTTAATAAGAATATCTGCAGATCTACATGGTGTCCCAATAAAGCAGATTTATATATTTTTTTTCATTTATCCTTTCCAAAGATATATGAAGATAAAAATATATTTTTACCACAAGACTCCAAGATTAGGAGTTCTTTTGACTTGATCTCCAACATTTGATGAATATGGGAGAAAGTTTTTCTTAACATTTATGGCTGTCTTTTCCTACGTAGCAATAGATTCTTTTTGTTTATGTAAGAACCTGTAACTTAACAATGATAATTATGAATATATTCAGAGATTTTGGTATAAAGCTTGATGTCAACCTAAATCAAAATATATTCAAGGATCTCATCTTATAACATGATGTCAACTCAAATAAACTTAACATAAACTAAAAAAATGCCTCTTGTCTTGTAGGGGGAATTCTAAAGCACATTTAGAAGAACTTTCAAGATGAAATTATGCAAATACACCAAATTTTTGGGTTGATATGCTCTTAAGAGGGTTTTGATAGGTAACATTGATTTCCTCTCTCTCTCTCTCTCTCTCTTTATATATATATATATATATATATATATCTAATATATATATATATATATATATATATAATATGAAAAACATGAATTTTAAAAGGTTTTCATATGGAGTGAGTATATTTATTTAGGGATCTTGGCATAAAACATGTTGTCGATCTAAATAGATATACTTAAAAAAATTCCCCCATTCTTATAGGGGGATTTCTATTGTACCTCAAAATCTATTCCTCATGTGTAATATTTTTCAAGTATCGACCATTAATTAGCAGCATTGGTCTTTCACCCTTTAGGTCAATGAGTTGATATGCCCCTCCTTGATACACTTTCTCAATGACAAAAGGGCCTTCCTAATTAGGCTCAAATTTTCCACCAAATTTTTGATTAGGAATAATTTGTCTTCTCAGTACCATGACCAATGTTAGAGGCACCATATGGTCAAAAGCCCTGGATATCTTTGCTCGGTAAACTTCCTGATTTTGATGAGCTAGCAATCTAACTTCATTAAGTGTGTCGAGTTCCTTCATTCTCAAATGAGCATTTTGATCTTCAGTTAGTTTGTATTGGATGGCTACTTGAAGTGAAGGCAACTCAATTTTGAGTGGAAGAACTACTTCAGTTCCAAATACTAATGAATAGGGAGTGGCTTTAGTCAGCATCTTGTAGGTTGTTCGATATGCCCATAGTGCCTCTATAAGTTTAGTATGCCATTCTCTCTTATTTTTAGTGAGAATCTTCTTGAGCAGCTTAACTAATGTCTTGTTGAAGGCCTCTGCCAAACCATTTGCTCTTGGATTATATCTTAAAGAGTATCTCCAATCAATTTTGTGTCAATTGATGAATCTATAAATCTTTATATTTTTGAAAGTTATATCATTATCAGAAATTATTCGACGTGACACTCCAAATCTATATACGACATTATGCATAAAGAAGTTAATCACTTGATCAGCAGTGACTTCTTTAAATGGGGTAGCTTCAACCCACTTAGAGAAATAATCAGTGGTTGTTAGGATGAAGCGGTGTCCAGCTGATGATGACAGATCAATTGGTCCAATTATATCTATACCCTAGCATTCGAATGACCAAGATGCTATTGTTGGGTGTAGTAGATTTACAGTTAATGGATTATATTCTCATGTACTTGACATTCATGAAACCTCTTAGCATGATCGATACGCTCTCACCATAGATGGCACAATACCATCCTTTTTTGATCTTTACCGCCATCTGGGACTTGATTGTTGTGCACCACAAAGTCCTTCATGAACTTCAACCATCACTTTAGTGTTTTCATCTACATTTAGACATCGTCACCACATTTGTTCAAAAGATCTATGTTATAAAGTGTTGTTAATGAAAGCATAACGTAATATTTTCTTCTTAATTTGAGCTGCCAATGATTTATTATTTGGTAATTTGCCTTATTTAAAGTAGTCGATGAAGGGTTACCTCCAATCATGTGACTCTTCTATTATAAAGGCTTCCCATTACTTTTCTAAAGCAATGTCAGGCTTAGCTTGCTAGTTTTGGGGAGTATGAGGAGCAATTTGAGTCACATCTTGCTGGGTCAGATTTGATAACCCCTCTACCTCTAAGAAATGGTACTTTGTTGGCTCTAAAATTCATCGAGTAAATATCTCAATCATGACATAATCACCATTCGTACTTACCATTTCATTAGCTAAATTTTTTAAGCAATCAACTTTATTATTCTTGAATCGAGAGACTTAAGTAGTGTGACATTTTGTATCTGCTTCATAAGCTGATAACTCGCTTGTGATAGAAAGCTAACTCAAGCTTGTTAATTTTATAGATGCCAAGTACTTGATTTATAATAAGCTGAGAGTCATCAAAAATATGCAAGTTTTGGATGCCTATGAAAATAGCTTCTTCAAGACCTACCACTAATGCTTCATATTTAGCTTCATTATTAGTTCATGGCTCAGTCAACCCATATGATCATCTCATTATCCCTCCTTCTAGTGTTATGAAGACGATGTCGATTCCTGCTCTTGCCCATGAAAATTTAGAGGTTTGACTTGTTTGATTGATGAGGCTTCATCAAAGTACATTTCCTAATTTTATGATTTTTCTCTTTCATAAATGAGCATAATTTGCTCATCAGGAAAATCGTCATTAAGAGAAGAATCCATAGGGATGGGATGAGTAAGAAAATCTACTAAGACTTATCCCTTTACTGCTTTCTAGGAATGCATGTGATGTCAAATTATAAAAGCAATACTACCTATCTTCCCAAGCAACCCATCAACGCTAGTCTTGTGGTCAAGTACTTCAGCAGATCGATCGCTGAGATGAGGGTAATCTTGTGAGATAACATATAATGATAGAGCTTTTAAACTGCAAAGATCAATGCCAAATAATGCTTCTCTATCGGAGAGTATCTCATTTCTTCTCTTACTAATCTTCGACTGATATAATAGCGAGCATTCTCTTTACTTTCTTCATTATGCTGTGCCAATAATACTCCAAGGGATTCTTCTAATGCAGCTGTTGTATAGAATGACAGGCTTCCCAAGAGTAAGTGCTACAAGGATTGGTGGATTTAATAAGTAGGTTTTAATGCTATTGAAGGCTTCTTGGAAATCCTTGTCCCATTTAAATGGAGTATCCTTCTTCATCAACTTTACAAATGGTTGACAATGCCCTCATAGATTTAAGATACATCAATGGATGAATGCAAGCTATCCTTGTAAAGAATAGAGCTCATGCAAACTCTTCGGTGGAGGCTTCTCCACAATTGCCTTGATTTTAGTAGGATCAATTTCAATTCCTCTATGACGTATAATATACCCAAGAAATTTTTCGGAGGATACCCCGAATGCACATTTTAGATGATTCATCTTGAGATCATATTTTTTGATTCCAATACAATTCTCAAGTCTTCAAAGTGATTTTTATGATTTAAGCTTTTCAACACCAGATCGTCAACATAACATTCCGCTTTCTGGTGAATCAACTCAATAAAAATACATGTCATGACTCTTTGGTATGTAGCTCCAACATTTTTCAAGCCAAAAGGCATGACTGTGTAGCAATAAATGCCAATAGGTGTTCTGAATGATGTATGCCTTTCATCTTCAGGCACCATCTTGATTTTATTATATCCCAATGATCAGTCCATTAATGAGAACATGTCATAGTTGGACGTATTGTCCACTAGTAGTTTTGATATTGGAAGCATAAAGTTATCTTTTCAGCATGCCTTATTTAGGTCCCAAAGTCAATGTAGAGATAGATTTAGCCATTCTTCTTCCTAACTAGGATAATATTGGCTATCCAATCTGCATTCTTCTCCTCCTGAATGAAGCATACTTTGATCAGCTTCTAGTTTCTATAATTAACTATTCTTCAATCTCCAATCTCTAATCTCATTCACCTAGGAGCTTACTTAACAGGCATCACATCTAGTTTAATAGTTAATTTATGAACTACTTCATAGAGGATAAGCTTGGCATTTCAGAATATGTCCAGGCAAAGCAACTCCTGAATTCACAAAGTAGCATTTTTAGCTCTTCAAATTTCTGATCAGGCAGAAGGACACTAACAAAAATTGGACGGGCATCATCCTTAGCTCATAGGTTTATTTCTTTGAGTTCATCCATAGTAGATGTTTTTCCACCATCTTCAAGTTCTTTAGGCGCAGGTTTGGCTTCTACTTCTTCATCATTTTGAAGAAGATTTTCATGGAAATCATCTTCTTCGTCACTATTAGTTTTGATCTCAGCTTCTATTATGTTATAACAAACTTTATCAGGATGAGATTTGTGGATGAACCCAAGACCATTAGTGATAAACTTATCATTTCTTCATGATATTTGAGGATTTTTTTAGCTCCACATCTTGTTAAAGATTTGAGTTCTATATTTACTAGTTCCAATATGAATTCCAAGCTTATGCATCATTCTTTGCAATTTCTGTGGATAGTATATTGGTATTCTTGTTGACATTATCTCATCAAAATTTTCATGTTGAGCAGGCTGATCAAAATTGTGAGGCTGAGACTCTTCAGATTTGTAGAATAGAGTTTTTATTCCGCCACTCTCACTCGATGGTGACACATAGAATGTTATCAATTCTTCAATGTTATGAACCTTTAGTGGAGTGATTTCTTTGAAGTACTGCTGAGAGATGGGTATAATTTTGAAGGAGTCCTCTGACATTGCCAAATGAGCTATCCTTCTTGATGCGACCCTCTGAACTCCATTTTCATAAGTAGATTTAAAATCATAGTCTAAATCAGAATCACTTATTTCATACTTTGCCCTTCTTGAAAGTTTATAAGTTCTCTTAGGTTTGACAGGAATATCTTCTTCTTCTTGTGTGTCACTTTCTAAATAAGGAACTGATCTTCTTGACTTAGGTGTAAAGTCAAGTGCTTTAGGGAGAGTCAACATTGCCTTCTTTCTTCCTCTTTGCATATGCTCTTTCACCTTGTGAAACTGCTTTTTAGTTCAAGTGGATGCTACCACTTCAAGAGGCTTTGTTGGCTTAGGCTCTTAAGGGATGAAATGTTTTGCATCTTCATAGATCTTTGCTTCGTGGATGGAGAATGGTTGTAGGTTACCAGGAATTTTGAACTCTTCTCCCTCTTTAGGTAGTTCATACACTGATGCATAGTTGATGGGACCATTCCATACTCATGTAGCCACGACCAACCCAAAAGAGCTTTAAATGATGTATCGACATCAATTACATGAAATTGGCCTCTGTATATAAATCCTAAAACTTGAGCGGGAGAATAAAAGAACCCAGGGTTTTCTGCCCTTTTTCATTAAAACCATGAACCATCAACTTATCTCTCCCAAGATATTATATATCAAGTGATAATCCTCTTAATACCTTTAGACTCATAAGGTTGATAGAACCTATCAATCAATATTCATCGAGATGTCATCACTCGTAACATATATAGAGGATGGTTGCTTGTTGTCCTTACATAAGATCTTCTTGTGTGATTATTGGGAGATCTTGAGTTTGCAATCATTCAGTCATGCACTTTGTGGCAAAGTAAGCTTCATAACTTTCCAAATCTTTGAGAGCCTATATCAAAGTTTCTCGGAGGTCTTTTGACATCAAGAGAGCTTTGTACACACACAGTTGTACATGAATCTTTCTCAAATGTGATAGAATATTATAATCTATCTTTTCGCTTGATTCAAGCTTTATTCTAAGATTTTTTGGAATGATATCTTCGTTGACTTTGATTTATTTTTCTTTATATTTATTTATGTTTCCCTTTTTTTTGATGATGGTGGTAAGACTTTACCACTTCACAACTAAACTTGAATCACCTTATCTTGCTCAGATTTCTCTGACGAGGTAGTTTCTTCAAATTCACTTATTATTCTGGAGGATTGACCAAAAGGGCTAGACTCATTTTTCAACTTCATACACTTCATACACTTCATACATGATAATATCGATGAGTCTGACTCTTCTTCATGGGAAAACTTAAATCTTCATATGAACTGTTATCTTCTTATTGAGTCATTAAATAGAATTCAGATGTTAACTCTTCATGCTCTCCTTGATTTCTTAATAAGAATTTTGACGGGTTGGACGAGTCTGTCAGACTACCCTTGTCATTTTGGAGTAACTGATGCAGAAGAACATCTAATATCACATAAATGATTTGGCATGTCTCTACTAGAAAAGATTCACCATTATCTTCTTCATCCAATTCAAAAATGCAAAGTTTAGGCATAAAGTCTACAAGCTAAAATGGTTATCTTGCCGGCTGGTGATACTCCTCTAAATTGTTAATAATCTTTTGAGTTGTAGTTCTCTTCTTGATCTTCTTTTTCTTAGCTTGCTTCTTTGATTTATGAGGCCTACATTTAGTAGACTGCTCCTCATGATGTGATGAGATAGCTTTATCAAAATTCCATTGAGAAGCACAAGTACTTGATTTAGGCATCTCTTTAAGTCAAATATAGGTTCAAGTGGTGACTTTCACTTAACACTATGGATCATTTCAGCTCTTTCAGCATTTTCATAGTCTTTTTAGAGACTAGTGTTTCCCATTCTCCAGCATAAACTGATTTCTCCTTCTTTTTGCCTTTAATGGATGATACAGAAGAGAACATAATCATCATTGTAGACTCTCTTTTTAGGTTGACTAGAATACTATCATATAATGTAAATCCACCTCTATTGACCTCATTTTTAGAATGAGCTCTCAACCCCTCCATCTTAGACATTTGACTCCTTTTAGACTTTAGGAATTCCTTAGTCTTAAGACATAGCTAGTAATTAGGTGGATACTCAGCCTACCCTTAGAAGATTTAGAAGAGTTAGCCATAGGAATAGGTCATGCCTTAGGGGTGTTAGAAAAATTTCCTACACTTAGGTTAAACCATTCCTCACTTTCCTTCCTTCAAGTCAAACTCCAAATCAATCTTAATTGATTTTCTCAAAACTCAAATAAACTCCATATGATTGAAACCCATGATTGAAACCCATGATCAAAATCCATCAAAATTCCTATGCCCAAATCCTTCTAAGTCCTAAATCTTCTCTTAAGGACTTAACCCAAATCATGATCATAACCAAATCAAATCTTTGAGATTTTCTCATATCATTTATATTCATGTATATAGATGAATATAGATTCAAACCAAATAAACTAAACTCAAAATTCCAAATCAATTCATGAAATTTTCTTAAGTCCTTAATTTTCCATTAATGGACTTAGCCAAAATCTTGATCAAACCATTTCAAAGTCATGGGATTTTCTCAAAACTCATTTATATCCTCATTTATATTCATATATATAAATGAAAGATAAATATAAATCAATCAAACCAAATTCAAAAATTCAAATTCCAAACTCCAAAATTTTCCTAAGTCCTTTAAAATCCTTCTTAATGGACTTAGCCTAAATCATGATTAAACCACTTCAAATCCTTGAAATTTTCTCATGATCCATTTATATTATCATTTATATTCACATATATAAATAAAATACCAATTCAAACAATCAAAACCAATTCCAAAAATCAAACTCAAATTCAATCAAAATCCAACCTAAGTCTTTCAAGTCAAAATCTTGAACTTAGCCAAATCAACTTCAAATCAAGCCAAACTCTTAATTTTTCTTCATGATTCAATCAAACCTACAATCATGAGTCCATATATAAATACAAACTTCAATCACTCAATCAAAACCTAGTTAAAAAAAATCAAAGCCAAAACCCCTTCACATTCTTTCTTTGAATATGAAATTGTCAAATGAATCAAAACCCATTTGACTCCAAACCACTTGTAAATGGATTTATATTTCAATCATAAGTCCATATACAAGTTCAATCAAACTCAAATCAAGCTTTGACCAAACCATTTGACCCACTTAGGCTCACTTGACCCAAAGTGACCTAAAGTACCCTTTTGAGCCAAATTCTAATCCCAACCAAATTAGATTGAATCAAACTCACCTATACCCTCATCATGATCAACAATCATCATGGGATGATCAATCAATCAAATTGGGTCAAACCATGTCAAACCTAAGGGTTGACCAAGTTAACACTTAACCCAAAATGAAACCTAACATAGCCAAATTCCACCATAGGCCAAATTGTTTGAAACCATTGATCTAAGTTCACTCATAGCCTATGTTTGAACTTGACCAAGCCAACATTTGAGCCTAACCTAGCCCAATTGGCCACTTGACCCAAGTTGACCCAACTTGACCTAAAAAGTCAAAATGTGTCAAAACTTGATCTAAGCTAAATTGATTCAAACCAATGGCTCAAGTTCATCCCAAATCACTTGTTGAACTTGATTAAAGCCTCATGGCCAAAAACCTATCCCAACTAAGGGTCATGTTGAGCCAAATTTGAACTTAACCAAAATTGATTGGAAACAAAGATACATCCATTCCATATGACTAACCCAACAAAACATGCCCTTGACCTACCAAATAAATGGGTCAAATAGGTCAACTTGACCTATTTGACCTAAATGAAGTCATATGAGCCAAATCTAAAACTATACCAAATTGAATCAAACCAAAGCCACCAAAACATTTCAAATGGTCATATGAACTTGACCCAACCCTTGGTTTGACCTATTTGACCAATTGGTCAACTTGACAAAGACCCATTTTGACCTAAATGGGTCAACATGAGCCAAACCCTATCAAATGAATTCCAAATCTCATGAAACTTGGCCAAACCTAGTTTCTCCACATACCTAACATATCTAAAGTTAAAAATCAACAAAATGACCATTTTATCCCTAGGCCATAGAACAAATTTTGGCTTAATCCATGGGTAATTTGGTCATACCCTCTTCACATTCACTTGAGGCTTTCCTAAAAGCTCAAGGGGACCTAGTGAAGAGTGGTGCACCCAACCCAATGGGTGTGGGTCAGCCCCATGGGTCAAAACTCCAAATTCAAAACCCATATCCCACTCAAATTCAAGCACATGGGAGGTTGGCAATCCACTTCTTGGCTCAAACTGACCATGTGCACACTCTTAACAGCTAAAATAGCTCACTCCATATGATCAATTGGATAAAAATGGCAAGTATGTGCTCAACCTTCCGATTGCCAAAGGGGGAGATATACTCCCCCTAATTCACTTCATTCCTCACTCACTCAAGTTTGATTGAAGCATAGGAAGCCAGAGGAGCCTTTGGAGATTGATCCTAAGCCTCCTAGAGCTCTTCCCATTTTTCTTTTTTTTGGCTTTTGAATACTTAAAAATAGGGGAGGTAGAGTGAAATTCAAACTTTTTCTACACTCCATTTGAATCCAATTTCTCTTGCACACTCCATCAGAGAGTCAAGTCGAGCTTGCCTAAGCTCTCTCTAAAGTTCTCAAAGAAAGGGGAGACCTAGCCTGATCAAAAACATAAAGGAAGTGGTGGTGTTGGTCCATAGGGAAATTCACTCAACCTCAAGTGCCCCAAACTTCAACAAGGCTTCTCAACTGTAGAAGCTCTTCCAAGGAATCGGTGCCGTGATCACCTCATGAGGTATGCCATTTTGATCAAATGTGGAGCTTTGTGAAAGAAATAGTGATCTCGTAGGATTTTGATCATTAGATGTGATCTAGGGTTCATGTTGATGGTGTGGGTTGAGTTTCATTCTAATCTGAGCTCAATCGAGCTCGGATCAAAGCCTAGAAGGTGGACGGATCTCATTCTTCATGAGATTTTGCAGGGATGAATCTATGGCCATCCATCCATGCATTTTGGATGGACGGTCGAGATAATTCCCAACATTTAGATTTCCTTTATCCAATTTAGGGGAGATCTCCGCCCGATGATGATGAGAGATCAAATACATGCAAGCCCACCATTTTAGATTTGATAACTTATGAGTGTAACTAACACATGTAAAGTGCGCTAACCGCCACCTCCATGCATCACGCCATGAGTAGGAGGATTAGTTAGGATGTTTTAATTATTTTAATTAATCTAGGGATCTTCTAAAATTTATGACTCTCTCTAGAAAATTTTGAAAAATGTGAAATAAAATGCTATGGAAAGATAATTTCATATAGATTATTCTAAAAATGATTTCAATAAATTTTGAATTACTCTTTTCTTTGAATTTGGGTTTCTTTGGGAATTTTAATTAGCTAATTACTCTTTAATTAGGTCATCAATTAATCTCAAATTTCTTGGGTTCATTTTAGGGGATGATCTCTACCTCTATAATTTTCTTCAGATTTATTGAGGGCTCAAATGGGGAAATTGCTATTTCATTCTCTAATTACCCCTTTCAAGTAATTAAGGGTAATTAAGGTTTGGATTAGTGTTTTAATCCACTATTAAGGTTATATCTAATGGATAGGAAGTTTAGGGAATAATTTTTGGGCATTCCCCCTAAGCTATTCCCTAAACCCCTTTTTCATTCCTTAATCCTTTCTTAATTAAGGGTTAATTCATTAATTAACCGCTTAATTAATTTCTAAAAATTCTAAAACTTTCTAGAACTTAATTAATCTACTTTGGGTAGATGCTTAGGTGTTTAATAACCTAAGTTCAATTAAGGAAATCAAAACCCCATTCATATGTATGAAAGGGTGTTTTGAAATTATTTAAGCTAAACCCCTTAGTTTAATTAACCATTAATTATGAGCCAAATTACATTAGACCCTTCTCTTATTAGATGCATTGCAAATTTAAATTTCTTATGAGTTTTTATGTCATCTCATTGGCTCATAATTACTGGTTAATTATTCTAAGGTGGTGTAGGTAAGGGTTAATTAAGTTACTTAATTCATACCTTAACCTAATCAATACATAAAAATGAATCTAATCATCTAAAAAAATTAAACAAAAACATCAAACACATGTTGGAATGGGTTAGGAATAGCAAACTCAACTTACCATTTTCAAAATTAAATAAAACTTCAAACTAAACAAAAATCACATTGAACTGACTTTGATTTATTTTAAACTTTCTTATTCTATAAGAATGTCTTTAGGATTTAATTAAAGTGAGTTTGTCTACATGCTTTCATTGCTTTGAGTCTTTCCCAACATGTTAAATTTGCATGTTATGTGGTTTCATGCATCCATATTTTTCCAATTCAAATTTAAAATTAAATTGTTTACTTTATGTCAAATTTGCATTGGCTAAAGAAAATATGAATGGCTATTATCACTACTAAATTCAAATTATTTTCAAAATATATAAATAAATTATCAAATCTGAAAGTATGCCACTTATAATTTAATTATAAGCTTGCATGTGAAATATTATAAGGGTATGCTTAGCATAGGTTTCCTTTCTCTCTTATGTTGGTATAGTTTTGAATAGGAATTTGGTGATATATGGTCCATTTGAAAAGGACCTAATACTCACCTAATTCCATATCCTATTTATCCCTATGCTATCATCTAAGAAGGGTTACCTATACTTGCATACATAAATTAAACAAATAAAATGAATCCATGAATACAACTTTTACATTCTTCTTTTCCATTTCATTTCTTTTATACACATGCTTGTATTTAAGTAAAGTGGTATATTAGTCTGGACAACCCTGTGGGTTGTGAGGCTTTAAGTAGCCCTACATAGGTCTTGTACCTTACACCCTGGTGCTAACAATGGTGCCATATTCACTTATGCCTTTTATACACTCATGTGTGCATGTGAAAAATTGGATAAAGAAGCCCCTTTTTATTTAATAAAATCATGCATATTAACACTTCTAAATTTATTTAAGTGAATACTTAGCATGCATCATAAAGTGTGTTAAATATTCTCATTTGTGTGTATAGATATGCTTAGGACTCATTCATATGCATGTTATACATGTTGGGAAAGGAGAGAAGTAATGTGTGTTTTGTGAATTTTGTTCATTTCATTTAATCTTAAAATGCCTTTCTTTTTGAATAGGTTTATTTTGAGTTCATATAAACTTAGGATTAATTAAAAGATTTATTCAAAACATTCACCTATGCAAAACCAAAATGTGAATCTACTTTAGGAATTACTTAGGTTAGCTTCGGAAGAGGAGTTCTCTTCTCTTTCCCTCTCTTCATAACTTAGTAATTAATTGTAGGGTTCACTTGAACTTAATCAAAACATGAAATAAAATCAATCCAAAATAATTAAACAATGTAAATGAAACTCCCCTCTAAGTTGAACATGTTTTCACACTTAGAAAATTTGAACCTAAAGCCATAAGCATACCACACAACCTAAAAACACATTAGCCTAAGTCACCACTTCTAGCTTTAGGTTAGTGGCATGGTTTGATGTTTATTTTATTTATTTATTATTTAGACAGATGTTAGTGTATGCTCATAGAATGAATGAAGATGATTTATCAAACCATTATTTTGGGATTGTGCTTAAGAGGTGCTATCATAAATAAAAAATATAAATGTTTTTTTTGTAGAGCTTTATACTAAGCATAATTCATAAATTGGACTTGAGTATCCATGTATGGGGTATTAAGTCCAATATATTTGCTTTGGATTTGTGTGATTTGTTTAGCTTACCTTTATTTTATAGGTGTTAGCTTGATTTACTTTTCTTTTTCATGTAAATTTATGTATTTAGGATTTTGGAATAATTATTATGGGGATGAGTATGAATATTGGTCATAAGATCCTATCTTATGCACCATGTGAAGCCTTGGAGCATCAACCTTTCAAGCATCTAAAAGAAAAACCAAAGAAGAAAGAAGAAAAGAAGAAGAAAGAAGAAAGAATAAATAAAGCTTGAAGACCCCCCCATAACAATGAATTACTTTACTTAATTACAATTTAACTCTTTTGTAAACCGAGTTGTATAAGGGTAGAGCTCGGTTATCCACATTTGATATTTTTCAGATTACTGTGGTGGTGCCCGACCATAATGAACTTTTATTCTTTTTACGATTGGCTTTAAATATTGATTGATGATTTGTTTAGCTTTCACATTAAGTGGCATGCTTTTTCTAGTTTCTTCCTTATTTTATGTATGGCCTAGATGATGATTAGGCTCTTTTGGGAAAAATAAATCTTTTACTAAATCTAATAACTCAAAATTAAAATAAAGAAACCCATAATCTCATCTAAAGCTTAGGTTTAAATCAAGATAAAAGAATTAGTAACCCCTTAGCTGGATGAGTACTTTTCTTTATAAATCTTATTTCACTCTTGATTGGAGGGTTTCCACCTTTACCAGAGAAACTTGGCTTTACCTGTCAGAGTCATCGTGGAAACTCACCTCCTCCCTTCTAAATGATTTTGGCCAATAACTCTATTTCTCATGCATTAGTGATAAAAATCCTATTAGCCCAAGTCAAAAAAAATTGTCCAAAAATAAAAATAAAATGAAAATTGAATTACATTAGATTTAGGTCATTTGAAGCATACCCCTTTACATGATCTAGTCTCTTTAGGGAGTGAGTTTAAGTAATTTAGTCTTTAAATAATAGCCTAACTATCTTGTATAAGCATAAAGATTTGCCTACATGTATTTAAAATCATGGGAGTTGTAAGTCCTTTGCTGTGTGATTTGTCCTCTCTTATGGAGGCAAACCAATCACCCATTTTTGCCTTAGATTTAGGTTGGGCTTTTGGCCCTCACCAAAGCTCCCTAGATTTAAGTTCTTAGGTTACTTCTCCCATTTGTGGGTCATAAGCATAATTCCTCACCTCTTAGGCATTTCTTAATCTTGTGTCAAGGAATCATAAGTCCTAGATTTCTAATGAAAAATATAACTCAAATAAACTAAATCAATTTCAAAAATATAATGCCCAACTATAAGATAGTTTGAGATGCTCATTAGGTTTCTTAGCATCATGGGCATCTCCAACTTACCATTCATTTTGGCATCGATAATAACTCCTCTTTGGTCAATCCCATTTGAGCTTCAAAAATGAACTAAATGATTAAGTCCTTTCCTATTGAAATATTCAAAGACAATGATTATTTACCTTAATCGAGAGTTTTCCTAAGGGATCCTGTCCCTTAGGATGTAATTAACTATGGGAGCTTGCCCCTGTAGGGAACTTAATGAACATTTAAAATAAACTCGCTTTACTTTTTCATGGTAAGGAAAAATTTTGGTGATTCCCATCATCATTGGAGTCCTTATTGAGATGATTAGGTCCATTAAAGGTTAATATCTTTTATTTTTTGAGATAGTACACTATTCCTTGATGATGTACTCAATCACTTGAATAAGTACATCTACGGATCTACGTGGCATCATAAAAAGATGAATTTCTATATGTTTGTCTTTCTTTTCTCACCATAGATTTTGAAGGCAACTCCTATAAAAATTTTTCACCACAACCTTGCCGATACTTCCTTTCTAGCTAATCTTTGAAGATATAACAATCTCATTAGGGTGACTGATCATCCGATGATAGGGATAGTAATTTGAATTACTGACTCAATTAGCTTCTTCAAGTCTTTTAATTTCTGGTAAGTGTAGACCAGCTTTGACTGCTTGTCAAAATAATTTAGCCACATTGTCCCTTCTAAAGGAATATTCTTTATTCATCTTTTCTTTAAGAGATGGCCACATTCACTCATCATCTCTTGTTACATATTTTGGATGCTCTCCACCACTTGGAGAAGTATGAGGTTTATTAATGCCTCCCAATACTGATTTTGGCTGTGGATTAAAATAGACAGGCTTCTTTCCCTTATCATCATTGTACATTGGTTATTTTTCTTTATCCACATTATATATCCCACGCTTTTCACCATTTGAGCTATAGAAAGCAGTATGAGTTTCATTTCTTCTTAAATCTGAAGTTTTGTTTCTCTTTGCTTTATCTGTATATATTTCAGACTTAGGGCGATTCAACTTTTCAAATTTAGCCACCCTATCGAGCAAGTCCTGGAATGTTGTAATTGATGCCATACATAAAAATAGTGCCATTTTATCATCCATATTGCCCATTAGCAATTGGATCGTATGTTCTTCTTCCAATTGTTGCTCACACTTCATACTTAGGTTACGCCAATGACTTATGAATTTTATCACTAACTCATCTTTTCTCCTTTTTAGGAAGGCAAGGCCAGCGATTGTTATTTTCTAAGTTGCACTAGCAAACCTTTTCACGAATATCATCTCTAACTCAGCAAAGGTTTTAACCGAATCATTCAGGAATTATGCATATACCACTCAATGAGATCAGTGATGACAACCGACAAAAAAAGCAAAGACATTGTTCCCTCCTATATTACCACAAGTAGCCTTAAATTGGGCTAGACATTGCTTTGGGTTACCAAGCCCACTAAAAGTATTAAATTTAGGCACTGAGTAACTTTTTAAGTATGGCACTTGATCATATTCAGCTGGTTAAGGCAACCCTTAATCACCAACTTTTAGGCTTGATCTGAAGCTATAACTGCTTTTATTTTTTCATTAATTTTTATTTCTACCTGAGCAGCTATTATCGTTGTGCTAGCTATATTTTGAATTATCGACTGAAGAGGTAGTTGGTTAACTTCATTCCTCGCTTTAGGTTTAACATGTATCATAGGAGCTTGAGGTACTAGAGCAACTAGTGGTATAGAAGTTATATTATTAGCTATATGTTGATTAGCAGACAAAATAGGTGCTACAGTTGATGTGATATTCTTCTGTAATCCATCATGATATTCATTTGTACCATCATATCATTCATCTTGGTACCAAGCTGTGCAATTTTTTTTATCTTTGACTTTCATTAGACGGTGCATTTCTCTTTGCTCTCTAGCTAGTGCCACAACATCAATCAATACAGGCTCTTCTTCTTACTCTATTTCTTATTTTTGTTCTGCTCTCTACTCATCTTCAGGGAAAGGGCTTGAGTATCCTTCTCCTTATGCATTAGCAGGGACATTGTTTGGCTTGAACGATGATGCTGACTATAAAAGCCGTACCAGGCTAATCATTTCTTGGTTCAACCATATGAACAACTTCAACACCCATGATCTCTTTCTCATTTTGATCTTCTTCTCTTTATATTCAGCATAGATTGAACATCCATGTTCTACTTCTTCTGTTAAGAATCTTCTTCATAAACATCAAATTTAGGTTTAGGCTCCGTGGATCCATGTTGATGCTGATGGTGCTAAGCAGAAAGTTCATCTATATCTCTTACTATATATATAACTTCCACTTCTATAGTGTCCTCTTCATCGCCTTCTTCTTGCACATGAATTTCTTATTGACATTTTCAGTGGATCTCTGGTTCAATGTGCTAACAAACACTTCTTCCATTAAAGGACTATGATCAAAGTCAACCTTCTATGGTGGGGGTGAATCTAATTGATGATGGGATCCCCTAGAAGATTCTCCAGGGTGTCGACCATCATGTCTTCCAACAGTGATATCCCATTTTTTAGGTATCCACTTCTGAAAGGTTATTTTTTAGGCAGATTTCTAAGTATGTGTATCAGATGTCACACCTCTTTCTTTCTTCAAAGTTTTATTACGGTGCCTTGGCCTCCATATCAACTTACCCTATCACTAGGACCTTTTAACAGTAGATTCTTGGACACGTGGTCCAAGTGTCATGCTCCAATGCTCACCATGCCAAGCATACTTGGCTCGATGATTAGTTGCCATAAGAGATGGAAACATCCTTGTTAGAGCTTCAGTATTTTCAATCACTACAGGCCTTTGAAATTTTCTTTTCATTAGGCCTCTGTCTTTGGCTACTTTAAGGATGTTGTGTACTTTGGCATATAATGTTTTAGGATGTCATCTCTATGGTGGTGGAGCTTAACATTATTAAGTCTAAAAAGATTGCTTTACCTCACCAGTAGAGCTATTCTTTTTTACCCACTTTAGATTGTTAAAGTTATTGTGGGTAGGAATACTCACTTCTGGCGAGTATCGTTTGTTCACTAGGTCATTCAAATGGGATCTACTGAGCCCTCAGCTCAGCATTTCTTCTTCTTCTCTTCCATATGGTTAATTTTCTTCCTAATGAGGAAGCTTAATGATCATGCTTTCTAGGTACGAAAGGTTCAATCGGTGAAGCAATTATACTATGAGGGATTAAAGACACAGTTTTCCCATCAACGGTTCTTTTCATCATGGGGACATCAGATTGACCTAGTCTTTTAAAAATTGAAGTTCTCTAACTGGAGAACTCCTTAACAATGGTTGGCTACTGAGTTGGTTGGCGAGCATGACTAGTATGAGCTTCAGTAACCTGAGGCCTTATAGCATGGCCTTGGACGAGTGTACGACGGGTGGGTACTTCAGGAGTTACAGCTACAATAGATAGGAAATTCAAGCTACCAAATTGAATTATAGCTCCAACATCTCATGTGTTGATGATGGCGTTGGCTAGGCAGATGTTCGAGCCACACCCTAGATGGACAGTGAAAGGAGTGCTTTGTAGATCCATTCTGTAAAAGTGAAAGATAGGGATTAATAATTAGTATTATTATTTCACCCCATACTTTCAAAATACAGAGGCACTATAGAAAAAATAATAATATAATAAAAATATACTCTATAGAATAATTCATTTGACATAGAGTCTCGTATACTAGTAATTTGAATTTATTACACATTTTAATCACCATATTTTATTTTGAATTTTTAAATATTTTGTTGCTACTATAGGACATATTAATTAGCCAAAGATGGAAAGAGAATCCATTCCCTAGCAGAGTCACCAGAAATCTATGGGCTCCAAAAATTTTCCACCGATCTCTCGATAAATTGGATTGAAGAGAGTGATTGAAGATGTCGATAATTTTTAGAAGGTAGATGGAATAGTAGATAAGACACTACCCAGATATTTCACCCTCATTTTGTGAGGAGTTTAGATCTAGTTCCAGGTTTCCTATAGGCATAAGCACCTATAGTTAATTAACTCTCTCAATATTGAGAGAGAACTTTTGATTAAGGCTAGTCATTAGATCTAAATACATAGCATATAATAGCAGCATGTGGAGTTTTAGAACTTGGGCTTTAGAATTTATGAAATTCATCATCATTAGTCTAAAGTGGATGGTTGGGGAGATGATGCTTAATCTAGATCCGATCATCCACCGACCGAAAGATCCTTATCGAACACATGGGTTACATTGTCAAGAATCCCTAGTGGTGTTTATCTAAGGAGACATGCTTAAGTCATGATGAGATCATCGTGTACCATATGATTCACAACTCAAAGGGCGAGCCATTGGGATCATACATGCCATGATTGTAATATAATGGAGCCTTACTGGCCAAGCCACCTGATCAGAGGACTCTAACCAAGCCATGCGGTCAGAGGACATGGGCCACATCCTTATTAATGTGAAATTGATTAAGAGTGAATGTAGTAGAACACTTGATTTGACATTGGCTCCTTTGTGAGCTGAGTTTTCTTAATTTGACACCTTCAATAAAGAATTGCAAAAGGTGAATAGATTGAGTTTTTCTTTAAGCTATTAATGATTGAATTTAATTTAAGTAGTTTTTAGATTTAAGTTAATTTGATTTGAAATTAGAATCACATTTTGATGGGAGTATCCTCTCCGGTTGAAATCACCATTCAACATAGCCATCATCGGGGTAGTTAATTGATTGAATTAAATATATTTGAGAACTTTAGATCCTATCAACTCTATTTAGCTCTTAACAGAGGATCAGATCTACTATCACATGATAAAATTAGCTTCTCAGATATTTTACTAAGTTGAAATTTTTATAATAGATTTTTAGGTTTTGTTAACCCGGACCCAATCCTAAGACTAAACTGGGAAGCAACCAGCATAGCATCCTCAAACACTTGAATCTAAATATTTAGTGTAGTGTCAAGGCCCATGCTGGTGTATTTAAGAATACCATAACTAATGCCTTCTGTTTCCTTGTACGACGTGTTGCGAATCTGGTGGTGTATTTTTTTTTTCACTTAAAAGCTTGCATATATCTTTCAACGCATATGTTAATCTATTGAAAATATCATGTTATTATATTTGCGAGCTCACGTAAATTGAAATGCTTGAATATTGTGTTTACTTGAAGTGAATGTAAAGAGTTCATTTTATTGAAGTATTTACATGTGTTTTAAAGCTATAAATTCAAGCAACAGTTTTATTTGTTATTTTACATAAAAGTTCAATCCATTAGAGATACTTCAGTGAATCAATGGAGTGTAATATTCAAGTTGATTCCTCCTCTTTTTGAAGGTTCCTCATTTAACTTGTTTCTTATTTTCATAAATAAGGCTATGAATTTCTGCATTTTTATGAAACATCTTTAGATATCTCCATCTCAAAAATAGATCAACCAATTTTATGAATATAGATATATTTTTCTCTTTTCAATTCAACCTTTAACTCCATTGAATTCCTCCATGCAAATGTTTATTTTCAATTAGGTATTACAGCCAAAACTTCAAATATTGAAACTTTAAGTGCTTGAATTGAAGTTAGTTATGTTATGATGTACATAAAAAACTTATTCAAACTCCCCTACACTCATGTCCCCCCCCCCTTTTTTTCTTTTGTGAGAGTGGGTCCTTCATTACTCTCTCCAATTTCTATAACACGGCCAAGGGGTCTTACATTTCATTCCATTTGTTTAAGGAGTTGGAGTGTTTGAAGGAGAAGGGTTAAAAAAGTTTAATGGGCTTTCAACTCCACATAGATAAATTTTGTAAGTGCTTTTCACCTCTCTTTTTTTATTTAATGTTTTCTTTTGTATTCATTGTATGTTTTTTCCCTCCCCCATTTTTTTTCTTATTTTATGCTTTTAATTTGAATTTAGCTTTAGTTTTCTTGCTTAGCATTCTTAAGCCAGTTCTCTTTATTTTCCATTTTTTTAAGTCAAGAGATTTGACAAAATTTTGGCAGCATTTTGGCTAGGGGAGACATCTAATAGATATTGGCTTACTTGGTACACCCTAATAAGTGTAGAGAGTGGTGTCTTATGACACCGCAGCTGATTTTTCATCTCATCGCACCCTAATGAGTGCGATGAGGCCTTCAAACCTGCAAAAAGACAAGCACATACATATACACAATCACATCTTTATGCCACATGTTAAGACTTATTTCTTTTCTACATGCTTGCAATGATTGATGAGCAAATGGAGATGGAAATGTCAGAAACCAAGAGAAGAACATGCCTAATGAGGAAGTCCTCTCTAGTTGCAGCAAAAAGAAAGGTTGGGAAGGGAAATGGAAAAGAAAATGTCAAAAACCAAGAGGAGAACCTGCCTAATGACAGTGTTCCTCTCCGATTGTGGCAAAAAGAAATTGGAAATGTAATGGAAAGGGCGATGCCAAAAACCAAGAGAAGAACCCACCTAATGATAGTGTTCTTCTCTGGTTGCAAAAAATGAAATTGGAAATTCTTATTGGGAGAAAATGAGGGAATTTTTAGTTTTGGAAGAGTGAGGAAAAATGAGATTTTCAGTTTTGGTGGAAGAGAGGAAAAAAAAAAGAAAAGGAAAAGATGAAGAAAAGAAGAAGAAAGAAGAAGGAGAAGAAGAAGGAAGGAAGAGAGAAAAAAGAGAACTTGCCTTTTTCAGTTTGAATGAGGGAAGTAGGAGGAGTTCTTTTTCAGTTTTGAAGGGAGGCAATGTGTGTGTGCCACCTGCAGTTTGGAGAAAAGAAATGGGCAGGGCTCTTTATCGTTCGGTATGGAGGGAAGAAGGAAGTCGGAGGGAATGGTTGGAGAGGAGGAGCGGGAACGATTTCTCACCATGGGTTCAAACAGGGAGATCTGAGCGTGAAGCTTGCACGGTTGAGTGGAAGAGGGAGTTCGATCAGGAAGAGGGAAGATCGTGTGATCAAAGAGGAGCCAAGCGAAGGAGGTCACACATGAGGGAGAACCAAGTCAAGTTAGCTGCGTGAAGGGAAGATCGATCGAGTCATTTTAGTGGGATTTAGGGATGTAGGTTTTTAAATTGATTTGTAAATTAATTTTCTAAGTGTTTAATTATCCTTAATATGAATCTTATGCTGACCTCAATATAGGGTTGATATATATATATATATATATATATATATATATATATATATATATATATATATATATATATATATATATATATATATATATATATATATATATATATATATATATATATATATATATATATATATATATATATATATATATATATATATATATATATATATATATATATATATATATATATATATATGTATATATATGTTGATTCAAGGTTATTTTGATGTTATGAATATAAAGGCATGGTCCATTTTATAATTAGAGACTGTTTGGTTCAAGTCGACATCAAATTGGATCAATTTTAGCTCGAAATGCATGTTATCATTTCTGACCACTCAACTTTCATGCAGACTGTTCTAAATTGAGTGTGAATAGTCTTACTTGATAGATTTTAATATTTTAAAACATACGATCAATTTTAGAGGTCATTTGGACATCATATACTTTTTCGATCATATGCACGTGACATTGATAGCTCGATCACTTGCTCGGTTGATCTTTCGATTATGCAATATTTATATTCTAATTAATTTTGACATTTTGAACGTGATGGCAAAGTCTGTTTATCAATTAGAGGTCATTTTGATCATTTTCGGTGATGTCCAGTACATTTTGAGCCGATTTATGCCACTTCCGAAGTCCATCAAATTTGACTTGTGGGCTTGACTCAACTTATGACACATATATAGAGGTCAACACTAGGTCATTGTCTTTGATGAGCTCCAACCACCTCCTTTGCCTCATATTTAATTCTTTTTGTATAAAGATATACTTATGACTCTGATGATCAGTGAATATTTCACATTTCACCCTGTATAAATAGTGTCTCCAGATCTTGAGAGCAAACACAATAGTTGCTAATTTTAAATCATGAGTCAAATCATTTCTTTCATGAGATTCAGTTGCTAGAGGCATAGACAATTACTCTTCTATTCTACATCAATATTTTAAAGATGCATCACTGAATATCTAGAATCCCTCTGTTCCTGATGGAATAGCATTGTTGTCATATGCTTTTTCAATTGTAAAAAATTCTACTCACAATCATCTATCCACTGAAATCTGACATCCTTTCTCATTAAATTAGATAAAGGCATTAAAATCTAAGAAAATCCTTTGACAAACCTCCTGTAATACCTGCTAAGCCCATAAAATTATTAATTTCTGTAATATTTTTGGTGTGGGCCATTCAAAATTACTTATATTTTTTGAGGATCAACAGAAATTCCTTCATCACTAATAATATGACCCAGAAATGCAATGCTTCACATCTAGAACTCACATTTTGAGAATTTATCATACAACTGATTCTTCCTCAACAATTCTAGGACAATCTTCAATTGATTAGCATGCTCTTCATTAGTTTTAGAATATATCAAAATGTCATGAATGAAAATAATAATGAACCAATCACAAAGGGTTTGAAAATGTGATTCATCAGATCTATAAAGACTGGAGGAGCGTTGGTTAGGCCAAATGGCATGATATGGAATTCATAATGTCCATACTTTGTTCCAAAATCTATCTTGGAAATATTGGCATCTTTAACTTTAACTTGATGATATCTAGATTTTAGATCAATGATGAAAAATACATTAGTTCCTTCTAACTGATTGAATAAATCACCAATCCTCTATAGTTGGTATTTATTCTTGATTGTCATTTTATTCAACTCCATGTAATCAATGCACAACCATATAGACCCATCTTTCTTCTTAACAATTATTACCGCACACTCCACAGTGTAATACTCGACGTAATAAATCCATTGTCCATTAATTTTGTAGTTGGCACCTCAATTCTTACAGTGCTTTAGGATCCATTCTATAAGGAGATTTGTATATGGAAATGATACTTTGGTTATATATTGATCCTAATCTCTACTTCTTGTTTTGGTGGTAACCTTGATAATTCCTCAGGAAACACATCAGAGAATTCAGACACAACTGGAATAACACAATCTTATTCAACACTTCTAACTTGGCCATAAATACAATTTTGCCACTTCTTACATATTTACTCAACTTTACTGCAATGATTAAGGAAGACACTACATTTCTATCAAAAGAAAAATAAAATGGTTTTTCTCTAGGCACACTAAATTTTACTTTTCTTTTCTAGTATTCGATTGTTGCAAAGTATTTGATCAACCAGTGGATACCCAAAATAATGTCAAAAATGTTTAATCGATAAAATAATTAGTTCTGTAGGTAAATATCCACAACACATTTCTTATTTCTACTCAAATTATCACTAGAAGGCATCACAATATTCAATGCAGGTGTAAAATAAATAGTATCAACAAGTAAATTGGCAGAGAACTGTCAGGTTGAAAAATTTCTATATGGAGTTATTGCCTTCTTCAAAATCATTTGGTTAGAAAAATAGAAAGGCAAAGCATGTAGAAATTCATCTTGTTAGGATGTCATGCAGATCCCCAGATGTACTTATTCAAGTGATCGAGTACGTCATTGCTGGTAGAAAAATTTCCACACACACATATATATGAGAGATCACCTTCAAAATCAATTGGTAGAAAGGAGAGGCAAAATTATATATGTAGGAAATTCATCTTGGTAAGACATCACGTAGATCCGCAGATGTACTTATTCAGTGATCAGGTACGTCATCAAGGTATAGTGTACTATTTGAAAGATAGAAGTCACTACACTTTAATGGAACCAATCACCTCAATAAGGACTCCTAAGGATGATGGGTCATGTACAAAGATTCTTCCCCTACTTTACATGGAAAAGTAAAATAGGGTTTATTTTAAACGGGTTCATTGTTCCTCTGAGCAAGCCCCATAGTTAATTACATCCTAAAGGACATGATCCTTTAGGAAAACTCTCGATTAAGATAAATGATCGTTATCTTTAAAGATTTCAATAGGAAGGACTATCAATCGATTGGTTTATATTTTTGAAGATTAAAATGAGATTTATCAAAAAGGAGAGTTATTATCAAAGCCAAAATGGGAATAAGTAGGAGATGCTCACGATGCTAGGAAACCTAGCGAGCATCTCGAACTATCCTAAAATTGGGATTTACATTTTAGAAATTGATTTAGTTTGTTTGAGTTGTATTTTTCATTATAAATTTAGGACTTAAAATTCCTTAACACAAGATTAAAGAAATGCTTGAGAGGTGAGGAATTAAGCTTATGGCTGTTGACCTCATTATTAGAATGAGCCCTCAACACCTCCATCTTAGACATAGGATTCCTCTTAGACTTTAAGAGTTACTTAGTCTTAAGACACATATAGTGATTAGGTGGACACTCTCCTAGCCCTAGAAGACTTAGAAGGTTTATCCATAGGATTAAGTCATGCCTTAGGGGTGTTAGGAAAATGTCCAACCCTTGGCCTATACCATTCCTCACCTCTCCTTCTTTTTCATCAAAACTCCAAATCAATTCTATTTTATTTTTCTCAAAACTCCAAATAAATTCCATGATTCAATTCTATGATTGAAATCCATGATCGAAACTTTTGATTGAAACCCATGATCAAAAATCCACCAAAAATACCTAAGTCGAAATTTTCTAAGTCCTTAATTTTCCCTTAAGGGCTTAACCAAAATCATGATTCAAACCCTCTCAAATCTTTGAGATTTTCTCATGAGCCATTTATATTCTCAGTTATATTCATATTTATGAATGAAATATAAATTCAAATGCATCAAATCAAATCCAAAATCCAAATTCAATTAATGAAATTTTCTTAAGTTCCTTTAATTTTTCATTAAAGGACTTAGCCAAAATCTACTCCAAATCTTGATCAAACCTATTCAAAACCTTGGGATTTTCTCATTTCTTATTTATATCCTCATTTATATTCTCATATAAATGAAATATAAATATATCTCAATTCAATTCAACTAAAAAAAAATTAAATTTCAAATTTAAAATGCTTGGAAATCCTTTAAATTCATTAATTTTTTATTAATGGATTCACCCTAAACTTTGATGGGATTTTTTCAAAATATATTTGTATCCTCATTTATGTTTTCATATATAAATGAAATATAAATATAAATCAATCATATCCAACTCAAAATTTAAAATTCAAATTAAAAATTACATTAAATCCTTTAAATACCCTTTAATGGATTTATCCCAAATCATGACTAAACTCATTCAAATTCTTGAAATTTTCTCATGATCAATTTATATTCTCATTTATATTTACATATATAAATGAAATATAAATTCAAACAATCAGAACCTACTCCAAAAATCAAACTCAAACTAAAACAAAATCAAATCTAAGCCTTTCAAGTCAAAATCTTGAACTTAGCCAAAATCATTTCAAATCAAGCCAAACTCTTGATTTTCTCTCATGGTTCAATCAATCCTACAATCATGAGCTCATATATAAATGCAAACGTTAATCAAACGATCTAAACCCAAACCAAAAAAATCAAACCCAAAAACTCCTTCATATTCTTCCTTTGAATGTGAAATCTTCAAATGGATCCAAACCCATTTGACTTCAAACCTCTTGTAAATGGATTCATATTTCAATCATAAGTACATGTACAAGATCAATCAACTTCAAATCAAACTTTGACCAAGCCATTTGACCCACTTAGGCTCTCTTGACCCAAAGTTAACTAAAGCACCCTCATCAACCAACTTTTGATCCTAACCAAATTGGATTGAACCAAACTCATATATCCTTCTCATCATAACCAACAATCATCATGGATGATCAATCAATCAAATTGGGTCAAACCAAGTCAAACCTAAGGGTTGACCAAGTCAACACCTAACCCAAAATAAAACCCAACATAGCCAAAATCCACCAAAGGACAAATTGATTGAAACCATTGATCTAAGTTCACTCATGACCTATGTTTGAACTTGACCAAGCCAACAATTGAGCCTAACCTAACCTATTTGGCCCACTTGACCTAAGTTGACCCATTTTGACCTAAAGGGCCAAAATGTGTCAAAACCTGATCTAAGCAAAATTGATTGCCAATGGGTCAAGTCCATCCCAAATCACTTGTGGAACTTGACCAAAGCATCAATTGACCAACTAGACCCTACCTAGCCCAATTGACCTTAGACCCAACATGACCTAAAGGGGTCATGTTGAGCCAAAATTGAACTTAACCCAAATTGATTGGAAACAAAGATACCAATCCACTTCATATGATCAACCAAACCTAAACCCACTCTTGACCTAATCTAAATAGGTCAAATGGGTCAAATAGGTCAACTTGACCTATTTGACCTAAATGGATCATATGAGCCAAAAACCTAATCTATACCAAATTGAACCAAACCAAAGGAACCAAAACATGTCAAATGGTCATATGAACTTGAACCAACCCTTAGTTTGACCCAATTTGACCTATTGGTCAACTTGAGCCAAGTTGACCCATTTTGACCTAAATGGGTCAACATGTGCCAAACCCCATCAAATGGATTAAAAATCCATTGAAACTTGGCCCAACCTAGTTTCTCCACATACCCAACATATCCAAATTGAAAAATTAGTAAAATGATCAGTATTCCCTTAGGCCATAGAATAAATTTTGGTGTAACCCATGGGTATTTTTGCCATACCCTCTTCACAATCACTTGAGGCTTTCCTAAAAGCTCAAGGGGACTTAATAAAGAGTGGTGCACCCAACCCAATGGGTTTGGATCAGTCCATTTGGTCCATAGACCAAACCCGACCACTTAGCCTAAAAGTAAGTTTTCAAATTCCCTCTTTCACTCATTTGAATGCCCATGGGAGGTTGGCAATCCACTCCTTGCCTCAAACCAACCATGTGCAAACTCTAAACATCTTCAAACTCTCCAATCTAGGCAATTGATCAAAAATGGCAAAGGAGAGTTTGGTCATCCGATTTCCATAGATGGAGATATACTCCCCATAATTCAATGAAAATTGAATTCATTCACACTCAATTGGAACCTAGGAAGCTTTAATAAACACCAGAGAGCCTTCCCAAGGTGCTTAAAGAGATTTTGAATCTTGTTTTTTCTCAATTTTGCACAGTGCAAAATAGGGGAGGTCGATCCAACTGTGAACTTCCTCCACACTAAACCTCTTTCCAATTCCTCTTGCACATTTGATCGAGGAGTCAAATCGAGCTTGCCTAAGTTCCCTCTAAAGTTCCAAAGGCAAGGAGAGGCCTAGCTCGATCAAGATCAAGCCCAAGGTGAAGAGGAGTTGGTCCATAGAGCTCTACACTCCACCTCAAGTTCTCATAACTTCAGCAAAGCTTCGTCTCAACCAGTCGAAGCTCCTCCAAGAGAATCGAGCACCGGTGATCACCTCTAGTGAGGGAGATTGTGCTGAAGGGTGCTATCATAAATAAAAATATAAATGCTTCTTGCTTGCAGGTGCTTTATACCTTTTAGCATAATTCATAGGCCAGGTAGACTTAGTCACCCATGTGTGGGGTGATAAGTCTAATATACATGCTTGGGATTTGTGTGTTGTGATTTGGCTAATCCTTATTTTGTAGGTATTAGTTAGATTTATGTTTTTCCTTCTCATGTAATAAAATTTGTATATTTAGGATTTTGGAATGATTTGTTATGGGAGATTAGGATGAGCATTGGTCATAAGATTCCCATCTTATGCACCATGTGAAGCCTTGGAGCACCTACTATGCAACTCTCCAAAGGAAGATCCAAAGAAGAAAGAAAGAAAGAAGAAAGAAGAATAAAGCTTGAAGACCCCCCATAATAATGAATTCCTTTTGCTTAATTATAATTTAATTTATTTATAATCCGGGTTGTATAAGGGTAGAGCTTAGCTACCCAATTTGATATTTTTTGGGTTTGTACCATGGTGCCCAACCATAACAGCCTTTTATTCTTTTTGCACTGATTTTATAAATTAGTTGATGTTTATTTAATTTGCACATTAAGTGACATGATTTTCCTAATTTCTTCCTTGCTTTATATATGACCTAGATGAGGATTCAGCTCTTTAGGGAAAACTAAAATTTTACCCAACTTAAAAACTTAAATTAAAACTAAACAACTCATAACCTCACTTAAAGTCTAGATTTAAGAATCAAGATAAAAGATTTAGTAACCCCTTAGATGGATGAGTTTTTGTGGTTACTTTATAACATCATGCGCAAATGCATATTGTCTCACTCTTGATTAGAGGGCTTCCACCTTTGCCAGAGAACTTTGGCTAGACCTTTGAGGGCCATGGTGGCAATTCACCTCCTAAACTTCTCTCTGATTTTGGCCAATAATATATTTATCAAGCATTTTTCATAAATATCCTATTAGCCTGAGTCAAAAATGCTTATGCAAAATGAACAATATAATGAAATTGAAATGCATTAGACTTAGGTAATTTGAAGCATGTCCCATTACATGATCTAGTCTCTTTAGGGAGTGAGTTTAAGGACTTAGTCTCCTTCCAAATAAAAATAACCTAGCTATCTTGCATCAAGCATAAAGACTTGCCTACATGAATTTAAAATCATAGAAGGAGTTAGTTGGAGGCCACCCCTAGGTGGTTGTAAGTCCAAACTGTCGAGTGGTTTGCCCTCTCTTATGGAGGCAAACTAATTACCTATTTTTTTCCATAGATTTACATTGTGCTTTCGGCCCTCACCGAAGCTCCCTAGATTTAAGTTCTGAGGTTGCTTCTCCCCTTTGGAGGCCATAAGCTTAATTCCTCACCTCTTATGCATTTTTTTAATCTCGTGTTAAGGAATCTTAAGTCCTAAAATTTTAATGAAAAATACAACTCAAATGAACTAAATCAATTTCTAAAATGTAAAGCCCAACTGTAGGATAGTTTGAGATGGTCGTTAGGTTTCTTAGCATCATGAGCATCTCCTACTTATTTCCCATCTTGGCCTCATAATAACTCCCCTCTTTGATTAATCCCATTTGATCTTCAAACACAAACTGATTGATTGATAGTCCTTCCCTATTTGAAATCTTCAGAGACGATGATCATTTACCTTAATCGAGAGTTTTTCTAAGGAATCTCCATTCTTTAGGATGTAATTAACTATGGTGGCTTTCCCTTGTAGGAAACTTAACGAGCTCAATTTAAAATAAATCATATTTTACTTTTTCATATAAAGTAGGGGAAGAATCTCTAGTACGTATGTAGACCCATCATCCTTAGGAGTTCTTATTGAGGTGATTGGTTCCATTAAAGGGTAGTGACTTCTATCTTTCAAGATAGTACACTATACCTTAATGATGTATCCGATCACCTGAATAAGTACATATGTGGATCTATGTGACATCTTACCAAGATGAATTTTCTATATATATAGTTTTGCCTCTTCTTTCTACCAACTGATTTGAAGGCGACTTCTATATGTGTGTGGAATTTTTTTCACCACAATTGGCCCACAAAGGGGAGAAGCAACCTCAGAACCTAAATCTATAGAGCTTCAATGAGGGCCAGAAGCACAACCTAAATCTAAGGCAAAAATGGGTAACTATTTTGCCTCCATAAGAAAGGACAAACCACCTGAGTGCTTGGACTTATAACTACCTTGGGGTGGCCGCCAACTAACTCATCCTATAGTTTCAAATACATGTAGGCAAGTCTTTATGCATGATGTAAGATAGCTAGGCTATTTTTATTTAAAAAGATACTAAGTCCTTAAACTCACTCCCTAAAGAGACTAGATCATGTAAAAGGACATGCTTCAAATGACCTAAGTCTAATGCATTTCAATTTCATTTTATTATTTTTTTGGACAATTATTTTGACTCAGGCTAATAGGAGTTTATGACTAATGCATGAGAAAATAGATTATTGGCCAAAAATAGAGAGAAATTTAGGAGGTGAGTTCCTACCATGGCCATCAAAGGTCAAGATGAAGTTCTCTGGCAAAGAAAGAAGCTCTCCAGTCAAGAGTGAGACAATATGCATTTGTGCATGATGTTATAAAGTAACCACAAAAACTCATCAAACTAAGGGGTTACTAAATCTTTTATCTTGATTTTCAAACCTAGGCTTTAAGTAAGGTTATGAGTTGTTTAATTTTAGTTCAAGTTTTTAAGTTGGATAAAAGATTTATTTTTCCCTAAAGAGCCTAATACATATCCAGGCCATACATAAAGCAAGGAATAAACTAGGAAAAGCATGCCACTTAATGCACAAGTTAAACAAACATAAACTAATTTATAAAACTAGCACAAAAAAGAATAAAAGGCTATTGTGGTCAGGCACCACTGCATAAACTTGAAAATATCAAATTGGGTAGAGATTCTACCCTTATACAATCAGATTATAAATGAATTAAATTACATCTAATCAAAAGGAATTCATTGTTATGGGGGGTCTTCAAGCTTTATTCTTCTTTCTTCTTTCTTCTTTCTTTCTTTCTTCTTTGGATTTTCCTTTGGAGAGTTGCATGGTAGTTTCTCCATGGCTTCACATGGTGCATAGGATGGGAATCTTATGACCAATGCTCATCCTAATCCTCCATAATAAATCATTCCAAAATCCTAAATATACAAATTTTATTACATGAAAAGAAAAAGCATAAATTTAACTAATACTTACAAAATAAGGATTAGCCAAATTACACCACACAAATCCCAAGCATGTGTATTGGACTTATCACCCCACACATGGGTGACTTAGTCCACCTGTCCTATAGATTATGCTAAGGGGTATACGCACCTGCAAGCAAGAAGCATTTATATTTTTATTTATGACAGCGCCCCTTTAGCACAATCCCCTCCAGAAAAGAATAGTTAGACAAAGCACGTCCTACCATTCATTCTATGAGCATACACCCTAACATCCAGTCTAAAACATTCATCACAAAACAAACATAACATCCATGCCCACCTAACCTAAGGCTAGAAGTTGACTTAGGTTAATGTGTGTACTTTGAAGGTATGTGTGGTATGCTTGGCTTAGGATTCCGGGTACAAGTTTTCTAAGTATGAAAGATATGTTCAACTTAAAGGAGGGTTTCATTTAAGTTGTTTAAGTGTTTTTGATTCTTTTTATTTCATGTTTTATTTTGGTTTGACTGAAACCTACACTTAATTACTAAGTTATAAAGAGAGGAAAGAGAAGAAGACTTCTCTTACCTTCCCTAATCCTTAAGTAATTTCTAAGATAAGTTCACATTTCAATTTCATTTATGTGAATATTTTAATTACATCTTTTAATTAATCCTAAGTTTAGATAAATCCTAAACAAACCTATTCAAAAGAAAGGCATTTTAAGATCACATCATATACATCACTTTAAGTCTTTCCTAACATATAGAGCATGCATATGGATAGACCCTAAGCATACTTATACATGCAATTGAGAGTTAACACACTTTATGATGCATGCTAAGTAATCCATTTAAGTTTAAGCATGTATGATTTTCTTAAGTAGAAGAATAATTCTATCTCCAATTTTCACATACACATATGAATGAAGAAAAATCATAAGTGAGTATGACGCTATTGTTAGCACGAGAGGTGTAAAGTACAAGACCTACTTGGGGATACTTAAAGCCTCACAACCCCAAGATTTTCGACTAATATACCACTTTCCTTAAATTCAAACATATGTATAAAAGAAATGAAAGGAAAAGGAGTATGCAAAAATTGTTTGATGGATTTATTTTCCTTATGTAATTTATTCATGCAAGTGTAGGTAATCCTTCTTGGATGATAACATAGGAATGAATAGGGTGTGGACTTAAGTAAGTGTTGGGTTCTTTTCAAATGAACCCTACATCTTACCAACCCATATCTAGAACTATGTTAACATAAAGAAAGAAGAAAATGCTACACTAAACATGCTTTATAATTCATCACATGCAAGATAATAATTAAAATATGAATAGCACACTTTAAGATTTGATGTTTTATTTATAGGTTTTGAAAATACTTTGGATTTAGTAGTGATAATAGCCACTCATATTCTACTTTAGCCAACACATGCACATTTGACATAAAGTAAACAATTTTATTTTAAAATTTTGAAAACATGAAATTATGGATGCATGAGTGACATGGCATACAATTTAACATGTTGGGAAAGATATAAAAGCAATAAAATCACATGAACAAACTCACTTTACTTAATTCCTAAAGACATTCTTAAAAAATAAGCAAACTTAGAATAAATCAAAGTGAATTTCAAAATAATTTTTGTTTAATTGAAGTTTAATTTAATTTCAAAAGAGTGAGATTATTTTGCTGACCTTAACCCATTTCCACATTTGTTTTATATTTTTATTTAATTTTAGTTCATTAGATCAATTTTTAAGCATTGATTAGGTTAGGGTATGAATTAAGTGACTTAATTAATCTTTACCTACCACGTTAGAAAAATTAACTGG
The DNA here is from genome assembly GCA_021442155.1 of Cymbidium sinense. Taxonomy (NCBI): domain Eukaryota; kingdom Viridiplantae; phylum Streptophyta; class Magnoliopsida; order Asparagales; family Orchidaceae; genus Cymbidium; species Cymbidium sinense. Next base: position 34,135,012 of record CM038215.1, read on the forward strand.
TAATTATGAGCCAATGAGATGACATAAAACCCACAAGGAATGTAAATTTGCAATGCACCTAATAATGAAAAGGCCTTATGCAATTTGGCTCATAATTAAAAGTTAATTAAGCTAAGGGGTTTAGCTTAAGTACTTTTAAAACACCCCTTTCACACTTATAAAAGGGGGTTTAATCTCCTTAATTAGGCTTAGGCTATTAAACACCTAAGTATCTAACCAAGGTAGATTGATTGAGTTCTAGAGATTTTTAGAATTTTTGAAAATTGTTTATAGGGATAATTAGTGGTTTAACCCTTAATTAAAAGGGATTAAGTAAAGAAAAGGGGGTTTAGGAAACAGCTTTGGAGAAATATCCCAAAATTATTCCTTAAGACCCCTACTCACTAGATCTAACCTTAATCCATCTCAATCATAAGTTAAAATCATTAAGCACACCCTAATTATGCTTAATTACATAAGAAGGGTAATTAAGAAAACCATATGCCATTATTCTAATCAAGCCTTCAATAAATCCCAAGAAAATTAGGGGTGGCATAAGTCATCCCCTAAAACTTACCCAAGAAATTTGGATTAATCAAAGGCCTAATTAAAGAGTAATTATCAAAATACACTTTCTAATAAATCCTAAATTTTGAGAAAAATATAATTCAAAACTCATTGAAATTAATTTTATAATATTCTAGGTTAAATTATCTATCCAAAAAATGTTTTCTTTTATTTTTTTATTTCTCTAAGAATAAATTGAACCTAACTCAAATTGATTGAATAAATATGAATTAGGAAATTAATTAGTTAAATAACTAATCCCCTTAATCCCTCCAATTTGGCGTGGTGGCGGCATGTGGTTTTTTACATCATGCTATGAGCCGTTCACTTAAGTTGTCACATCGGGATGGCGGAGGCGGCACACACATCTTTATCATCAACCGTCTGGTCAAAGATCGAACGGTCAAGGATTCACTCACTGTTTATAAAAGGATTATTAATTCTAAAATGTGGGGAATTATCTCGGTCGTCCATCCAAAATGTGTGGATGGACGGCCAATATCTTCCTAGTTCTTCCCTTAGAAAAATAGAATTTGTCCATGTTTTAGGGGGAGATCCAAGCTCAATTGAGCATGGATTCCAATCAACCTTAATCCACACCATTTAAAGGCAATTACCAACCTATCCAAAGGTGGGATTTACATGAATTGAAAATTTCTTTTACAAAGCTCCAACACCTATTAGTCTAAGTGGTCAAAAATTCACATACCTCACCGCTAGGAATGATGAGGTAGCTTCGTCTAGTGGAGATGATGCCCTATTGAGGTTTCTAGCTCTTGAGGTTGAGTAGATGAGTGGATGGACCAACTCCCCTTAGCTTCCTTTGCTGCTTTGATCCAATTGCTCCTCCCTTGGCTTTAGAGTCCAATTGAATGCTTGAGCAAGATCGACTTAGCTCTTATGTGAAGTGTGCAAGAGGATTTAAAGTGGGATTAAGTGTGGAGAATGTTCAATCTTCAATGTGTCTCCCCTATTTTCATTGTTTGAAAATCGAGAAAAGGGAGAATGGAATGAGCTCTAGAATGCTTGGGGGAACTCTGTGAAGGTTGCTAATTCTCCTTAGATCCCAATCGAGTGTGAGTAAATGTAGAATGTAGTGAATTAGGGGGAGTATATATCCCCCTTGAAGGATCGAATGACCAACACTTGTGTTACCATTTTGATCCAATTGATCATAATGGAGGGTTTATTTTGGCTATTTTAAGTTGGCACATGGTCGGTTTTATAGTAGGAGTGGATTGCCAACCTCCCATGTGCATTCAAATGAGTGAAATGGGGAGTTTGAATTTGCCAATTTGACCCATTGAAGTTTGGCCTCTGGCCAATGGTGATCTAACCCATTGGGTTTCACCACTCACAGTCCCTGAGCTATTAGGAATGCACCAAGTGGATATGAAGTGGGTATGACCAAATTACCAATATGTTAGTCCAAAATTTGTTTTATGGCTTAGGGGTAGAATGGACATTTTGCTAATTTTTCACTTTGGGTAGGTTTGGCATGTTGAGAAAATAGGTTGGGCAAAGTTTCAATAGATTTGGAATCCATTTCATGGGGATTGGCTCATGTTGACCCATCTAGGTCAAAATGGGTCAACATGAGTCAAGTTGACCAATAGGTCAAATTGGGTCAAACCAAGGGTTGGGTTAGATTTATATGACCATTTTAAATGTTTTGGTGTCGTTGGTTTGGTTCAATTTGATATAGATTAGGTTTTGGCTCATATGACTCATTTAGGTCAAATGGGTCAAGTTGACCTATTTGACCCACTTAACCTATTTGGGTTAGGTCAAGGGTGGGTTTAGGTTTGGTTGATCATATGAACTGGATTGGTTTCTTTGTTTTCAATCAATTTGAGTTAGGCTCAATTTTGGCTCAACATGACCCCTTTAAGTCATGTTGGGTCTAAGGTCAATTGGGCTAAGTTGGGAGTAGTTAGCCAATCGAGACTTTGGTCAAGTTCCACAAGTGATTTGGGTGGACTTGACCCATTGGTTTCAATCAATTTGGCTTAGATCAAGTTTTGACACATTTTGGTCCTTTGGGTCAAAATGGGTCAACTAGATCAAGGGCCAAATGGTTAGGTTAGGCTCAAATGTTGGATTGTTTAAGTTCAAACATAGGTAATGAGTGAACTTAGATCAATGGTTTCAATCAATCTGTCCTATGATGGATTTTGGTTATGTTTGGTTTCATTTTGGGTTAAGTGTTGACTTGGTCAACCCTTAGGTTTGACCCAATTTGATTGATTGATCATCCCATGATGATTGTTGGTCATGATGAGGAGGATGTATGAGTTTGGTTCAATCCAATTTGGTTAGGATCAAAAGTTGGCTCATAAGAGTACTTTAGGTCACTTTAGGTCAAGTGAGCCTAAGTGGGTCAAATGGATTGGTCAAAGCTTGATTTGAAGTTGATTTATCTTGTATATGGACTTATGATTGAAATATAAATCCATTTACAAGAGGTTTGAAGTCAAATGGGTTTGATCCATTTGAAGATTTCATATTCAAAGGAAGAATATGAAGGAGTCTTGGGTTTGATTTTTTATTTATTTATTTGGGTTTTGATTGAAATATTGAAGTTTGGATTTATATATGAGCTCATGATTATAGGATTGATTGAACCATAGAGAAAATCAAGAGTTTGGTTTGATTTGAAATGATTTTGGCTAAGTTCAAGATTTTGACTTGAAAGGCTTAGATTTGATTTTAATTTGACTTGAGTTTGATTTTTGGAGTGATTTTTGATTGTTTGAATTTATATTTCATTTATATATGTGAATATAAATGAGAATATAAGTTGATAATGAGGAAATTTCAAGAATTTGAAAGAGTTTAATCATGATTTGGGATAAATCCATTAAAGGGAATTTAAAGCATTAATGGAATTTTTAATTTAAAATTGAATTTTTTTAGTTGGGTTTGATTGATTTATATTTATATTTCATTTCTATATGAGAACATAAATGAGGATAAAAATATATTTTGAGAAAATCTCATGAGCTTGAAGTGGTTTGATCAAAGTTTAGGTTAAATCTATTAATGAAAAATTAAAGGATTTATGGGACTTTTAAGCATTTTTAATTTGGAATTTAATTTTTGGCTTGGATTGAATTGAGTTATATTTATTTTTCATTTATATATGAAAATAAAATTGAGGATATAACCGAAGGTCTTGAATGGGTTTGATCAAGATTTGGAGTTGATTTTGTTCTAAGTCCTTTAATGGAAACTTAAAGGAAATTTGAAATTTTCATGAATTGAATTTGGATTTTGGATTTGATTTGATGGGTTTGAATTTATATTTCATTTATAAATGTGAATATAAATGAGAATATAAATGGTTCTTGAAAAATTCTCAAAGCTTTGAATGGGTTTTGATCATGATTTTGGTTAAGTCCTTAAGGAAGGGTTAAAGACTTTTGATGGATTTTTGATGGATTTTTTATCATGGGTTTCAATCAAAAGTTTCAATCATGGATTTCAATCATAGAATTGAATCATGGAATTGATTTGGAGTTTTGAGAAAATCAAATAGAATTGATTTTGATTTTGACTTGAAGGAGAGGTGAGGAATGGTGCAAGCTAAGGGTAGGAAAATCTCCTAACATACCTAAACCATGACCTATTTCTTGTGGCTGAACCTTCTAAGTCTTCTAGGGCTAGGAGAGTGTCCAACTAATCATTAGATGTGTCTTAAGACTAAGGAGCTCTTAAAGTTTAAGAGGAATCCTATGTCTAAGATGGAGGTGTTAAGAGCTCATTCTAAAAAATGAGGTAAACAAAGGGCACCCAATAGGTGTGGTGTGACTGACCAGGTACACCGCATATATTGGTGTTGATTGAAATGATCAACAACGCCAAAAGATCATAAGCATTAGTAGAAACAATCTTTTTTTAACCCAAGGAGTAGAAAGAATCTAGAGCCCAATGCAATGTGGCTCTACTTATGTCCAAGACATAAGAGAGATAGAAGATTCCACTAAGGGATGGAGTGTGAACCTTCCACTAGGGAAGCAGGCTCAAGTCATATGCAAGGATGAGAGGTTTGATTTGATTTAAATCTCACTAAAGAGAGATCTCCATTTGGGGAGAAGGGTTGAATTTGTTTCATTTGTTGTTTGTTTGATTCCACTATGGAAGGTAACTAAATTTGTTTCATTTGTTTGACTCCACTAAGGGAGGTTGCTTGATTTGTTTTTGTGTTTATTTTAAATTCTTAGATTTTGGATTGAATCCTATTGGCTTATGATGGACTATACTGAGTAGGGACCATGGTGGCCTTAATCTAGCTTAGATTTACCAACTTAAAGGGATAGTCCAATAGTAGGGCTACCCAACCAAAGGAATTCCTTTCGGTATACAGCGAATAATTTAGGGAAGAAAGCTCAGGGACTCACATCTTCCACTAGAAAAGACCACCGAGGTGGCATATTAGCAAGGTAACATGTCCATCCAACATTGGGCTGACTACTGAGTGAATGTCACTGGGGGACTTAGAATGACTCAAAGATAGCCAAGGATAATTTTCATTTTTAGATTGATTTGTTTTGATGAATCCAATTGGTTTACGATGAACTACACTAAGTAGGGACCATGGCGCCCTTAATCTAGCTCAGATTTACCAATTCAAAGGGAGTTGTCTACTAACCACGTAGGGCTATCCAACCAAGAGGAAATACTCTTCAATATACCATGAACAAGTTAGGAAGAAAGCACGGGGACTCACATCTTTCACAATAAGGAACCACTGGGGTGATCGGTTACATTGGGCAACAAATCAAACCCGACCTAGGGCTAACTATTGAGTGATTGTCGCAGGGGACTTAGATCGACTCAAAGATAGTCAAACAAAAATTTCATTTTTAGATTGATTTATTTTGATGAATCTAATTATTTAATGATGAACTGCACTGAGTAGGGACCATGGCAGGCTTAATCTAGCTCAAATTTACCAATTCAAAGGGAGTAGTCTACCAACCACAGGGTAGGGCTATCTAACCAAGAGAAAACACCATTTAGTATACCATGACCAAGTTAGGAAGAAAGAATGGGGACACACATCTTCCACAATAAGGAACCACTAGGGTGATCGATTGCTTTGGGCAATAAATTGAACCCGACCTAGGGTTGACTATTGAGTGAATGTCGCTGGGGGACTTAGATCAACTCAAAGATAGTCAAGTATAAATTTCATTTTTAGATTGATTTATTTTGATGAATCCAATTGGTTCGCAATGAACTATTCTGAGTAGGGATCATGGCAGTCTTAATCTAGCTCAAATTTACCAATTCAAAAGGAGTAGTCTACCAAACACAAGGTAGGCTATCCAACCAAGAGGAAATGCCCTTCAGTATACCATGACCAAGTTAAGAAGAAAATGCAGGGACTCACATCTTCCACAACAAGGAACCACTAGGGTGATCGGTTGTTTTGGGAAACAAATCAAACCCTACCTAGGGCTGACTATTGAGTGAATGCCGTTGGGGGACTTAGATCAACTCAAAGATAGTCAAGCATAAATTTTATTTTTAGATTGATTTATCTTGATGAATTTTGTTGGTTTGCGATGGATCAAACTTAGAAGGAGGTTATATCATCCTAGACCTATCTCAGATTTACTGAAATAAAGGGAAGTGCTTTCTCGACCGATGGGAGAACTATCCAACCAAAGGACTGGCTTTTTGATTCACAATGATCAATTGAAGGGAAGAAAGCTCGGGGACTCACATCTTTCACTAGAAAAGACCACTGGTGTGATTGGTTTCTTTGGGCAACAAATTGAACTCGACCTAGGTGTCGGTAGAAACATGTTAAGAAGAATGCACCATAGTAATGATTGTTGGGGTAACCTACTTGTGATAAAATAGATTAAACCTGGCCTAAGGGTGACTATGGAGTGAGTACTGACCTAGGATTTATCTCAACTGTAGGCAATTCCTAGGAGTTCTACTTGCCTTAAAGATAGGATGCCTGCTTGGGAGAAGGGGCCCTTTGGGGGCTTAAATTCCTAATCCACAAGCTAATTAATTTTATTTTTTTGTTTAGTTTGTTTCAACATGGACCTTATTGGTTTGTGAGGGATCAAACTGAGAAGGTGCTTATATCAGCCTATACTTATCTCAGATTTACTGAATCAGATTTACTGAATTAGGAGAATCTATGAATTCGTCGAACAGATTTTCCAACCACAGGGGTGGTTACTAGGAAAGGAGGATTGTCCAATCCAAAGTAACCCAGTAGTGTCTAAATGGGGTCGCAAAGGACTTGATCCAAATAGAGTGCCCATAAGAGATGGGGCTGCTAAAGGCTTAATCCAACACCTTGGAGAAAATGAAATGGCTAGTCATAAATTCAATAGGTTTTCAGTGTCCAGCTCAAGGAGAAAGTGCGGGAACTCATATCTGTCAAGAGTGGTGTACTCACCGGGTGAGTCTCTGTTAGCATAGAGAACCTCAACCAACCTAAGGTGCCCATCGGTTTGCAAAATTTAGCCTAGGAAGAAAGTCTGGGACTCACATCCTCTTATAGCAGAACTGATTATTAGGATAGTCTATCTTCAGCTCGATAGGTGTTATCCGACCTAGGTGACTACTGAGTGAATGCCACTAGGGGACTTATATCAGCTCAAAAGTAATCAAGAGGAAAGGAGCCTCTGGGTAATTATACTAATTATCAAATATACTCAACCTAATTAGAGAATAATGGCTACTTCAAGAAGAAACCACGGGGACTCACATCTTCTTAAGCAAAGTCAACATGAGGTAGCTTATTGGTTGGGCAGTGAAGTCCACCATACTAACAAGGCACTCATTGGTTTGCAATGATCAAGTTAGGAAGAAAGCGTGGGGACTCACATCTTCCAACAAAGGATCACTAGGGTGACATACTAGCGAGGTAGCATGTAGACCTAATCTAGAGCAGCTAATGAGTGAGTGTCACAAGGGGTTGCTCCCACATCAAAGTAGCTCAAGATAAAAAGATTTGTGTTTGTTTCTATGAATATGATAAAAGGAATAGGATGCTTCTGGGGGAATTTTACACCTACCTTAAAACACGTTGGGGAACTATGAAATGATACCACGAATGGCAACATGAATTCCCACTAAGAAAGGATTTTGTTGGGGGACTCTTACACCTAACTTAGTTATCCTAATTGAAATAAGATGCCTCTGGGTTCTCTTACAGCTATTCTAAAGCATCGGGAGATTGTGCTTATGTTGTATAAGAGGGATAGGATGCCACTGGGGGACTCTTACACCTACCCTAAACACGTCATGGTGGATTCCCAAGATAAGCAAATAACACTTTAAAAGAAGAGAAGATTTGATGAATGGAATTAGATTTTGTTCTTTTTATTAATCATTATTTTTAAATAAATTTTATTTCATGGGTAATATTTCTTTAGATAGAGCCCATTAATTGGAAGCATCGACTGTTCCCCTTTATAATCAATAAGCTGATAAGATCCTCCTTGGTAAGCCTTCTCTATGACATAGGGGCCTTCCTAAGTGGGTTCAAACTTGCCTCCCATCTTTCAATGGACAACAATTGGTCTCCTTGGTACTAACATAAGTTCTCCTACTTGGAAAGACCTAGGGTGGACCAGCATGTTGTGAGCTTGAATCATTTTTGCTTTATACAACTCGAGGTTTTGGGACACCCATAGGTGACTCTCCTCCAAACCTTCAACCTCTTCTAACTATAATTTTACATTCTATTCTGAAGTGATCTTGTTACCCAATGTTATCCTTAGTTATGGGAGCTGAACTTCTAAAGGTGGAATAGCTTCAGACTCATATGCTAAGAAAAATGGAGTAGACTGAGTTGGAGTCCTATATGGTGCGGTAAGCCCACAAGATTTTAAGCAACTGCTCATTCCACTATCACTTGTTATCATCAATGTCTTCTTCAGGATTTGGATGAGAGTTTTGTTGAAGGCTTCCGCTAAGCCGTTAGCTTTGGGGTAGTAGATGGTAGAGTATCTCCAGTCTATACCATGTCTTCTGGCAAAGCTATTGATCTTTATGCTTTTGAATGCAATACCATTACCGGATATAATTCATCGAGGCACCCCCGAAGTTATATACGATATGGTTCCTAAAAAATTGAAGCACGTGGTGAGCTATGACCTCTCTGAGTGGGATGGATTCCGCCCACTTGGAAAAGTAGTGGGCAACAGCTAAGATGAATCGATGCCCCTTGGAAGAAGGAGGATCGATCAGACCTACAATATCGGTACCCCAACACTCAAATGGCCATGAAGCCAAAGTAGGGTGTAGAATGTTGGGTGGCTGGGGGAGGACCACATAGTGCACCGACGTTGATGGTATCTCCTAGCTACTTCCATGCAATCTATGATCATAGAAGGCCAGTAATATCCAAGTCTTTTGATCTTTGACTTCATCTTTGGATTAGACTGATGCACTCCACATAGACCTGAATGTACTTTGATTATAATGCAATGGGCTTCGTGTTTGTTTGAACAAAGTAACCACATATGGTCAAAGGATCAGCAGTACAGGGTGCCATCAACGAGAGCATAGGAAAGAGCTCTCTGTTTCACCTGATGGGCTTAAGATTTCTCCTAAGGTAGTTTGATGGTGTTCAAATAATCTATGAACAGTTGCCTCAAATCCAGTTCCTCATCATTTTTTGTAACAATAACCTCCCCTTCAAGAGAAAATCTCGATGAGTTCAAAATTAATAAGGGGTAGGATTTGTCTATTTTGGACCCTTATTGAGATGAACTCATCTTCTGGACATGCCAATTCTTTGGAAAACTTGTCCAAGGCATCTGTTACTACATTCTTTGCTTGGGGAACCTTATAAATAGTGACTTAGGGAATCTAAGCCAACATCTTCATGGTATGCTCGTAGTAATGATGAAGCTTAGGCTTGAGGACCTAGTTGGACCCAAAAATCTAGTTGATCGCCAACTGGGAATCCCCAAAGATGTTGATGCTCTTGACATTGATAGTGATGGCTAACTCCAGATCAACAATCAAAGCCTCATACTCATCTCTGTTATTGGTGCAAGGATTGGAAAGATAGTATGAGAATCTCATCACATTACAGTTTGGAATTAGAAGAACTAATCCTACCCCTATCTTACCTGGGAGAATAGATCAAGGTGCTTCACCTTTAAGAAAAGAAGCAACACCATCAAAATACATCTCCCATCGACGGTTGTCAGCCTCCCCTAAGTTCATGATTTATTCATTGGGGAGATCGTCACTAAGACGAGAATCAGCAGGAAGTGGGTGTGTTACTAAGAAATTTGCTAGTGCTTGTCCTTTAATCGCATGAAGGGGTATGAAAGTGATGCCAAACTGCAAGAGTATCATGGACCAATGAGCCAAAAGTTTGATAATGTTGGCCGTGTCATGAGGTATTATAATGGATTGATTTGAGAGATCAATTTCACCATATGAGAATGCATGTAATGTCATAGCTTGAGATGCAAAAATCAAAGCTAGGTAATGTTTTTCAATAAGTGGATAGTTTATTTTAGCAGGGATCAAACAATGGTTGAGGTAGAAGAGAGTGCTTTCCTTCCCCCTCATCATTGACTTGGGCCAATAGAGCATTGAGAGAGTCATCCAATGTAGCAGTGTAAAGGATCAACGACCTACCCAGGATAGGGGATGCAAGAACTGGTGGCTTCACCAAGTATTCTTTAATGTCTTCAAATGCATGCTGGAACTTGTCATCCCACTTGAACTTGGCATCCTTTTTGATAAGTGCTAAGAATGGCTTGCATCTCCCTAATAGGTTTGAGATAAAGCATCTTAAATATGCTAGTCATCCTTGAAAGGATTCGAGTTGAGTTAAACTCTTAGGAGGTAGCATTTCTAAAATAGCTTTGATCTTTTCTGGATCTATTTCTATTCCCTGATGTCGAACAACAAACTCAAGGAATTTTCTTGAAGCGACTCTGAATGCACACTTCAAGGGATTCATTTTCAAGTTATATTATCTTAACTGTTCGAAACTACTCTCAAGTCAAAGAGGTTATCTTCCATTTCTTTACTCTTGACTATGAGATCATCAACGTAGCACTCAACCTGATGGTGGATGAGCTCGTTGAAGATCTGTGTCATGGACCATTGGTATGTAGCACTAGCATTTTTAAGGCGAAAGGCATGACCTTATAATAGAAGATTCTAATCGAGGTTCAAAAAGCAGTGTTCCTTTCATCTTCAGGAGACATCTTGATTTAGTTATAGCCAGATGATCCATCCATGAAAGAGGACACAGCATGAAATGAGGCAATGTCCACCATTAATTCTAGTATAAGAAGAGGAAAATCATCCTTAGGGCATGTCTTATTTAAGTCCCTAAAATTGACATAAATATGAATTTGGTCATTCTTCTTCTTAACTAGGATGACACTAGCTAACCAGATATGATATTTTTCTTTCCTAATGGAACTGACATCGATTAATTTCTTGACTTTAGAAATGACCTATTATTCAATTTCTAATCGCATCTAGGAGCTTGCTTAATAGGGGTAACATTAGGGTCTATTGCTATCTTGTGGACTACATGTCGAGATAATCTGGGCATTTCTTCATAACTCTATGTGAAGTAGTCTTTAAACTCCATCAATAGCCTAACTAAGTCATTGATTTCTTCTTCATTCAGCAGTTAACTGATGTATGTCGGGCGAGGATTTTCTTCTATCCCGAGGTTGATTTCTTTTAGTTTGTCAATTATTGAATGAATCTCCTCTTCAAACTCTGGTGGTGCCTCCTTTACTTGAAGATCATCTGGATCATCCGAAGTTTCTAAACACATTCTCATGAGTTGAGATGTGTAAAGAACCTATCGACTAAATGGTTGGTGACAACCAAACAATAATCGCCATCTCCTAGTCCTCAAGCCTTGATTGTGCTTCCCTGCTTGAATTGTTCCAAAGCTTTTCAAAGCACTATAACCTATGTCTGGACCAAGTGTCAGGAATCAAACATATTTGCACAAGATTTTGAATACAAGGCAAGTAAAAATCAAGTGGTAATTCCATTAATTCTTTAAAAGTATCTTCCTCAAGCTCTACATCAACTTCAGGGCTTGAGGAGGATGAACCTAAAAAGAACCTCTTCTGCTTCATGTCACTAGAAGACTTAGGGACTTCCTTAACTATCAAACCTTCAACTTTTTGAGATGTAATTGAGGTAGGAGCTAAGGTTCCCAACTGTTGCCTGACAGTTCTACATAAACCAAATTTGAATGCTTTGCTTTGCTTGGAGGCTCAGGCTTTGTCACTGGCTGGATCAAAAGTCACCTCCACTGGAACCCGCTGAGAGGGGTTGGCTGGTATACTAATCATATTGGACTCATCCTTTGAACTAGATTCCAAGTCAATGTGAATAGTAGGGGTACTCCTATGAACTAGAACACGACCTCTATTGGATGAAGGCCAACTAGGGGTCTCCCACCTCTGGAACTGCCTCTATTTCTGCCTCTGCCTCTACCTAGTGGAGGTTGAGCCATTCTACCAACATGTCCATAAGATGGAATGAACTATGGGTGGAATGTGATATACAGATCTATTTCTTCTTCAATTCCCCTTTCTTGTTCACTTGGAATTTTATTTTTCTTTTTATTTTCCTTTATCTTTTCTTTTTCTTGATTTTATTTCTTTTGTTTTTGCACTTGCATTTGAATTTTTTCCAAGTTCATGAGAAAGGGTGTGTTGAGGAAGATAGTAGGTTGCATCTTCATAAATCTCAACCTCTCTAATTGAAAATGGCTTTTCATCACCATTGATACGATATTCAATTCCATCTTTTCTAAACTTGATGCTTAGATAAAAGAGGGTGGAATGATCTTGTTCTAATGTATCCAAGGCCTACCAAGCAAAGTAGTGAATGAAGTGTTCAAATCAATGATGTAGAACTTGGATTCAGTCTTCCAGTCACTGATCTCCAATGGTAACACTATAGAACCTAAAGCCCGCTCACCTTGATCATTGAATCCTCTCAAGATCATCCTATCTCCTCAGAGAGTATAGATGTTGATCTTAAAATAGATAAGGGTCTTTAGACTCATAATGTTCATCGATGCACCTGCGTCCACGAGAACTTTGACTAGTCTGAACCTATCCATATCAATCATGATGTAGGGGACGGTTGTGCTCCAAGTCTCCCAGTATAAGGTCTTCATTTGTGAAGGTGATCCCTTGGGAATCTTTTGCTTAATGTGCTTCCTCACCTATAGTTGTTAGCTGAGCTAAGCATATTTTAGGATCAAGGAGGGCCTTGATTAGTGATTCCCTCATCTCTTTGGATAAGACAAGAGCATGATATATGCTTAGCTTAGATGGAAACTTTCTTAGATGAGAAAGGATGTTGTTGTCCACCCTTGACTAGCTTCCACAAGCATATCCATGGGTGGAGCATCCTGTGGAGGGGCTTCTCAATCTTTAGTAACAATGACTTATTTGCTGCCCTAGGAGGTAGAACCTTGCCACTATGGAGGTTGACTTTGATAATCTTTGGAGGTAATGTCGTGGCAAGTTCTACCTGCACTTCAGGCTTACCAACAGCTTCTCTTATGGGACTCTCAAAATTGGATGATTCCAAGTTTATCTTAAGAGGTGAACCCATAATACTCAGAGTTAGAAAATCCAACTCTGAATCAAAAAGAGGAAGATCAAAATTGTTATAATTGATTAGACTTGAAGAGTTATCATTAGGAATAGAAGAAGACAACTCATCAAAGGAGACAGATGTAATTCAAATTAGCTTTATTCTTTAATTTCTTGAAAGTTTTTGGAGGTACAAAGTAGAAGTCAAGCAGAGTAAGTAATGTAAGGGATTTGATGCCCTTATCCACTGATTCAAGAGTTCTACTAATAGAAGAAGCAGAAGAGCTAGCTGAAATGGAAGAAGTCACCTATGTGGAAGCGCAAGGTCGAGGTCGGACACATGGTGGTTGCTATGCCATATTACTGCCGCTCAGCCGCCGCTGAGCTCCCACTTTCCTAGAGTTGGCACTAACAACTTGCAAACCTTCCTTGGTGGTGGAGGTTTGAGCTAACTAAAGCACCTGCAAGGAAAGCTTCTTAATCTTCAAGACTATCTTCTTAGAGGTACGAGATAAGGAGATAACCCCACCTTCTTTGGTTTTGGTAGGATCACTTGTATCCCCAAGGATTACCCTAATGATACTAGAAGATTATTCCACAAGGTATTTCTTTGGGATAACTACAACACCGTCTTGAAATTGTGTTCAAGCCAATCCTTGAATGTAAAGCAATCCTCTATAATGTGGCCTAGCATACGATGGTAAGGGCAAAAGTTTGGATCATGACTTTTGCCTACTTCCTTCAGTCTCCTAAGCTCAGGTAGCTGGAAATCAGGTTTCTTTAAGAGATTCTTAAAGATTTTTCTAATTATCTCCCGCTTAGAAGAATAAGGTTTTATTAACTTATCTAAAAGAGTAGGTGGACAATAGCTACCTGGCGACGGATATGCATGTCACTCGGTGGTATGGTCGAGGCAAGGGTGTGGCTGGCCATGGAGGTCGCGTGGAGGTAGGGTTGCCTCGGTGGTGGCAAAGGAGGTGGAGTCTACTAAGGTCGTGGTCTCTCAGACTGATCTCTAGCTGGCTGTTTCTCTTTGTCAACTACTACTACTACTCCTGGCTTTTTTTTATAGACCTTTTGGGATTTTGCTCTGGCAATTGATCTTGAAAAGGCAACTGTTTGGCCTCTCCTTATAGATTAGCCTTATTGATTAGCTTCTCAAATATCTTTATGGTGAAGCCCTTAAGCATGAAGGCGACTGGGCCATGGATATTCTTTAAGAGAATCTCAATGGCATGTTATTCAGACAGCTATAGTTCATACTTCATACTTGGGTTACACCATTGGAGAATATAATCAATGAGGGACTCACCGGGGTGTTGTTGTGCTACAACGAGATCACCTACAGTAACCCTTTATTGAGCTCCAAACCTCTTGATAAAGAGTTTTTCTAACTCAACAAAATCAACCATTGGCGCAGCATGCCAATCAAAAGTGATACCCACTAGGCTACTAACAAAGAGTCTGAAGAGTAAAGCATCACTTTCCTCTGCATTGCAATAACTTTCCCTAAAGTGAGATATATGTTGCCTCAAATTCCCACTACCATCAAAGCTTTTGAAGGAAGGAGGCATGAAACCCTTGGGATACTGAACGGAATCAAATTTCTCTAGGTAGGGTCTACCCTTTGGAACTGATGATCCTCCTCAGGCTTGAGCTAAGGCTTCCTTCACCTGTTGCTCAACCATGGATTTCAAATCTTTTCATGTATGGAGGTACTATCCACTACCTTTCTAAACATACTAGTGCTACCTTGCTCAACAGGAGGTAGAGTCTTAACTAGGTTTAAGACATGCACTAGTTCAACCAGACTGACATTAAATGTACTAGGATGAATTGGAATGACTTGCTTCTGAATCACAGACACTGTCGCTAACAAGTGTTACAACTGCTGTGCCATCCTATCAATATGTTAATCTTTCTACCTTAACTGTTGTCGGAGGTGATGGGATGATTCCATGGTGTCTTCTTGATCAACCTCAACAACTTGCATGGCCTGTTGCTCCCTAAGAAGAGAACCCCTAGTAGCAACCATGCATACTCTAGCTGAATCTTCCAATAAGTCATCTTCATCGGGATCGAAGCTTACTCTTTCTTCATCGGACCATGCATACCCTAAGATCTCCTTTTCTCCATAAAATAGTGTGCAACTATCTCATCTAAGGATTGATCTAACTTAGTAGGTACAAAAAGCTTGTGCTAATCCGTGTTATCACTGTCATGAATTGAGAGGCATCGGACCTCATTTCAAACTGGGGAGTCAATCTTGTGCTGACTATACTCGCTAGAAGAATGATAATCCTGACTGATGCTAGCTATAATAGGGGCAACAATCCTGAAATGATCCTCTACTGTTGCCACCACTGTATCATTTGGGATATCCATAATAGTAGTCACCATCTCTACATCCAGCTAAATGGGTGGAGTTGGTGAAGGAACGACCACGATGCTCTGGGGTCGCCATTCCTTCCACACCACCATTGGGGTCGAGCAGAGGAGCTTGGCCCTACCACAATGGGTGGTGTAGGAGGAGTGGGAACCCTTGGTCATAGCCAGATCACCAATGGGGTATGTTTTTCCTAGGATGCATGGCCTTGGATAGAATGTGCGATGTTGGAACCTATATTGGAGATGACGGTTGTGGGGTAGAGTGGTGGTGGAGACAGCACCGACTCTCTAGGTATAGGAGCTGCTCTCCTATGATGACTGGTACCCATGAGGAGGATACTATCAGTATGGTTGGCACATGTATCACATCGAGCTGGAAAGTTAACCAAGGCGGAAGCTGCTGATTGACAGTTGAACCTCCATCACTCCGGGTTGGTGATATGTGATGTACGGGCCTCTCAGGCCCTTTACTGTCAGATCATGTCCCCACACTGTGAGGGATAATAGATCATAAATTGAATTGAACACCGAACTTTGAGCATCCAGATTTCGCCCACCGGCAAAGAATAGAGTGTGTGACAACCCTACCTTGAGAAATCAAGTGCACCATTGGAGGAGGTGAGGAGAAAATCCTCCTGGCAACTTCTCTATGTAATCCTGAGAGAGGATGAAATTGGTTTTTCATAACCAGTGGTGATGTGATCATGACAGACTCATCCACGATTGACCTGGCTTACTACCTCAAGCTTCTCCGGCTATCCTGGTATAGAACCGTTTGATCATACGATTCTTGTTTCAGTGGGTAGGGAGAGAGGAGTGTGAGCTACACCCATACTCAAATGTAGGGGAGGCAATCCCTGAGACTAGAGGAGCCTTACCTTTGGAGGGTACAGATGATAGGGTGCTAGCTTGCACCAAGGCAATGTGGCAACTCATGGGTTCCGCTAGAATCACCGGTACCGCAACCGAAACCACCAGCTTTGGTACCTCCATTTCCTCTCGTGAGGAAATCTGAATGAGGGTAAGTCTACCCCGATGACCGCTTCGCTCGCCACCTTCTCACTAACTGGTGAGGGGAATGCCCTCACAAGTGATGTAGGCTCCCTCAAATCCATGGCCAAAATGGATCAAATGAGTATGATCCAAATGGGGGAAGTCAGCCTGATCTACAACAAGATCCATGTCATAAGGGAAGGTAAAGACAAACTTCTAAGAACTGGCCATTGCACTTACTATAGTAAATTGACACTAAAAATTGTACTGACTGAAAGAAATCAACAATGAGAAATGAACTTGCATCAGTTTTCTATCTCCATAGATTTTTTGAATTTTTGAATTTTAAAAATTTGAACCCACATCCAACAACTTCGAAGTGTTAAGTGGGGTTCAAATGAATTTGAAGAGATTGATTGAAAGAGGAATTTTAGTATGAATCCAAACTTCAACAAACTTGAGTGTGTTGGAGTATGGATTCAAGATTTTAGTAAGATGCTTCCATAGGTTCATTTTTGCTTTCGTTTTGAATTTTTGTTTTGGATTTGAATTTGTGATTTTGATGACCTTTCCTTTTAAAATTTGGGTATGTTGAAGCAAAGCTCAAAATGATTTTATGTTGTTTGAATGTTTTTGGAAATTTTTACTTGCTTAGCAAATTTAAGCATGCTAAGTGAAGTAAAAGTGATTATTTTTTATGGATTTTATTTTATTTTGATTTTACAAATTTTGGAATTCTTACTTAGCAAATTTAGGTATGCTTAGTGAAGAATCCAAGTGTATTTCATTTGATTTTGAAAATATAATCTTTAGCAAATTTAGGTATGCTAAGAAGATCCTAAGTGCTTCATTTGTTTGAAAAAAAAAATTTGATTTTTGAAAAGGGTAGGATCCTTTAGCAAATTTGGTATGCTAAGGGAAACCTCAGTGTTTTGTTTTATTTTGAAAATTTTTGAAAGTGGAGTTTCAACTCTTGCAGGTTTGGTATGCTAAAGATGGAATCCCACTTGGTTTTATGAAATGAAAATTTACTTAGCAAATCTAGGTATGTTAAATGAAATTCCAAATGGTGTGTTAAAATTTTGATTTTATTTATTTTTATTTTTAAAAATTGGAAACTTCTCCTTAGAAAATTTGGTATGCAAAGAGAAAAGTTTGAGAGGTATGTGAGAAATTTTTGTTTTGAGTTTGGGAAACTTTACTTAGCAAATTTTAGTATGCTAGGTGATGTTCCAAAAAATATGTTTTTGAGAAGTTTTGAATTTTTTTTTTTTGAAAACTTTACTTAACAAATTTAGGT
Source organism: Cymbidium sinense (assembly GCA_021442155.1). Lineage (NCBI taxonomy): Eukaryota > Viridiplantae > Streptophyta > Magnoliopsida > Asparagales > Orchidaceae > Cymbidium > Cymbidium sinense. Next base: position 34,152,832 of record CM038215.1, read on the forward strand.
ATGTTAAGTAAAGTTCAAAATGTGTTTGAAAATTTTGAAACTTTTTAGATTTTGATTTTGGAAACCTTACTTAACAAATTTGTGTATGTTAAGTGAAGTTCGAAAAATGTGTTTTGAATTTTTGAAAATTTTTGGATTTTGATTTTGGAAACCTTACTTAATAAATTTGTGTATGTTAAGTGAAGTTCTAAAAAATATGTTTTGAATTTTTAAAAATTTTTGGATTTTAATTTTGGAAACCTTACTTAACAAATTTGTGTATGTTAAGTGAAGTTCCAAAATGTGATTTGAATTTTTTTGAAAAATTTTTGGAATTTCATTTTGGAAAGATGATTGTTCAATTTATCTTTGGGAATGAAATCTTCATCAAAGTAAATTGATGGGAAGATGTTCATTTGTACTTTTAGAAAGTTGTTGTTAGTCTTATTTTTGAAAATCCCTTCATGTAACAATCATGGAAATTGTTAAATGAGGCTGAAGGAATTTTGTGAAAAATATTTTATTAAGTGCATTTTTGAAAAAGGTGTTTTTGGAAAAGCAAAGTTCTTTATGAAAGATTTATTATTTTAGGATGAACCTTTATTATCATGAAAATGATAGAGAGGAAGTATTTAAAAGGTTTTTCTTTTTTAGTCAGATCTTTTTATCTTTACCCATTGGAGAACCCAACGGGGGTTTTAAGACCAATAAGGAATGCAGTCCTAAAACCTAAAGATGTTGGCTAACTTAACCCAAGAATGAAATGAGCTAAGCACCAATGGAAAGAAGGATAGTCTTGGATTCATACCAAAGTACAAATCCACTATCAATGTTCAAAGACAATGATTATTTACCAAAGATGGAGAGAGGAAACTTTCCCAGTGGAGTTGCCAGAAAAATTTGTTGGTAGAAAAATTTCCACACACATATATAGGAGAGATCACCTTCAAAATTTGTAGGTAGAAAGGAGAGGTGAAATTATATATGTAGAAAATTTATCTTGGTAAGATGCCATGCAGATCCGTAGATGTACTTATTCAAGTGATCGGGTACGTCATCAAGGTATAGTGTATAATCTCGAAAGATAGAAGTCATTACTCTTTAATGGAACTAATCACCTCAATAAAGACTCCTAAGGATGATTCCGGAGATTCTTCCCCTACTTTACATGGAAAAGTAAGCGGGGTTTATTTTAAATGAGGTTCATTAAGTTCCCTACAGGGCAAGCCCCATAGTTAATTACATCCTAAGGACATGATCCTTTAGGAAAACTCGATTAAGGTAAATGATCATTGTCTTGAAGATTTCAATAGGAAGGACTATCAATCGATTGGTTTGTATTTTGAAGATCAAATGGGATTGATCAAGAGGAGTTATTATCAAAGCCAAAATGAGAATAAGTAGGAGATGCTCATGATGCTAGGAAACTGAGCATCTCAAACTATCTAAATTGGGCTTTACATTTTAGAAATTGATTTAGTTTGTTTGAGTTGTATTTTTTAATTAGAATTTTAGGACTTAAGATTCCTTAACACAAGATTAAGAAAATGCCTAAGAGGTGAGGAATTATCTTATGGCAAGGGGAGAAGCAACCTGGAACCTAAATCTAGGGAGCTTGGTGAGGGAAGCACAACCTAAATCTAAGGCAAAATGGGTATTGGTTTGCCTCCACAAGAAGACAAACCACGGCTTGGACTTACAACCCACAGGGTGGCACCAACTAACTCCTCCTACAATTTTAAATACATGTAGGCAAGTCTTTATGCTTATGCAAGATAGCTAGGTTATTTTTATTTAGAAAGAGACTAAGTCCTTAAACTCACTCCCTAAAGAGACTAGATCATGTAAAGGGCATGCTTCAAATGACCTAAATCTAATGCATTTCAAATTTCATTTTTTAGTTTCATTTTTTGGACAATTATTTTGACCTGGGCTAATAGAATCTTTATAACTAATGCATGAGAAATGAGATTATTGGCCAAAATTAGAGAGAAAGGAGGTGAGTTTCCACCATGGCCTCAAAGGTCAAGCCAAGTTCTCTTGGCAAAGATGGAAGCCCTCAATCAAGAGTGAAATAATATGCATTTGTGCATGATGTTATAAAGAAAATCTCATCCAACTAAGGGGTTGCTAATTTTTATCTTTATTTTTTTTAAACTAGCTTTAAGTGAGGTTATGAGTTATTTATTTTAGTTGAAGTTTTAAGTTGGGTAAAAGATTTATTTTTTTCTAAAGAGCCTAATCCACATCCAGCCATACATATAAAGCAAGAAAGAAACTAGGAAAAGCATGCCACTTAATGTGCAAGTTAAACAAACATCAACCAATTTATAAAACTTGCACAAAAATAAAAGTCGTTGTGGTCGGGCACCACCTCACAAACCCAAAAGATATCAAATTAGGTAGTCGAGCTCTACCCTTATACAACTCATATTACAAATTAATTAAATTACATCTAAGTAAAAGTAATTCAATGTTAGGGGGGTCTTCAAACTTTATTCTTCTTTCTTTCTTTCTTCTTTCTTTCTTTCTTCTTTGGATCTTCCTTTGGAGAGTTGCATGGTAGGTGCTCCAAGGCTTCACATGGTGCATAAGATGGGAATCTTATAACCAATGCTCATCCTAATCCCCCATAATAAATCATCCCAAAATCCTAAATATACAAATTTTATTACATGAAAAGAAAAAGCATAAATCTAACTAATACTTGCCAAATAAGGATTAGCCAAATTAGACCACACAAATCCCAAGCATGTGTATTGGACTTATCACCCCAAACATGGGTGACTTAGTCCACTTGTCCTATGGATTATGCTAAGGGTATATAACCTACAAGCAAGAAGCATTTATATTTTATTTATGACATCCTCTAGCATAATCCTCAGAAAGAATAGTTAGACTAAGAATGTTATCATTACCATTCATTCTATGAGCATACACCCTAACATCTAGTATAAAACATTCATCAAAAAAAAATATATAACATCAAGCCATGCACCAACCTAACCTAAGGCTAGAAGTGGTGACTTAGGTTAATGTGTGTGCTTTGAAGGTATGTGTGGTATGCTTGGCTTAGGATTTTGGGTTCAAGTTTTCTAAGTATGAAAGGCATGTTCAACTTAGAGGAGGGTTTCATTTAAGTTATTTAAGTTTTTTTGATTCTTTTTATTTCATGTTTTATTTTTGTTTGAGTGAAACCTACACTTAATTACAAAGTTATCAAGAGAGAGAAAGAGAAGAAGACTTATCTTTCCTTCCCTAATCCCTAAGTAATTTCTAAGGTAAGTTCACATTTTATTTTTACTTATATGAATATTTTAATTACATCTTTTAATTAATCCTAAGTTTAGATAAATCCTAAATAAACCTATTCAAAAGAAAGGCATTTTAAGATTAAATAAAATGAATCAAAATTCACATCATATACATCACTTTAACTCTTTCCCAATATATATAACATGCATATGGATAGACCCTAAGCATACCTATACATGAAAATGAGAGTAGTTAACATATTTTATGGTGCATGCTATGTAATCCATTTAAGAAAATTTAGAAGTTTAAGCATGTATGATTTTCTTAAGTAGAAGAATAATTCTTTCTCCAATTTTCACATACATATATGAATGAAGAAAAGGCATAAGTGAGTACGATGCCATTATTAGCATGAGGGGTGTAAGGTACAAGACCTACATGGGGCTACTTAAAGCCTCTCAACCCCAGGATTGTCCAAATTAATATACCACTTTCCTTAAATTCAAACATATGTATAAAAGAAATGAAAGGAAAAGGAGTATGCAAAAATTGTTTGATGGATTTGTTTTCCTTATGTAATTTATTCATGCAAGTGTAGGTAATCCTTCTTGGATGATAACATAGGAATGAATATGGCGTGTACTTAAGTAAGTGTTGGGTTCTTTTCAAATGAACCCTACATATTACCAACCCATATCTAGAACTATGTTAACATAAAGAAAGAAGAAAATGCTACACTAAACATGCTTTATAATTCATCACATGCAAGCTAATAATTAAAATATGAATAGCACACTTTTAGATTTGATGTTTTATTTATAGGTTTTGAAAATACTTTAGATTTAGTAGTGATAATAGCAACTCATATTCTACTTTAGCCAACACATGCACATTTGACATAAAGTAAACAATTTTATTTTTCAAAATTTTGAAAACATGAAATTATGGATGAATGAGTCACATGGCATACAATTTAACATGTTGGGAAAGATATAAAGCAATAAAATTACATGAACAAACTCACTTTACTTAATTCCTAAAGACATTCTTGAAGAATAAGCAAACTTAGAATAAATCAAAGTGAATTTCAAAATGATTTTTGTTTAATTGAAGTTTGATTTAATTTCAAAAGAGTGAGATTAGTTTGTTGTCCTTAACCCATTTCCACATGTTTTTTGTATTTTTGATTTAATTTTTAGTTCATTAGATCCATTTTAAGGATTGATTATGTTAGGGTATGAATTAAGTGACTTCATTAATCCTTACCTACACCACCTTAGAAAAATTAACTTAGGTAATTATGAACCAATGAGATGAAATAAAACCCACAAGGTATGTAAATTTGCAATGCACTTAGTAATGAAAAGGCCTAATGCAATTTGGCTCATAATTAAAATTTAATTAAACTAAGGGGTTTAGCTTAAGTACTTTTAAAACACCCCTTTCACACTTATGAAAGGGGGTTTAATTTTTTTAATTAGACTTAGCTATTGAACACCTAAGTATCTACCCAAGATAGATTGATTGAGTTTTAAAGATTTTTAGAATTTTTGAAAATTGTTTAAAGGGATAATTAATGGTTTAACCCTAAATTAAGAAGGGATTAAGGAAAAAAGGGGGGTTTAGGAAATAGCTTAGGGAAATACCCCAAAATTATTCCCTAAGACCCCTACTCACTAGATCTAACTTTAATCCAACTCAATCAAAAGTTAAAATCATTAATCACACCATAATTATGCTTAATTACATAATAAGGGTAACTAAGAAAACCATATGCAATTATTCTAATCAAGCCTTCAATAAATCCTAAGAAAATTAGTAGAGGTAGAAGTCATCCCCTAAAACTTAAGAAATTTGGAATTAATCAAAGGCCTAATTAAAGAGTAATTAGTAAAATACACTTTCTAATAAAACCAAAATTCATAGAAAAATATAATTCAAAACCCATTGAAATTAATTATTATAATATTTTAGGTTGAATTATCTATCCAAAGAATTTTATTTTATTTTTTTTGCTTTTTCTATGAAGAAATATAAATTTTAGAATCCATATGGATTAATTAAGAAATTAATTATCCCCTTAATCCCATGGCGATGGCGGGCGTGGTTTTACATATCACATACGTGCGAGCGGCTCACTTATATGACATCGATGGCATGCATGACGTTCTATATCTTCGATCAAAGATCAAAGATCGGTCAAGGATTCACAATGGATTATTAATTCTAAAACTCTAGAAATTATCTCTGCCATCCATCCAAAATGCATGGATGGATGGCCAAGATCTTCCCAATTCTTCCCCTTAGAAAAAATAGAGGTTGTACGTGTTTTAGGGGGAGATCTGAGCTCAATTGAGCATGAATACAAATTAAACTTAACCCACACCATCTAAAGGCAATTACCAACCTATCTAATGGTGGGATTCACATGAGGTGATCATCGACACTCAAGAATGATGAGGTAGCTTCATTTAGTAGAGACGAATCCCAGTTGAGGTTCCTAGCTCTTGAGGTTGAGTAGATGAGTGGATGGACCAACTCCCCTTAGCTTCCTTTGTGGTTTTGACCCAATTTCTCCTCCCCTTGGCTTTAGAGTCCAATCGAATGCTTGAGCAAGCTCTACTTAGCTCCTAGGTGAAGTGTGCAAGAGGATTTGAAGTGGGATCAAGTGTGGAGAATGTTATCTTATCAATGTGTCTCCCCTGTGTTCACTGTCTAAAAATCAAGAAAAGGGAGAATGGAATGAGCTCTACGATGCTTGGGGGAACTCTTTGAAGGTTGTTAATTTTCCTTAGATCCCAATTGAGTGTGAGTGAATGAAGAATGAAGTGAATTAGGGGAGTATATCTCCCCTTTCAAGGATCGGATGGCCGACACTTGTGTTATCGTTTGATCTAATTGATCATAATGGAGGATTTTTTTTGGCTATTTAAGTTGGCACATGGTCAATTTTATGCAAGGAGTGGATTGCCAACCTCCCATGTGCATTCAAATGAGTGGAAGAGGGAGTTTAAATTTGCCAACCCATGGTTGGTTTGGGTCACAATGACCCAAACCCATTGGTTGGTGCACCACTCTTCATTAGGTCCCCTTGAGCTATTAGGAAAGCATCAAGTGGATATGAAGAGGGTATGACCAAATTACCCATCTATTAGTCTAAAATTTATTATATTGCTTAGAGGTAGAATAGTTATTTTATTGATTTTTTACTTTGGGTTATGGTATGTTGAGAAAATAGATTGGGCTATGTTTCAATGGATTTGGAATCCATTTGATGGGGTTTGGCTCATGTTAATCCATTTAGGTCAAAATGGGTCAACATGAGTTAAGTTGACCAATAGGTCAAATTGGGTCAAACCAAGGGTTGGGTTAGGTTCATACGATCATTTGAAATGTGTTGGTTCTTTTAGTTTGGTTCAATTTGGTATAGATTAGGTTTTGGCTCATATGACATATTTAGGTAAAATGGGTTAAGTTGACCTATTTGGGTTAGGTCAAGGGTGGGTTTAGGTTTGGTTGATCATATGAAGTGGATTGGTATCTTTGTTTCCAATCAATTTGAGTTAGGTTCAACTTTGGCCCAACATGACCCCTTTAGGTTATGTTGGTCTAAGGTCAATTGGGCTAGTGGGTTGGCTCAATTGAGGCTTTGGTCAAGTTCCACAAGTGATTTGGGATGGACTTGACCCATTGGTTTCAATCAATTTGGCTTAGATCAATTTTTGACACATTTTGGCCCTTTAGGTCAAAATGGGTCAACTTGGATCAAGTGGGCCAAATGAGTTTGGTTTGGCTCAAATGTTGGCTTTGTTAAGTTCAAACATAGGTCATGAGTGAACTCAGATCAATTTCAATCAATTTGGCCTATGGTGGATGTTGGCTATGTTGGGTTTCATTTTGGGTTAAGTGTTAACTTGGTCAACCCTTAGGTTTGAAGTTTGAATTTGATTGATTGATCATCATGATGATTGTTGGTCATGATGAGAGGATATATGAGTTTGGTTCAATCCAATTTGGTTAGGATCAAAAGTTGGCTCATAGGTACTTCACTTTGGCCAAGTAAGCCTAAGTGGGTCAAATGACTTGGTCGAAGCTTGATTTGAAGTTAATTGATCTTGTATATGGACTTATGATTGAAATATAAATCCATTTACTAGAGGTTTGAAGTCAAATGGGTTTGATCCATTTGAAGATTTCATATTCAAAGGAAGAATATAAAGGAGTCTTGGGTTTGATTTTTTTTATTTGGGTTTTGATTGAAAGATTGAGGTTTGGATTTATATCTGAGCTCATGATTATAGGATTGATTGAACCATGAGAGAAAATCAAGAATTTGGCTTGATTTAAAATGATTTTGGCTAAGTTCAAGATTTTGACTTGAAAGGCTTAGATTGGATTTAATTTGATTTGAATTTGATTTTTGGAGTGGGTTTTGATTGTTTGAATTTATATTTCATTTATATATGTGAATATAAATGAGAATATAAGTTGATCATGAGGAAATTTCAAGAATTTGAAAGAGTTTAATCATGATTTGGGATAAATCCATTAAAGGGAATTTAAAGGATTTAATGAAATTTTTAATTTGAAATTTAATTTTTTGGATTGGATTTGATTTATTTGTATTTATATTTCATTTATATATGAGAAAATAAATGAGAATAAAAATATATTTTGAGAAAATCCCATGAGCTTGAAGTGGTTTGATCAAAGTTTAGGTTAAATCCATTAATGAAAAATTAAAGGATTTTAGTGACTTTTAAGCATTTTTAATTTGAAATTTAATTTTTGGCTTGATTGAATTGATTTATATTTATTTTTCATTTTTATATGAAAATATAAATGAGTATATAAATAAGTTATGAGAAAATCCTAAGGTCTTTGAATGGGTTTGATCAAGATTTGGAGTTGATTTTAGATGAGTCCTTTAATGAAAATTTAAAGGAAATTTGAAAATTTCATGAATTGAATTTGGATTTTGGATTTGATTTGATGGGTTTGAATTTATATTTCATTATAAATGTGAATATAAATGAGAATATAAATAGTTCATGAAAAATTCTCAAAGCCTTGAATGGGTTTTGATCATGATTTTGGTTAAGTCATTAAGGAAGGGTTAATGACTTAGAAAATTTTGACTTAGGGATTTTTGATGGATTTTATCATGGGTTTCAATCAAAGTTTCTATCATGGATTTCAATCATAGAATTAAATCATGGAATTGATTTGGAATTTTGAGAAAATCAAATAGAATTGATTTGGAGTTTGACTTGAAAGAAGGAGAGGTGAGGAATGGTGCAAGCTAAGGGTAGGAAAATTTCCTAACATACCTAAGGCATGACTTATTTCTCATGGCTGAACCTTCTAAGTCTTCTAGGACTAAAAGAGTGTCCACCTAATCACTAGATATGTCTTAATACTAAGGAACTCTTAAAATCTAAGAGGAATCTTATGTCTAAGATGGAGGTGTTGAGAGCTCATTCTAAAAATGAGGTCAAGAGTCATCAAGGAATAATATACTATCTCGAGAGATAGAAGTCACTACCCTTTAATGGACCTAATCACCTCAATAAGGACTCCTAAAGATGATGGGTCTGCATATGTACCAGAGATTATTTCCCTACTTTACATGAAAAAGTAAAGCAGGGTTTATTTTAAATCAGATTCGTTAAGTTCCCTACAGAGCAAGCCCCATATTTAATTACATCCTAATGGATGAGATCCCTTAGAAAACACTCGATTAAAGTAAATGATCATTGTCTTCAAAGATTTTAATAAGAAATTACTATCAATCAATCAATTTATTTTTTTGAAGATCAAGTGGGATTTATCAAGGAGAGGTATTTATTATCAAAGCCAAAATGGAAGATAAGTAGGAGATGCCCTCGATGCTAGGAAACCTAATGAGCATCTCAAACTATCCTACAGTTGGCCTTTACATTTTTGAAATTAATTTAATATATTTGAGTTAAATTTTTCATTAGAAATTTAGGACTTATGATTCCTTAACACAAGATCAAGGAAATTCCTAAGAGGTGAGGAATTAAGCTTATGGCCCATAAAAGGGAGAAGCAACCTCGAAACTTAAATCTAGGGAGAGCTTTGGCGAGGGCCGAAAGCATAACCTAAATCTAAGGAAAAAATGGGTAATTTGTTTTCCTCCACAAGAGAGGATAAACGACCTGACAGCTTGGACTTACAACCGCCTGAGGTGGCTACCAACTAACTCATATGATTTTAAATACATGTAGGCAAGTCTTTATGCTTATGCAAGGTAGTTATTTATTAGAAAGAGGCTAAGTCCTTAAACTCACTCCCTAAAAAGACTAGATCATGTAAATGTATGCTTCAAATGATCTAAATCTAATATAATTCAATTTTCATTTTATTTTAATTTTTGGACAATTATTTTTGACTCAAGCATATAGGATTTTATGCCTAATGCATGAGAAATGCAGTTATTGGACAAAATCAGAGAGAATGGAGGAGGTGAGTTTCTACCATGGCTCTCAGAGGTCAAGCCAAGTTTCTCTGGCAAAGGTGGAAGCCCTCCAATCAAGAGTGAAATAAGATGCATTTATGCATGATATTACAAAAGAAATGCTCATTCAGCTAAGGGGTTGCTAATTCTTTTATCTTGATTTTAAACCTAAGCTTTATATGAGGTTATGAGTTCTTTACTTTTAATTTTTGAGTTGTTAAGTTAGGTAAAAGATTTATTTTTTTTCTAAAGAGCCTAATCGTCATCCAGGTCATACATAAAGCAAGAAAGAAACTAGAAAAAGCATGTCACTTAATGCGAAAGCTAAACAAATCATCAATCAATTTATAAAGTTAATCTCAAAAAGAATAAAAGATCATTGTGGTCAGGCACCACCATACAAACCCAAAAATATCAAATGTGGGTAGCCGAGCTCTACCATTATACAACCCCGATTACAAAAAAATTAAATTACAACTAAGCAAGGAATTCTTTGATATGAGGGTCTTCAAACTTTATTTCTTCTTTCTTCTTCTTTTCTTCTTTCTTCTTTGGTTCCTTCTTTTAGATGGTTAGAAGGTAGATGCGCCAAGCTTCATATGGTGCATAAGATAGGATCTTATGACCAATGCTCATCCTAATCCCCATAACAATCATTCCAAAATCCTAATTACATAAATTTACATGAAAAGGAAAATAATGGAAATCTAACTAACACCTGCAAAATAAAGGTTAGTTAAAACAAATCAAAGAAATCCCAAGCATGTATATTGGACTATGTACCCCACACATGGGTACTCAAGTCCACCTGGCTTATGGATTATGCTTGGAGGTATAAGCACCTGCAAGCAAAAGCATTTTTATATTTTTATTTATGATTGTACCCTTTAAGCACAAACCCCTGCAAAAAATAATGGTTAGGCTAAATCATCCTACCATTCATTCTATAAGCATACACCCTAACATCCAGTCTAAAATATACATCACAAAACAAACTAAACATCAAACCACGCATCGGCCTAACCTAAAGCTTGAAGTGGTGACGTAGGCTAATGTGTGTGCTTTGAAGGTTTGTGTGGTATGCTTAGCTATGGCTTTAGGTTCAAATTTCCTAAGTGTAAAAAAAATGTTCAACCTAGAGAAGGGTTTCATTTAAGTTGTTTAATTATTTTAGGTTAATTTTATTTCATGTTTTGATTTGGTTCAAGTGAATCCTATAATTAATTATAAAGTTATAATGAGAGGGAAAAAAGAAGAGAACTTCTCTTTCCTTCCCTAACCTAAGTAATTTCTAAAGTAGGTTCACATTTTAGTTTTGTTTAGTGAATATTTTGATTAAGTATTTTAATTAATCTTAAGTTTAGAAGAACTCTAAACAAACCTATTCAAAAAGAAAGGCATTTTAAGATTAAGTAAAATGAATTAAATTCACAAAACACACATTACTTCATTTCTATCCCAAGATGTATAACATCTATATGAATGAGTCCTAAGCATATCTATGCATACAAATGAGAACATTTAAAACACTTTATGATGCATACTAAGTAATTCATTTAGGAAAATTTAGAAGTTGAATATGTATGATTTTCCTTAAGTAGAAAATGGTTTCTTTATCCAATTTTCACATGCACACATGAGTGTATAAAAGGCATAAGTGAGTATGATACCATCGTTAGCACCAAGGGTGTAAGGTATAATACCTACTTAAGGCTACTTAAACCCTCACAATCCCAGGATTGTCTAGAATAATATACCACTTTCCTTAAATACAAGTATGTGTATAAAAGAAATGAAATGGAAAAGAAGAATGTAAAAGTTATATTCATGGACTCATTTTATTTATTTAATTTATGTATGCAAGTATAGGTAGAACTTCTTAGATGATAGCATAGGGATGAATAAGATATGGAATTAGGTAAGTATTAGGTCCTTTTCAAATGTACCATATATCACCAAATTCCTATTCAAAACTATACCAATATAAGAGAGAAAGGAAACCTATGCTAAGCATACCTTAGAATCTTTCACATGCAAGCTTATAATTAAGCACAAGTAGCACACTTTCAAATTTCATAATTGATTTATATATTTTGAAAATAATTTGAATTTAGTAGTAATAATAGCCATTCATATTTCTACTTTAGTCAACACATGCAAATTTTATATAAAGTAAACAATTTCATATTTACACTTTGAATTTGAAAAAGTATGGTTGCATGAACTCACATGACATGCAAATTTAACATGTTGGGAAAGACTCAAAGCAATGAAAGCATGTAAATATATTCACTTTACTTAAATCCTAAAGACATTCTTATGGAATAAGAAAGTTTAAAATAAATCAAAGTGAATTCAATGTGATTTTTGTTTAGTTTGAAGTTTGATTTAATTTTGAAAAGGTGAGTTGAGTTTACTCTTCCTAACCCATTCCCACATGTGTTTGATATTTTTGTTTAATTTTTAGATAATTAGATTCATTTTTATGTATTGATTAGGTTAAGGTATGAATTAGGTAACTTAATTAACCCTTACCTACACCACCTTAGGATAATTAACCAAATAATTATGAGCCAATGAGATGACATAAAAACTCACAAGGAATTTAAATTTTCAATGCACCTAATAAGAAAAGGGCCTAATGCAATTTGGCTCACAATTAATGGTTAATTAAACTAAGGGTTTTAGCTTTAGTAATTTCAAAACACCCTTTCATACATATGAATGGGGTTTTGATTTCCTTAATTGAACTTAGGTTATTAAACACCTAAGCATCTACCCAAAGTAGATTAATAAAGTTCTGGAAGTTTTTAGAATTTTTAAAATTTAATTAAGGGATAATTAATGAATTAACACTTAATAAATAACAGATTAAGGAGAGAAAAGGGGGTTTAGGGAATAGCTTAGGATGAATATCCAAAAATTATTCCATAAACCTCCTACTTACTGGATCTGACCTTAATCAACCCTAATCATAGATTAAAATCACTAATCACACCCAAATTATCCCTAATTACATCAGGAGGGTAATTAAGAAATCCAAATGTAATTCTTCTAACCAAGCCTTCAATAAATCCCAAGAAAATTAGGGGGGGTAGAAGTCATCCTCTAAAACATACCCAAGAAATTTGGGATTAATCAAAGGCCAAATTAAAAAGTAATTAACAAAATGAAGTTTCTAATAAAACCCAAAATTAGAGAAAATTATGAATCAAAACCCATTGAAATTAATTTTAAAATATTCTAGGTTGAATTATCTTTCTATAGGATTTTATTTCATAATTTGATGAATTTTCTAGAAGGAGTTATGAATTTTGAAGATCTCTGAATTAATTAGCATTAATTAAAACATTTTAACTAATCCCTAGCTCATGATGCGATGCGTGGCGATGGCGGTCAGCGCACTTTACACGTGTCACGCCATGAGGGGCTTACTTAAGTTGTCAAATCCCAAATGGCGGTGCATGCAGTTTGATCTCTGTCGTCCGATCAAAGATCGGACAGCCAGGGATCTCCTTGCAGGTTTAAAAATGAATATCAGATATATAAATGTGGGGAATTATCTCAGTCGTCCATCCAAAATGCACGGATGGATGGCTGAGATCTCCCAAGTTCTTCTCTTTGATCAATAGAGACCGTCCATGATCAAGGGGAAGATCCAAGCTCGATCTAGCTCGGATTCAAACCAAATTCAACCTACACCATCAAAAGCTAAAGAGTGGCAAATCCAATGGTCAAAATTCCATGGGATTAAAATTTCTTTCACAAAGCTCCACACCACATTGATTTTAATGGTCAGAAAATCCCATACCTCACCGGAGGTGATCACCGGTACCCGATTTCCTTGGAGGAGGTTCGTCTGGTTGAGACAAATCCTTGCTGAGAGTATGAGCACTTAAGGTTGAGTGGATTGGTATATGGACCACCTCCTCTTTAGCTAGCTTGTGGCCTTGATCCAATTTAGCTCTTCCTTACTATGGGAACTCTAAAGGAAGCTTGGGTGCACTCGACTTAGCTCCTTGATGAAGTATGCAAGAGCAATTGGATGGAAATTAAGTGAAGAGAAAGTTAGCTCTTCAAAGGGCTTCCCCTATTTTCAAAGTCTGAAAATCAAGAAATGGAATTTTCAAATCCTCTCTAAGAAGCTTGGGAACACTCTCTAATACTTGCTCTAAGTTCTTTAGCTTCAATCGACCTTGAGTGAGTGAGGACTGAAGGAAAAGTATATCCCCCAATTGGATGGTGAGCACATGCTTGCCATTTTGATCCAATTAATAATATGGATTGAGCTATTAGGGATATTTGTAGTTGGCACATGGTAGTTTGAGCTAAGGAGTGGCTTGCCAACCTCCCATGTACTTGAATTTGAGTGGGAGATGGGTTTTGAATTTGGAGTTTTGACCCATGGGGTCGGGTTTTAGGGACCATGCTAACCCAAACCCATTGGGTTGGTGCACCACTCTTCTTTCCCTTGAGCTTTTAGAAAGCCTCAAGTGAATGTGAAGAGTATTTGACCAAATTACCCATAGATTAAGCCAAAATTTGTTCTATGGTATAGCAGTAGAATGGTCATTTTGCTAATTTTTTACTTTGGATATGTTAAGTATGTGGAGAAACTAGGTTTGGCCAAGTTTCATGAGATTTGGAATTCATTTGATAAGGTTTGGTTCATGTTGACCCATTTAGGTCAAAATGGGTCAACTTCAAGTTGACCAATTGGTCAAATTTGGTCAAACCAAGGGTTGGGTCAAGTTCATATGAAATATTTTGGTGGCTTTGGTTTGATTCAATTTGGTATAGTTTTGGATTTGGCTCATTTGACTTCATTTAGGTCAAATAATGTTGACCTATTTGAGGTAGGTCAAGGCAGGTTTAGGTTAGTCATATGGAGTGGATTGGTATCTTTGTTTCTAATAAATTTTGGTTATGTTCAAATTTGGCTCAACATGACCCCTTAGGTCAAGTTGGTCAAGGTCAATTGGTTGGGGATTTGATTTTGGTCAAGTTCCACAAGTGATTTAGAATGAACTTGACCCATTAATTTAGATTAATTTGGCTTAAATCAAGTTTTGACACATTTTGACTTTTTAGGTCAAGTTGGGTCAACTTGGGTCAAGTCTCCAATTGGGCTAGGTTAGGCTCAAATGTTGACTTGTTCAAGTTTAAACATAGGTCATGAGTGAACTTAGATCAATAGTTTCAATCAATTTGGCAAATGATGGAAATTGGATATGTTAGGTTTAATTATGGACTAAGTGTTGACTTGGTCAACCCTTAGGTTTGACTTAGTTTGACCCAATTTGATTGATTGATCATCCCATAATGAATATTGATCATGATGAGAGGCATAGGTGAGTTTGGTTCAATCTAATTTGGTTAGGGTTAGAATTTGGCTCATAAGGGTACTTTAGGTCACTTTGAGTCAAGTGAGCCTAAGTGGGTCAAATGGCTTGGTCAAAGCTTGATTTGAGTTTGATTGATCTTGTATATGGACTTATGATTGAAATATAAATCCATTTACAAATGATTTGAAGTCAAATGGGTTTTGATTCATTTGACAATTTCATATTCAAAGGAAGAATATGAAAGGATTAGGGTTTGATTTTTAAATTGGATTTTGATTGAGTGATTGAAGTTTGGATTTATATATGAGTTCATGATTGTAGGGTTGATTGAATCATTAGAGGAAATCAAGAGTTTGGCTTGACTTGAAGTTGATTAGGCTAAGTTCAAGATTTTGACTTGAAAGGCTTAAATTGAATTTAGGGTGGATTTGAGTTTAATTTTTGGAATTGGTTTTGATTGTTTGAATTTATATTTCATTTATATATGTGAATATAAATGAGAATATAAATGGATCATGAGAAAATTTCAAGGATTTGAAGTGGTTTAATCATGATTTAGGCTAAGTCCATTAAGAAGGATTTTAAAGGATAGGAAAATTTTGGAGTTTGGAATTTGAATTTTTAAATTTGGTTTGATTGATTTATATTTATATTTCATTTATATATGTGAATATAAATGAGGATAGAAATGAGTTTTGAGAAAATCACATGACTTTGAAATGGTTTGATCAAGATTTAGGCTTAAGTCCATTAATGGAAAATTAAGGACTTAAGAAAATTTCATAAATTGATTTGGAATGAGTTTAGTTTGTTTGGTTTGAGTTTATATTTTATTTATATATGTGAACATAAATGAAAAAATAAATGAATTATGAGAAAATCTCAAGGATTTGATTTAGTTTTGATCATAATTTTGGTTAAGTCCTTAAAGAAGGTTAAGGACTTAGAAGGATTTGGACTTGGGGATTTTGATGGGTTTTGATCATGGGTTTCAATCATGGAGTTGATTTGAGTTTGGAAAAAAAATTAATTAAGATTGATTTGGAGTTTGAATTGAAGAAAGGAAAGTGAGGAATGGTTTAAGCTAAGGGTAGGAAATTTTCCTAACACCCTAAGACATGACCTATTCCTATGGCTAACTCTTCTAAGTCTTCTAGGGCTAAGTTGAGTGTCCACCTAATCACAAGATGTGTCTTAAGACTAAGAAATTCTTAAATTCTAAGAGGATTCTTATGACTAAGATGGAGGGGTTGAGAGCTCATTATAAAAATAAGGTAAACAAATGGCACCCAATAGGTTTGGTGTGACTGACAAGGAACACCGGACGTATTGGTGTTGGTCAAAATGATCAACAACATGAAAGATCACAAGCACTAACATAAACAATCTATCCTTAACCCAAGGAATAAAAATAATCTAGAGCTTAGTGCAATGTGGCTCCACTCATGTCTAAGACATAAGAGATTGAGAAGAATCACTGAGGGATAGAGTGCGAACGTTCCATTAGGGAAGCTGGTTCAAGTCATCCACAAGGGGATGAGAGGTTTGATTTGATTTGATCAAGTTTCATTGGGAAAGAGGATTAGATTTATTTGTTTTAGATTTTTATATTCGCTCCACTAGGGAAGAGAATTGAATTTGTTTGTTTCAGATTTTTAAATTTTGAACTGAATCCTATTGGTGTGCAATGGATTGCACTGAGTAGGGACCATGGTGGTCTTAATCTACTATAGGTTTATCAATCCAAAAGGGTAGTCCAAAGTAGGGCTATCCAACCAAAGAAATGTCTTTCAGTGTATAGTGATCAATTTAGGGAAGAAAGCATGGGAACTCACATATTCCACTACAAAATAACACTGGGGTGACATATTAGCAAGGTAACATGTCCACCCGACCTAGGGCTAACTATTGAATGAATGTCGTTAGGGGACTTAAATTGACTCAAAGATAGTCAGGGATAAATTTTGTTTTGATATTTGTTTTTTTTATTTAGATTTGGTGGACCTCATAGGTTTGCGATGGATGCGCTGAGTAGGAGCCATGGAGTCCTAGACCTAACTCAAACTTATCAATCCAAAGGGGTAGTCTACCAACCACAGGACTATCCGACCAGAGGAGTGTCTTTCGATTTGCAATGGCCATGTTTTAAGAAGAAAGCGTGAGAACTCATATCTTCTAGAAATAAGAAACCACTGGGGTGATTAGTTAGCAAGACAACAAATCAAACCCGACCTAAGGCTGACTATTGAGTGAATGCTGCTGGGGACTTAAATCATCTTAATGATAGTCAAGGTAAATTTCATCTATGATATTTGTTTTTGATTTATATTTGGTGGACCCCATAGGTTTGTGATGGATCACACTGAAAAGGGGACGTGGAGGCCTTGACCTAACTCAGATTTACTGAATCAAAGGGGTAGTCTACCAACCACAAGGTAGGACTATCCGACCAAAGGGGTGCCTTTCAGTTTGTAATGGTCAAGTTTTAAGAAGAAAGCACAAGGACTCATGTCTTCTAGAAATAAGAAATCACTAGGGTGATCAGTTGGCAAGATAATAGATCAAACCCAACCTAAGGCTGACTATTGAGTGAATGCCACTAGGGGACTTAAATTAACTCAATGATAGTCAAGATAGATTTTATTTTTCTTTTTGATTTAATGGATTTTGATTGTTTGTGATGGATCACCGAGAAGGCCATGGACCTAGACTATCAATTTCTTGAACCAAAGGGAGTAGCTTCCCGACCGATGGGAGAACTATCCAACCAAAGTAGTGCCTTCGATTTGCAATGATCAATTTAAGGGAAGAAAGCTCAGGGACTCACATCTTCTACTAAAAAACCTACTAGGGTGATCGGTTGCTTTGGGCAATAAATCAAACCTGACCTAGGCCTGTCTATCGATTTGTGACAGTCATGCTAGAAAGAATGTGTCATAGTCTTATATCTTCCAAAGCGGGATGACTATCAAGGTAACCTGCTTGTGGAAAAGCAGATTGAACCCAACCTAAGGGCAACTATGGAGTGAATACCAACTCGGGGATTTATCTCGACTCAGGTAGTCATACAATTCCTACAGGGAGTTATGCTGACACTGCCCTAAAGATAGGATGCCTGCTTGGGAAAAAGGGGCCCTTTGGGGGCTTGAATTCCTAATCCACAAGTGAAAATTTATTTGTTTATTTATTTATTTTGTTTTAACATGAACCTTGTTAGTTTGCGAGGATCAAACTGAGAAGGAGCTTATATCAGTCTAGACCTATCTCAGATTTACTGAACTAAGGAAGAATCTATGCATCTGTTGAATAAATTCTCCAACCACAGGGGTGGTTACTAGGAAAAGGGGATTGTCCAATCCAAGAGTAACCAGGGTAGTGTCTAAAAGGGCACGCAAAGGACATGATCCAAATAGAGTGTCCGTAGGGAATGGGGCCGCTAAAAGCTTAATCCAACCACGGATAAGATGACATGGCTAGTCATATGAAGTATAGGTATTCGGTGGCCAACTCATGGAGAAAGCTCAGACTCATATCTTCCAAGAGTGGTGTATTCACCAGGTGAGTCGCTATCAGCATAGAGAACATCAACCAACCTAAGGTGCCTGTCAATTTGCAACAATCAGCCTAGGAAGAAAGCTCGGGGACTCACATCCTCCTATAGTAGAACTGTTGGGATAGTCTATCTTTGGCTCGATAGGTGCTATCCGACCTAGGGCGACTATTGAGTGGATGCCATTAGGGGACTTGTATCAACTCAAATGTAGTCAAGAGGAAAGGAGCCTCTATGAAACTTATCCTAAATGTTAAATATACTCAGCCTAGTTAGAACATGATGGCTAGTTCAAGAAGAAAGCACGGGGGCTCACATCTTATTAAATAAAGTCAACATGCGGTAGCTTACTGGCTGGGCAGTGAAAACTATCATACTAATAAGGCGCTCATTGATTTGCAATGGCCAAGATAAGAAGAAAGCTTGAGGACTCACATCCTCCAACAAGTGACTACTAGGGTGACATACTTGTGAGGCGGTATGGGCAGACCCAAACTAATGAGTGAGTGCCACAGGGCTTGTTCCCACATCAAAGTAGCCTGAGAGAAAAGATTTGTATTTATTTTATGCATGTGTTAAAAGGAATAGAATGCCTCTGGGGGACTCTTACACCTACCTTAAACACACTAGGGGTTTGATGTAATGGTGCCACAAATGGAAAATGGGAATCCCACTAAGAAAAAATGACGCTTGGGTTCTCTCACACCTAATTAGTTTTGCTAATCAAAGTAGGATGCCTCTCGGGTTCTCTTACACATATTCTAGTTGTGTTGGGAGATTGCGTTTGTGTTGTGAAGGAGGGATAGAATGCCACTGGGGGGCCCTTACACCTACCCTAAAATATGTCACGGCGGATTCACAAGATAAGTAAATAACGCTTCGAAAGAAGAGAAGGTTTAATGAATGAAATCAGATTTTTGTTCTTTTCATTAATGATTATTTTCAAACATGATTTATTTCATGGATAATATTTCTTTAGATAGAGCCCATTAATTGGAAGCATCGGGTGTTCCCCTTTACAATCAACAAGCTAATAAGATCCCCCTTGGTAGGCCTTCTCTATGACATTGGGCCTTCCTAAGTGGGTTCAAACTTACCTCCCATCTTTCAACAAGAAATAATTGGCCTCCTTAGACTTTCCACTTAAAGACCTGATACTTGTTGTTGTGCCATTGTCTGACTTGAGGTTTTCTAACGCAACTCTTAAAGCATTCTCCATAGTGATCTTGTTACCCAATGCTATCCTTAGTGATGGGAGTTGAACTTCTAAAGGAAGAATGGCTTCGCACTCATACAGGGAAAATAGGTGACTGAGTGGTGTGGTAAGTCATAAAGCTTCAACCAACTACTCATTCCCTATCATTTGTTATTGTTCAATGTCTTTTTTAGAATCTGGATGAGAGTTTTATTGAAGGTTTCTGCTAAGCCATTTGCTCTAGGGTAGTAGATGGTGGAGTATCTCCAATCTATACCATGTCTTCTGCCGCTGATCTTCATGCTTTTGAATGCGATCATTATTATATAAATCGAGGCACCTCAACCTATATATATGGTTCCTAAAAATTGAAGCACATGCCGAGTTGTGACCTCTGTGGATGGCTTACCCACTTGGAAAAGTAGAAACTAAGATGAACTGATGCCCCTTGAAAGAAGGAGGATCGATTGGACCTACAATGTCGGTACCCCCAACACTCAAATGGCTATTAGGCCAATGTAGGGTGTAGAATGTTGGGTGGTTGGTGGAGGACCACATCATGTACTGACATTGATGGCATCTCCTAGCTACATCCATGCAATCTGAAATCATAGAAGGCTAGTAGTATCCTAGCCTCTTGATCTTCATCTTCACCAGACCGATGTTCGCATGACTTGATGTAATTTAGTTACAATCTTATGTTTGTCTAAACAATGCAACCACATGTGGTCAAAGGGTTGGTGGTATAGGGTGCCATCAATAAGAGCATAGGAGAGAGCTCTCTATTTCACCTAATGGGCTTGTGACTTTTCTTGAGGTAGTTTGTCGGTGTTTAGATAATCTATGAATGGTTGCCTCTAATCTAGCTCTTCATCTTTTTGGCAATGGCAACCTCCCCTTCAAGAGAAAGTCTCTAGATGAGTTCAGCATCAATAAGTGATAAGACTTGTCTATTTTGGATCCTTATTGAAATGGACTCATCTTCTGGACATGCCAGTTCTTTGGCAAGTTTGGCTAGAGCATCTACAACTGCATTTTCTCCACGTGGAACCTTGTAGATGGTGACTTTGGGAATCTGGGTCAACAACTTCATGGTATACTTATGGTAATGACGGGGTTCTTGAGAACCTTGTAGACCCTAATTGATGACCAAATCCCAAAGATGTTGATGCTCTTGACACGATAGTGATGGCTAACTCTAGACCGCAATCAAAGCCTCATACTGCCTTCATTGTTGTGCAGGTTGGAAAGATAGTATGAGAATCTCATCACATCATTTGGAAAGAACTATTCCTTCTTTGGAGAATAGATCATGGTGCTTCACCTTTAAGAAAAGAAGCGCACCATCAAAATACATCTCCCATCGGTCGGCCTCCCTAAGTTCATGATTTGTTCATCGGGGAGATCATCAAGCAGAATCGGAAGTGGGTGTGCTAAGAAATTTACTAGTGCATCCTTTACACGAGGGTATGAATGTGATATCAAACTGAGAGAATCATGGACCAGTGAGCCAAACATCTAGATAGGGTTGGCGTGTCATGAGGTACTACAGTGGATTTATTCTAGAGATCAAGTTCACCTTATGAGAAAGCATATAGTGTCATAACTTTTGAGAAGCAAAGATCAAAGCTAGGCAATATTTCTTAATAGGTGGATAGTTCACTTTAGTAGGAATCAAACGACGGATGAGGTAGTAGAGTGGCTCTCTTTCCCTTCGTCATTAGCTTGGGCCAACAAGGCATCGAGAGAGTCATCCAATGCAGCACTGTGGAGGATGAGTGGCCTGCCCGAGATAGGGGCTGCTAGAACTGGTAGCTTCACTAAGTATTCTTTGATGTCTTCAAATACATGCTAACACTTGTCATCCCACTTGAACTTGGTATCCTTTTACAAGTGTTGAAAATGGCTTGCATCTCCCTGATAGGATGGAGATAAAGCGTCTTAGATATGTCAGCCACCCCTGAAAGGATCCGAGTTGAGTTAAACTCTGGGAGGTGGAATTTCTAAGATAACTTTGATCTTTTTAAGATCTATTTCTATTCCCTAGTGTCGGACAACAAACCCAAGGAATTTCCCTAAAGGTGTTCCGAATGCACACTTCAGGGGATTCATTTTGAGGTTATATTATCTTAACTGTTCAAAAACTACTCTCAAGTCAAAGAGGTGGTCTTCCTTTTCTTTACTCTTGACTATGAGATCATCAATGTAGCACTCAACCTGATGATGGATGAGTTCATTGAAGATCTATGTCATGGCCCGTTGGTAGGTAGCACCGATTTTAAGGCGAAAGGCATGACCTATAAAGAGAGATCATGGTTGAAAGCATTTCTTTCATCTTCAAGAGACATCTTGATTTGGTTAGCTAGATGACCCATCCATGAAAGAGAACACTACACTAGATGAGGCAATGTCCACCATTAATTCTTGTATAGGAAGAGGGAACTCATCCTTATGACATGCCTTTTTTAAGTCCCTAAAATTGACGAAATGCAATTTTGATTCTCTTTCTTAACTAGACACTGCTAACGTAGATATTTTTTTCCCTGATGAAACCAACATCGATCAATTTTTTGACTTTAGAATTGACTTGTTGTTCAATTTCTAATCGCATGTGTCTAGGAGCTTTAATAGGTAGTTAGATCTATTAGCTTTATGGACTATGTCGGAGATAATCTGGATATCTCTTCATAACTCCATGTGAAGTAGCCTTTAAACTCAATCAATAGCCTAACTAAGTCATTGGTTTCTTCATCATTCAACAATGAATTGATGTACATCGGGTGTGGATTTTCTTCTATCCTGAGGTTGATTTCTTTAAGCTTATCGATTGTTGAATGAATCTCCTCTTCAAATTTTGGAGGTACATCCTTGACTTGGAGGTCATCTGGATCATCTGAGGTTTCTAAACACACATTCTCATAAGAGTTTGGAGTGTGTGAGAAGAAATTATCAGTTTTCAAATGATTGGTAACAACCAAATAGTAATCATCATCGGACCCACTATACAATCCTAGCCCCGCTTTGATTGTGCTTCCATTGTTCCAAAGATTCTCAAAGTACTTAGTGCTTGACCAAGTGAGGAACTAAGCCTTTTTGTATAAGATTTTGAACACAAGGTGAGTAAAAGTCAAGTGGTAATTCCATTAATTTAAGTAGCCTCCTCAAGTTCTACATCAACTTCTAGACTTGAGGATGATGAACCCAAAAAGAACCTCTTCTGTTTGTCACATGTCGAAGACTTAGGGATTTCCTTAACTACTAAACCTTCAACTTTTGAGAGAAGTGAGGTTAAGAGCAAGGTTCCCATGCTAATAGTTTTACATAAACCATTCAAATACTTTGTTTTGCTTGAGGCCTAGTCTCTCTCTATCTGGATCAAAGTCACCTCCAATGGAACCCAGTGGGGTTGGTATACTAATCACATTAGACTCATCCTCGAGCTAGATTCCAAGTCTATGTGAATAGTAAGGGTACCCCTATGAACTAAAATATGACCTCTATTGGTTGAAGGCCAACTACGGGGTCTCCCACCTCTAGAACTACCTCTATTTCTACCTCTACCTCTTCCTGGTGGAGGTTGAGCCATCCTACCCACATGTCCATATGATGGAATGAACTGTGGGTGGAATGTGATATGCAGATCTATTTCTTCTTCAATTTCCCTTTTTGTTCACATGGACTTTCATTTTTATTTTCATTTTCTTTTATCTTTTCTTTTTCTTTATTTTCTTTTTTTTTTTTTTGCATTTGAATTTTGTCCAAGTTCATGAGAAAGGGTGTTTTGAGGAAGATAGTAGGTCGCATCCTCATAAATCTCAACCTCTCTAACTGAAAATGGCTTTTCATCTCCATTGACACGGTATTCAATTCCATCTTTTCTGAACTTGATGCACTGATGGAGGGGGGATGGAATGATCTTGTTCTGATGTATCCAAGGCCTACCAAGCAAAGTAGTGAACAAAGTATTCGAATCAATGATGTAAACTTGGCAGCCTTTCACCACCATTCTAACACTAATAGAACCTAAAGCCTCACCTTATTCATTGAACCTCTCAACATCATATGATTGTCTCGAGAGAGATGTCAATCCTCAAATCAAGGGTCTTTAGACTCATAATGTTCCATGCACTGGATCCATGAGAACTCCGCAATCAACCAATCCATGTCCAGATGAAGAGGATGGTTATATTTCCAAGTCCCCAAGAAGAAGGTCTTCATCTGTGAAGGTGATCCCTTGAGCTTCTGTTGCATAGCGTGCTTCCTCACCTATAGGGTCAACTGAGCTAAGCATATTTTAGGATCAAGGAGCCTTGATTAGTGATCTCATCTCTTTGGATAAGACAAGGGCATCATATACTTAGCTTAGATGGAAAACTTTCTTAGAAGAAAGGACATTATAGTCCACCTTGGGCTGATCTCCACAAGCATATCCAGGGTGGAGCATCTGTGGAAGGGCTTCATATCTCAACTAATGACTTATTTCCTTCTATCTTGAAGTGTTGCCCTAGGAGGTAGAACCTTGCCACTATGGAGGTTGACTTCAGTGATCTCTTATGACAGGGTAATGGAAGATTCTACCTGCACATCAGGCTCACCTACAGCTTTCTCCTATGGGACCCTTAGAATTGGATGATTCAAAGTTTATCTCAAGAAGTGAACCCATATGATTTAGAGTTGGAAAGTCCAACTCTGAATCAGAAAGAGGAGGTTGATCAGAATTATTATTATCATTTTGACTTGAAGAGTTATCATTAGGAATAGAAAGAGACAGCCTATCAAAAGTGACACAGATGTAATTCAAACTAGCTTTATTCTTCAATTTCTTGGAATTGTTTGGAGGTATAAAGTAGAAATCAAGTAAAGTGAGCAGGGTAATGGATTTGGTGCCCTTATCCATCGATATAAGAGTTCTACTAGTAGAAGAAATAGAATATCTAGCTAAAGTGGAAGAAGTCACCAGTGGAAGCAGAACTAAGTCGGAGGCTGACATCTTGGTGAGCTAAATGGATATCCCAATGACACACATTGCCGCTACTACTATCAAGCTCCTTTCCTAGAGTTGGCACTGGCAACTTACAAACCTTCCTTGGTGTTGGAGGTTTAAGCTGACACAAGCACCTACAAGGAAAACTTCTTGATCTTCTGTATGATCTTCTTAGAGGTTTTGGATAAGGAGATATCCCAACCTTTTTTGGTTTTGGAAAGATCGCTAGTCTCCCAAAGGATTACTAATGGAACTGAAAGGTTATTCTACAAGGTATTCCTTCGGGATAATTACAACAACGATCTTGAAACTGTGTTCAAGCCAGTCCTTGAAGGTGAAGTAATCTTCCAAAACATGGCCTAGCATACGGTGGTAGGGGCAAAACTTAGGATCATGACTTTTGCACACTTCCTCCAGTCTCCTAGGTTTGGGTAACTGAAAATCCATCTTCTTTAAGAGATTCTTAAAGATCTTCTGGATTACCTCCCTCTTAAAAGAATAAGATTTGCTTAACTTATCCAAAAGAGTAGGTGGACCATAACCACCCGAGGATATGCATGTCTGGTGGTATGTGGTGAAGGAGGTTGTGCGCCCATGGAGCTGGGGAGGCCGGTATGGCTACCTCAGTGATGGTAGAGGAGGTGGAAGCTGCTGAGGTCATGGTCTGTCTGACTGATCTCTAGCTGGATGTTTCCCTTTATATATTGCTAACACTATCCCCTGCTTCATTTCACACACCTTCTGTGGTTACTTAGGCAATTGATCTTGAAAAGGCAACTTTTTGGCCTCTCCTTGTAGACTAGCCACCTTGTTGATTAGCTTTTCAAATGTCTTTATGGTGAAGCCCTTAAGCATGAAGGCGGCTAGGTCATGAATATTCTTAAGAAGAATTTCAATGGAATGTTGCTCAGAGAGCTACGATTCACAATTCATACTCAAGTTATAACCTGAGAATGTAATCAATAAGGGACTCACCTGAGTGTTATTGTGCTATAACAAGATCATCCACAGTGACCCTTTGTTGAGCTCCAGCAAACCTCTTGATGAAGAGTTGCTCTAGCTCAACAAATATCTTCACTAAACTGTTGGGGAGTTCAGCACACCAGTCGAATGCTATACCAGCTAGGCTATTAACAAAAGAGTCAAAAAGTAAAGCATCATACCATTGCAACAACTCACCCGGTGCAATGTGTTGCCTTGATTTCCACCGCCATCAAAGCTTTTGAAAGAAGGTGGCACAAAACTTGGGATAATGTCATCAAACTCCTCTGTAGGGTCTACCCTTTGAACCGATGATCCTCCTGCTTGAGCCAAAGCTCTTCATTTGTCGCTCAACCATGGATTTTATGTATTTTTCTTATATGAGGTACTTTCCACTATCTTTCTATACATGCTAGTGCTACCTTGCTCAATGGGCGGTAAGGTCTTGGCTGGATCCAAGACATGCACTAACCGTCGACTATCCAAATGTAGGATGAACTATGGTGCTTGTTCAAGTACAGATCGCTGTTAACAAGTCCCCTAGCTGCCTTGTTATCCTATCAATCTTTTCATCTTTTTTGTTTTAATTTTGCTAGGAGGTGTTGATGAGTGGGTGTTCTTACTCGATCATCACCTTCCATGCGCCCCTGAGAAGAGATCCTCTGGTATCAACCATGTAGACTCCAATTGAGTCTCCCAACAAGTCATCTTCTTTAGGATCATATCTAACCTTCTCCTCATCTGACCAATCATATTCCAAAATCTCCTTCTTCTCTACAAGATAATGTGCTACTATCTCTTCGAGAGAACGATCTATCTAAACGAGAATAAATGATCTATTGAATTAGTGTGATCGATACCAAGAGGCACAAGATCTCTAAGTCGAGATAATAAATCCCGGAGGATGTACCATGCTCGACTACCACTATATCGAAAGGACATCCTAGGAGGATCTATCATCATATGTGCTGAAATGTCACCTTCTTCCTCAATGACTGTGATATCTATCATAGGCTGTGGCGGAGATGGTGAAGGGACAACCACGATGCTTCGAGGTCGCCATTCCTTCCTCACCACCATTAGGGTAGGAGGTCGAGTAGGGGTACTCGGCCTTGCCACAATAGGCAGTGTGGATGGAATAAAGCCTCTAGGCTATAGGTGAATCACCAAAGGAGTCCTCTTCTCGCCTGATGAGGTCTTCATGGCCTTGGCTGGGATTGGAAATGCTACAACCTGAACTGGTGATGGCGGACGAGGGGTACAGTGATGGAGTGGAGACACCATTGATTCTCTTGGGGCTTTCCTCCTATGATGACTAGTCCTAGTGAGAAGGATATTTTCATTATGATCGGCGCGGGTAGCGTGTCGAGATAAAAAATCAATCAAAGCGGTGGCCATGACGGTGAACCTCGCTCTCCTCTAATGTGGGTATGGGTCTCACGGCCCTCCCCCTAATCAACTTTCCCATGCTATGGGGTATGATGGATCAGAGATCAAACTGAGTGTCATACTCTGAGCGTCCGTATGATCCGCCTACCTTGAGTAAAATAGATCGGAGACCTGCATGACCTCCTACTTCTGGACTGATATTGCACCACTGGAGGAAGTGATGAGCGAATCCTCCTAACATTCTCCCTATCTGACCTAGAGAGAAGGATGTAACTGGTTTTCTGTAACCAGTGGTGAAGTGATAACGGGGAACTCCTCAATAGCTAAACGGGTTGTTGCCTCCATCTCCCTTGCGATCCTAGTGTGGTAGCGCTTGACTATGTGGTTCCTATTCCTATGCTATGTAAAGGTAGGATGAGAGTGTGAACTAGAACCATACTCAAATGTAAGGGAGGCAAGCCCTGAGACCAGGGGAGCATTACCCTTGGAGAGTACAGATGAGATGGTGTTAGCCCTCACTGGAGCAACCTGAGAAACCATGGGGCACACTGAACCGAATCGGCATCGACTTACTACAAGCATGTGGACGCCACTACTTTCCTCTTCGTGAGGAGACATCGAATCGAGGGTAAGTCAATCTTGATGATCGCCGCCACCACCGGTCCTACTAACTGTAGTGAGAATTCTTGCTCCCTCGAATCCCCTACCAAAGTGAATCAAATGTGTATGGTCCAGATGGGGGAAGTCGGCTTGATCCAAAGCTAGATTCATACCATGGGGGAAGGTAAAAACAACCTTATGAGAATCAATCATTTCAAAAACTATAAGAAACTAAAATTGAATTGCCGCTGCTCTGACTGTATGAATTTGCATTGAGAAATGAGCTTATATCAAATTTCTATCTCTATATATTTTTAGAATTTAGAATTTGAAAATTTGAACCCACATCTAATAACTTGGAAGTGTTAAGTGGGGTTCAAATGGATTTGAGAAGATTGATTGAAAGAGGAATTTTGAATATGAATCCAACTTCAACAAATTTAGGTATGTAGAAATATGGATTCAAAATTTTTGAGAATGATGCTTCCATAAGTTCATGTTTATTTAAATTTGAATTTTTAATTTTGAGGACCCTTTCCTTTAACAAATTTGGGTATGTTAAAGTAAGGGTCAAATTGATTTTTTTTTTGTTTGATGATTTTAGAATTTTACTTAGCAAATTTGGGTATGCTAAGTGAAGTGTTTGAAAAAAGTGATTGTTTCTTTTTGTGAATTATTGTTTGATTTTAGAAAATTTGGAATTTTCACTTAGCAAATTTAGGTATGCTAAGTGAAGAACCCAAGTGTGTTTCGTTTGATTTTTAAAAATAGGATTCTTAGCAAATTTGAGTATGCTAAGAAAATCCTTAGTGTTTCAGTTGTTTGTTTTGCTTTGTTTGAAAGTGGAGGCTTTGCTTTAGCAAATTTGGTATGCTAAAGTTAAAGTTTCACTTAGTTTTGTGAAATGGAAATTTTTCTTAGCTAATTTGAGTATGCTAAATAAAATTCCAAAAGATGTGTTCAAAATTTTTGTGTTTAGTTTGGTTTTGAAGATGGAAACTTTTTCTTAGCAAATTTGGTATGCTAAGGAATGAAGTTTCAAATGGTGCTTGAAAAGTTTTTTGGTTTTGACTTTGGAGACTTCACTTAGCAAATTTGGTATGTTAAGGATGAAGTTCCAAAGATGTGTTTGAATATTTTTGATTTTGGATTTGGAGACTTCACTTAGAAAATTTGGGTATGTTAAGTGAAGTTCCAAATGTGTTTTGAAGAATTTTTGGATTTTGAATTTGGAGACTTCACTTAACAAATTTAGGTATGTTAAGTGAAGTTCCAAATGTGTTTTGAAAATCTTGATTTTGGGTTTGGAGACTTCACTTAACAAATTTAGGTATGCTAGATGAAGTTCCAAAATATATTTTGAGGAATTTTTGGATTTTGGATTTGGAGACTTCACTTAACAAATTTGGGTATGTTGAGTGAAGTTCCAAATGTGTTTTGAAAATTTTTTTTGGATTTTGAATTTGGAGACTTAACAAATTTGGGTATGTGCAGTATAGTTTCAAATGTTTATTTGAATTTTGAAAACATGATTGTTAAGTTTTGGATTTTTTTTTTTTTTGAAAAGAGGATTTCCATTCAACAAATTTTGGTATGTAGAATAGAGATCAATCTCATTTTTGAAATGTTAAAATTTTACTTTGTGTGTGATTATTGCTTTTTGAAAGAGAGGAATTTCAACTTAAACATATGTTGGATATGTCTAATTAGGATTTCCAAATAATATTTATTTTTTAAATTGGGAATGAAATCTTCATTTAATAAATTTGAGTATATTAAATGAAGATGTTCATATGTGCTTTTTGAAAAATTTAATTGTATTTGAAAACGAAACTTCCATTTAGTTGAGTATATTGAATGGAAAGATTCATGTGTGCTTTTGAAAACTTTATGATTGTGAGTTTTGGAAAGATGATTGTTCATTTTATTTTGAAAATGAAATCTTCATCAAAATGAATTGATAGAAGATGTTCATTTTGTGCTTTTGGAAAATCTAATTTGATTTGAAAATGAAGCTTCCATTCAATAGGTATGAGTGTATTGAATGGAAAGATTCATGTGTGCTTTTTGAAAACTTTATTTTGGATTTTGATTTTGACTTTTGGAAATATGATTGTTCATTTTATTTTGAAAATGAAATCTTCATCAAAGTGATTTGAAAGAAGATATTCATTTGTGCTTTTGGAAATGATTGTTAGTTTTGTTCTTGAAAATTCTTACATGTGACAAGTATGAGAATTGTTAAATGAGGGTAATAAAAATTTTGTTGTGGAAAATATTTTATTAAGTGCATTTTGAAAAGGTGCTTTTGAAAAGCAAAATTTTTATGGAAAGTTAATTTTGTTTTTATTATTTTAGAATGAACCTTTCTTTATCACAAAAATGATGAGGAGGAAGTCTTTAAAATGTTTTCTTTTTATTTAGATCTTTTTATTTCTACCCAATGGGGGTTTTAAGACCAACAAGAAATGTAGTTCTAAAACCTAAAGATGTTGGCTAACTTAACTTTAAAATGAAATAAGCTAAGTGCCAACGGAAATAAAGATAGTCTTGGATTCATACCAAAGTACAAACCCACCATCAATACTTAAAGACAATGATCATTTACCAAAGATGGAGAGAGGAACCATCCCCAGAGTCACAAGAAAAATCTGTTTGGTTGAAAATTTTCTATACGGAGTCGTCGCCTTCCTCAAAATCTGTTGGTTAGAAAAAGAGAAAGTCAAAGCATATAGAAATTCATCTTTTTAGGATGCCACGCAGATCTACAGATGTATTTATTTAGGTGATCAAGTACGTCATCAAGAAATAGTATATTATCTCGAGAGATAGAAGTCACTATCCTTTAATGGACCTAATCACCTCAATAAGGACTCCTAAGGATGATAGGTTTGCATATGTACTGAGATTCTTCCTTACTTTACATGAAAAGTAAAGTGGTTTATTTTAATTAGGTTCGTTGTTCTCTATAGGGCAAGCATACATCATATCCTAAGGGATGGGATCCCTTAGAAAAACTCTCGATTAAGGTAAATGATCGTTGTCTTCAAAGATTTTAATAGGAAATGACTATCAATTGATTGGTTTATTTTGTTGAAGATCAAGTGGAATTGTTCAAGGAGAGGGATTTGTTATTGAAGCCAAAATGGAAGATAAGTAGGAGATGGCCACGATGCTAGGAAACCTGACGAGCATCTCAAACTATCCTATAGTTGGGCTTTACATTTTTGAAATTGATTTAATATGTTTGAGTTGAATTTTTCATTAGAAATTTAGGACTTATGATTCCTTAACACAAGATTAAGGAAATTCCTAAGAGGTGAGAAATTAAGCTTATGGCCCACAAAAGGGAGAAGCAACCTCAGAACCTAAATCTAGGGAACTTTGGCAAGGGCTGAAAACATAACCTAAATCTAAGGAGAAAATAGGTAATTGATTTGCCTCCATAAGTGAGAACAAACTACCCGACAACTTGGACTTACAACCACCTAGGAGTGGCTACCAACTAACTCCTCCTATGATTTCAAATACATATAGGCAAGTATTTATACTTATGCAAGATAGTTAGGATGTTATTTATTAGAAAGAGACTGAGTCCTTAAACTCACTCCCTAAAGAGACTAGATCATGTAAATGCATGCTTCAAATGACCTAAATCTAATGTAATTCAATTTTCATTTTATTTTCATTTTTGGACAATTATTTTTGACTCAGGATAATAGGATCTTATGCCTAATGCATGAGAAATAGAGTTATTGGCCATAATCAGCGAGAAGGGAGAGGTGAGTTTCCACCATGGCTCTCAAAGGCCAAGCCAAGTTTCTTTGGAAAAGGTGGAAGCCCTCCAATCAAGAGTGAAATAAGATGCATTTGTGCATGATATTACAAAAGAAATGCTCATCCAACTAAGGGGTTACTAATTCTTTTATCTTGATTTTAAACTTAAACTTTAGATGAGATTATGAGTTCTTTACTTTTAATTTTTGAGTTATTAAGTTGGGTAAAAGATTTATTTTTTCCTAAAGAGCCTAATCGTCATCCAGGCCATACATAAAGCAAGGAAGAAACTAAGAAAATAATGCCACTTAATGCGAAAGTTAAATAAATCATCAATCAATTTATAAAGCTAATCACAAAAAAATAAAAGGTCATGTATTCACCAGCACAAACCCAAAATATCAAATGGTAGAGCTCTACCCTTATACAATCACGATTACAAATGAATTAAATTACAATTAAGCAAGGAATTCATTATTATGGGGGTCTTCAAATATTATTTCTTCTATCTTCTTTCTTCTTATTTTCTTCTTTCTTCTCCTTTTCTTCTTTCTTCTCTGGTTCCTTCTTTTGAAAGGTTGGAAGGTAGATGCTCCAAGGCTTCATATGGTGCATAAGATAGGATCTTATGACCAATACTCATCCTAATTCCCATAATAATCATTTCAAAATCCTAATTATACAAATTTACATGAAAAGGAAAAGAATGGTAATCTAACCAATACCTGCAAAATAAAGGTTAGTTAAAACAATCCACATAAATTCTAAGCATGTATATTGGACTTCATACCCCACACATGTATACTCAAGTCCACCTAGCTTATGGATTATGCTTAGGGGTATAAGCACCTGCAAGCAAAAATATTTTATATTTTTATTTATGATAGCGCCCCTTAAGCATAATCCCCCGTAGAAAATAATGGTTAGGCTAAATTGTCCTACCATTCATTCTACCAGCATACACCCTAACATCCAGTCTAAAACATATATCACAAAATAAAGTAAATATTAAACTATGCACCGGCCTAACCTAAAGCTAGAAGTGGTGACTTAGGCTAATGTGTGTGCTTTGAAGGTTTGTGTGGTATGCTTAGCTATGGCTTTAGGTTCAAATTTCCTAAGTGTGAAAAAAATGTTCAACTTAGAGGAGGGTTTCATTTAAGTTGTTTAATTATTTTAGGTCAATTTTATTTCATATTTTGAGTTGGTTCAAGTGAATCCTATAATTAATTACTAAGTTATAAAGAGAGGGAAAAAGAAGAGAACTTCTCTTTCCTTCCCTAACTTAAGTAATTTCTAAAGTAGGTTCACATTTTAGTTTTGTTTAGTGAATGTTTCAATTAAGTATATTAATTAATCCTAAGTTTAGATGAACTCTAAACAAACCTATTCAAAAAGAAAGACATTTTAAGATTAAGTAAAATGAAATAAATTCACAAAAAACACATATTACTTCATTTCTTTCCCAACATGTATAATATGCATATGAATGAGTCCTAAGCATATCTATACATACAAATGAGAACATTTAACACACTTTATGATGCATATTAAGTAATCCATTTACAAAAATTTAGAAGTTGAATATGTATGATTTTCCTTAAGTAGAAAAGGGTTTATTTATCCAATTTTTCACATGCACACATGAGTGTATAAAAGGCATGAGTGAGTACAGCACCATTATTAGCACCAGGGGTGTAAGGTACAAGACCTACTTAGGGCTACTTAAAGCCTCACAATCCCGGGTTTGTCCAGACTAATATACCACTTTCCTTAAATACAAGTATGTGTATAAAAGAAATGAAATGGAAAAGAAAAATGTAAATGTTGTATTCATGGATTCATTTTATTTGTTTAATTTATGTATGCAAGTATAGGTAGTCCTTCTTAGATGATAGCATAGGGTTAAATAGGATATGGAATTAGGTGAGTATTAGGTCATTTTCAAATGGACCCTATATCACCAAATTCCTATTCAAAATTATACCAACATAAGAGAGAAAGGAAACCTATGCTAAGCATACCCTTATAATCTTTCACATGCAAGCTTATAATTAAAGTATAAGTAGCACACTTTCAAATTTGATAATTAATTTATATTTTTTGAAAATAATTTGAATTTAGTAGTGATAATAGCCATTCATATTTCTACTTTAGTCAACATACGCAAATCTGACATAAAGTAAATAATTTCATCTTTACACTTTGAATTTGAAAAGTATGGATGCATGAACTCACATGACATGCAAATTTAATATGTTGGGAAAGACTCAACGCAATGAAAGCATGTAAACACATTCAATTCACTTAAATCCTAAAGACATTCTTATGGAATAAGAAAGTTTAAAATAAATCAAGATTCAATGTGAGTTTTGTTTAATTTGAAGTTTGATTTAATTTTGAAAATCTAAGTTGAGCTTGTTGTTCCTAACCAATTTCCACATGTGTTTAATATTTTTGTTTAATTTTTAGATAATTAGATTCATTTTTATGTATTGATTAGGTTAAGGTATGAATTAGGTAACTTAATTAACCCTTACCTACACCACCTTAAGATAATTAATCAAATAATTATGAGCCAATGAGATGACATAAAAACTCATAAAAAATTTAAATTTGCAATGCACCTAATAATAAAAGGGCTTGATGCAATTTGGCTCACAATTAATGGTTAATTAAACTAAGGGGTTTAGCTTTAAGTAATTTCAAAGCACCCTTTCATACATATGAATGGGGTTTTGATTTTCTTAATTGAACTTAGGTTTTCAAAATCTAATCATCTACCCAAAGTAGATTAATTAAGTTTTGGAAGTTTTTAGAATTTTTAAAAATTAATTAAGGGGATAATTAATGAATTAACTCTTAATTAAGAGAAGATTAAGGAGAGAAAAGGGGGTTTAGGGAATATCTTAGGGAAAATACCCAAAAATTATTCCATAAACCTTTTACTTACTGGATCTGACCTTAATCAAACCTAATCATGGATTAAAATCACTAATCACACCCTAATTATCTTTAATTACATAAGAAGGGTAATTAAGAAATCCATATGTAATTCTTCTAATCAAGCCTTCAATAAATCCCACAAAAAAATTAGGGGAGGCAGAAGTCATCCCCTAAAACATACCCAAGATATTTGGGATTAATCAGATGGCTAATTAAAAAGTAATTAGCAAAATGAAGTTTCCAAGAAAACCCAAAATCATCAAAAATTATGATTCAAAACTCATCAAAATTAATTTTAAAATATTCTAGGTTGAATTATCTTTCTATAAGATTTTATTTCATAATTGTTTGAATTTTCTAGAAGGAGTTATGAATTTTGGAAGATCCTTGAATTAATTAGCATTAATTAAACTATTTTAACTAATTCCCTAGCTCACGGCGCGACGTGTGGTGGCGACAGTCAGCGCGCTTTACACACATTGCATTATGAGGGGCTTACTTAAGTTGTCAAATCCCAAACGGTGGCTGGCGGTCCGATTAAAGATCGGACGGACAGAGATCTCCCTGTGGGTTTTAAAATGAATAACGAATATCTAAACATGGGGAATTATCTCAGTCGTCCATCCAAAATGCGTGGATGAATGGCTGAGATCTCCTAAGTTCTTCCTTGATCAACAGAGACCGTCCCTAATCAAGGGGAAGATCAAAGCTCGATCTAGCTCAAATTCAAACCAAATTTAACCCACACCATCTAAAGCTAAAGAGGAGAATCCAACGGTCAAAAATCCATGGGATAAAAATTTCTTTCACAAAGCTCCACACCACATTGAGTTAGTTGGTCAAAAATCCCATACCTCGCCGGAGGTGATCACCAGCGCCCGATTCCCATGGAGGAGCTTTGTCTAAGACAGCTTGGAGATTAGAGCACTGAGGTTAAGTGGATTGGTATGGACCACCTCCTCCTAGCTAGATTGCAGCCTTGATCCAATTTATCTCTTCCTTACTGTGGGAACTCCAAAGGAAGCTTGGATGCACTCAACTTAGCTCCTTGATGAAGTATGCAAGAGCAACTGGATGGAAATTGAGTGAAGAGGAAGTTAGCTCTTCAACGGGCTTCCCCTATTTTTAAAGTCTGAAAATTGAGAAATGGAGTTTTCAAATCCTCTCTAAGAAGCTTGGGAACACTCTGATACTTGCTCTGAGTTCCTGAGCTTCAATCGACTTGAGTGAGAGAGGAATGAAGTGAATTAGGAGGAATATATCTCCCTCTTTGGCAATCAGACGGCCAAGTACATGCTTGTCATTTTGATCTAATTGACCATATGGAGTGAGCTGTTAGGGATGTTTGGAGTTGGTACATGGTCGGCTTGAGCTAAGGAGTGGATTTCCAACCTCCCATGTGCTTGGATTTGAGTGGGAGATGGGTTTTGAATTTGGAGTTTTGACCTATGGGGTCGGGTTTGGTCTAGGGACCAATTGGGCTGACCCAAACCCATTGGGTTGGGTGCACCACTCTTCACTAGGTCCCCTTGAGCTTTTAGGAAAGCCTCAAGTGAATGTGAAGAGGGTATGACCAAATTACCCATGTATTAAGCCAAAATTTGTTCTATGGCCTAGGGTAAAATGATCATTTTGCTTATTTTTTTTACTTTGGATATATTAGGTATGTGGAAAAACTAGGTTTGCCCAAGTTTCATGAGATTTGGAATTCATTTGATAAGGTTTGGCTCATGTTGACCCATTTAGGTCAAAATGGGTCAACTTAGTCAAGTTGACCAATTGGTCAAATTGGTCAAACCAAGGGTTGGGTCAAGTTCATATGACTATTTGAAATGTTTTGGTGGCTTTGGTTTGATTCAATTTGGTATAGTTTTGGATTTGGCTCATATGACTTCATTTAGGTCAAATGGGTCAAGCTTACCTATTTGACCCATTTGACCTATTTGGTGAAGGGTAGGTTTATGTTAGGTTAGTCATATGAGTGGATTGGTATCTTTGTTTCCAATCAATTTTGGTTATGTTCAAATTTGGCTCAACATGACCCCTTTAGGTCAAGTTGGATCTAAGGTCAATTGGGCTAGGTTAGGTCTAGTTGGCCAATTGAGGCTTCGGTCAAGTTCCACAAGTGATTTGGAATGAACTTGACTCATTGGTTTAGATCAATTTAGCTTAAATCAAGTTTTGACATATTTTGACTTTTTTGATGAAGTGTCAACTTGGGTCAAGTGGCCAATTGGGTTAGGTTAGACTCAAATGTTGGCTTGGACAAGTTCAAACATAGGTCATGAGTGAACTTAGATCAATGGTTTCAATCAATTTGGCCTATAGTGGAATTTGGCTATGTTAGATTTCATTTTGGGCTAAGTGTTGACTTGGTCAACCATTAAGTTTGACTTGGTTTGACCCAATTTGATTGATTGATCATCCCATGATGATTGTTGATCATGATGAGAGGCATAGGTGAGTTTGGTTCAATCCAATTTAGTTAGAATTAGAATTTAGAATTTAGCTCATAAGGATACTTTAGGTCACTTTGGGTCAAGTGAGCCTAAGTGGGTCAAATAGCTTGGTCAAAGTTTGATTTGAGTTTGATTGATCTTGTATATGGATTTATGATTGAAATATAAATCCATTTATAAGTGGTTTCAAGTCAAATAGGTTTTTTATATTCAAAGGAAGAATATGAAAGGATTTAGGGTTTGATTTTTGAATTGGATTTTGATTGAGTGATTGAAGTTTGGATTTATATATGAGTTCATGATTGTATGGTTGATTGAATCATGAGAGGAAATCAAGAGTTTGGCTTGACTTGAAGTTGATTAGGCTAAGTTCAAGATTTTGACTTGAAAGGCTTAGATTAGATTTAGGGAGGATTTGAGTTTTATTTTTGGAATTGGTTTTAATTGTTTGAATTTATATTTCATTTATATATGTGAATATAAATGAGAATATAAATAGATCAAAAAAGGATTTGAATTTAATGGTGATTTAGGCTAAGTCCATTAAGAAGGAAGCTTAGAAAATTTTGGAGTTTGGAATTTGAATTTTGAATTTGGTTTGATTGATTTATTTTATATTTCATTTATATATGTGAATATAAATGAGAATATAAATGAGTTTTGAGAAAATCCCATGACTTTGAAATGGTTTGATCAAGATTTAGGCTAAGTCCATTAATGGAAAATTAAGGACTTAAGAAAATTTCATGAATTGATTTAGAATTTTGAGTTTAGTTTGTTTGGTTTGAGTTTATATTTCATTTATATATGTGAACATAAATGAAAATATAAATGAATTATGAGAAAATCTCAAAGATTTGATTTGGTTTTGATCATGATTTTGGTTAAGTCCTTAAAGGAAGATTAAGGACTTAGAAGGATTTGGACTTAGAGATTTTGATGGGTTTTGATCATGGGTTTCAATCATTGAGTTGATTTGAGTTTGGAGAAAATCAATTAAGATTGATTTGGAGTTTGACTTAAAGGAAGGAAAGTGAGGAATGGTTTAAGCTAATGGTAGGAAATTTTCCTAACACCCCTAAGGCATGACCTATTCCTATGGCTAACTTTTCTAAGTCTTCTAGGGCTAAGTTGAGTGTCCACCTAATCACTAGATGTGTCTTAAGACTAAGGAATTCTTAAAGTCTAAGAGGAGTCCTATGTTTAAGATAGAGGGTTGAGAGCTCATTCTAAAAATGAGGTCAACAAGAATGTATTGGAAATGAATGAATGTGAAGTACCATAATCAAATAAAACTGAACTTAATTGATCTGAAATTTTAACTGTACCTGTCACCACTTCATTTGATTCCTTCACTTCTTAAGGGGTGATAGCAAAAACTCTGGCTTTTATTAGAGTGTTAGTTTAATACTATGAAGTTTCTCCTTTCTCTTATATTGAGGTCTTCCTCATAAATTGAGTGTTACCTGACTTCTTGCCTTCTAAAAATTTTCTTTGTTGACTCTGTCCTTGATAACTGAACCACTTTATATCCTTCTTCTTCTCTAGGGGGAAATTTGTTGCACGGAGTCCAACCTGATCACATCTATAACACTTTCTTGATTCAGCTAAACATTGTTTAAAATGTTTCTTTTAACACTTATATCAAATAGGTTTTTTCAACTAAATTTGTTTCTACCTATTATCAAATTTAAATTTCTTGCTAGAGAAATCTGACTTTCACTTATTGCTTTTGCTCCTACTTATGTGTGGATCCCAATGTTGCATGAAAAAGTTCAACTCATTTTTAATTCTACTAGCTTTTTCAACTAATATTGAGAATTCACTAATTTCAAATGGTGTTACTGCCAACTTTAATTGATCTCTAAGACCTCAAAAAAATTTGACATTTCTCTTCATGTGTACTGACATAATGTGGAGCATGCCTAGAAAGAGAAGTGAACTCTGCTTCATACTGCATTATAGTCTTCGATCCTTGAGTTAGGTTGAAAATTTTTTCTTATAATGCAAGCCTAACTGATGGTGGAATAAATCAATCCTTAAATACTTTGACAAACTCATCCCACTTGATTTATGTGATAGGTATCTTACCAAATTTTTCTTTGTATTGAGCCTGTCACCACCTTTTTTCCTCCTCTTCTAGTGCAAAATTAGCCAGTACTATTCTATTTTCAGGGCAAATCATTCCATCACAAATTTTTTCAATATTGAGCAACCACTCTTCTTCCACTGTAGGATCACTAGTTCCCTTGAATGACGGTGGCTTGAACGTCTGAAATATCCTCAAAGGTTGATCCACTTCTGAATCAAACTCAAATCTGGGCAAGCTGGTAGCAGATTTTTCAATGGATGTCAATTTATAGACCACTTGTAAAATTAGTTGCACTACCCACTATAATTCCTCGGATCTACTTTCACCACTTGCTCTAGGTTGTATTTCACTCTTATTATAATTACCTCTAGCTTGTAGTTCGGGGTCTATAGCTGGTCTAGAGGACTGATCATCTAACATTTCTGGCATTTCTTTAAGCATATTTATCTGTAATTACATGAATTATTTGTTTGATATATATATATATATATATATATATATATATATATATATATATATATATATATATATATATATATATATATATATATATATATATATATATATATATATATATATATATATAATATAATATAATATCATGTATGCATGTTGTTCAAATATGCAGATTGCTAAGACAAAATCAATCGTTCTATAGCTCAGTATTGATCAATTCAATCTTTCTTCTAAATCCAAATAATGCTTCCATTATTACACATCAACTTGGCTTTAATACCACTTTCTGTCACACCCTAAATGACCCCTATCCTGTGAGCAGAGGTAAAGATGGAATGACTCAATCAGATGTAACTTTCACAAACTCATCCCAACTTATAAAGAATGGTTAGTAGGTGTAAATTGAATCTCATTAAATTATCACGAACAAATTCTTACATTTTGAATTTCTTTAATAATTAATTCATATTTATATAACATAATTAGAAGCATGTAAATCCCCAAATTTGTATACAATTACAAAGAACTTAAAAGCATTAATTTAAAATTTGTACGTACTAAAAAAATATTTACAGTCTTCTAAAACTATACACTCAAAATTATATAATTTAAAAAGTTGGACTAGTTCCACCCTCCTCGTTCTTGCCTGAAATATTAACATGAAACATTGTAAGCTAAAGCTAGTGAGACAAGTAAAGCTAAAATAATCTCAGGACAAGACTTTAGAAATAATGTGCATGTATAATTGAAATATGTTGAAATACAATTGTAAGTGATATATGACATAAGGAACATTTATAATGACATAGGTTTTGACTTTCATAAAATAAGTCATCTTGGTAAAAGTTATGGATAGAGTCGATGTCACTTATCAAATAAACCACCTAATACTAATTGGTTTGCCCAACCTCAATGTCATGTGTCGGAAATTCCAAAATTTTGTGTAGAGGCTCATCTCATTAGAACTTTTGACTACCTGCATAGGTTATTGTAAAACAATCCATTTATAATATTTTTAATGACATTTCTAGCTTATTATATGCATTTTATTTTATTTAGCAAATAATAGTACATGCACGAAAACTTTTTTAGTATGCCCAATTGTATAATATTTATCAAGATATTTGACTAGCTTATGATCACATTAAATTAGTAAAACAAAATTACAGGTCGTGCAATAAGCATTTGTACTAATATAAAATATGACAAAACTATTTATGTGTCATATATACAATATTCATAAAAGTGATAGGAGATAATATGAATAGTGACATACAATAGTCTTTTAAAAATTGAATTTAAATTAGTAATTACACGTCTCACCTTAGTAGTAGGGCCAATATCAAGAAGTGCTTGACGACATGAGAATACAACCTAACACACAAATCTCCTATCAAAATCATGCATGACTTTCATGTTGTATAAATTAATATAATTGGAATTTAACACTTGATTATACCTGAATTGTACTCCTCATAAATTCTACCCACCAAATTGCCCAAATTAAGCAAACAAACAAATTCCTATTAAATAAAAACTAGTGGAGATATATTATAATACATGATATTTTAAAATACTCATTAATCATAGAATATACATAGATTATATGCTTAAACTGTATTCCAAGTGTTGTTAAGTAGATTAATTAATTATACTTGGATGTTTTTCCTCCTGCCCCGCACTATGCCACAAATCTTAGAATGTTTGCATTTTATTAAATATAGAAGTTTCTGCAGGAAGAATTTAAATCGTATTAAATTAAGTAATTAAGATAAATTAAATTATCATCTTACCCAACTTTCTTAACTCCTAATCTCCCACTAGTCCAACTTCAACACACCCAGAATACCTCATAAATCTCAACACCAATGCCACTGTTAGTAGCCACTCGCGGCACAAACAAGGCACGAAAGAGGCGCTTGGTAGTTGAGGGTTGCAAAAGGTAAAGAGCAAGAAAAGGAAAAAGTGGTAAGAAGAAAGAGGGAGAGCAGAAGAGAGAGTTAATTCAATTATCCCCAAAAGTTAACCATATGGCAGCCAACAAATATCCAAACAGCAGCTAATAAATGGTCCAAACAATAGCCATAATGGGTCCAAATAGCAACCAATAAAAGCTCCAAACAGCAGCCATAAAGTTCAGTCAAAGGCTAGAACAATAGCCAACACAATTGCAACTCACACACACACCTCCACAACAGCTCAAAGCGCTTCTTTCTTTTTCTTTTTTTTATAAACCGAAATATCAACAATAAATTGTTGTCAACACAGCCAATGGAGAAAAAACCAAAAACAAAACAGAGAGAAGCCGCCCACAACAATTCCCCTGAAATCGTTCTCTCTGCACACAACCACCATTCGTCTGTTTAAAATCCATCATACGGCATCAACTTTACTCCCACCATGAAGGTAAGGCACGACACAGTGCTTTTCTACACAACAGCCATTCAGAATTCCTCCCTTCAAGCCCGTGATTTCTCACGTCACAGGCAGCCTCTCAAGCCTTGGTGGAATCAGGTAGTAGAGGAACAGTGGGAGGAGAAAAATGGGAGGAATGAGAATGAAAATTAGGATATGTTTAGTTATTTAGCATATAAATATATTAGATAGGCTTAATTAACTAATCAGATCCTCACCCTTAATTTAAATCAAGC
This sequence comes from Cymbidium sinense, assembly GCA_021442155.1. Taxonomy (NCBI): domain Eukaryota; kingdom Viridiplantae; phylum Streptophyta; class Magnoliopsida; order Asparagales; family Orchidaceae; genus Cymbidium; species Cymbidium sinense. The sequence goes on from CM038215.1 coordinate 34,194,972, forward strand.
CGTTGCATACATTTTAAAGTGGAACAGCCTATATTCTACAGTAACTACTACAGTAATCATGGCACGATGCTACAATGATTGCTACAGTAAATTAATTATAAAACGGTGAATTAAATTTAAAACTTAAGATAATTAATTAATAACTTAATATAATTTATAATTATCATTATAATTATATTTTTATAAGCTTTTATATGTCAATGAATAAAATTGAGAATATAATTTTTTTATATAAATATATCCTTCATGATTTTCTAAGAGATGAGAATAATGAACTTTATCTTTTAATATGATTTTAGGTATTACACTATTTATCTCCGGACGACAAAATAAACAAAAACTCTTACAACCTTCCAAAAGAACCATTTCTTTCCACAGGTGAGGTTGGATATTATTGTTATAATATTAAGTGTTTTATAAATCACTGACAAAGAAGAAAGGAGACAAGAATGAACTCCATAGCTTCTCTTTATCTAGCTTTTGATGCTTCCTTGAGTGCTTTCAGGATATCCTCTGACCTGATTCCTTCCTTGGTATAGACAATAAGGGGGCTTTCTCCTGGCACAACGTCCTCCCTTTTATAGCTACTCGCCGTCCTGAGTAGCTCTTCCGATCCTCTCTCGACGACGCCCTTCATGATCACAGTCTTGTGAGAGCCTGCAATGAGCTCCTCATGGTCGGTGTCGCCTCGCTCGCCGAGGAATATGTACATGTTCATCACACTCAGGCCCCAGCGAACAAACAGATACCTTGAATCAGAAAACAGCAGGCCATAAGGTTTTGGCAGTCATGATTTATATGAAGACAGAAAACTATTCGAACTTTGAAAAACAAATCATACCTGAGTGCCTGAGACCGCGACGCAAGGAGAGGAATGACCTGCAACCTCGTCGAGTTCCTGCAGTACATTAGATGGCATCTAAGTCCTCTCATCCGGACCTTCTGCCGAAGCTCATCAATAGGTTTGGCCTAGAGGAAAAGATCAAAGATTAAAACTTTCCATCAGACATGACTCCATAGGAGCATTGATGTTCTATAGTCAAAAACTTGGTATACCTTCTTTTGGTCATTGATCAGAAAGGAAATACAATGATCATTGCTTGCTGTTACATCCTCAACAACATTCTCGGAAACTTCAGCCTTTTGATTCTCCTGCCCATCTTGAGAGTTCATCAGCTTCGCTATGGTCCTCTTCACGCCATCATATGCCCAACGGTAATCTATATGTGCAGCGAAGTCCTGGTCTGGTTGCATCCTGCCGTCAGAATCCATGCACTGCACGGTCCCTGGGTAGTACACCTCACTTCCACTGCTGCAGATTAACGCGTCGAATTCCGTCATTTGGACTTTCCCCAACTTCAACAGATTCAAAGTTTCTGAAAGTGGCATTGCTGTCGATATTGCGAATCCGGAAATCCTCGACAGCTGGTGGTCTGACCTCACAGCACGAAAAGCTTCCTGCATAACTTGAACCAGTTTTCTTTCAGGTTCACCATTTTCATTGTAGCAGTCGAGAGCGAAAACGAACAATCGGCGTCGCCGCCTAAGGAGAGGGTACTTATTTAGACTATTTCCTGAGGTTGCCCCAACAGGCTTCATGCTACCAGGCTGAGATTCTGGGTGTGTTTTCTTGATCTTGCTCAGAATTCTCTTCACTTGATCAGACAACTCAGCATCAGCACCATCATCAAGCTCAAGAGAGCCATTTGTGGAATTCTTTTCGTCAATTGATAGGCGGAGAGCAGATTCATTAACATCATTAAGGGAGTCCCATAATGAATCCTCGGCATCATCATCAAGTGCACCTGGAGTGTCAGTCTGCCATTGTGGATGACGCATACGACATGCAGCGACACGAGTAAGGTAGGTTCGACAGTGCTCCGGCCATGAGAACAAGTGGATATTGCGCCAACCATTACGTCGGCAATCTAGCCAGAGGTTCTTGTCGGCCACAAGCTTCAGCAGCGCATCGGCAATGGCCCTGTCATCGTGAGGATCAACAAGTAGTCCATTGTTCAAAGCCTGCAAGAAAGTAAAAACAAGTAATTGAATATGCAGTCACTTCTCATTTACTTCAGAAATCAGAAGTTTCATATGCATAATTACACGGTGAATGTCAACAGGACCGCCATTTTTTGTAGCCACCATTGGAAGACCATGTCCAGCTGCCTGCAATCAGCTAAAAGTGTTGGGTTCTATCTTAGGATATACTGCTTTCTCTTTGAATAAAATTAGCCTCAGGCTTAGCTAACCTCAATTAAAGTAAGACCAAAAGGTTCAACAAGAGCTGGATTTATGAAAACTCCCTGCAGATTGAATGCATTTAGTTTAAAACAAACTGGTTTTTTTTTAAGAACTACAACATTTTAATTATGATGTAAACCTTTGTTTTTGCCGCAAGCCGATAGATATCAGGCACATCAGCTTGGCCGTGGTGCTTTGGGTAAGCAACAAGACCATAGAGATCATACTTATCAATCAACTTCAGAACTACTGTGAGGACACTGGCATTACCAGAGGACATCACATCAATATCATCCCTGTTTCCCATAATCAATGTCTGCATGATCAACAACGTTAAAATATAGGTCATTAAACCAAGCTACGAAATAAAACCAGAAGTAGAAGGCCTTGAATGGTCTTCTATCTTGACTACTTCTGCAGATTCTTAGAAGAGGGTCATGCAACTAAAAACAACCAGTATATGGAAAGTTACAGATGTAGACCAACCATGGATAAGTTCAGACAATTGCTGCATTTCGTTTCTTCATGTTAATTTACATAGTTAATGCTATGAAGATGAAGAAAGCAAAATTTATTTATTCCTTACAAGATTTGCTAGGTCCCTCAATGGACGAGACTCCCCAAAGGCTTTTATCAAGGTAGTGATATTCTTCTTTGGGTCAGGTCTTGACAGTGCCAGGATCATCGGCTTGTGGGGATTTGTGAAAAACCGCATGATCTATGTAAAAACCTCAATCAAATTCTCAACAGCAGTGAGATTTTTAAGAAATATTAAGTAATTTGATGTGATTGGAGCTTACTTCAGACCATATTGGCGGAATTGACTTCGGAGAAGCACCATCAGAACTTATAAGAGCTGCAAGATCTCCATCTGTTTCAGCCTGCTCTTCCTGTACTACAACATTGCTGAAGTCCATCCCAGGTGGAATTACCTGCAAATGCCATGGGTCTCAGTTTGCTAGAATAAAACTCTAAAGATACTACTTAAATTGCATCACGCTTTAATTTAATCAAAAGGATATGTCCTTGTGCCAACCATCGTGAAGTTTGTAAAAATGGTAGCAAACTTACAGCCATCCTCGGCATATAGCGTCCATGGCAGTTGACCCCTCTTCGAGCACGAGCTCTGAGCACTTTTTCAAGCTTGACATCAAAGCCATCGTACAAACCCCATTGTTCCTCAATCTCTTGCTTCGTACTTGTAATCACAAGCTCAGCAGCATCCAACGATAGTTCCTCAGCCTCAATCCTCCTCATTATCTTGTATGTAGCATTGATATCATCCTTCGATTGCCTTCCTTGCTTCAGGAGCTGATCTAATTTATTTCTCCCTAGTGAATGACCAGTGAGTACCATAGGGACATTGAGGGCACCAGAGAGAAGCGCAGCACTATCACCGGCATCAGCATAGTGACCATGGATTACATAAGGCCACACTGGCTGCCCGCCACCAACCTGCTCGCCTAGAACCCTTGACATGTTGATGATGTGAGCAAGTGCTCCATCTACAAATTCCTGAATATAAGGCCAGAGAAGCTCCTTCCTCATGTACTTGTCCCTGGGACCAAACGGGATACGGATAATATATGCTCCAGCACTCTCACCAAGCTCATTGCCCTCCTCATCACTATAACCAGTGGTTAGCATCTCTGTAGGTTCTCCATAGCTCCAATCGACATCAGGTGCGGCTATCTGGCGGGTGAAGAGATCCACCCGGTACACGCCAGGCATCATTGATAGTGCTTTGGCAAGTTCCACAACATACTTCACCTGAATGTTATAATTAACTGAGGAATTTTATAGGATGCATCGAAAGGAATCAACTTGCTTGAAAGTTGCAAAAATATTCTTGCAATATAAACAATGTAATCAAATAAGCGCATGATAAGAAATGTTTCCTAATATAAAGCTTTATTGAATGAGATGGAATCCTGTCATTTAGAAATAATTTACACATTTTTGGTGGATAAAATGGCCACATCACCTGACCACCTGTGTCTGAATCACAACCTAGCTCCATGTTCTCTCCGCGGACAAGCCCATGCAAGCTGTTTGAAGAGTGCATGACAATTGATTAAACAAACCCAATTATGATTGAAAGGTGATAGGAATGCATGCTACCTGATGAGAACTATATAAAGCTGCTTCTCTTTGTTTTCCTCGGACCAAATTTGAAGATCAGCGACGTTACTCTGGAACTTCTTCTTTGGTGTCTCATAGTGGACGCTCTCCCCCCCAGTATCCCCTTTCTCTCCTTCTGATAATTCCTCTGACATTTCCTCAGTAGCTTCCCTTCGTCCTTGTTCTCTCTCCCACCTCCGTTTTGTTAACCTTTGGAGATCTTCCCATTCTATCTGTTAAACAGGCCAATGGAGAAAATAATAAAAAAAATTTGCATGAAAAAGTTAAGATTACACTTTAGATGGTAGCAATATAAAAAAAAAAAAAAAACCTTCCCTTTCTGTTTCTAACATCTCTGCACGCTGCAGGAACATTACCCATTTAAAAGATAAATATTCTCTTTAGCATATAGTAACAACAAAATATTCAATTAGCCAGGCATAAAAATTTGCAATATCGAATTAAGTGCAAGTTGAAAATTCCAAGTCGAATAGCTTAGTAGATGATGTAGAACATATGATAATTTAGGTTTTTGAATGCAATCGAGAATGATGTGTAAAATGAAAAAAGAAAATCACAATCACAAGTTATGAACACATAATTTTAGTAAAAACTTCTTGCTTTAAAATAAAGACAACAAGCATGTTTTATTCATTCCATAGAATAATTTAACAATCTCTTAGAATCTAAAATTTCCAAAAGAAAACAAACAATGATTAAATTCAACAACAGGTCAAGTTCATGCTTTTAAAAAAAAATCAAACAAGTTATGATCATATAGAACATTGAAAAAATATCTAAATAATATTTTGGTAAACTAGTGAGCCTTAATAATTTCTTTAAGATTTAAAATATTTATTTTCCATATATAGATGGTCTTAAAATTTCAAAAATAATGATGTGAATCCCTTAAAACTAGAGAGCTCATTTTAAATCATGTTAAAAATCACAAATCATTTAGACTATTGCTTAATCCTAATGTGCATTTAAAGCTCTTTTTTAGGGATTTATAAATATTTAAGTTACATAAAAATGGTAAAATTATAAAATCACTTCTTAGGAATCCTTATTGTCATTAGGAATCCCTTATTTTTCACTACCCCTTGGATTTTTTTAAAGCATAATATTATAATAAAAAATGAAATTAGAACATTAAGAGCCTAGAATTATTAGAATACAATGAAAAATTCAAAAGATCAAATATATATATATATAGGGTTTGACCAAATTGGTCCCTCAACAATTTACGGACCTTTACCCCAAATTAAATGGAGACCAATTTAGTCCCTCGACTATTTGATCGGACCAAGTTGGTCCTTTGGGTGCGGCGTGAATGAAAATGAGAAGAGTGTAGGATTTATTATCTTCTTATTTTTATTTTTGTTCAAAACGCTCAGAAGATTCATTATTTCTCTACAACTTTCCGTTAAATTATAAACGGAATAACCAACTGGCCCCATCAAATACCAAAGACTAAATTGGCCCTCCGTTTAGTCGAAACTAAATCGGCCTCCATAAATAATATGACCAATTTGATCTTAAACCCAATATATATACTATCAAGTTCAAAGATGAACCATTCATAGTACGGGAAAACAACAAAAGAGCATAAAACAACACATTTTGACAACCTTGCTTGTAGTATAGTGAAAATAAGAGAGCAAAAACATTTTTTTTCTAGTAATAGCCCCATATGACAAATAAGATTTGCAACCTCCTATCAACTAGTGTATCATCACTTATAATTCTTTGATCAAAATCAAGCTATTGAGCATCATGATCATTTATTTGTCTTCACTAATAAGAGAGAGAAGGATAACTTCCATAATCGAAGAATCAAATTCCATTATCTTACTTGCAAAAGATGTAGCAACCATTTGTGTAAGGAATAGGGGCGAACACAATAGCTTAATATTTTGAGGAAAGTTAAGAGAATCAGATCTTGAGTGCAAATTTGAACAGATAATACAGAAGTAGCAACCATTATAAAAATAGAGAGGGTCTAAAATTTGAATGTACCTCTTGCGCTTAAACATCTAGTTTCCTTCATACTAGATGAGCCTTGAAACAATGAGGCAAACTATGGTAAAAATTTTTATAAAAGAGCAATATGAGGTATACCTACAAATACTACCTTTTGCCAACATCTACTAGACTTTGAGTCAACCCAAATCTTCTTTCCAGAAAAGTAATGACCATTTTAATCATAACTGAAATGTCTCCAAAATCAAACAATAGTACCACCCACTTACAAAAGTTTATCAAAGATGGAACCTATGAAGTATAAAATGAGTTGACTTAAGAAATGTAACTAAAGCTAAGAAAAAACTTACCTAAATAAGGGTGATAGCTCCATGGATGCATCAAAATGAAAAACCATTTAAACATATGCATCAGAAAGCCACAGATATAAAAGTATTTCTAACAAAAAGATTGGTGTAGTATACATTGCAAATAGTAATACAACAATGTGATGAGGATCAATTATCCCAACTAAATAGTCATTAACTAAGTGTAGGTTTGATAGGAAATTGTGAACAATATCTATGTTGAAATAGCCTAAGAAGAATTTACCTACAATAAATAAAGAGAGAGGTCTAGCAAGCTCAAATATCTCAACATCATAAAAAATTAAAAAAAAAGAGTATAGGTTCGCCTTGATGGGAAGATGATTGCATATGTTGCAATGGAATTAAGTCTTAATGAAAATGAAAAGGAAAATAGATCAAACGAGACATGAAATCCTTAGTTCTATGATCCAACTATAGTTTTTGTAAAATAATGAAAAATAGCAGCAATAGAATGTACAATTTTGGATGAAATGTAAGTGACAAAAAAGAGTTTCCACAATAATAAGAGTCATCAATATAAGAAACAATGATGGTGACCAAATTGGAAGAATTATCATGACCTTAGGGTTGGCTCAACCCTAGCTTAGGGCTTAGGGTTTATTCTATTTGACCCATCATGAGCTGCTTAATAGGCCAATTGGCCCAGATTATGGACTACTTTGAGGAATGTCAAATATTTTAGTGACCTTTCCCATGATCCATGTGACTTGACCCCGAGAAAACCATGGTTTGGCTAACGTTGGTCTAGTTAACCAGTGTCTCCCTTTGTAGACTTTTGACTCTAGTCTAGGCTAGTTGCCTTTAGGTGAGCTAATAGTTTCCTTATCCTTTAGGATAACTAACATAGTGCCCCAAATGGCCACAAATGATCTCAAGTCATCTAGTGACTTACTTGGATTTAATAACCATTAGGTAACCCTAAGTGTGTTAGTAGCTAGGAGTGTGCACTAGTCGGTTTAAACTATATAACCGAACATAACTGTAGTTAATTGGTTGACTTCTTGAGAAGGTTGATTTCTTGGCAACCTTACAACCTCCTCACCTTCTCAGGGTCATTACTACTATTATAATAAGTCATATAGAGAAGGCCAACTCCTTGACACCCTTGACACCATCTCAATAAGTCAACCCAAGAAGACAAACTTCTCAGCATCCGTCATCCTGCCTCCCCATTACCTTGGCTTTCTTATCTTGTCGGCCTTTCTCAAGAGCTTTCCTAAGAAGACTGACTCCTCAGAAACATCTTTTGGTCAATTTCATGGTATACATTGAGTTGTGACAATCTTCATAATGACATCTCTTTGTGTACAACACATCTAATTAGTCTTACGTGGAGTTAAAGGAGATGGCTAGATTTGCAAACCTGAAGGGGTACCTTGTCATTTTAACTCAACTCATTTACATTATTATAACAAGTTAATAATATCATCTCGCCACTACCTCTAGTAACCGGCCAACCAATTAAGAAGTTTTTGGCCACTCCATTGACTCACTACCATCTTCCACCTTGGATGCTTTGAGTAGTCATTGCCTTCAAGAAGGTGAACTATAATGTTTTGAGAGACAAAATTTCCACATCTAACATTAGAATGGCTTGTTTTCTCATATTAAACAAGGCATTCAACTTAAAAAGAGACAATGCTTTCCTTGGTGTACTCGCTGACCCACCTATCTAACAACTTCAGCTGATGACTGTAGCTTGAGAGCTCATGCATTCATATGTTCTCCTTAGCCTGTGCACTAGCACACACATCTATTTGTCCCAACTTGTGTGCCCATATGTGCTTTCTTAGCTCCTACCACTTGCATGTTTGCATTGACAAATCTCTTGTCACCCCGTGATAACCCCTTATTCTGCGGAGGAGAATGTATCGATGACATCGATCAGATTCCACGCTCCAATTTGTTTCATCAAAATGAAAGTGAAAAACTATCAAACCAAATCACCACAAAATTTAAAATTCATATACAATTAATTCATATCACAAAATTTGAAAGCATGAAAATCTTTAAGCCATAAATACAAAAAACTAAAGCAAGATAAAGTTTTGCACGCACAAAAGCCTTTAATCTTTCAAAACTCCCATACAAATCAACAAACGGACTTTCTGCTACACACCTCATCTTTTCCTCAAATTATCAACGATAAGATCATATGTTCTAGAGAAAGAAGTTCAAAACAAGATAAGAGAACAATCGTACATTTTAAATTGCAAAAGAGTAAACCTGAAACTACGCAGAAAACGAATCAATAATACGTAGAAGAAGAATGTATCAATAATTTGTCATTTAATGAAAGAATTTCATTTATATTAAATTTTTTTTCCTAAATGTATTTATAATCGATGTTTGACTTCATAACAAAAGGGTCGTCCTAGTTGACCTAAAGTCGGGTAAGTACGGAACCATACTACTTACCTAATCCGACACCAACCGGACAACCCAACCTCAATGTCGAGTCTAAGTAAGATCCCCGCCACGCCATCTCGTTAACTTTTGCCTATCGCAGAGATTTCTATAACATACCTTTCCTATCAAAATTTTCCGACATTTTCTCGTTTATCACATTACCGTTTAACAATTAATAATGATGTTTTAAAACATTTCCATAGCCTAACAAATCATATTATTTAAAAAATGAACTAACCGCTTATAATCATCAGAATCGAATCTATACTAGGCCAAGTAGAAGATTAGATATACAATACGCATGTAAATATCTATACGTTCGACAATTTAAAAAAAGTGGTAAACAGGCATACATGTGACTATAAACCGAATTTAAATTAGAATTACGTCTCACCTCGCCTGTCACCATGCCCTCGTGACACAACCTATAATGAAATAACTCTTCTAAATACTTCTAAATACATGAAACTCATAAATACATTTAACACGGTAGTATCACCAGCTTAAACTGCAATCTTACTTGAAATTGATGTCTCCTCATATCATTTGTCGAAACACAAGAGCACGACTCTAACGTAATCTACTAACGTTAATACTAAATACCTGATTAGATTAACATAAAGTTAATAAGATTCCTTGTTTGCAAAATTAACGATTCATACTAATACACTATTATCTTTTCCCCAAACATTTTTCGATTTTCCCCAAAACCCTTTCATTTCGTCTAGTTCTAACCCCACATTATCCTTTTATTTTCTACAACCCCACTTAAAGTAAATGGATTGCATAACTTACCCAATTTCCTTTTAAATCGCTCTTCGTATGCGCATCACTGAACTCCCTCAGGGCGATCTGCCTGCAACAGACTCCTGTGCGGCCAGGGCGAGGCTTTGCTAGGAAGCGGCGAGAGGAAAAGAAAGGGAGGAATTACCGCGGCCGAGGAAATGAAATAAGGAAGCTGCGGGAGAGATCCAACCATACACGTGTTAAATCCTTAATCCGACCGCTGCATGCAAATTAAAGTGGGTTTGTTACAGTAACAACGGATTAAAAACAAAATTAATTAGGAAATTAGGAAATAAGCTAATTGGATATTACAATTTTCCCTTCTTAAATAAAATTTCGTCCTCAAAATTTCTTCTCAATCATTCGAACAGGAAGGGAAACTTATGTCTCATCTCTTGTTCAACCTCTCAAGTACTTTGACGGCTCTGCTTCCATTTAATTTTAGAAAGAAATTTGTCTATTTTGTAATCTCTTCATATCAAATTCCAAAATCTTTTCTAAATTAATGCATAAGTCAAATTTGTATTTCAAACTTTGTATATGGAATCTCGCTCAGATCTATAATCCATTTTCTCAACATTAAAATGTGAAAGACGCTGAATATTTGCTGCTTCATGTAAAAGTCTGTAGTATATGCCGATCCTTTCGTGATTTCAAAAGGTCTATGTCTGGCTCAATTTACTACTTGCAAATAAATCTACCCTTTCGTTTGACTTTCAAGAATACAAATTCTCCAACTTGAAATTCTAGTGTTTAAGTCAATACTTCTGGACGAGAAATTTCAATCTATCCTCGATTAACTGATTTTCTCTCAGAATTGATCAACCAACTCGACCTACAATGCTCTCTCCACTTCACCCAACTAAATGAAATTCTACACTTTCGACCATATAGTGCTCATACCTGAGCCATCTCTAGATTTATATTATTGAAGAAACTCGATCATGTGAATATGATCTTCCCAAATACCTCCAAAATCTAAAACACATAGCCTCAACAAATCTTCTACTTGAATTATTCTTTCGATTGTCCATCATCATGAAAAGTCAACTAAGCTGAATCAGCGCCCAAGCTCTCTCAATTCCTTTCCATAATCTGAAGTAAATCATCATCTCCGAGACGATCACTTTGGAACACCATGAAGTTTACAATTTCTTTAACATATAATCTGGATAATTTATCAATCGAAATCGTTTGTTTCATGTAAGAAATGACGACTCAATAATCTATCCACAACAACCCGATACTATCACGACCTTGCCTAGGAAATCTCATAACAAAATCCATCTGCAATTTCTTTCCACTTTCACTTGATAGTAATGATCAGTAATCCACGGCCTTTGATGCCGCCTTTAACTATCCGACAAGCGACATTTGTGGTATATATTCCCATGTTTTCTTCATACCACCAAAATGCTACTTTTAAATCTTTATACAATTTTGAACTACCTGGATGAATAATATATCCGCCTCATGAGCCTCCTATAAAATTCTCAATCACATCACTGTACCATAATTGTGAATTCTTCCAAATAACACCCATCTACAAGTTCTACTAGCCTGGATTTGTTTAATGAATTTTGATATCCCGATCCGCCCGATTCTGAAATAAAACATCAGATCATTGTTAATCGATATAAATGCCAAGATCATCAATCTTAACTTCTAAATGTAGAGCTCTAATTCTCTCGATCAACTCGACTTTGAGTAATAATCCAACCGACATTTCTCATGACTACTTAATGCATCACCACCACATTTTACCTGCACAATAATCAATATTTAAATCATAATCTTTAATGAACTCGCATTTCTTCGTCTTGATTCAATTCTTTTGTGTAAAGATATATTTAAGACTGATAATCAAGAAAATTTCAGATTTCACCCATACAAGTAATGTCTCCAAATTTTAAGAAAAAACCACAAATTAACTCTGGGATCACGACGGATAATTTCTTTCGAGTTTTTAATTGTCTCAAGATGTTAATTACTCTTTGTCTACATTAAAACACAACCCAAACATTTTAAAGATGCATCACTAATCCTCACCTATGGAATAAACCTAAAGCTGGTCAAATGTTTTTCAATTCTTGAAAACTCGCCACATTCACGTCCATTGAATTGACATCCTTTCTCAATAAATTGGGAGAGCATTGAATGAGAAAATCTCGACAAACTTGTAATAACCCGCTAAGCCTAGAAAACTACTAACTTCAGAATATTCTTCGGCTAACCATTCTAAAATTGCTTTTATTTTTGAGGATCAACAAACTCCTTCGCCAATCGATGACCTAAATGCGACACACTATGCATCCAAAATTCACATTTCAAAATTTGTATATAATTGATTTTGTCTAACAATTCTAAAACAATACTCGATGATTTCATCGCTTTTAGAATCGTAATATCATCAATAAAGACGATAACAAACGATCCACCTAAAACACGATCTATTAAGTCCATAAAGACCGCAGGAGTATTAGTAAAAATGGCATAATAAGAAATTCATAATATCCATACCTGTTCCAAAAGTCGCTTTTAAAAATATCAAGATCTTTAACTCTAACGATGATATCCAAATCTCATATCACTCGAAAATATGTAGCTCTCCAACCGATCAAATAAATCATCAATCCTCGAGAATGGATACTTGTTCTTGATTGTCACTTTAATTAACTCCCCGTAATCAATACACAATCGATGACCCATCTTTTCTTAACAAATATACTTGCACTCAGTAGCCAAATAAATCCTTTCATTCACAATTCTCGCAGAATCGACACTTCACTCGCAATTCTTTCATCCCGTAGGAGATTTATGTAGTAGTTGTACTGTTGTACATCAATCCCAAACTCCACTTCGTGTTGGTGGGTAACACTGTAATCCTAAAAAATATCAAAATTCAAACAACTGGAATATTTTTTCACCAAACAACTCCTTATTCAACACATCTAATTGAAATACAATTTCACCGCTTCTAAATATTTACTTAACTTCACTACACTAATCAAAGCAAGACATACATTCTTATCACAAGAAAAATAAAATGATTTTTCACCGAATGCAAAATTTCACTCTCCTCTTCCAAAGATTCAATTGTTGCAAAATATTTGATCAACCAATCCATACCTAAGATAACGTCAAAATGTTTGAAGTAAGATAATTCGCAGGAAATTGTTTATCTTGAATGTTAATACCAACACATTTCTATTCAGACTAAACTATCACTATAGATCACCACATTCAACGAAATAAATAATAAATAGATTAAAGAAGGAATCGAAAACGAATGAATGCTAAGCATAATCAAACAAATCAACCTAAATGATCAAAATTTTAAGATACGACACCACTTCATTTGATTCTTCGCTTGGATGAAAACTCGCTTTTAATTGGAGGGTTTTACGCTGTTTCTCCTTTCGAATTGAAGGTTTTCCAAAACTGTATTCTTCAAAACTTTCTTACCGCCATAATAATTGATGATTTTATATCGTTCTTCTTCTCCACAATCGAAATGTCCAACACCACATCTCAGAATATTTCGATCCCAACATCAATTAAAATATCTTTTTCCACACTTATCACAAATAGCTTTCTCCAATCAATTTGTTGCCTCTCATCAACTTAAATTTCTGCAAAAAAATCCTTTTCAAAACTTGCGCTTCCAGAATATCATTGCTTGAAAAGTTCATTTCTTTCAATTCCCTCAACTCAGAACTCATGATATATAACCTGATCTCCGAGGCTCGAAAAATCCATGACATTTCTCTTCCTGTATCGATATAATGCGAGTATATCTAGAAAGTGAACTGCTTCATATTGCATTATAGTTTTGATCCTTGAATTAAATTGAAAATTTGTCTTGTAAAGCTATGGAGGAATAAACCAATTGATCTTGACAAACTCATCCCATTTGATCTGAGTAGGTATCATTTCAAATCTTTCCTGTGTTGAGCTGCCACCACCTTTCTCTGCCTCCCTACTCTTCTCTGCTTTTTCGGCAAATCATCCCATCCAAAATTTTTCCAATTTTAAGTAAAGAAATCTTCCGCCACTATAAGATCATCGCTCCCTCAATGCCGGTTTCAACGTTGAAATATCCTCAAATGATCCACTTCTCAACCAAACTCGACTGTACTACTGCCGCAGATTTTTCCATGACGCTTTATCAACTACTTATGCTATCACCGAACTACTCTTGCAATTCATCGATCTACCTTCACCACTGCTTTCGTTGTATTTCACTAGAATTATCTCCAAAGATATAGTGGCCTACATTTAGTCTGGGATCAATCATCTAACCTTTCTGGCATTTCTTCAAGCAAATTAATCTGTAATTATAAAAATTATTTATTTGATACATATTTATCATATATCATGCACGCATGAAGTTAAGAATATATGGATTCCTAACCCATAATTAATCGTCCTATAGCTCTGTATTGCTCAATTCAATACTTATTCTAAATCCAAATCATGCTTCAATTGCTATTGTTCATCAATTCAACACCCTTATTGCTCTCAACCTAATTGCTCTTAACCTTATCGCTCGATTTTTCATTACACCCCATGACCCCTTATTCTGTGGGTCACCTTGCAGATGATATTAGAATAATAATGACTGACACAGATTATCAGACATTCCAACTCTCATTTAACGAAAGCAAATTTAAAAGTCAAACCAAATCATCACAAAATTTAAAATTCATATACAATTAATTCATATCACAAAATTTTAAGCATTTAAAATCTTTAAGTAGACATAAATACAAAGAACTAAAAGATCGAGATAAAGTTTTGAGTACCCAAAAGTTCTTTTAATCTTCCAAAACTATACCCCCCAAAACTATACAAATCAACAAAACGACTAAATTTACCCACCTATCTTTTTCAAAAATTATCAATCCAGAAGATCATAAGCTTTTGCGAGAATGCTAAAGAAGTTCTCAAAACAAGAAGAGATCGCATGACATTTAAATTTGTAAGAGAAACTAATAAACTATGCCGCAAAATGTGAATCAATACGTGTAGTAGAATGTATAATTTATTTAAAAAAAGAATTTCGCCTATATCAAATCCTTTTCCTAAAATCATTTATAATTGATGTAGGTTTTGACTTCATAAAAAGACACCCTACGCCCTGCGAAGCGTGAACCATACTACTTACCAATGTACCGACACAAATATCCTAACGGCTCAACCTCAATGAAGTCCTGATGCTAAGATCCTCGCCAGCTCATCTCCAAAACTTTGCTTATTCAAGGCAGATTTTATAACATGCTCTTATCACAATTTTCCCGACATTTTCCTCGTTATCACATTATGCGATTTAACAATTAATAATGATGTTTTAAAACATTTTCATATTCCCAACAAAATCATAGCTATTTAAAGAAAATGAACTAACCGCTTATAATCATCAGAATCAAATACTAGAGAAGATTTGTATTGCATACAATACGTAAATATCTATAATGCATTATAAAGGTTTAAAATGATACATGCGACTAAAAACCGAATTTAAATTAAGAATTATGTCTCACCCGTTCATGTCGTGACGCTCCTCGATCCTCGAGTCACAACCTATAATAAAATAACTCTAAATACTTCTAAATACATGAAACTCATAAATACATTTAACACGAGATATCACCAAATTTTAAACCGCAATCTAAATTGATGTCCCTCATATCATCTCGAAAACACGAGCACGACTCCAACGTAATCTACTAACGTCAATACTAAATACCTGATTAGATTAACCTTGTTTGCAAAATTAACGCATTCATACTACTACACACATACCTATTATCTTTTCCCCAAACATGTTTCAAATTCCCCAAAACCCTTTCACTTTGCTAATTTGCTAACCCCACATTACCCTTTTATTTTCTAACCCAAGTCAATTACTTAAAGTAAATGGATTGCATAACTTACCCAATTTCCTTTTTAAATCAGCTCTTCTCGATCGATTCACTTAACTCCCCTCGCCGATATGCGCCACTGAGGCACACTCCTGTCCGAAAGAAGCTGAGGGCGAAGGTTCCTAAGTGAGTCAAGGCGAGAGGAAAAGAAAGGAGGGAATTACCGCGCTGAGGAAATGAAATAAAGAGATCCAACCATACACGCTAAATTTAATTCGCCGCATGCAAAGTAAAGTGGGTTTGCTACAGTAACGACGGATTAAAAATAAAATTAATTAGGAAATTAGGAAATAAACTAATTGGATATTACATCTCTAACTCCAAACCATCTGTTAAATGTTGACTAACTTGAATTTTTCTTCGAGTCAAACCTCACTAATGTGCATAACAGATGAAGCTTCCCACATTATATCAACCTGTTGACTTATACTTGATGGGTTCCTAGTCTAGCCAGACACAATATGTGTAATTTATGTTGGGGTAATAGCCCACAAATTTTTATTCATTACCCTCATTGAATCTTCCATATAAGATTGCACTAATGTTACATATGTAATAGGTATATAAGAATTTATCAATTCATTGTAATACTAACCATAATATTTATGAATTGAGCAATAATCTAGTTTGATGTAATAAAATGGGTATTTTCTACTTTATGTATGTTTTTTTGGGTTAAACCCTTGGAGAAGATGACAGAAAACTATGTGAGTGAGAATTTGAATGCATATTACAAATTTTCTCTTCTCTATAACACATTATCTATTTAATTACTTCACAAATATATCAAAATAAAGTATTTTAAAATTAAAATTTATTAAATATTTTTTGAATTTGTGAAACCCCTCACCACTTTTCTACCATAAACATTAAAAAAGGAATAATCCAAAAACAGAGATATTACATAGCTTTCGGTTATAAACACTAACTTAGACCATAAGAACTTAGTTGATGTCGTGCAAGCATATAATGTTAGAATCACTTTGCATTTTTACATTACACATCCAACCCATCTTGACTGTAAGACATAAAGACTTTACATTATGGGTTTAATTAAATCCATTTACGTGGGCTTAAAAAGCATCCCCCATCCAAAAGGTATGAGTATTATCATTAGCCTTTGCAATATACCCTTTGCCTTGAAATACTCATTCCCACATATACACATCACCATGCTTATGTCAACTAGTTGTCTCTTTTGTCTAGCTACTTTGTCATGTGGGCCTATGTGCTTTACTACTAGTTAAACTTGTCTTATAGTCATCAATATTTATACAGAATTAAGGAACAAAAACAAAAAAACATTCTTAATCAAAAGTTTTAGGTATCACCGTAAGTTGTTTCATGACATCCTGTCACTATAAGTAAATCTTTGGGAGATTCCTCTTAATTTGGCTTCCTTCAGTTATGACAAATGGAAGGTGGGCTACCCGTACTAGCATAAAGGTGATAAGAGAAGAGATGTTAACATTTAAAGAAGAAAAATAATATAAAAAAATACAAATAATATTTTAAGAAATTAACCAAAAAAATCATAACAAGAGGAAGTCATCAAATCTGACTTTTCATTACATACAAGCAATGCTTGTTTCAACCCAATATGATATTCTAATGCAACTCAATGAAATAGAAGGTCCAAAATTTTCATGATATGATTGCATATTGATGGCCACATTGCTTAATTTAAGAGATCCTTGATTGTAAAGTATCCAAAACTTCTTTTCTTATATTAAATTCATAATATAAGATGGAGAAAAATAAGGGAGAATATCTCATGATTATTTTTTTGCTTAAAATTTCAATCATTCTTTACTGAAAAGATAATGACTCTCAATAATTACTTTTATGATGATCAATATCTTTCTTGATTGTTCCATCCTTAATTGAAGATGCTGATGCACAATCTTTCAACAAAAGAAATAATAATTTGTTCATATTTGAATAAACAATAAAGTTAAACTCTATCCAAGTTTAAATGATAATCATGATGGTAGTTAATCATAATGATGATAACAATAATAATAATTTTCAAATAGAAAATTATTCATGAATTGATAATAATTGTATTCTTTTTATAAAACAATGAAGAGGATAATAAGCATCATTTTATCATATTTAAATTCTGATGATCAACTTCTTACATGATAATAACTAAATGTGCAAGAAAACTTAAAGATTATCATATTGATAAATCCAACTCCCACAAAAAATCAGATTTCTACCACAATGTTATTAGTATGCATCATATTCCACCACTCTTCAAAAAAATTTTGTCCTCAAAGTTTAAAATACTTACCAAATATTGACATAACATTTCTTGCATAATAAAAAAAATAAAAGTAAAAACTAAAACACATAGCAATTAAGAATGTAAAAATATGTTATCAAACAAAGTTAACAAGCATTAACTACACACAAAAAATCAAGGTTATTAACCCAAATAATTTTTTCTAAACTTCTCATAGGATTGAAAGAAAAGAAAGACATGAAAATTTGCAAAAGGCTAAGAGCAACTCAAATACATCATAAGAAAGATAAAATCACTTTCTAAGTAAATTTTCAAATAGGGTTGACACTCCCAAAGAATCAACATAGAATGGTCACCTAACTCTTAACTCCTTGTAAAATTAACAGAAAAGAAATCAAAATGATTGTGAAGAAAAAAGAGCCATAGGGAGAAGGGGAGAATTTCAAAGCACAACAAATAACATAAAGAAATTTTATAATGAGAGAAAATAATCACAAAATTTACCTTACATGTAATTGATGTCTAGACTTTTAGCTCTAGTTCCAAATAGTAGATGAAATGTGGGCTACCCAAAGAAAGGGAAATTATTATTCAAAGAACAATAATAATATAAAAGAGATACAAGTAATATTTGGAGGAAACTCACAAAAAATCTTAATAGAAGGAAATCAACAAGCTTCATATTTTATTGCCTACAAGCAACACCATATATTACTTCAACTGAAAATTTTAATATAAATCACTCTATATTAATAAAAATTAAAATACAAATTATTACATGATTTTAGTAAAGGAAAAGGAAGGTCAAAATCTTCATAATATGATTGCATAATTGTTAATCATGATTACCCTACTTAATTGAAGAGTTCCCTAATTATAAAGTATCCAAAATTTTCTTCTTTGCATTGGAGCTCTAGCAATAGGTACAGAGCGGAAGACATACCATGTTTATTTCCTTGCTTAAAATTATGACCATCTCTTAGTACAAAGATAATAGATCTCAACAATTATTTTTTCAATAATTAAATCTTCCTTAATTGTAATACTCTTAATTAAGATGTCGATAACACAATATTTTCATAATAACAAAAAAATCTTTCCTTACATATTTGGATAATAAAATTGAAGTTGAAACTTTTTCAAAGTCAACTAATAATTGTCATGATAATTAACTTCTTTTACAATAGCAATTATAATACAATAATTTTTAAAATAAAAAAAAAATCATAAATTGAAGATGATTATATACAACAACAACAACAACAGACCTTTATCCCACTATGTGGGGTCGATTACATGAATCTTTTTTCTCCATTATGTCTTATTAAGTGTCAAATTTTAATTTAATTTTAATAAATTAAGGTTATTTTTTATACATCCTAACCAAGTCTTTTTGTCTACCTCTATCTTTCTTAATATAAGGCGTATCTAATACATCTACTCTCCTAATTGGGTCATCGGGTAGCCGATGCTTTATGCGGCCAAATCATGTAAGGCGACTCTCTCTAATCTTATATGTCACTGGAGCTATTCCAACTTTATCATGTATATATTCACTTCCCAATTTATCAGTAAAAGTAAAGCCACTCATTCACCTGAGCATTCTCATCTCTACAACACCTAACATAATTTTATGCTTCTCTTTTATTGGTCAACATTCTGCTACATAAATCATTGCAAGTCTTATCACCCTCATATAAAATTTTCCTTTAAGACTAAGCAGTACTTTTCTATCACACAATAAGCTAGATGCCATCATCCACTTCAACCAACCAACTTGAATTTTACTAATAAAATCTCCATCTATTTCACCATCATTTTAAACAATAGACCTGAGATATCTGAAACGTTCAATCTTTTTAATGATTTGATCACCTAATGTCACAACCCCATCATTAGATCTTCTACAACTAAAATTACACTCCATATATTCAGTTTTAGATCTACTTAAATGAAAATCTTTAGACTTTAAAGTTGACCTCCATAATTCAAGTTTCTCTTGAACCTCCTCTCTAGTCCTATCAATAAGAAGAATATCATCAGCAAAAAGTATGCACCAAGGTACATCCTTTTGTAAATGCCTAGTAAAAACATCATAACTAATGAAAAAAGATATGGGCTTAAAGTCGATCCTTGATGCAATCCAATTTAAATAGTAAAATATTTGGTCAATCCTCCATGTGTTCGAACACAAGTAATAGCTCTAGTATACAAAACCTTAATGACTTGAATATAGCCAATATTAACTCTTTCTTTCTAGAACTCCATAGTAGACCTGTCCGACATAAAACTAAACTAGTTTTAAGAAACTTCTGTATCACATCGTAACCTATGCTCAATTACTCTCTCCGATAATGAACCTCTCAACAAATGTATAGCATCCATAGTAGACCTGCCCGACATGAAACTAAGCTAGTTTTAAGAAACTTTTGTATCATGTTTGATAAATTGAAGAGATCTTTGATTATAAGATATCCAAAACTTTCTTCTTTGCATTGGAGCTCTATAGCAATAGGTAGAAGGGAAGACATACCATGTTTATTTCCAAGCTTAAAATTATGACCATCTCTTAGTACAAAAATAATTGATCTCAATAATTACTTTTACAATGATTTAAAACTTCCTTAATTGTAATATTCTTAATTAAGACGGTCCATCTCTTAGTACAAAAATAATTGATCTCAATAATTACTTTTACAATGATTTAAAACTTCCTTAATTGTAATATTCTTAATTAAGACGGTCTTGACACAATATTTCCATAAAGAAATTTTTTTTTACATATTTGGATAATAATATTGAAGTTTAATTTTTTTTTTTCAAATTCAACTAATAATCGTGATGATAATTAATTTCTTTTACAATGGCAATAATGATATAACAATTTTTAAAATAAAAATTCATAAATTGATGATGATTGTATCCTTTTTATATATAAATGATGAAGAAGATATACATCATTTTTTCTTATATTTGAATCTTTGACTTCATACATGGTAATTAGTACACTTGCAAGGTTTCTCAAAATATTTTCATGTTGATAAATCAGAATCTTGTCTACAAAAATCAAATTTCTACCGCATCCTTCTTATTTTGCATTTTCCATAATCATTTTCCATCCTCTAGGGTAGTATGATCTAATATTTTCTCTCTTCTCATATAAGACTCTTTCAAAGCTTGCATCCCTTGATAGAGCCTCTGGAACCGTGATCTAGTTATCGAGAGTGAGCGGTCAAATACTTCCTTAGCCGTTGGATTGCGCAATTGGACTATTGTCGTTGGATCGAACCTTTGGGTATCGACGTCTGGGTTTACTTTCCACCGTCGGATCTATGTCTTGGTGAGTGGATTACATACGGCTGAGGCTGCGTCGAGCGATCGCGTGCGTTGGAATTTGATTTATGGGAATGAATCTAGATCGTTGATTCAATATGACGCTTGCTTTCTCAGAGATCGGCTTCTGAGAAGCTAAAGTTTTAACCCTTATCTTTTGTTTCTCTCCTGAGCCATCGACACTCCATGAAAGGAGAGGTCGAGGGAGAAGAGAGGGAAGCTAGGTCTGAGCTACTGTGGGTTCGCAGGAAACTTAGGAAGATGAAGAAGGAAGAAGAGAAGAACTAAGTTTGGAAGAAAGAGATTCTTTTCGAAATATTGATTACACTGTTTGTCTCTCTTTCACTATTTATACTATTTTCTTCTACTATCTTACTAGATCTACTACTTTAGCTTTCAAGAAGTTCTTTTCTGACATTACTTTTTTTACAAGAATCGGATCTCTTCTGTTAGAGAGGTGGAGTACTTCGCTTTTCGCCATTTGTATTTGTAGAATGAGTTGTCAAGATCCTTTCTTACTTCTTGTTTTCAGTTATCTATTGTTTGTTGTAGTCTGATCTGGCTCTGTCTAGAGTTATTGTTGTTGTTGAAGTCTGAATGACTTCTGTCTCTGGATATTGTTGCAGGATTTACTCTGGAAATGTCATTACTTTTGTTATTCTAGCAATCTGTAATGTTGTGTTGTTAACTTTGTTGAAAGTTGTTCTGTAATGTTTTACTACTAGATCTGTAATTCTCGTGGATTCATTGATCCAACCTTATAGCCTCAGATCTTTTCGCCTTTTCTTTAATTTTCTTATAATGACTGTCTTATAATTTCTTATTTTACTTAAGAAAATTCTTCACCCAATTTGTTTTTCCGCCTGATGTTATTTTGAGAATCACATCATTACCCCCTTCCCAAGCATTGATCTTGTCCTCAAGGTCAAAAATCTGAAAACACTTTCTAGAATTCTTCCATTGATACCCAAGATGCATCTTTTGTTAGCATCTCATCCCATTGGACCAAAATTTCCTTTATAGCTTTATCTGCTTGCATTCTTGTCCTTTCTTCTAGAATTTTGATAGGTCTAACCACAGGCTGGCCGTCTATGCATTGAGTTGGTAAGATTGCTGGATGTAGTTTGGAATCCTCTCTGTATTGCTTGATACATGAAAGATTATCATGGATCTTGCTTCGGAAGTTCTACTTATATCTCTCCTATTTTCTCGTAAAATTTTAAAGGGACCATAATACTTTCTTTGTACTTTGTGTAAGGATTCCTGAGATCAAGTCTATTTGTATGACGTAGTTTTACTAACACTAGATCATTTACCTCAAGCTCTCCTTACGTGTTTATTAGCCATTTGTTGCATTCTATTTTGAGCTTCGTAAGTTTGTTTTAAGTTGATGTAGGATCTTGTCCCTCGTTGTATCTTTTACCTCTGGTTTTGTTACCATTATGGGTATAATTAGGTCTCGTTATACATTATTTGAAAAGGAGTCATTTTGTGGAAGATAATGATAGATGTATTCTGCTAAAGAAATTGTAACCAATTTCTTGGTGTCTCTAATACAAAGTTCCTTAGATATTGTTCTAAGATTCTATTTGTGACATCTGCTCGTCATCCGTCGAGGATGATAACATGTTAGTGTTGCTTTAATTTGAATAGTTCCTCGCCAAAAATTACTCATAAAGATTGGGTCTCTATCTCAAACTATGTCCCTGGTATTTCGTATGGCTATGTCAAATAAAAATCGAAATATAGAGTGTAAAGGTGGGGAGAAATATATACTTGGATACCGTACCACCACTAAGATATAGCTTTGTTGTGAGACCCTGCTTTTATGATAAAATTTATCGATACTTCCTCCCAAATGTCACGGTATCAGAGAGGTTGCGAAACCTGCTTCGACCATATTTAACTTGTTGATATATAGGGCATGTGGAGATAAAATGTTGTATGTCCTGCTTCAACTTTTTCCAGTAAAACTATTGAGTAATTCTGGCTAAAGTCCTTTTAATTCCAGATCCTCCTAGGAGTGTAGTTCTCATAATAGTATTTCTTATTTCGATTCTTTAGATATGACAATTGCCTTTTATAATATATCACCCATTAGAATTCTATGCTTTGGAAACAAACTTGGGCTTCGATATTCACATACGCTTGTCAGCGTGACTGACTGTGTTTCCTCTTTGATCTATTGTACTAAAGAAGTGAATTGATATAAGCATATAAACTTGTGGTGTAGCCTTTTGTTGCTCTTGCATTATATATTTTAGATAAGGCATCATTTTTGTTTGTGATCTTTATATTCTATTACTTTGCTCTTTTGCATTATATATTTTTTAGAGATCACCGCTTTGTTGTGATCCCCGGTTTATTCTATTATATAATCAAAGCCAAGGAGTTTAATAAGGAACCTTTCTGCTCAGAGTCCGAATTGTTCTGCTGCATTAGTTCCTTATGCTCTTTGATCGATTCGATGGTGAACTTGTTTCTAACGATATTATCTATCTTCCATTGCTTATGACATGTTGTTTCTTCTAAGCATAAGTAGACTTTCAGAATGATGAAATAATTACTAAAATAAGCAATAATGACTGCTTTGTATTAAGAGTGCTATCATGCATGCATCTGCTTCTATTATAAAGTGCTGAGAAAAATTGGAGTAAGCTAATACTGGTAAAGATGTCATTGCTTGTTTCAAGCTGTACAAATACTTTTTGAGCTTCTTCATTAGAACCGTTTAGCTAGTAATGAGGTAATGAATGCAATTGCATGTTGTTTAACAAACTTTCAGAAGTACTGTAAACTTAGGAATCCTCTCAATTGCTTAACTGATGTTGGAGTTGGCCATGACTGGACTGCTTCTATTTTTTTCTGGTCCACTTCTATGCCTTTGGCTGATAAAATATGACCTAAGTATTCTATATTTTCTTGAATAAAAGAACATTTTGATGGTTTAATAAACAAGTGTTTCGCTTTTCTAACACTGCTTGCAAGTGATTTTGATGTTGCTCCAATGTAGGGCTGTATATTAGTATGTCATCAAAGAATACTAAGATAAATTTTCTTAGAAAAGGTTTTAACTGTGTTCATCATGGCTTGAATGTGGAGGGTGCATTTGTTAACCCAAATGACATCAGTAATAAACTCAGTGTCCTCATATGCTCAAGGTTTTGTATATGTCTTTTCACCATTCTAATTTGATGATAACAACGTAAATCCGGGTTTGAAAAGATGGTTGCTCCATGTAGTTCATCCATTATTCTTCCGAGTTGGAATTGAAAATCTCGGATAGTGATTTTATTTAAGGCTCTATAATACGTAAATCTCCAAGTTTCATCTTTTTTTTATTAGTAGTCTTTGGATGAGGGGTGCTTTCTCTCGATTATCCGTGTCCAAAGATTCCTTGATTAACTTTTCACGTTTCAAAATGTGGATATCTTAGTTTTAACTCTAAGTGTGCTAAGTCGATATGATGATCATTGTGGAGGTAAATTATTTGAGCTTAAAAAAAATTTCATATTGTAGTGCAATATTTCAGAATCTCAGTATTTCATCTTTGTTTCAGAAGCTAATCAGCGTAATGCCAACATTGAAGTCTTTCAGAATGCACTAATGTATCATTATACGAATTTCATACCAATTCTTCTAGTTTGTTGTACATTCTCCCAATTGTTTCTAACCATCACTCTAATACAACATCCGCTCCTCAGAAGGGTAGAATCGCTTATAAAGGTATATCCTTGAAGCTTGATGGGTATGGAACATACTCGACATTTCAATGTTTCACCATTTCCAACCAATACTTTAAAAATAGCATGTAATCATGATCAATAAGCTAATTTAGATTGAATAAAATTGGTTGGCCCACCGTCAATCAATACATGTATTATTTTGTCAATCATTCCTGCAATCTTAGTGTTCGGGATTGGATCGACCAGTAAAGGCAAACTTATTTCGGAATTTCTTCCGTAATAATGATTGTCTGCTCGCCTCTTGCGAGTGGTACTTCTATCATCACCACCATTAAGAAATAATTTTGATTTACGGTATGTCCTCTCGATATTTTTCATCACCAAAAGTCATTTCTTCTTTCTTTCTTCCAACCGCGTGGTAATCTCGAATTGGTATGTCGTTATGTTGTGGACTGTTGTGAATGCATCATTTGTAGGTGAGTTGTTGATATAGCTATTTTATCGGAAGTTGATGAAATCAAAATTCTAGATATATTTTCATCGCCTAATTTTTCCATTACTAGTTAATTGCTTTCAATAAGAGAGTTAAGAGTTTCTAACTTCTCTTTATATCTTTTAGATTCAAAGAGCCTTTAAAAATTCGGAATGCTGAAATTTGATTAACTAACTCTTCAAACTCATTATAATTCTGACCGTTATTTTCTGCAGCTTTTTAACTCTCATCTTAAATCTCATATAGAGGTCCAAACCTCGAATGATCTTTAAATTATTGTCATGAATACAATTGTTTATTTAAATGCATCCATTGATACCAACTTAGTAGATCCATCCATATATCTTTTATTATGAAATTTTGATCCTCGATATTAATCTAATGGAAGAACGGCTTTGAATACCATCCTCTTAGATTTTCTCCATTAAATCGAGATGTCTACCTTAAGGTCAGTGTTTTGTGTGTGTGTTCTATTTGGAGGAGTAAATTGCAGGAGATGAATTACATACACGGATTGTCTTTGACAAAATTTATCCAATTTATCCTCAATATGATATACGATACTTCATTCAATATGATAATATGGAAGACATTTGTTCATCATTTTTGTTGAGTCTTCCAACACACTCTTCCAATATCTTTACCGTGTATACCTTCGCCATGATGTATGTGGAGTCAACAAGAGCACCAATGATAAGAGTTTGCTGTGAACCATCTGGTTTATCGAGAGTGAGCTTCGGCCGCTCTTAACTTGGATCGAATTGGACTATTATTGGATCGAACCTTTCGGTATCGACGTATGGGTTTACTTTCCACCGTCGGATCTATGTCTTGGTGAGTGAATTACATGCGGCTGAGGCTGCATCGAGCGATCGCGTGCATTGGAATTTGATTTATGGGAATGAATCTAGGTCGTTGATTCGATATGACGCGGCTGTTTCTTGGCCGTGAGATCAGGCTTCTCGGAGAAGCTAAAGCTTTTAACCCTTATCTTTTATTTCTCTCGACAGTTCGAGCCGTCGACGCTCCAGGAGAAAGGAGAGGCTGAGGGAGAAGAGAGGGAAGCTAGGGTTTCTGGCCGGAGCTACGGTGGGTTTCGGCGAGGAAATTTAGGGAAGATGAAGGAAAGAAGAAGGAGAAGAACTAAGCCGGAAGTAAGAGATTCTTTTCAAAAATATTGATTACACTCTGTTTGTCTCTCTTTCACTCTATTTATATTATTTTCTTCTACTATCCTACTAGATCTACTACTTCTTTTACGCTTTCAAGAAGTTCTTTTTCTGCTTTTACTACTTTTGTTAGAATCGATCTCTTCTTTGCTAAGGAGTTTCTTGTTTTTTAGTTGTTGTATTTGTATTTGTCAAGATCATTTTTGCTTGTTTCGTTATTCATTTATCATAGCCGATTTGGCTGCTAGAGTTATCATTTGAAGTTGAATTCGCTTCTGATATTGTTGCAGGATTTACTTTGAAAATGCCATTACTTTTGTTATTCTAGCAATCTGTAATGTTGTGTTGTTAACTTTGTTGAAAGTTGTCAGAATGTTTACTAGATTCTGTAATTCAATGAATTCTGATCCGAACCGCCTTATAGCCATCTTTCGCCTTTCTTTAATTTTCTTATAATGACTTATGTCTGTAATTTCTTATTTTCAAGTAAAATCCTTCAATTGGGTCTTTCCGATATTATTCTGTGTATTTGGGATCACATCACATCTCAACTACAATGCCATGATGCCATGTTCCATGCACCAAGAACCCACTCTCGACATGACATCTTTTTTGTAGAAAGGACTGTTGGCTATAGTATTTTCTAGAGATCCACAATAAATAGGAAGGTAATGGGTGATTATAATAAGGTTTCTTTGAACTTAGTTGAATTCGTCCTTTGCCTTAACAACAGATGTAAGCTTATACGATTGAAACACCTATATTTTTGTGTACATTTAGTTTCTTTGGTCTTCTTGTTTAACTTAACTAGTGTCACGTAACTTCTACAAAACCAGGCCTTCCATCAACAAAGTAAATCGTTCTAAAAGCTTTTCCTTGCTTATCTTATTACTTTTGTACTTAAGTCCCAGGGAGAACTATGGAGCCATCCCGGTCGTTCGTAACCTCTGTCGCAACTCTTCTCGTTCGCATCCTTGGTGCAATTCCAATCATTGCCAATACTTGGCCTTCATGCAACCAAAATTCAATCACTGGTTAGAGCCAAATTGCTAGTTGAACGGGCAATTTAGTTCCATAAATAAAAGAGGTTGCTACCTTAAAAAAAATTAGGTGATGTGCTCCTAAAACTTAGCCACATAGAGACAGAGGAAGTGAACGCATATTTCGACAACTTTTCCTGGAAAAAAAAAATACACACACACACACACACAGAGGACAAGCAAGGTAAAGGAAAACAAAAACATAGCATACTTAAAACTGAATAAAAATAAGGTAAAGGATCAAAAATGTAAAAACGTTAAAGAAACAGACAATAGCTAGATAGAAAGAAAAAGAGAAATAAAATTACACAATTACCAAATTCAGTCTATTCAAGACATATATTAGTTCATTCAAAAAAAAAAATCTTTCTTAGAAGAACACTATAACAGAGAAAACCGGCTCAAAATTCTAAATTTCATAACACAATCAATTCTTAAAACCTTACTACGTCTAACCTTTTTAAGAAAATCCTTGCCTTCAAACTCCAAATGGAATAAAAATCCTAATTGATCAATCTCAAAATCATCACCAACTATCACCTGGGAGAGAGAGAGAGAGAGAGAGAGAAGCGACCTGCTTCTTCTTGCGGGCAAGGTGCCAGATTCTCCAGCACATATTCTCGAGTCGGGAGCTCCTCTCCTTGACATTCCTCGTGGCGACAACCTTGATCCAGGTCCGATAGAGGTCCGTCTCGTCCACTCCGGTCACCACCTCTTCCACGAAGTACCTCGTCGGGCTGAAATGGACTCCCCTCACCCCCACCTCCGCCTCAGCTTCGGCCGCCACTCCCACCGGACGTTGCTCCTCCGCCACCGCCGCACCGCCACTGTTTAGTATCGCCTCCAAGTACCCATTAATCCACTCATTCCCCGCCATCTCGATCTAGCTGAGCTCCCTCTCTCCCTCTCCCCTCTCTCTCTCTCTCTCTACCTTACTAATTTTAATGCCCGGCGTCGCACGAGTGGGATATCTGCTTCACACGTGAGTCCACATCTAGTTGTGTGGTTATAGTGTGCCAAATCACCCGTGCCAATCATAACGGCTTTGATTTCTATGTTCGTGAGAAGGAAGGAGAATTGGGAAAGTGGGATATGAGAAATGAGAATAGCCACTCCATGAATAATCCATTGGTTGAGAGATTTAAAAAAAATAGTTTTTCATTAACCTTTAAATTTAAGATTAATGTATATAATGTGTATCATATTTTGACATTCATTATGTTAAAATAAAGCAAACTGAGCAATGATCAATAATAAATTGAAATGTAATCACTTCACTTATTTAATTGGTAGGCTTTTGATTCTGCTAAGTTAATAATTATCCAATAATGATCACATCCTTATTCTTCAATTAAAGTGTACAGTTTTCATAGATTGACATCATTCTATGAACAAAACATTCTTCATTGTATTGGCATTATGACATTTTATTATTGAGTGCATAAAAGTTAAATCATTTAGCTGCGTGGTAATTGTCAAGCTTGTCTTTCAGGGTATCAAATGGAAATTAACTTCAACCCTTATTCTTTACCATTGAGATTTTAAGTAATCATTTAAACTTTATTGTGACACTTTCAAGCTCAACATTGGCATTATTCTAAGCAAATCAAATTGTCTAGTTGTATATTTTAGCACCTGTCATGTTATCTACTTGCTTATTTTAGTGCCAAGCTATTTAGGGTCAAACTTTACTTTATAATCTTAAGTTTTATGTTATTGACTCAGTTGTAAGACATTGACATTACTAATTTTTTTTGCAAGCAAGACATGATTTTTGCTAGGTATGTGTTGTGGGCATTGTATTTATTGTAATTGACTTATACAATTAAACAATAGGTAGGTAATTTAAATTGGGTGGTGAGTGTTTAAAGTCACTATCTTTATTTTCTAATTGAATTATGTAACTCAATTCTTAATTTTGATTCTTTTCAACATTTATGTACTGTAGAATCTTTCTTCTTCAAAATGCTAAGTGTCCTCCTTTCAATTTCAGGATTGTTTTTTATTTGAAGGTGTCTAGCTCTTCATTCTCAACTACAATTTGCAATATAAAATTATTCAAGAATTGCATATTGAAAGCCACATCAGGAAAGACTATACATTTCATGGCATATTTTAGCCAACTATAAAAAAAGTGTTTCAAAAAGTTGTTGAGCACTATCGTATTTATATCTCTTTAGCGACACTAAAACTAATGCAAGATTTTACTAACTTCGTCTTATTTTCAACTATCTATTGACTGATGTTAGCATGGTTTTTATGCTTGATTTTCTCCAAACTCAATGTAAAAATGATCTCATCATCATGGTTGTAGACCATTGTTTTAAAATAGTCAATTTCATTCATTGCTACTGTACTATTGATACCATTTATGGTGACTAGTTAACACAAGTCTAAATTCTAGTTCTATATATCATCCCAAATAGATGTTCAATCTAAAGTGGTTAATCGATTCTTAGGCAATTTATTGCATAGCTCAGTAAATGCCAATGTGAAGTCATGAAATCTCAAACTCTGTAAGGTCAACTTCATATAAAATCATGTGGTTAATAGGATCTTCAATTTCAACCCATTTAAGTGGTATATATATATACTTTTTGCAGCCCTCTTAATTTCTTCCTCTTCTAAATTTGGTTTGTGCTCCTTGGATAAATGTTGAAGTTACTGATTTATGAATTATTTATCTATGAACACTTGATAATTTGAAAGACTCAATGATAAAGTATAAAGCCTTTGTAGTTCAATCACATCATCACATTAAATCTACCATGTGGGATCTTGTTTTATAAGTTTTGACTAAAAGTCACAATCTATCTCACAAATATAATAAATTTGTTGCTTAAAAAATAAGACAATTAAAAATTAGTAAAAATATCACCTCGAATGTGCATCATTTACAGCTATCCATTGATATTCCCTAAACTTTGATGTTTCATTATAAAACATTTTATTTTTTATGCTGGAGATAACTGTAGATCCAAAAGTGTTTGATCCATAATCGAATCACTTCTCACTCAAGTTGAGTTGGAGGTTTTTTCTATAATTTATTTATTTATTTGTATTCTTTTATTAGGCTTTGTACTAGAGGGTTTTCTTGAATTTTATGTTTGATATGTCCCTGAAAATTCCTCTAATCAAATTAATTGATGCCGAAGCTAATCGAAATCAAATCGATCAAGACTTAAAATATCATTGAAAACTTTGAGACATTAGTTAAATTTCTAAAAGCTCTCAAATATAGAATGTTTATAGTCAAATCGGCTCGACGGTTCCCAACAAGCCAAAGATCTTACAGACTTCATTTGAGCATTCAAATACACAAAATACATCATATGATCAAGGGAATCATCATGAGTCAGTCCATGGAGAGGAGTGGTTGTATTTGGACACCCTTAATTATAAATAAATTCCTCATTCCTCATATGAGGGGAGGCCAAGTGAAAGAGAAGGGAGGCAAGCAAGAGAGAGGAGAGCTCTAAAGATCCTCCACAATCGTCGGCCACTGACCAACCACCGCCGCCGGCCACGCACGCCACCACCACATCTCGCGTCGCCGACTATTATTGCCGGCCATCATCACCGAATTACTATCGCCGACCATCAACAATATCATCAACTTCGTCAACATCATCGTCAACTTCGATCAACATCATCGAACTTCATTAATATTGTCTATTACTAAGAATCGGTCCCTTTCATATACAATTGTAATCTCTGATCGGAAGATCTTGTACTCAAACATAGTAAGCTTTTACTAAAGTTAGCCGTTTTTTCCCTCTTTGAGGTATTCAGTAAAATTCGAGTTTTATCACTCTTTAAATACTGTGTGTGTGATTTTCCAACGGTGCAAAATTTTACTCTATGAATGGTTTTCTAGCATGCAGCTTAGCCGTCTGTGGATATTGATTCTATTATTTCATCTTGTATGACACCAAGTTTCTCAACAAGATCAAAACCACCATCGAGGTGGAGCATTTCAAGCTTTTAAAGAGCGCGAAGAATGAAGATTCATCAAACTTTGTTCCTTGATTTTATCAAACCGGGGCAACTCTTAATCTAAGATCGCTCATGTTAAGCATCTAATTGATTATCATCCCAAGAAACAAGTTAAAGTTGGAGGATATTTCAACATTGAGAAGAGATATAGCTTTACAAACTATGATTTTCCAATCATACTCATGGAAAAATAAGGCCAAGGTTAAGGAGCAACTTTGGCTACAATCACAAATGGATGTTTTAATCGACCTCTTCCATACATGTTAACGTCATCGAGCAAAGACTCTGACAAACAACCTAGGATGGGTCAAAAGGTCCTTGGTGGACTTACGAATTCTTTCATAGGTTAACTTATGAGCAAAGACTCTGACAAACAACCTAGGATGGGTCAAAAGGTCCTTGGTGGACTTCCTACGACCTCTTCCACATAAGTTAACATCATCGAGCAAAGACTCTGACAAACAACCTAGGATGGGTCAAAAGCTCTTTGGTGGACTTCTATGACCTCTTCCATAGTTAACGCCATCGAGCAAAGACTCGAAACAACCTGGGGTCAAAAGGTCCTTGAACTTACTTCCACACGTTAACGCCATCGAGCAAAGACTCAAAACAACCCAGGATAGTCAAAAGGTCTTGGACTTCCCAGACCTCTTCCATGTGTTAACGCCATCGTAACACCGACAAACAACCTTGGATAGGTCAAAAGGTCCTTGTGGACTTCACCTCTTCTTAACGCCATCGCAACACTCGACAAACAACCTGGATGGTCAAAATTCTCGATTCATTCAACTTCTTCCACACAGTTAACGCCATCGGATAACACTGCAAACAACCCGGATGGGTAAAATCTCGGGATTCAATTCAACCTCTTCCACGCAGTTAACGCCATCGAAGTCACACTCGACAAACAACCTCGGATAAAAACCCTCATCTTCAATTCAACCTCTTCCACAGTTAACATCACGGTAACACTCGACAAACAACCTAAGATAGTCAAAAGGTCATTGGTGGACTACGACCTCTTTCATACAGTTAACGCCATCATAACACGACAAACAACAGAGTCAAAAGGTCCTTGGTGGACTTCCCACGACCTTTTCCATACAGGTAAATGTCATCGGGTAACACCCTGACAAACAACCTTGGATAGGTCAAAAGGTCCTTGGTGGACTTCTCACAGCCTCTTCCACACAGGTTAACGTCATCGAGAAACACTCTGACAAACAACCTCGGATGGGTCAAAATCCTCAGCGGATTCAATTCAACCTCTTCCACACAAGTTATCATCGTAACACTCGACAAACAACCTTGGTCAAAATCCTCAACGGACAATTCAACCTCTTATCGTAACGCATCGAGTCAACTCGACAAACAACCTGGATAGGTCAAAGATCTCGCTTGCCGATTACTATCGATGTTGCCGCCACCGTTGCCCTCCAACCATCAGTGGTCATCGCCTCTAACTACCGTTGCGGTTATGCCAATATCGCCGGCAGAATCTCCGGCCACTACTATCATCGTTCGCTTTTATCCCGCTGACATTCGTATTGCCACTGCCGACTATCGTCCGCGTTGCGCGAACCCGTTGGCCAACAACCACATCGTCGGACCGCACGACTATCGTTGATGGTCCACGCCGACTACCATCGTAGTCACGTGCCGACCAATGTCGCCACCACATTGAGCATCTTCGTCAACCTCATCTCCGGTGATCGCCCGAACCCAGGTCATTAAGAAGTCAACTCTTCGAGAAAGCAGTCACCCGATGAACTACGGGTCTTGATCGCTTCCAAGCGGCCGGTCCGACAAGTCAACGCCTTTCGAGGGAAAACCGAGCTCGCCAGTATGAACTACGGGTCTTGATCGCCTCAAACCTGGCCGGTCCGGGCAGTCAATGCCTCTTTCGAGGAAAACCGAGCCTAGATAACTACTCTTGATCGCTTCCAAACCCGGTCGACAAGTGTTGGCTTAATTACCCTCATGTTCAATTTGATTAATTTTGATGATAACAAACAAATGCTTGGATATTCTAATGAATATTTTTATGTGTTTGATATATCAATTGCTAATTACATATCCAATACATCTCACAAATTATAAGAAATTGCAAGAATAAAAGAATGAAAGGGATAATGTGAAGCTCATGATTTTAGGTTATATGACTATTCATATGAGTTCTTTGGCATGAATCAATTTGCTCACAACCTAACATACTATTTTAATGAGGTTAATTTATATAAATCTTTATTTAATTAACATTCAATTATATATTTTTCTACATAGCAATAAAATTGTCAAAGTAATAAATGATCATAACTATTAAGTATAATTATTTTATTTACTTAATATAATTAGATATTTTAATTTAATTTGCTTATATGATAACTAACATATATTTATGATTATATATAAATTATATCATAATTTTTAAATGTCACATGTCAAAATTAACAAAAATATATAAAATTTTGTATTTTAGCCAAAGTCATTGTTTAATCAAAGAATTCATATCGATTTTATCTCCATCGATTCCTTGGATTTTTTCCTTTAAAATAAGTGGTTACATGACCCACTTTGCATTAAAATTGAATTTATTATGATTTTTTAAACATTACCGATTTTAATAATGGATGCATGCTACATGCTTTGAATATATTAAGAGCTACATTTGATTACTTTTGACTTTCCCATGTGAATAGAATTTTGCTGCTAAATTTAATATTTGTTTAATATAAATTATATTTTATTGAATATTAAATTATCACATGATAGCATGAGGTTTGTATAATATATTTCTTTGAAATAATTTTTTAAATGACCTTCTCCTATAAATAGCCTCATTCTCTACGAAAGCATCCCTCATTCAAAATTCAAAATCTCTCCAGAAATCTAGAGAAAATCTCTTAAATGTTCCTTCCAAGTGTTCTCTAAATATTGCAAGATCAAATCCTTGGTTTGGAAGCTTCAACATCTTCAACTAAGCAAGCTTTTAAATTACTTGAGTTTGTTTTCTTGATCTTAATACTTCTTAGTTGTTCATGCTATTTTCACCATCTATTTCTTCTTTCTAATTTATATTTTTTTGGTGGATTAGTCTTTGAACATTGGTTTTCACATCAAAGTTTCTCAATCATTTTTTTTGTGAAAACTCTTGTGATAATTTGTGATCTATTTCAACTTCTGAAATTTTAGCTTCCTACAAATTTCTTTTGGTTTCTTGAAATATTTCTTCGGTCTTATTTTGAAAGATCATTTATTCTTAGATCTATTTTAGAAGTATATTTTAAGCATTTTAAAATAAATTATTGTGCTGAAATTATTTTCATATTTGCTAGATCTCTCTTTTTAATTGAAAGCTTACTAACCAACTTAGATCTATCATATACTTATTTTTTTTTATTTTGTGATCATTAGCATTAATTGAAAGAATCTTTTTGGTTAAAATAAATTACTCCTTGCTGAAATTTATTTTATTATGAAAAAGAATATTGTGAATTTATTTTGAAATCATTTTGTATTATTCTACAAATTATAATAACATAAACATCCTAGTAAGATCACTTTAAGATATTTAGTTTTATTAAGTGAGCATTTTGCCTTGCCAAATTTTTAAGTTGTAAAGTGATCATTTATAAGTTGTGAGATCACTTTTTGAATTTGATTGCTTGGTATATTTGTGAGAGATTTACTTTATCAAAATTTATTATTTTATATTTTTTGTGTTGTAAAATTTATTTTGGTGTTGTACGCCCTTGTAGGAGAGTACATATTGTTGTGGGGTTGTACTCCCGTTATGGAGAGTACTTTTGTAAACCATTTTCATTTAGTGGATTCGTGGTGGCTAAAGACGAGTGTTTTGGGGTTTAGAACCACGTAAAATCGCCCTTGTCTCTATTTATTTTATTGTATTTTTATTTTCTGCATTTAGAATTATATCTTATCATTATAAAATTAAAATCTAATTTTCTATTTAAAAATTAAAATTTAAGTTTTGAAAATTTTAATATTACCCACCACCCCTTGGGTGCTATAGTGTCTCAATTGGTATTGAGCTAGGCTCTTTATTAGCTTAACATCAAAGAGTAAATCTTTTCACTAAGGTTTCACAAAGGGTTCATTACGGAGGGACAATCCACTCATAGACCTCCACTTTTAGTGTACCATTTGATTATTGGAAAAATAGAATTAATACATTAAGAGGTCAAGATGCACATGGTATATGTTGACACATCAATATCATACACCCACAAGAGAAGTAAATGGCATTAAAGTAGAAAAACCTTTTGAGGAATGGTCTATAGAAAGAGAACTTGATGAATTAAATGCTGTGGGCTTGTAATACTTTACATTGTGCTTTATTACGATGATTACATGAAAATTTCTATGTTAAGTACAAAGAAAAAGAAATATGGGATAAACTTATTATAACTTATGAAGGAACTAGTGAAGTTAGAGATGCTCACATAAATAGACTTGTTCATGATTATGAGTTATTTCATATGTCTCCTTCTCAATCTATTTTGATATGTATACTAGAAAAAAATAATTATTACATTCTCTTGGAAAAACATATAGGAATCAAGACTTAGTTTATAAGATTCTTAGATGTCTTCCAAAAGAATGGGAAGCTAAAGCAATTTATTAGTGAAGCTAAAGATTTATCTACTTATCCACTGATTTTGGGTTCTTTGATAGCATGAACAGTTATTTCAAAGGGATAAGATGGATAACTGGAAAAAAGGAGAAGGAGAAAGGAAAAGCCATTGCACTACAAGTTGATGATAGTGATGAGCATAACACCTCAAGCTCGGATGGTGATTGTGATGAGGTGGTCATGCTTTTCCAAAAGGCTTGGGAACTTGCTAAGGAAGAAGAATCAAAGGTATAAAAATCTAAAATTATAAATTTCAAACTAAGAAATTTCCTACGGTGAAGGGATCATTTGCTATCATTGTAAAAGCCCGGACACATAAGAGGTGATTGTCCGAACTTGTTGAATCAAAGAAAAAGAAATTGATGTAAACAAAAGAAAAAAATATGAAGGAGAAAAAGTACCATAAGAAGAAGAAGACTTTATAATAAATGATTCAAATGAATCAAGTACTAGCTCATCGGATGAAGAGGTCAACATATGTCTTATGGCAAATGGAGAATGACTTAGATTCTCAAGAGGTATGTAATGATATATCTTATGATGAATTAGATGATGCTTTTAATGATTTAGTTATTGAATATAAAAAATTAAAAAGAAAATACAAAACCTTAGAAAAGAACATAAAATTTAGATATGCATTTTTGTGATTTAAAAATGAATGTGATAATTTAAAAAGTAAAAATACTTCTTTATTAAATTGTTCCTTAGTTGTAGGTAAACTTGAAAGAGAGAATATCTTATTAAAAGCAAGATTAGAATTATGTTTAAAATCACAAGTTCAT
This sequence comes from Cymbidium sinense, assembly GCA_021442155.1. Taxonomy (NCBI): domain Eukaryota; kingdom Viridiplantae; phylum Streptophyta; class Magnoliopsida; order Asparagales; family Orchidaceae; genus Cymbidium; species Cymbidium sinense. The sequence goes on from CM038215.1 coordinate 34,232,208, forward strand.
TATAATACTTCATCAAGAAAACATTTAATAAAAAAATTATTTGCATCATACACATCCCACTCATATACCTTATAATTATCATTCTAAATCATATGCAAACACTAATGTTTGGTGCAACTATTGCAATAAAAAGGGCATATTTCATTTGATTGCTATGCACGTAAAATACAAAATACTAAGCAATCATCTTATGTATGGGTACCAAAAACAACAAACTACAACAAACCATGCATGCTAAATATCTTACTTCAAATTTAGAATGTGGACCCAAACATGTTTGGGTTCCAAAAGTTAACATGTGAGTTTATTTTGTAGGAATGCCTTCAAAGCAAAATCAAAGAAGGCATGTGGTACTTGGACGGGATGTTCAAGATATGAGGAGATAAAGATAAATTCACTTTAGAATCAAGTGATGGAGGATTTGTTACATATGGAGATAATGCAAGGGAAAAATCATTGGCATTGGTTCTATTTGTAAGAATTCTATCACTTAAGATAAAGTTTTTCTAGTAGAAGGATTAAAACATAATTTAATTTCTATTAGTCAATTATGTGATAAAGGTTTGAATGTAGTATTCCATGCATCATATTGCATTATAAAAAATAATGAAAATGTTTTGCTAGTAGGGAAAAGATACAAAAATATTTATGTCATTGATTTAGATAGCTTTCATGATGTAAATTTAAACTTACTTTGTTTTAAAAGCACTCATGATGATATATGGTTATGGCATAGGAGACTATGTCATATTAACATGCACACACTTAATAAAATTGCTAAACTTGATTTAGTAGTTGGTTTGCCTAAATTAAATTTTCATTCAAACTATTTGATGCATGTATTCATGGTAAACATTCTAGAAGCTCATTTAAAAGTAAAATATTGTTTCTACTTCTAGACCTCTAGAATTATTGCACATGGATTTATTTGGTCCTATTAGCACCACTAGCTTAGGTGGAAAAATTATGGTTTTGTGATTGTGATTGATGATTTCTTGGTATACTTTTTATTTGTAACTTACAAGGATGATGTTTTTGGTGAGTTTAGAAAGTTTTCTAAATATATTCAAAGAGAACAAGGCCTTTTGATTAATAGGGTTCAAACCGATCATGGTAAATTTGAAAATAAATTATTTGAGGATTATTGTGATGAACATGGGATTAGACATAATTTTTCTAGCACCTCCCCAACAAAATGGAGTAGAGAGAAAAAATAGAATATTAATTGAATTAAGTAGATCTATGCTTGATGAGTATAAATTGCCAAAATATTTTAAGTAAGAAATAATGCATGTTATGTAATGAATAGGATCTATTTTAGACCAATTTTGAAGAAGACACCCTATGAATTATTTTTTGGAAAGAAGCCTAAGATTGAACACTTTCATGTATTTGGATGTAAATGCTTTATTTTGAATAATGGAAAAGATCATTTAGGTAAGTTTGATTGCAAATCGATGATGGTATTTTCTTAGATACTCTCTTTCTAGTAGAGCTTATAGAGTTTTACAATAAGAAAAAAATGATTGTAAGAAGAATCAATACATGTTATTTTTGATGAAAATTTAATTGATCCTATTAGAAATGAAGTGATTGATGAAGAGATTGATAATTTTAAGAAATTTTTTTTAGAAGATAATGTGGATGATTCATTGCCTAAAGAATGGAAATATAATAAAATCATCCAAAGGAACTAATTATAGGAGATCCTTCAAAAGGAGTTATGACTAGAAGACATAGTAGAGAAGTTGTAGATCATTCAACATTTTTATCTGAGGTTGAACCAAAAAATTTAGAAGAAGCATTAAATGATAATTTTGGATTATTGCTATGGAAGAGGAGTTGAATCAATTTGTAAGAAATGATGTTTGGGAATTAGTCCCAAGACCCCAAGATCAAAATGTCATTGGAACAAAATGGGTCTTTAGGAATAAGCTAGATGATTCGTTGTATTGTTAGAAATAAAGGTTAGTTGCACAAGGGTACACAAGTTGAAGGTATAGATTTTGAAGAATCTTTTGCACCGTAGCAAGACTAGAAGCTATTAGTTACTCCTTGCTTATGCTTTTAGATTTTAAACTTTTTCAAATGGATGTCAAAAGTGCATTTTTGAATGGATTTATTGACCAAAATGTATTTGTAGAGCAACCACCTAGATTTGAGAGCCTTGATTGTCCAAATCATGTGTATAAATTAAAGAAAGCCTTATATGGTTTAAAATAGGCTCCTGCTTGGTATGATAAAGTAACTTTTGATAGATCATGGATTTAGAAAGGGTAGAGTAGATACCACCTTATTCCTTAAGAGCATAGATGATGATTTGATTGTACAAGTGTATGTAGATGATATATTATTTGGAAGTACAAATGAATCTTTGTGCCATGAGTTCTCATCTTTGATGTCTAAAGAGTTTGAAATGAGTATGATGGGAGAACTTAATTTTTTCTTAGGTCTTCAAGTGAAGCAACAAGAAAATGGCACATTCATCTGTCAAACTAAGTATAAATGAATTGCTTGAGAGGTTTGACATGAAAAGATTTAAATCTAGTAAAACTCCTATGACCCCATCTACAAAATTGGATTTAGATGAATTAGGAAAATGTTGATCAAAAACTTTATAGAGTATGATAGGTTCACTTTTATACCTTGCTAGCTGATATTATATTTGTGTTTGTTTGTATGCTGCCAACCAAAGAATCTCATTTAATAGCTGCTATCTTCGGTATTTGATAGGCACTACTAGGTTAGGTTTATGGTATCCCAAAAAATTCTTTATCATGTGATTTGGTTGTTTATTCGATGTGATTTCATGGATGCAAAGTAGATAGAAAAGCACATCGCACATGTCATTTTTTAGGATCATCACTTGTGTCTTGGTCATCTAGGAAACAAAATTGTAGTTTTATCCACAGGCCGAGTACATAAGTAGTTGTGTTCGTGTCCTTTGGTTAAAGCAACAATTAGAAGATTTTGGTATTAAGCAAGATCACATTCTAGTATACTAGTGCTATTAGTTTGACTAAAAATCCTATCCAAAGACTCAAACCAAGCATATAGAAATTAGACATCATTTTATTAGGGATCATGTTTTGAAAGGTGATGTTAATATTAATTTTATTAGCACCGATTTACAAATTGCATAATATTTTACAAAACCATTAAGAACGTTTTGTACTTTAAGATGCATGCTTGGAATGTTAGATCCTAATATTTAAAATTATATGTAGTTTGTTCTCACTTTTGATGTTGTCAAAAGGGGAGAAGAGTAAAATGTTGGTTAGTATTAAGTCTATTTAATGCATACATTTAGGGGAGCAACATTATTCATCTCATGCATAATTTTTTTTAATAGAATTTTTTCAAAACTATGATGAAAGGTCAATTTGCACCTTCATCAAAATCAATACCAACATTAGTTTGTCATCATCAAAAGGGGAGATTGTTTTTAATTACCTCATGTTCAATTTGATTAATTTTGATGATAACAAACAAATGCTTGGATGTTCTAATGAATATTTTATGTGTTTAGATATATCAATTGCTAATTACATATCCAATACATCTCACAATAAATTGTTAGAAGAAATTGCAAGAATAAAAGAATGAAAGATAATGTGAAGCTCATGATTTTAGGTTATATGACTATTCATATGAGTTCATTGGCATGAATCAATTTGCTCACAACTTAACATATTATTTTAATGAGGTTAATTTATATAAATCTTTATTTAATTAACATTCAATTATATGTTTCATACATAGCATAAAAATTGTCAAAGTAATAAATGATCATAACTATTAAGTATAATTATTTTATTTACTTAATATAATTAAATATTTTAATTTAATTTGGTTATATGATAACTAACATATTTATGATTATATATAAATTATATCATAATTTTAAATGTCACATGTCAAAATTAACAAAATATATAAAATTTTGTATTTTAGCCAAAGTCATTTTATAATCAAAGAATTTATATCATCATCTCCATCGGATTCCTTGGATTTTTTCCTTTAATAAGATAGGTTACATGACCCACTTGATTAAAATTGAATTTATTATGATTTTTCAAACATTACCTGATTTTAATAATGATGCATACATGCTTTGAATATATTAAGAGCCATATTTGATTATTTTGACTTTCCCATGTGAATAGCCAATTTTGGCTAAATTTAATATTTATTTAATATAAATTATATTTTATTGAATATTAAATTATTACATGATACATGATTTAGAATAATATATTATTTGAAATAATTCAAAATGACATTCTTGCCTATAAATAATCATTATTCTCTTTATGAGAGCATTTCTCATTCAAATTCAAAATCTCTCCAGCAAATTTATGAAAAAAATTTCTAGATTTTCCTTCCAAGTGTTCCCCAAATATTGTAAGATTAAATCTTTGATTTGGAGGCTTCAACATCTTCAACTAAGCAAGCTTTAAATTACTTGAGTTTGTTTTCTTGATCTTAATCCTTTTAGTTGTTCATGCTATTTTCACCATCTATTTCTTCTTTCCAATTTATACTTTTGGTGGATTAGTCTTTGGACATTTTTTCACATCAAAGTTTCTCAATCATTTTTTTTGCTCTTGTGATAATTTGTAGATCTATTTCAACTTGTTGAAATTTTAACTTCCTACAAATTTCTTTTGGTTTCTTGAAATATTTCTTCTTGGTCTTATTTTGAAAGATCATTTATTCTTAGATCTATTTTAGAAGTATATTTTAAGCATTTTAAAATTAAATTATTGTGCTGAAATTATTTTCATATTTGCTAGATCTCTTTTTAATTAAAGCTTACTAACCAACTTAGATCTATCATATACTTTTTTTTTTATTTTGTGATCATTAGCATTAATTGAAAGATCTTTTGGTTAAAATAAATTATTCTTGCTGAAATTTATTTTATTATGAAAAGAATATTGTGAATTTATTTTGAAATCATTTTGTATTATTCTACAAATTATATAACATAAACATCTTAGTAAGATCACTTTAAGATATTTATTTTATTATGAGCATTTTGCCAAATTTTAAGTTGTAAAGTGATCATTTATAAGTTGTGAGATCATTTTGAATTGATTGCTTGGTATATTTGTGAGATTTACTTTATCAAAATTTATTATTTTATATTTTTTTGTGTTGTAAAATTTATTTTGGGGTTGTACTCGCCCCTTTGTAGGAGAGTACATATTATTGTAGGGGTTGTACTCGCCCCGTTATAGGAGAGTACTTTTTGTAAACCATTTTTCATTTAGTGGATTCCTAGCCAGGGGTGGTGATGGACGTAGCCATTTTGGGGTCTAAACCACGTAAAAAAATTGTGTGCCTCTTGTCTCTTTACTTTATTGTATTTTATTTTGTGCATTAGAATTATATCTTATCATTATAAAATCAAAATTAATTTTCTATTTAAAATTAAAATTTAAGTTTTAAATATTTTAATATTACCCAATTCACCCTCTCTTATATGACTCACAACATTGCTCTTTAAGAGTTTTGTGATTTAACCATTTTTTGATATTAATTTTTTCATAATTCTTTAATCTTTAAAATCATTAGATAACATTCTTAAATGTTCAAATTCTTAAGAAGAAAGGTGCTTTTTTTTGTTTATCTTAAAAGATGAAAATCATATTAAAAATAAAGCTTGATATCAAAAAATTTATTTATTTCTGTCTCTATCTTAACTTTGATTTTTATTATTTTTAGAAATTAATAATAAGTAATTCTTTAAATAATATTTTAAATTTTTTTAGAATTGTGATTTAAATAAATCAAAAAATTAATTAGAAATCTATAACAATTCAAGATAATTTGTTTCATTCTAAATCTATTTTATTAGAAAATATTTTTTCACATTGTTAATTTATTATCAATTAGATTTCTTCTATAAAATATTTATAAATTTCTTTTTATTAATTAAAATGTAAAGAGAAATGTATTTAGTTCACACATACCTACATTGTTATCTGATTATAATTTTAAAGATTTTCAAAAATATTAATGAAGATTTCAAAATTACTATTTTAAGTATTACATATATTTTTTTAAAGATTAATATCATCCAAAAATAGCAATATATGTCTCAAAATTTCTAAGAGAATCTTGAAAAAAAGACTTAATCAAATTGAAATGGTAGATCAAACACTTAAAATATCATAAACTTTGAGACATAATTTAAAAGCTCTCAAATATAGAATGTTTATATAAATCATATAAAGGTTAAAAGCCAAAGATCTTACAATTGATTTTATTTAGCATTCAAATACACAAAAATACATCATATGATCATAATCATCATGAGCCATCCTAGAGGATTATTTATGTATTTTAGAAATTCTCCTATCTAAATATTTCTAAATGAAAGAAAGGCAAGCAAGAGAAAATCTAGATTAAAATTGATATTAACCATCAGAGATTAAATGATTTAAAATACCATTATGTATTATATTTTATATTTTATCAACATAATTTTATTCCTTAAAGAATAGGAGATTTATTTTTCAAGAAGTTGTCTTTTCATATTTAATCAAATCCAGATGAGAATTAAAACATATACATAGAAAGTTTTTTATTTTGGTTTTTCCTCTTCATTTTCCACATAAAAAATTATAGTTTTATTTATTTTAAATTGATTGATTAAACAAAATAAAACTTTATTTCAAAATTTTTCTAGAAACAATATTTAAATATTAAGAAAATAAAAATTCTCTATTTTCTATTGAAGAAATTTTTTTTTACTATCTTCTTGTGTATTTCTCATTTAATAAATTCTCCTTCTATTTTGTTATTTCATTTCTACCTTATTGAAGGAAAATTTGCATCACTACCTTTAGGTCATATAAAAAAACCTTTAGACCTTTGTCATTTAATAAATTCTCCTTCTATTTTGATTAAATGTAAGCTTTTTTTTAACTTTAATGATGAGAATGAGTTTAAGGAAGAGATGATGATTTGAATTTATAATCATTTTCTTTCCTTGTTGTATTGTTTTCTTTAGGTGAGTTATGATTTGTCACTATATAGATAAAAACCTCTTTTCATTGAACTTTCTCTTTCTACTCTTATTACTTTTGGCATGTAGAAATAATTGAATGAAAATGATTTGATTGAATTATTGATAGACGACATGGAAAAAAATATAATTAAACATTAGAGATTTTTAACAATAATTATAAATAAAATAATTGTTAAGTAAGTGATAATCAAGAACTCGATTAATAAAATTCATTGTAAGCAAACATAGTAATCTCATTGCCAAGTCTTATTCAACTTGATTTATTGAAACAACCTTTTGGGCAATTTATTGCCTTGAGCCAACTTCACATATTGTTAGATCTTCTATCTTTGCATCGATAATTGTATATAATCACCTATTTCTTGAGCGCACTCTAGTGGATTTGATGTGGTGCACCGATTAGGAAGCTAAATTGACTTTGGGCTTGGCCAAGGTGAATACCAAATGTAAATACATAACATACATGCATACACAAATTCTTATGTCTTAAGATCAATTTAATTATTTTTTTCATTTTGATAAAAAAAAAAATCTTTGAGAACATATTTTATATCTTCGATACACAAAAATTTCAGAAGCTCATGACATTAGGCACAAAAATTTTGATACTAATTTCTTAATAAATGATAATCAAATTTCTTTAGTCTTTTAATTTTAAGCTTGCATCTTTCTGAGTCCTTAGATGTAATATTTTTAGTATTGCCAAATAATATATTTGTTTAATTAATTTATACAACAAGAAAAAAAATATAAAAATATATTATATTTATTACTAATATAAACATATCATGAAATGAATACATTTATGAAATTCATACAAGATGATATCAAATGCAATAAAATATCTATGTTATAATAATAATAATAGAAAAATAGAAAAATAAATAAATATTTTTATTGTATTAGATAGGAATATTTCTCGATATGGTTAAATTATATATATATATATATATATATATATATATATATATATATATATATAATATATAATTATATATATATATATATAAAAAAATAATATATATATATATATATATATATATATTCAATTTATTTTAAAGATATATGTTTTACAAAAAAGCCAGCATTCTAAAACCCCATGAGTTAAAGATATAAGAATTGCCTAAATATACCTTTTGGCATTAGTGCTTGATATTGCAAATCAGCTTAAAAAGCTTAAGATTTTTATAAACATATAAGACATATGAAATGAACTCAATTATTATTTATTTAGAAAAATAAAATCACATTTTTTTTCTATATTTAATTAAAAAAAATTAATTTCTAGAATTTGAAGTAAATAAAAAGGAAAAATTAACTTTGTTTAACATTATTGATAGCTTTTAAATTCTAATGATTAAATTTTTTTAGTAAATGATGAAAATTCTATACAAATGACTATTATTTTAAATTAATAATAATGTAACACACATGAAATATTAATATATTTTTATGATTAAATACGATGGTAGCCCTAATAATTATTGTGATTGTGAGTTAGCTTAAATTCATAGAATTAAAGCTAATTATAAATAAAAAATGACACCTTTTAAAATAAATAATAATCTAGCACACAAAAATTAGCAATATTTTATGACTAAATATGATGATAGCCCAAATAAATAGAGTCGGGCCAATCATGCCAGCTCAAATTCATAGAATTAAAATTGAAGTTCGAATTTGAACTTGATTAATCTATTAAGCTCAAATTCAAATTCTAAATTTCTAGAACTAAACTTGACTCATTTAAACCTTAAACAAGAATAGGGAGACTGTGAACTAAACTTACAGAACTATTTTACCATACAATCTAGTCAAAGAAAATCAAAATGCCCCAAACAAAATAGTAAATGGTAGAAGATTCATGGACCAGATCTATTTACCCAACACATCTTTCAATGTTGTGTGTATTGCTTTTGGGCTCAACCGTGTCAAAAAAAAATGGTAAAAGATTGATATTTTTTTTTGCATGATCACAATCTTCAACTTTGGCTTAAGATAGAGGAAGAGAAATATTTTTTTATTGCTCTTGTTGGAGATAAAGAGCTTAAGATACACAGTCTTAAGAGGCTTGTTCTTGTCTATATGATAAGAAATGGAACCCAGCTGCGCATGGGGAGATGGAAATACTTGAAAATAGGACATAAAAAAGGGAATAAAAAATATTATCAAGATAAAAGAAAGACAAATTCATGATTAACTTTTTTTTTAATACAAGAGAGAGAGGATGACAAAAAATAATTAAAAGAGAGCCATATTGATTAAAAAATATATTTATTGAGGGAGGTCTCTCTCTCTCTCTCTCTCTCTCTCTCTCTCTCTCTCTTATAATTGGTAGATTTGACATATGGGAAGAGGACAGAAGAGGGGCTCAATCTCTCTTTAAAAGAAAAATATGTGGCTACATAATTGGCAGATTATTTTTTCCTGAGAACCTAGTTATAAATTTGTGATCGGTTTGTGATAAAAACATAATATATAATATAGATGATAGGTCTATTGCAATGGATTTGCAACAAAGCTTATCATAATTGTGTTATAAAATCATCGAAAACATTATATACAGTGATAAATTAGATTTGCAACAATATCATCATCATTAACATCATTTTTCTCAATAACTAGACCTTTCTCACGTAAAATATTCTTGAACACTTGAAACTATTTGAGATATTGGGTAATTAGAGAATCAATTAAGTGCTTCTTGAAACATTCTTTCCATTGTCCTACTCCACATGCTATTTAATGATATATAATTTTTAAATTAGCATAATATCGAAGATTGTTGAGTCTACTATGATGCTTTGTTATTGTAACATTTTGATCTCTAAGCTAGTTTAAACTCAGTTATTTGAACTATTTCAAACTTAAACAAACTTAACATATGGTGTCTTAGCATATGCAATTATAGCGTACTAACTTAGGTTAAATTCTAGTCCAAACTAAACCCTATAATGATGTTTTACCAATATTTAAACTTTATTCAAATAAGATTGTTTTACTCAAAAAAATCTTTTTGGCACTTTATTTATGTTATCTTATTTTTATTTTCATGGTGATGAGAGAGTGTCTTGTCTATATACCAATAACTTAGATTCATCTAATAACATAGTAAAACACTAGTAGAGTTGGATCGTTTTCATATTTAATATTTAAGCTATGACAAAAGAAAGGCCATCAACTTCTTAGATAATGCAATTTCATATATGAATTTATATCAGTTCAATACCTAAAGAATCTCTTTACCACAAATAATATACTTTAACATAGATTCATACCACATCATGGGATCTTTAACCTTTTTTTTGCTTTATAAATTTATTTTTATTATAATATTGATTAAAGACTTCATTCATGTCAGTAATATCCAACCCAAATAATTTTAAATAAATCAAATCATCTCCCTTATTAAAAAAATCTAATGTATTTATATGCTACAAAAATTATATAATAAAATATTATACTATTAAAATATAGTAATTATATAATAAAATATTATACTATTAAAAATATAATGCATCTATATAAATTATACACATCTCTTCCCCAACTTTGTAATAGTTTCATATTGCAATCAATGCTTTGATAAAAAAAAAAATCATTGGTAACTATTAGATTGGAGCTTTCTTTCTAATATTTTTTCTCATCATTAGAACATTTTTCTTAGTATAGATTATATCTTTGTTCAACCTCTTAATGTATCTTCTCCCATAACATTCTTTTCATGAGTATATATAAAATGTTCTTCTTTACTAATTATTAGCATCTTAACAAAGATAAAAATGTCATGATTGAATATCAACCTTCTACAAACAAAATTAGTAAATTTTTTTTTAATTTTTTAAAAAATTATTCCGCAGCCAATTTTTTAAAAATTCAATTTTTTTTTATAGTATCTTATAAATTCTCCTTCCTATTGTATTTTATGAGGATTATTGGTGTTGAGAAGGTGAATGAGTTATAATTTAAATAAAAAACATATAGTTAACCTTGCTCAATGAGAAGCTTGCTAAAGGCTTCAAAACAAAATCACCTCAATGAGAAGAGTTATAAGAGAGACCAAATGAACTCTAAGAGACTAATGGAGAAGACATTTAGAGCAAAAAGTCTAACCTATAGTCTTGTTCAAAGGTTTGTATCAACATGACAAATCATCCCTCATGTTACAATAATATATTATTTTTGTCTGAGATTTAATAATGATAAAATAAATAAATATATATATAAGAGAGAGAGAGAGAGAGAGAAAAAAAGCCAAAATATATTGGGATTTGTATGATTCTATTAATAGGTTAGACAATATGATGTCTTAATTTTCAAGCATTTCGTTTTTATACAAGTAATCTAATTAACTTAATTTAAACATATTTAACTTATATACATAATTATTAATCAATTTTAGAAATGTGAGCTTTAACTTGATCCACATTATATTTATATATTTAATCATTATAATAATATTTTCTAATGATTTGGCTAATTTCTAATTGATTTTAATATCATCTTTTCTTTTGATTTGAAATTGAATGGAATTAACTTATTTTGATCGAACTAACTCAATTTTAGTAAAAAATGTATTTTAAAAAATTTCAAAAAAATTTAATTGAGTGCATGAAATAAAAATAAATATGATTTTCATAATGATAATATTTATTATTATAAATATACTATATTTATTTTAAAAGATTAAAAATTACAACAATATACATAATTTTAGAAATAATTTTGTTATTAAAAACTTATAACTATTATATATAAATATATTTTTTAATAATAAATAAATTCAGGCTGATCTCGAGTTGGTTCAATTCAAATTGTGGGAGATTGGCTCGAACAAAGTTCGGCTCAATATATTTAATTTTTAATCTTTATTTGATTCGATTTTGAAACGATCTTTAATTTTTGAATTAAACTAAGAGTCTTTGATATAATATGTTTACCGCGTCTCTTTAGAATTTAACATTTGTTATTTATTAATAAAAAAAAAAGCAGATATTTTTTTTTCTTACAGTTAAAAATAAAATAAACCTGGATAAATGTTAAAACCCAATATAATTATTATATTATAGAAAAAAAATATTACTTTGTGAAACTTCTCAGCATCCCCCATAAAAGCATCATCATTACTATAGAACAAAAATCCCATGCCGCCCTTTGAAAACTACTAAATAACAACTTCCAAGTTTTCTATTTATTTGTTAAATTATTGTATTAAATATTTGAGCAAATAAATAAAAAAATAAATAAATATAATATATGAGTAAATTTATATATTAGGATAAAAATAAATTTTTAGAGTGATAAATGACTAATTTGATATCTCATATAAATGATAATTATCTCTCCTCAACTATGCCTGAGCAAAAATATATATATATATATATATATATATATATATATATATATATATATATATATATATATATATCCTCCATAAAATTTATTTATTATATTCATAGATTTATTATTTCTCATCACAAACAATCATTCACTTAAATCTTATGTTTTATATGTATAAGAAAAATTGAAAAATTCAAAAAATATTATGAAAGTTGATAACATAACAAAATATAAATTATTGGTCACTTTTATCCTTTGTTTTAATCAAAATTTTTAGAAAATATTTAGGAATATGATTATAGGTGATGTGGAGTTTTTATGTTATCAGATAGTAGAAAATGCTGATGAGAGATGAGTATTTAGTTTATGCATGATAGTATATTAGAAATGTTATTAGTGAAGCATATGATTGGTTGATAAAAAGATCTAATAGAATTGTGTTAATAAATCATGGGGTTTTAGATATATAATGATAATAGTAAATGCATTAGTGTTTCAATAGTATTCTTAAAATTGTTGGAGATCTTCTAATTCAAACAGTAATATGCTTAATATATTTCAACATTAGCCTAGTTTGTAATGTGTTGAGTAAATGCTAGAAAAATTGAGATTGTTAATGAGTCACCATTCTTAGATAGATAGACTAAAGATCATGGAACAAGGTGATTTCTCAAACGAATATGCATTAAAATTATCATCCACATTACATGTAGGTTAAGTCTCAGTAACTCTACCATGGCTTAGGTGGATGTTTGGTAGAATCTAATGTATGCCTTTTTGGAATTAAAATTCATAGGCATAGCAATGCGTGCATCTTATTATTATTATTTTTTTTGCAATGGGTATCCACCCAACACCCCACCATCTCATGCTTTTGTGACTAATATGCCTGAGCCACATTCATCACCCACACTGGTCCCCACTACTTCCCCACCCAGTATAGCCTCCTAGAGAGAGATTCAAACTCTCCTGTAGCCGCCCAACTGAGCTAAGATTTCGTGCATCTTATTTATACCAAGTTGTTTTCTCATAACTAACACATTTGGGTCCTAGATACACCTATGATATTTAACACTTTTAATAGATTAAGAGGGATTCTCTCACTTCGTTTGAAGTGGTGTAGTATTAAAGAATCTACATAAGGAGTTGAAAGAGGCACCTTTATCAGGCCCCACAACGACCCCTTCACAACTAGAAATCCCAATAGTTTGGCTTCCCGTCCTCTCTCTCTCTCTCTCTCTCTCTCTCTCTCTCTTTATATATATATATATATATATATAAAAAACTATAAAGCTATGTGGAACATATATTTATTGGTTGATATTGGTTGCAAGGAGGTGAGGTGATGCCTTTTGACAACAAATTATCATAAAGAGCGGTGCTATACCTTCTAAAAATCTTAAGAGAATTTATGATTTTAAGTAAGAATATACTTTTAATTTAGTTGTTTTATATATATATATATATATATATATATATATATATATATATATATATATATATATATATAAAATTGAATATATTTCAAAATAACTTTTATTTTACTTCTGTTTGGCTCTTTTTGGGTATTATAATGACTCTTTAAGTGAGTGATGAAAAAGAACTTTTGTGAAACTAAATAAAAGATACTAACTTTTGAGCATTCAAGGTAAAATGAATACGATATCTATGAGATTCCTACAAGTTATATCAAGTTTTATAGAGATGAGATAGATGGACTTTTACAAAGTTAGGTCAAGTGCTTCACTTGTTTCATAATTTAGATAACACTTAATATAAGTTAATAGTTTCTTAATTTACATAGGTTTTATATGAACCATATGATCGCTAAATATTACTATGAGTGGCTGAAGTATGCACTGTAATATAGAGATTATGGGATACCAATTACATGTCTTACTCTACAATAACAAATTGTGTGATATTTTACACATTCATTTATTACACCACTTGTAAAGGACACAATCTAGAATGTTTCATAATAATATTGCCTATTAAACATACTCTTGTGTGATAAGTATCACTATATATCAAGAAGTGAGGCTATATAGCCTAGGCATCATTGTAAATATTAATAAGAGACACAAATTTTATTTAGAGAAATGTATTTTATCTACTTATTTTTTATTGAATTTTGTTATTATTATCATTATTTTTTTTACATTTTCAAAATTTCATAATAATATAAAACACCGATATAATCAAATTATTACAGGTAATATATCAAATCATTTTAGATTACAACCACAATAGCCCATTCAACACATAAATAAATTAAACACACTAAAATATTATTTTATATTTAAAATTAACATAATACCCCATGATATGGTTGCTATTTAAGAGATACAAACAAATAATTAACTCTCTCTCTCTCTCTCTCTCTCTCTCTCTCTCTCTCTCTCTCTCTCTCTCTCTCTCTCTCTCTCTCTCTCTATCTATATATATACTAACAAACTCAAAGCCCCTACAAGTCCAACAAAATCATTGTGGCACCTATTAGTAAGCTTAGAAATTTGATGATAAATGATTGTGAGCTTGCCTATTTGTAGACAAATGTTCCTTATTACAAAGGCTATCATGAAAGTTATTAATAAGGTTGTTAGGAGTTAGGATGATAAAGTAATTTAAAATTCATCTAATAATCATTAATTGATTATCATCAATATACAATATAAATTTTAAATAAAAAAAACTAAAAAAGAAATCAAATTGGTGCTTCACTCACCAAAATAAAATATAAATTATTATCTAATATTAAAAATATAAAATAATAAGAAATCATTCGATTTTAAAAAGATATTATAAGTTATAAAGTACAAATATCAAATAAAACAAAAAGCACATATGATTTATCACTTCACTCCATATTCTAATAATATATGACTATTCATTAAAAAAAAACTACATAATATCTCATATTATACTATTAAATTTATAAATGATTAATTAAGCTATACAACTTATTTTAAAAAAATAAGAAAAATATAAAACCAAAACAAATAATAATTTAATAAATACATCATATTGCAGCCTAAAGTGGCGATAATTGTCATCCCTTGTATGCGAGCCTTTTGGTGTGTATTTAATTTTTTTTAATAAAATTATAATCAAATAAAAAAAAAAGAAATTTACACATATAATTCTTATGCATTTATTTATCTAATACTTTAAATTTGATATTTACAAATAAAATATCTTTTCTATGCATAAAATGATGCATTTCATTTAAAAAGTTGATGAGAATATTATTATTTTTATACAATATCAAAAATTTTGATGTTATTTTTATAAATATAAAAATTTAGATATTATATAAAAAATTAATACTATGTATATAAATACCACAAAAAAATTACCTAGTTTCTCACAATTTCGCCTCCGAATTGCTATTGAGTTTGATATTATTACCAGTCTTCACTAATTAAGGAAAATTCTGACATATATATATATATATATATATATATATATATATATATATATATATATATATATATATATATATATATATATATATATATAATCTTGATCTACTAGTGAGCTCACACCATATGCGTAGAAATGGTAAGAACAAAATAGAAAAAAAAACACAAAAAAGAGGAAGAAATGAATGAAGGGAAAACTCAAGGAATCTAATCCTTTGAATTTGCCAAGAAGAAAGATAGCCAAAAGATTCAAAATTCCAACCCATGGGGCTCCTTATTTATAATTTGGATGGACCCCTCGGTGATGCATAATCAATTACATAAATGAGTAAAGTACAATGAGATGAATTCAATGGTGTTGTTGATGAAAAAAATATTATGCGTCCGGAGTCCAATCAAATTTTTTTCTTTTTTTTTTATAAAAAAGAAATGGGAGCTTGATTGGACCGCGCCTGAATTTAATCGCAATATTCTCTCATTGCAAGTGTCGTAGATAGTTCCACATGGTTACATCCATGCCGTTATGACGGTTGTATTTTGTTAAGTTCAGACTAAATATTTTAAGAATTTTTTGATAGAACAATGGCACTTATTTGAACCCGGCTAAAGGCATAGAACCTTATCTTACCTTTTATATATATATATATATATATAGTATAGCCAAATCACCCTTGGACCAAATTTGAGACAAAAGTCAGCACCTTCAGCTACGTATATCCAGTCTAAGTCTAGCCGACTAATTGTAACTGCATGGAACACTTCACATATCCACTTAACTAACTATATGACTTAATGAGCTATATCACTAGATCCATTTCAATCTACTTGAAAATACTGATGTAATCAATTATGTAAAGCCTAGAGGTATGTCCAAACCTATAAATAGGGGAAACCTCCAAAAGTTAACTCTAAGTGCTATTTCAATTGTTTTTTTCTCTCTCTCTCTACGTGTTCTTTCAATCTTCCTCTCTTAGTTATTTACTAGGTGGAATGAGACTACTGATAATTCAAGATTTAACATTCTTTAAAGTGTGACAAGCATGGATCATGCCACATACTAGAGAGAGAGCCCATCAAGAGGAAGCCAACAACATCAAGAAGATCTTAGTCAACATGGAGTGCACCACAGAGTTTTTCATGCATCAAATGAATGAGTTGTGTGAACATTTGTTCATGATGATTAGAGATGCACCAGAGCATGTGCCTAGAATGACTCTTAGAGTTTAGATGCTATTTGATTCATCTGAATTGGTGATGAGAAGAGGTAATCTATCGATGGTGAGAGCAAAGAGAGCTATGTTATCTACGCCGGGTGATGGTGATGATGAACCTACTATCTTGACAATGAGAACTCTTGTCCATCTGATCATAGGGTGGAAAGAAGGGAAAAAGAAAGAAAGAAAGAAAGAAAGAAAGAAAGAAAGAAAGAAAGAAGAAGAAGAAGAAGAAGAAGAAGAAGAAGAAGAAGAAGGGAAGTTCAAAGATGAAATCCATGGGAGGATGAAGTTTAATCTCTTGAATCTTGCAAGGAAGAACATACCCCACTAACCATGTCGCTTCCTTTAAGTTTGTTATTTGCCTATTCTTCACAACTCAGAAGTAATCAGCCTTACATCGGTTCAATAACCTCCTTACAGAGGTTATAACTTATTTTGCTGACTTTAAGCGCATATTCATTGTGTAATTTACTTGCGCTCACAAGCTTAGCAAAAATTCTCAAGCCTTATTGCATATTCATTAAGAGCTAGACAAATTTTGTGAAGTTTTATCACTCCTTTGAAAGAGAGATGCTGAAAGTGCCAGATCTCAAGCCCACAATGGCTTATGCTACATTGGCTTATGCTACATTGGCTTAGGAGCTCTGTGAAGGTCCATTCCACTATATGTTGGGTTTGCATTAATCAAAAATATTAATGAGTTGTTGGAGCTGACTAAAAATCATATATCTGTTGGAGAGTACAAATCACTATCCAATACCTTAGGGTGATGAATAAAGAGCAACAACACCTTTAACAAAGAAAGTTTAATAAATTCTAAAAAGAAGACAGAGGTCTCCTTGTGGGGCAAGATGACTAGAGGATCTTTAATAGGCAACGAGTTCGTCCTTTCGAGTGGTGAACACGATTAATTGATGATAAAAGAAATGATCAAAGAGTAAAGAGAAGGTCATCACCTTAACACATTATCTTCCTACAATGACTCCACTATGAGTCACAATGACTGAGATGATAGAGGCTATTTGGAACAAAAATTACGTCAAATAACCTATAGTAATGAGGGCTGATAACACATATGAGTATTGTGTCTATCACAAAGACTACAACCATGACATTAAAGAGTGTTGGAATTTGAGGAGTTTAATTGAATACATCATTAGGGCCAGTAAGCTAACGGAGTTTGTGGCTTCTAAGACCAATATTAAGAGGAAAAGAAAGGCAGCCATTAAGGAGGCAAACACGAACTTATTGTAGCACAGACTATTCCCATTGTAAGAGTAGTTTGTATAATTCTTTGAGGAGATGTGCTAGAAGCTTCTTGTCAATCAAACCTCAAATGATTCCATTAGGGAGAGGTGAATTTGGTGAACTTGGCTAGACTCTTGATTGTTAGTTACCCATTAATTGTCTTCACTAATGTAAAGTTGCCTACTAAGAGGAACATACACCATAGACATCAAAATTATCCTTATCGATATAAATTTTATTTAGAAGTTCTTTGATAAAATTGAGGAATTTCTTTCATTTTTAGTGAAAAAGGAATCTTACTTGTTACCTTGGAAGAAGGTGGAAAATAATTTACTCCGGACAATGCCACCGCCATCACTCAATACTTACATGGTGGTCATATAAATTTATCAAGTTGTCATAAAATGTTTTGGAGAAGAAATAGTAATCGTTTGTAGTGACATGTTGCAATGGGCCTTATAAAGGTTTATAAGAAGATCCTGATATGATAAAGATGGGCTACGAAGCTATAGTAGAAGTTATTACCGAAAAAGAAGAAGTCAATAGAACTTTTAGAGTTAGTGCTTCCTTTGACATCGAATTAAGTAGTGAGTTGATTGCAACACTCAGAGACTATGGTGTTTTATTTTGGATGTCTTTGAGGGGACACCACACAGATCTTAGAGATACTTATTAAAGTGATCAGATAGGACATTGGGGTATGATGTACCATGTTGAAAGATACAAACATCACCATACAATGGATCTAATCACCTAATAAGGACTCATAAGACATGTTGGGTCTTTGAATATACCAGAGATCTTTCCCATACTTTGAATGAGAAAGTGAAGCAGGGTTTATTTTATGCAGGGTTCTTTAGTTCCCTATGGAGGCAAGCCTCCATAGTTAATTACATCCTATAAAATGGCATTTTCTAAGAAAACTCTCATTTATAGTCAATCAATTCTCTCCAAAGATTTCAAAGTTAGGCTATCAATGAATTAGTCATTTGGGAAAATCAAGTGGGAATATTCAATTAGAGAGACTTATTTTTTGATTCTAAATGGAGATAAGTATGGAGCACCCATGATACTAGAAAGCCTAGTGAGCACTCCAACCTATCCTATGGTGAGACTTTATATGTTTAAAAGAGAGAGTTTGCTTTAATTTGAATTGAAATTTTATTAGAATGTTAGGGCTTATAATCCACAAACACGAGATTGTCGAAATGTATAAGAGGTGAGGATTTATGCCCGTAGCCCAATGGAAACAAGTAACCTCGAATCCTAAATCTAGAGAGCTTTTAACACAAGCTAGAAGTACGACCTAAATCTAAGCGAAAAGGAGACATAATAGTTTATCTGCACAAGAGAGAACAAACTATCTAACCTTAAAGTGCAAGAATGGAGGCCCTCATTATTCAAGAGTGAAATAATATGATATGCATGTTGTTAGACATACAATATTCATCTAAGGGGTTGTTAAATATTTCAATTATTTTGATTATATCCTAAGCTTTAGATGAAGTTAAAAGTTGTTTTAAGATTTAGTTATGAGTTGTTAATTGGGTAGAAAAATTAATTTTATCTTAAAAGCCTACCGCATCTAGGCCACACATTCAAACATCACGCATAAGAAACTATGAAGAATATGTGGTTCTATTACACAATCTAAACATAAATCAATTATTTATGTATAGATCTTGTAAAGGAATAAAAGGCCATCGTACACTCTAAAAAAGAGAAAATTGGGTAGCTAAGTTATACCCTTATACAACCCAGGTTATAAAAGAATATTACAATTGAAATTAAATTAGATGCTATAGGGGGTCTTCATTCTTCACTTCTTCTTTCTTCTTTTATTTGATTTTCTCCAAGGCATCATAGGGCACCCTAGGACTATGCCTTCTGGCCACTGCTCATCCTAAATCCCATAGCACTAATCCTAATTCCTATTATAAAAATTACATTTTTATAGAAAAGTAAATCTAACTACACCTGTAAAATAAATGTTAGCTAAACATATTGTGGAATTTTTTATTTTATCTTCATCTAAAATGAATTAAATGAAAACAAAATAAAATGCTATGTTGGACACCACGTAGATCCGCAGATATTCTTATTAGGGTGATCGGGTGTGACATTGAGTAATGATGTACTATCTCGATAGATAGAAGTCACCATCATACAATGGACCTAATCACCATAATAAGGACTCCTAAGAATGATGGGTCTTCAAATGTACCAGATATTCTTCCCCTACTTTACATGGAAAAATAAAGCATAGTTTATTTTAAATTGTTCGAGTTTCCTACAGGTAAGCCCCATAGTTATATCTTTAGGAATAAGATTCCTTAAGAATACTCTCGATTAAGGTAAATGATCATTATCTCCAAAGATTTCAAAGATAGAACTATCAATCAATTGGTTTATTTTGGAAGATCAAATGGGATTGATCAAAAGGAGGGAGTTATTATCAAAATCGAAGAGAAATAAGTACGGGATGCTCACGATGCTAGGAAACCTAGCGAACATTCCAAACTATCTTATGTTTGGGCTTTATATTTTTGAAGTTGAAGATAATTATTTGTTTGAGTTGAATTTTTATTAGAAATCTTGGACTTACAATTTCATGATACAAGATCATGAAAATGCCTAAGAGGTGAGGGTTTATGTTTGTAACTCGCAAAGGGAAGTATCAACCTCGAATCCTAAATCTAGGAACTTTGGTGAGGGCCAAAGCACAACCTAAATCTAAGGCAAAAATGGGCATATGGTTTACCTCCACAAGAGAGGATAAATCACCCGACTATTAGACTTACAACCACCTGGGGGTTTCCACCAACTAACTCTTCCTATGATTTTAAATACATGTAGGCAAGTCTTATGCTTTTGCAAGATAGCTAGGTTGTTGTTTATTTAGAAAGGAGACTAAGTCCTTAAACTCACTCCCTAAGAGATTAGATCATGAAGGGCATGCACTCATGATTTAATGTCAATTTTATTAAGTTTATTTTAATTTTTAGATAATTAATTTGACACAGGCTATGGGATTCATATGCCTAATGCATGAGAAATTGGTTATGGGCCAAAATCAGCAAGAAGGAGGTGTGTTTTCACTATGGCTCTCAAAGGTCAAGCCATGTTCTCTACCAAAGGTGGAAGCCCTCCATAAGTAAGTGTGAAGTAAGATGATTTTATGCATGATGTGAAACATACAACATCCAGTTAAGGGGTTACTAAATCTTTTATTAT
This sequence comes from Cymbidium sinense, assembly GCA_021442155.1. NCBI lineage: Eukaryota > Viridiplantae > Streptophyta > Magnoliopsida > Asparagales > Orchidaceae > Cymbidium > Cymbidium sinense. The sequence continues at coordinate 34,253,711 of CM038215.1, forward strand.
CTTGATTTATATCCAAAGCTTTAGGTGAGGTTATGAGTTGTTTAATTTTAATTTTGAGTTGATTAATTACATAAAAAAATAATTTTTCCCTAGGAGCCTAATCACATCTAGGCCATTCATCAAGCAATGAAAAAATTAGAAAAAACATATCATCTTAATGCACAAGCTAAACAAACATCAAACAATTTTATAAAACTAGCGCAAAAGAATAAAAGGCTTTTGTGGTCGGGCTCCACCACAAAAACCCGAAAAGGAATATTGGTAGTCGAGCTCTACCATAATACAACTCAGATTACAAATGAATAATTACAACTTAGAAGGAACTTATGTTATGGGGGTCTTCATTCTTCATTCTTCTTTCTTCTTTTCTTCATTTCTTCATTTCTTCTTTTCTTCTTCCTTTCCTTCTTTTGGTTGGTTGGGATGTAGTTGGCTCCAAGGCTTCACATGATACATAAGACAAAGTCTTATGACTAATGTTCACCTCCACTTCCCCATAACATTCATTCCAAATTTTAATTACAAAATTTACATGAAAATGAAAAAAAAGTAAATCTAACTAAAACCTACAAAATAGAGATTTGCTAAACACACCACACATCCCAAGCAGTTATATGAATAAATTGGACTTAGTACCCTTCACATGAGTAACCAAGTCTGTCTGACCTATTTTGGATTATGCTTTGGGGTATAAGCAACCTACACAGCAAAAACATTTATATTTTTATTACAGTGCCCCTTAAGCACAATCCCTGTAGAAGACATGATTAGACTAAGATCACCCTACCATTTAGTCTACACACATACACCCTAACATCAAGTCTAAATTATTATATCATAAAATAAAATCAGGCATCAAATCATGCACCGCCCTAACATAGAGCTAGAAATGGTGACTTAGCCTAATGTGTGTGCCATTTAAGGCTTGTGTGATATGTCTTAACTAGGCTTTAAGGTTGAAGTTTTTCTGAGTGTGAAAGGATTCAACTTAGAGGGTGGTTTCATTTTAAGTGATTAAGTTGATTTGGTCATTTTTATTTGGTGATTTGATTTGGTTTGAATGAACCTATACTTAATTACCAAGTGTTGTAAAGAGAAGAAAAGAGAAGGGAACTTCTCTTTCATCCCTACCTTAAGTAATTTCTAAGGTAGACTCATTAATGATTTTTCTTTAGTAAATATTTTATTATGTGTTTTAATTAATCATAAGTTTAGATTTGCTCTAAATAAACCTATTCAATAAGAAATGCATCTTAGGATTAATTGAGGTGAATTACTATCACATAACACACAACCCTTTATCTTTTTCCAACATGTATACCATGCATATGAATGATCCTAAGCATATTTACACATGCGATGCAAAATCATAGCACACCTTAATGATGAATGCAAAGATATGTTGTTTAAGAAAATTTGGATGTTTCATGAATGCATGATTTTATTAAGTAGAAAAGAGGGATTCTTTTATCCATTAATCAAATGCACATTTACATGTATGAAAGACATAAGTATGGTGCCATATTTTTTTCACCAAGTGGTACAAGATCTATTTAGGGCTACTTAAAGCCTCGCAACCCTAGGATGTTCAGACTAATATACCACTTTTCTTAAAACATGTGTGTATATAAAAAGAAGTAAATGGAAGAAGAATCATGCAAAAGGTTTTTATTTTTGTTTGATTTGGTTATGCAATTTATATGTGTAAATGTGAAAATCCTTCTTAAGTCATAACATAGAAGTGGATAGGAATGGATTTAAGTAAGTGTTGTGTTCTTTTCAAATGAACTATACACTTTGCAAATCCTATTCAAATCCATGTTAAGAAAAGAGAAAAAAAATCACATAACACATTGTATGCTATAATCACATGCAAACTTATAAGTATTTATAAGTAGCATACCTTCATTTATGATGTTTGATTTGTAGGTTTTGAAAATAAATTTTGATTTAATAGTGATAATAACCACTCATATTCTTACTTCAGCTAAAACATGCAATTTGACATAAAGGAAATATTTTATTTAATTTGATTTTTTGAAAGATATGAATGCATGATTTCATATGGCAAATAATCATTTAGCATGCTTGGAAAGAAATAAAGTGATGTAAGCATATGACTTCATTCACCCTAATTAATTCCTAAGGACAATCCTATGAGATAAGATTTTTCAAAGTGAGCCAAAATTATTTTAAAGAGATTTTTGTTTTAATTTTGAAGTTGATTTGATTTAAGAAATGTGAAAAGAGTTTGCTGATCCTAACCCATTTCTCTCATGTGTGAGTTAGCTTAGTTTAATTTTAGGATGATTAGGTTGATTTTTATGTTTTATTTAGGTTAAAATGTGAATAAAATCTATTAATTATCCCTTACCTACGCCCCTTTAACATAATTATTCAAACAATTGTGAGCCAAAATATGGTATGCAACCACATGAAATTTAAATCAGCAATGCACCTTAATAAAGAAAGGGGCCTAATGCAATTAGCTCACAATTATTAATTAATTAAATTAAAGAGTTTTAGTTAAGTACTTTCATAACCTTCCCACACATGTGAGTTGGATTTGATTTCCTTAAACTTACCTTAGGCTTTTGAACACCTAAGGATTTGCCCAGAAAGAGATTGATTAATTTTAGATTGGTTTTGAAAATTTAATTAGATTAATTAAGTAGATCATTAGTGGATTAATCCTTAATTAGGTTTGGATTAAAGAAGGAAGGGGGTTTAGGGAATAGCTTAAGGAAAATATCCCAAAATCATTCCATAAACCTCCTACTCACTTAAATAATGTTTAATTATCTCAATTAAGGGATTAGTTCACTTTTTAAATGCTTAATTATTCTTAATTATATTAAGAGGGTGATTAGGGGTTAATTAATTAATTTTTCTAATTAACTCATTAATAATTTCCAAGAAAATTAGGGGAGATAGAAGTCATCCCACTAAATATGCCTGAGAGGTATGGAATTAATTAATGAAATAATTAGAAAGTAATTAGGATTACTAGATTTTTAATTAAACCTAAATTAGGGAAAATCCACTATTCAAAATCAATTAAAAATAATTTTATTAGATTCTCCTCTGAATTATCTTTAAAATGAACTTGAGTTTGCATTTTTTTAGATTTTCTATATTTAATTATAAATTTATAAAGTTTCTATGATTAATATGTAATTAAATAACCTAATTATATAACTAATCCCGCCTACCATGCGGTCGGAGCGCAGATGCTTTCCATGTGGTGTGACTGGATTGGTTATTTATGTTATCAAATCGACTGCTATCGATGGACGCTTTCACGCCGCGATCGACCGGATGATCGGATGATCAGGATTAAATCAGGACCGTCCATCCAAAATATGCTGGATGGATGGTCCATGATTCATCCCTACCTTTTCCTTCGGGAGACAGAGACCATCCGTCCTCCATGGCTTGATCCGAGCTCACTTGAGCTCGGATAAGGCTGGGATTCAACCCACACCATCAAGAAGCATAAAGAAGAAGATCTAATGGTGGAATTTCAATGGGATTTCAATTCCCTTCACAAGAGACCAAAGATTTTTCAACCTAAGATCGGTTTTGATTCATACCTCACCAGAGGCTATCACCAGTACTTCCAACGGTGGAGGTAGCTTTATCTAGTGGAGATGAAGCCCTGTTGAAAGTTTCAAGCTTTGAGATGAAGTGGATCTTCCAATTGACCAAAGATCCCTTCAATGGCTTGCTTCAGTCTACCTTCCCGTGGCTTGGGTTTTGGATTTGCTGAGCTCGACTTAGTCCCTTGATGGTGCTTGCAAGAGCAATTAGAGTTTGATTGAGAATTGAGCAAAGTGAAAATCTCCCCCACCTCCCTTATTTCGGCTTTGAAGAAATCCGAGAAGGGGAAATTAGAATGAGCTTAGGAATCCTTGGAGAAGCTTGGAGAAGCTTGCCTTTGATCCCCTGAGCTCAATCGAATGCAAGGGTGTTTAATTGAGTTGGAATGATGGGGAGTATATCTCCCCCTACTTGGATCGGATGACCGAAGCTTGCCTTATCATTTTGATCAAATTGCCCTGATTGAATGGGTTATTTTGGTTGATATGAGCTTCATGTGGTTCAGTTTTGGCAGAGGAGTGGGAGTGTGGGGGTGCACATGTGTTAAAATGAGTGTGGGAGGTGATCCATGTGGAAAATTTTGAGTAGAGTGGTTGGTTTTGGTCTTGGGTTGGGTTTGGCAAACCCAAACCCATTGAGTAATGTGCACCACCCTCCTTGGTGTCCAAATGGTCCATTGGGAGGATGCCAAGTGGTCTTGAGTTGGAATATGATCAAATTCCAAGTGAATTTGATCATAGGTTACCCTTGACCTAGGAGTAAAATTATCATTTGGCTTTTATTTTGATTTGGGCATATTTGGAATGATTGAAAAATGGGTTGTGCCAATTTTCAATGAATTTGGTGTTAATTTGATATGATTTGGCTCAAGTTGACCAATTGGTCAAATTAGGTCAAACCATGGGTTAGGTCAAGTTCAATTGAACATTTGTAGCCTATGGGTGTCATTGGTTTGGTTCAATTTGATTTTGGTTTATTTGAGTTCACTTAGGTCAAATAGGTCAAGTTGACCAATTTGACCCATTTGACTAATTGCTAGTCATGGGTTGGTTTTGATTGATCATTTGAAATATGCAAGCTTTGGTTTCAATCAATTTTGTTTGGTTTGATTTTGGCTTGATTTAACCTTTAAGTCAAGTTGCTCATGGTCCATTGGGCTAGTTCTAGTTGGCCAATTGAGGCTTTGTTGTTAAACAAGTGATTTAGAATGAATTTGACCCATTGGTTGCAATCAATTTGGCTTAGATCAAGAATTGACCCATTTTAACTTTTTAGGTCAACTTGGGTCAACTTGGGTCAAATGACCAATTAGGCTAGGTTTGGCTCAAATGATGACTTGGTCATGTTCAATCATTGATCTTGGATTGGTCTAGATCAATGGTTTCAATCAATTTGGCCTATGATGGATTTTAGCTGGTTTAGGTTTCATTTGGGCTAAGTGTTGACTTGGTCAAAGGCTAGGTTTGACTTGGTTAAAGGCTAGGTTTGACTTGGTTAAAGGCTATGTTTGACTTGGTTTGACCCAATTTGGGTGATTGATCATCCTAAGATGATTGTTGCTCACAATGTGAGGCTTAGATGAGCTTAGTTCAATCCAATTTGGGTTGGATTAGAATTTGGCTCAAAAAGGTGCTTTAGGTCACTTTGGGTCAAGTAAGCCTAAATGGGTCAATTGGCTTGATAAAGGCTTAATTCAAGTTTGGTTGAACTCACATATGGACTTATGATTGAAATTTAAATCCAATTGTAAGTGATTTAGAGTCAAATGAGTTTTGATTCATTTGATAATTTCAAGTTAAAAAGGGTGAATATGGGTTTGACTTGGGTTAGTTTGATTTTGGTTTGATGATTGAAGTTTGTGTTTATATTTGGTTTGTGATTGTAGGATTGATTGTTTGAAGAGAAAATCCAAGAGTTTGGATTGATTTGAGAATGATTTGGCTAAGTTCAAGAATTTGACTTGAGAGGGTATAGGTTGGTTTTATGTTTGATTTAGGTTTGAGTTTTGAATTTGGGTTTTGGTCATTTGAATTTATATTTCATTTAAATTTGTGAGTATAAATGAGAATATAAAAGGGTTATGTGAAAATCGCTTGAGCTTGAAGTGATTTGGATTTGATTTGAGCTAAGTCCATAAGATGAAATCAAAGTGACTTAGGAAAGATTTTAGATTTGGACTCGAGTTTTGGATTTAGTTTTGGTTATTTAAATTTATATTTCATTTATATTTATGAATATAAATGAGAATATAAATGGGTTGTGAGAAAATATTTTGAATTTGAAGTGATTTGGATTTTTGGAATTAATTTGAATGATTTGAGAAAAGTCATTTAAGTTGGAATTGATTTGTATGATTTGAGAAGAATCATTTAAGTTGGAAATTGATTTGAATTTTGATTTGGAATTGATTTGAGCTTGAAGTTGATTTGAATTTGAAGTTGGTTAGGATTTGAAGTTTGACTTGAAAGAAGAAAGTAAGGATTGATTTTAAGCTATAGGGTAGGCAAGTTTTCCTAACACCCCTAAGGCATAACCTATTCCTATGGTTTACTCTTCTAAGTCTCTAGGGTTAGGTTAAGTATTCACCTAATCACTAGAAGTGTCTTAAGACTAAGGAACTCTTAATGTCTAGAGGAGTCCTATATCTAAGATGGAGAAGTTGAGAGCTCACTCCAAAAGTAAGGTCAACAAAGGGCGCCCAATAGGTGTGGTGTGACTGACAAGGTACACCACACGTATTGGAGTTGACCTAGATGATCAACAATGCCAAACAATCACAACCGCTAATAGAAATGATCTACTCCCAAACTAGAGGTGTATAAGGAATCAAGAGCTTAGTGCAATGCAACTCTACCTATGCCTAAGACATAAGAGAGTGAAGGAGGAATCCACTAGGGATTAAGTATGTGAACCTTCCTTTAGGGGAAAAGGTTTAAGTCATCCACTAGGGGATGAGAGGTTTTGATTTCATTTGTGTCTCCGGGAGAAATTTAATTTTGATTTATGATGATTCCACCATTGGGATGAAAAAGTGAACTCTCCACTAGGGGGCAAGTTCAAGTCATCCACAGGGGAAAAGAGGTCGTGAAATCTATCGAGGGATTAGATTTTGGGATCCGCTGGGGAACTAGAAAGACTTGCATCTCACCTGAAGGCATTGATTTGATTTATTTGATTGACTCCACTTGAATTGGATTTATTTTATTTGTTTAGTTTAACTCCACTAGGGAGGAAGGTTGATTTTGTTTTATATTTTAAATTTTAAATTTTGAGATGGACCCTGTTGGTTCTGGATCGCATGGTAGCCATGTCTTTGAGCTCATTTACCAATTCAAAGGGGTAGTCTACCAACCATATAGACTATCCAACCAAAGGGGTTGCCTTTTCAAAGAATGGAAGAAAGCATAGACTTACATCTTCCAAAGTATATCGGTGATCACAGGTGAGGCAACTGATCAAACCCAACCTAAGGCTGACAACCGAGTGAATGCCACTAGGGGACTTAGATCAGTTTAAAAATAGTCAAAATTAATTTCATTTTTTAATTATATTTGATGGATCCCATCGGTTTATGATGGACTGCACTGACTAGGGGCCATATTGGCCTTAATCTAGCTCAGGTTTACCAATACAAAGGGAGTAGTCTACTAGCCACATAGTAAGACTATCCAACCAAAGGGGTGCCTTTCAGTTTGCAGTGGTTAATTAAGGGAAGAAAGCATAAACTCACATCTTCCACTATAAAAGACCACTGGGGAGACATATTAGCGAGGTAACATGTTGACCCAACCTAAGGCTGACTACTGAGTGAATGCTGTTGGGGGACTTAAATTAGCTCAAAGTCAAAGTTAATTTTATTTTTTAATTATATTTGATGGATCCCATCAATTTGCGATGGACTGCACTGAGTAGGGGCTGTGGTGCCTTGATCTACCATAGATATATCAATCCAAAGAGAGTAGCTTCCCGATTAAGGGGAGAACTATCCAACCAAAGTGGTGCCTTTCAGTTTACAGTGACTGATTCAGAGAAGAAAGCTCAGGGACTCACATCTTTCTTAAATAAAAGACCACTGGGGAAACACATTAGCAAGGTAATATGTCAACCCGACCTAGGGTTTCCCGTTGGTTTGCGACAGTTATGCTAGAAATAATGCATAGTAGACTTATATCTTTCAAAGTGAAATGACCGCAGGGTAACCTGTTTGTGGCAAAATAGATTGAACCCCACCCAAGGTGACTATGAGAGAGAGTCGACTGAAATTATCTACTCAAGAGTAGTGGCAATTCTATAGGGAGTTTTGCCGACATTGCCCTAAAGATAGGATGCCCGCTTGGGGGGCGGGGCTTGAATTCCTAATCCACAAGTGAATTAATTTGTTTTATTTATTTATTTATTTATCATGGACCCTGTTGGTTTGTGAGGGATCATATTGAGAAGGAAGTTATATTAGCCTAAACTTATCTCAGTTTTACTGAACCAAGGGAGAATCTGTGCATCCGCTAAATGGATTCTCCAACCACAGGGGTGGCAACTAAAAAAGGGGGACTATCCAATCCGAGAGTAACCATGGTAGTGTTTAAATGGGGTCACAAAGGACGTGATCCAAATAGAGTGTCCGTAAGGGAAGGGGCCACTAAGGGCTTTATCCAAAACTTTGGAGAAGATAATTTGCATAGGTATTCAGTGGCCAACTCAAGTAGAAAGCATGGGGACTCACATCTGCTAAGAGTGGTGCATCCACCGGGTGAGTGCCCAAGATAGAAACATCAACCAACCTAAGGTGTCCTATTGCCAGACAATTAGCCTAGGAAGAAAGCATCGGTGACTCACATCCTCCTATAGCGAAACTGATTGGGATAATCTATCTTCGGCTCGACTATCCAACCTAGGATGACTACTGAGTGAATGCCACTAGGGGACTTCTATCAACTCAAAAATTAGTCAAGAGGAAAGGAGATACTCAGGGACTTATCCTAAACCTCAAATATACTCAACTTAGTTAGTGCATGATGGCTAATTCAAGAGGAAAGTATGTAGGCTTACATCTTCTTAAATGAAGTCAACATGAGGTAGCTTACTGGCTATATTGTGGGATCTACCAAACTAATAAGGCACTCATCAGTTTGCAATGGTCAAGTCAAAAAGAAAGCACGGGGACTCACATCCGTTAGACAAGTGACCACTGGGGTGATGTACTAACAAGGTAGTATGTCAGCCTGACCTAGAGCAACTAACGAGTGAGTGCCATAGGGGGCTTGCTACCACATTAAAATAGCCCAAGATAAAGGATATGTATTTGTTTTTGTCCTTGTGTTAAAGGGAATAGGACGCCACTTGGGTTATATCACACCTACCTTTAACACGTTAAGGGATTTTGATGAAATGGTTCCACGGATGGCAGTTGCGATTCCATTAAGAAAGGATGCCGCTTGAGTTCTCTTACACTTAACTTAGTTGTACTAGTCGAAGTAGGATGCCTCTTGGGCTCTCTCGCACCTATTCTAGTAGCATTGGAGAAATTGTGTTCAATTTGTGTTTATGTTGTGAAAGAAGGATATGATGCCTCTTGGGTTCTCTTATACCTATCCTAAACACGTCATGGTGGATTCGTAAATAAGCAAACAATGCTTTCAAAAGAAGAGAATATTTTGATGAATTGGAATAGAATTTTTGATGATAATTATTTTCAAAGATAATTTTATGGGTAATATTTCTTCAAATATAGCCCATTAATTGGAAGCATCGGGTGTTCCCTTTACAATCAATAACCTAATAAGATCCTCCTTGGTAGGCCTTCTCTATGACAAAAGGGCCTTCCCAAGTGAGTTCAAACTTACCTCCCATCTTTTGACAGGCAACAATTGGTCTCTTTAGAACTAAAACAAGCTCTCCTACTTGAAAAGCTTTAGGGCAAACCAGTTTATTATGAGCTTGAATCATTTTGGCTTTGTATAACTCGAGGTTCTGGCACACCCGTAGGCGTCTCTCCTCTAAACCTTCAAGTTCTCTTCTAACTGCAACTTAGCATTCTTTTATGTAGTGATTTTACTACCCATTATTATCCTTAATGATGGGAGCTGAACTTCTAATGGTAGAACGACTTCAGACCCATATACTAAGGAGAACGGGGTAGATCTAGTTGGAGTTCTATATGTGATGCGGTATGCCCACAATGCTTCAACTAACTGCTTATGCTACTATCATTTATTATCATCAAGAGTTTTCTTTAATATTTGGATGAGAGTTTTGTTGAATTCTTATGCTAGACCATTTGCCTTAGGGTAGTAGATGGTGGAGTATCTCTAATCTATATCATGTCTTCTAGCGAAGCCATTGATCTTTTCAATGAATGCATACATTATCGATATAATTCATCGAAAACCCCAATCTTATATGATATGGTTTCAAAAAATTGGAGCACATGTCGAAATGTGACCTGAGTGGATTGCCTCCACCCACTTAGAAAAGTAGTCAATGCCTAGAATGAAGACAGACCCACAATATCGCACCCAACACTTAAATGGGCATGGGGCCAAAGTAGGATGTAGAATGTTGGGTGGTTAATGTAACACCATGTACACATCGATGGCATCTCCTAGTACATCCATGTAGTCTGTGATCATCGAAGGCCAGTAGTATCCTAGTCTCTTGATCTTTACTTTCATCTTTGGATTAGATTGATGTGCTCCACATAGACCTGAATGTACCTCGGTCATGATGCTACGGGCTTCATATTTATCTAAACAGCATAACCACATTTGATCAAAAGATTATCGGTACAAGGTGCCATCCACGAGCATGTGAGAGACTGCTTTCATCGATGGGCTGTCTCTTGAGGTAGTTTACCTCTAATCAATTGAATGATGCCTCCAATCCAACTCCTTGTCCTTTGGCAACACAACCTCCCCTTCAAGAGAAAGTCTCTCGAGTTTAACATCAATATAGGACTTGTCTATTTTGGACCCTTATTGAATGGACTCATCTTCCCACCAATTCTGGCTAGTTTGGCCAAAGCATCTATCGTGGTTCTCTCCTCGAGGGACCTTGTAGATGGTGGCCTCGTGGATTTGGGCCAACCATGGTCATTCTGATAATGATGAAGCTTTAGAACCTTGTAGGACCAGTCTTTGATGACCAACGAGAATCCCATAAATGTTGATGCTTTTAACACATACGTATGGTTGGCTAGACCAACAATCAAAGCCTCATACTAGGCTTCGTTGTTGGTGCATAAATTGGAGAGATAGTATGAGGATCTCATCACATCACGGTCTGGAGTTAAGAGAACTATTCCTACCCCTACCTTTCTTGGAAGAGTAGATCATGGTTCTTCTCCTTTATGAAAGGAGGCCGCACCATCAAAATACATCTCCCAATGAAGATTGTTAACCTCCTCTAAGTTCATGATTTATTCAGCCACTGAGAGTCGCCAGGAAGTGGGTGTACTACTGGGAATGCTGCTTATCCTTTCACCGCACAAAGGGGTATGAATGTGATATCGAACTGCAAGCCAATCATTGACCAACATGCCAACCATCTGGATAACATCAGTCATGTCATGAGATACTGCATTGGATTGATTCTTGAAATCAAGTTCACCTTATGAGAAAGAATATAGTGTCATAGCTTTTGGGAAGCAAAGATTAAAGTTAGGCAATGTTTCTCAATAGGTGGGTAGTTTGGTTCAGCAGGGATCAAATGATGGCTGACATAGTAGAGAGTGTTCTCCTTTCTTTTATCATTATTGAGCCAACAAAGCATCAAGGGAGTCATCAAATGCAGTAGTGTAGAGGATCCATGGCCTGCTCGGGATTGGGGCTGCTAGAACTGGTGGCTTCACCAAATACTGCTTGATATCTTCGAAAGCATGCTGACACTTATCATCCCACTTGAACTTAACATCCTTTTTGACAAGTGCTAAAAATGGCTTGCATCTTTCTAATAGATTGTAGATAAAGTGTCTTAGAAATGCCAACATCCCTTCAAAAGATCTGACTTGAGTTAAAATTTTAGGGGGTGTCATTTCTAAGATAGCTTTGATCTTTTCTAGATCTATCTCTATTCCTCAATGTCAGACAATAAACCCAAGAAACTTCCTTGAAGCTACTCCGAATGCTCACTTTAGAGGGTTCATTATGAGGTTGAGTTATCTTAAGCATTCAAAAATTACTCTTAAGTCAAAGAGATGGCCTTCCTTTTCTTTGGTTTTGACTACTAGATCATCGACATAGCATTCAACTTGATGATGAGTGAGTTCGTTGAAGATCTAAGTCATGGCTCGTTGGCACCATCATTTTTAAGGACGAAAAGCATGACCTTATAATAATAAATTTTGATCGGGGTTTGAAAAGCAGTGTTTCTTTCATCCTCGAGCGCCATCTTGATTTGGTTGTAGGTAGATGACCCATCCATAAAGGAGAATACTACATGAAATGAGGTAATGTCCACCATTAACTCTGGTATAGGAAGTGGAAATTTATCTTTAGGACATGCTTTATTTAAGTCCCTGAAATCAACACATATGCGAATTTGGCCATTCTTTTCTTAACCGGCATGAATACAACGTAGGGTATTTTTCTTCCCGATGAAACCATCGATCCTTTGACTAAATGACCGTTGTTTGATTTCTAATTGCGTGCGTCTAGGAGCTTACTTGATAGGGTTAGCGTTAGGGTCTATTGCTAGTTTATAGACTGTTATATCAGGAGATAATCCGGGCATCTCTTCATAACTCCATGCAAAATAGTCCTTAAAATAAGTCAATAGTCTAACTAAGTCATTGGTTTCTTCTTCATTTAGTAATGAACTAATGTATGTCGGGTGTGGATCATCTTTCAACGAGGTTGATTTCTTTAAGTTTATTGATTATTGAGTGGATTTCTTCTTCGAATTCTAGAGGTGCAACTTTGATTTGGAGATCATATGGATCATCTGAAGTTTCTAAACACACATCCTCATAAGAGTTAGTGTGGTTTGAGAAGATCCTATCAGACTCTAAATGATTGGTGACAAGCAGTAACCACATCATTGACTAGACCCACTATACATCCTATTCCTGATCTTGATTGTGCCTCCCTGCCTTTGTTGTTCCACAACTTCTTGAAGTACTCTAACCTGTGCTTAGACCATGTATAAGAAATTAAACCCTTCTTTGCAAGATTAAGAACACAAGGCGAGTACTACTCAAAAGGCAATTCCATTAAATATTTATATGAATTATCCTCAAGTTCTACATTAGCTTCTGGACTTAAGGATGATGATCCTAATAAGAATCTCTTCAGCTTGGTATGCATGGAAGATCGGGGGCTTCCTTAACTACTAAACCTTCAACTTTTTGAGAATAATGTGAGGTTAGAGCTAAAGTTCCCAACTGCTGCCTGATGGTTTTACATAAACCTGATTCAAATATATTTGTGCTTTGCTTGGAGGTCTGGTCTTCATCACTGTATGGCTTAAGTGTCACCTCCAATGAAACCCGTTGAGAGGGGTTGGCTGGTATGCTAATCACATGAGGCTCATCCTCTGAGCTGGATTCCAAGTTTATGTGAATAGCAGATTCTATGAACAACATAACCCCTATGGGTCGGCCAGGGGTCTGCACCTCGAACGCTCTATGTCTACCTCTACCTATGCTTGGTGGAGGTCGAGTCATCCTACCCATATGTCCATATGATGGAATGAACTGTGGGTGAAATGTGACATGCAGCTCTACTTCTTCCTTGATGCCCTTTCTCGTCCACTTGTATTTTCTTTCTTCTTTTTCTTTTTCTTTTTCTTATTTTTCTCTTTCTTTTGTATTTGAATTTTGACCAAGTTCTCGAGAAAATGTGTTTAGAGGAAGATAATAGGTCGCATCTTCAGATATCTCAATCTCTCTATCTAAAAATGGCTTTTCATCTCCTTTGACATAATATTCAAATCCATCCTTTCGGAACTTGATGCATTGATGTAGGGAAGATGGAATCATCTTGTTCTGGTGTATCCAAGGCCTACTGAGCAAAGTAGTGAATGAAATATTTGAATCAATTATGTAGAACTTGGCTTAAGATTCGCCACCAATTTTCATAAAATTACTATGGAGCTAGCCCTCTCGCCTATTCATTAAACCTCAATATCATCTGATCTCCTTGGAGTGTAGAGATGTCAATTTTCAAATAGGCAAGGGTCTTTAGACTCATAATATTCATTGATGCACCTGGATCAACCAAAATTCTAGAGAGTCTGAATCTTCCTATATCCATTATGATGTAGAGAGGATGTTTGTGCTCCATGTGCCCCAGAAGAAGGTCTTCGTCTGTGAATGTGATTCCTTAGGCTTCTCTTGAATATTATTCCTTCTCTCCAACAGCAGTCAGCAGAGCTAAGCATAACTTCGGATCAAGAAGAGCCTTGATTAATGATTCCCTCATCTCTTTGGAAAAGGCAAGGGCATCATATATGCTTAACTTATGGAAACTTTCTTAGGTGAGCGAGGACATTGTAATCCACTTTGGGCTGATCTTTTACAAGCATATCCATGGGTGGAGCATCCTGTGGAGGGGCTTCTTGTTCATTAGTACCAATGAGTTATTTTCTTTTATCTTGAGGTGCTGCCCTTGGAGGTATAACCTTGCCACTACGGAGGTTAACTTCGGTGATCTCTTATGAGGGTTTAGTGGAAGATTCTACCTGCTCGTCAGGCTCACCTACAGCTTCTCTTATAAGACCCTCGAAATCAGATGATTCTAATTCTATCTAAAGAGGTGAACCCGTATTATTCAAAGAAGGAAAGTCCATCTCTGAATTAGAAAGAGGAAGATCGGAGTTGTTATAATTATTATTTAGACTTGAAGAGTTTTCTAAAAGAGTAGAGTTAGACAACCCATCAGAAGTGACACATATGTAATTCAAACTAGCTTTATTATTTGATTTCTTGGATTTTGAAGGGGGTACATAGTAGAAATCTAGTAGAGTTCAGTTACATTATTGCTACATCATTTGATAAAGATCTTTCAAGAAGAATGGCGAAAATGTCACGATTGATAGTAAAATTTATGGAATGGAGAGAATTTGGAGCTCGATCGGTGGTTGCATTACTTGGCTATTTCAGACTAGTATGGGCTACTGCTGCTACTGCTGTTGAGCTCCCACTTTCCCCAAGTTATCTTTGGCAACTTGTGAACCTTCCTTGATGTTAAAGGTTCGAGTTGCCTCAAGCACCTGCAAAGAAAGTTTCTTGATTTTTGAAATAATCTTTTTAGAGGTTCGAGATAAGGATATATCCCAACCTTCTTTGGTTTTGAGAGGATCACATATATCCCCAAGGATTACCCTAATGGAACTAGATGGTTTTTCCATAAGATAATTTGTTGACCTCATTTTTAGGATGAGCTATCAACCCCTCCATCTTAGACATATGACTTCTCTTAGACTTTAAGAGTTCCTAAGTCTTAAGACGCTTTGAGTGATTAGGTGGACACTCAACCTAGCCCAAGAGACTTAGAAGAGTTAGCCATAGGAATAGGTCATGTGTTAGGAGTGTTAGGAAAAGTTGCCTACCCTATAGCTTGAATCATATTCCTTACTTCCTTCCTTCAAGTCAAACTCCAAATCAAATCAACATTAAACCTAAATCAATTCCAGCTTAATTGATTTTTTCTAGACCCAAATCAATGCCAAATAATTGAAACCCATTATTGAAACTCCAAATGATTGAAGCCCATGATTGAAATTCCAAATCTTTCCTAAGTCCTTTGATTCCCTCTTAAGGACTTAGCCTAAATCTAATCCAAATCACTTCAAATTCCTAAAATTTTCTCACAACCCATTTAAATTTTCATTTATATTCACATATATAAGTGAAATATAAATTCAAATCAATCAAACCAAATCCAAAATTCGAATCCAAATCAAAAACCTTTCCTAAGTCCCTTTGATTCCCTCTTATGGACTTAGCCTAAATCAAGTTCAAACCACTTCAAATCCTTAAAATTTTCTCATAACCCATTTATATTCTCATTTATATTCACATATATAAATGAAATATAAATTCAAACAACCAAAATAAACTCTAAAAATCGAACTCAAATTTAATCAAAATTCAACCTAAGCCTTTCAAGTCAAAATATTAAACTAAGCCAAATCAATTTCAAATCAAGCCAAACTCTTATTTTTTATTCATGATTCAATCAATTCTACAATCATGAATCCAAATATAAATATAAATTTCAATCATCAAATCAAAACTCAATTCAAAAATCAAACCCAAATCAAGCTCATGTTCACCCCTTTGAACTTGAAATTGTTAAATGAATCAAAACCCATTTGATTTCAAATCACTTGCAAATGGATTTATATTTCAATCATAAGTCCATATATGAGTTCAATCAAACTCAAATCAAGCTTTGACCAAGCCATTTGACCCACTTAGGCTCACTTGACCCAAAGTGACCTAAAGTACCCTTATGAGCCAAATTCTAATCCTAACTATTCGATTGAACTAAGCCCACCTAAGCCTCTCATCATGATCAATAATCATCATGAGATGATCAATCACTCAAATTGGGTCAAACCAAGTCAAACCTAAGGGTTGACCAAGTCAACACTTAGCCAAAATGAATCCTAACTAGCCAAAATCCACCACAAGCCAAATTGATTGAAACCATTGATCAAAACTCATTCATGATCAATGTTTGAACTTGACCAAGTCAACATTTGAGCCTAACCTAGTCCAATTGGCCACTTGACCCAAGTTGAGCCAACTTGACCTAAAAAATCAAAATGTGTCAAAACTTGATCTAAGCCAAATTGATTTAAACCAATGGGTCAAGTTCATTCCAAAATGATTGTTGAACTTGACACCAAAGCCTCAATTGGCCAACTAGACCTAACTTAGCCCAATTGACCTTGAACCCAACTTGAACCAAACTTGAATATAAACCAAATTGATTGGAAATAAAGATACCAATCTATTTCATATGACCAAAGAAACCTAAGACAACCCATGACCTAACCCAAATAGGTCAAATGGGTCAAATTGGTCAGCTTGACCCATTTGACCTAAATAAACTCAATTGAACCAAAACCAAATATAAATCAAATTGAATCAAAGCCACCAAAATATTTCAAATGCTCATATGAACTTGACTTGGTTTGACCCAATTTGACAATTGGTGACTTAAGTTGGCCCATTTTGAAAATGGCCAAATATGAGCTAAATCAAATCAAACCAATTCTAAATTCAATGAAACTTGGCCTAACATTTTTCAAAAAACATATCAAATATATTCAAATTGAAACCCAAGCTAAATGACTATTTTACCCCTAGGCCATAGGGTAAATTTTGGCCAAATCCACTTGGAATTTGGTCAAATCCTTTTCATGATCAGTTGACACTCTCTTAGCGGACCAAGTGGACACTAAGGAGTGTGGTCCACCTAGCCTAATAGGTTTGGGTCAGCCCAACCTAGCCTAAGGTCAAAACTGACCCCCTCACTTGAAATTAAGCACACGGAATCCTCCCTCCACCTTATTTGAGCACATGACCGCCTCACCCACTCCTCCTCTAGCCAAAACTGAATGCCATGCCACTCTAAACTCAAAGAAACCCACCAAGGGTCAATTGTATCAAAATGGCAAGCTCCTTCACGCATCCGATCCTTCAAGGGGAGATATACTCCCCTAATTCCATTAATCTTCATTCCTGATTGAGCTAAGGGAAGCCAGAGGAGTGATTACTAAGTGATCCCAAGCTTCCTAGAGTGATTTCAACTTCTCCATTTTTGGATTTTCTCAAACTAAAAATAGGGGAGCTCCATTGAAATTCAAACCTACTCCACACTCAATACCAAGCCAATTTACTTTACAAGCTTCATCAGGGAGCTCATTCGAACTCACCCAAGCCTTCACACAAGCTCCAAAGGCAAGGGAGGGCTACTCTTGATCAAGACTGAGCCTACTTTAAGGGGAGCTTGGCCTTTAGAAGAATCCATCCAATCTCAAGACTTCAAACTCTCAACAAAGCTTCGTCTCCACTAGACAAAGCATCTCCAAGGGAATCGAGCATCGGTGATCACCTCCAGTGAGCTATGCCATTAAACCGAACTTAATCTAGATGTGGTCTGGTCCTTTGTGAAGTAAATATCACCCCATGAGATTCTAGCTGTTAGATGTGATCTCCTTTGCATGTTGATGGTGTGGGTTGAGTTTCAATCCAATCTGAGCTCAATCGAGCTCGGATCATACCTTAGAAGATGGACGGATATCCTCTCCCACAGGGAAATACAGAGAAAGATCACGGGCCATCCATCCATGTATTTTGGATGGATGGCCATGATCAAAGACACATAGATCATACGGATTATCCCTTTAGAACCACAGATCTAACCTCGGCCGTCCGATCCTTGATCAGAAGGGTGAGGAGAAAGCACGTAGCACCGCCGCTGATGCGGCGCTACAATGTGATAACTTAAATATTGAATCCCATCATGCCACATAAAAAGTGCATGCCACGTCAGCGATCCACGTGGCACCGATGGGATTAAACATTTAATTAGGCTATTAAAGCACCTAATTAATCATAAAAACTTCCTAAATTTATATCTAAGCTTAGAAAAATTAGAAAAATATGAAATAAATTGCATTAGATAGATAATTGAACATAGAATATTCTAAAAATAATTTTAATGGATTTTGTATAGTGATGTTCTTTGGATTTGGGTTTTATTGGGAATGTTATTTTGCTAATTACCCTCTAATTACACTGATTAATCCCAAACTTCTTGTGCATAATTAGTGGATGACTCCTTCTCCCCTAATTCTTGGGATTTATTAGTTTAATTAGAGGAATTGCTAGTTCATTCCTTAATCACTCCCTTAATGTAATTAAGTTTAATTAAGGGTATAATTAGTGGTCTAACCCTCTGATTGAGTCAATTAAGTTTTGCTTAAGTGAATATGAGGTTTAAGGAATAATTTTACTTTCCCTAAGATATTCCTTAAATCCCTTTTCTTCCTTAATCCAACCTTAATTAAGGGTTAATTCACTAATTACACACTTAATTACTTTCATAAAATTCTAAAACTTTCTAGAACTCAATTAATCTATCTTGGGTAGATGCTTAGGCATTCAAGAGACTAAGTATAATTAAGGAAATCAAAATTCAAGTCATATGTGTGAGAGGTGTTATGAAATTAGTTAAAATAAACCCCTTAGTTAATTAATCCTTAATCATGAGCTAATTGCATTAGGTACCTTTCTTTCCTAGGTGCATTGCTGATTTAAATTCCTTATGTGGTTTTATGTCATATCATTGGCTCATAATTATTTGATTAACTATGCCAAGCTGATGTAAGTAAGGGGTAATTAACACACTTAATTCATACCTTAACCTAAGCAACATATAAATATCATCTAATAATCCTAAGAATAAACTAAATCAACAAACATATGTGGGAATGGGTTAGGAGCAGCAAACTCACCTCATATTTCTCAAATTAAATCAAACTCAAAATAAAATCAAACCTTCCTTAAAAATAACTTGATTTGCTTTAAGCTTTCTTATTTCATAAGATTATCTTTAGGAATTAATTAGGGTGAATGAACTTACATTGTTTTAATCACTTTATTTCTTTCCTAGCATGTTAAATGTGTATGTCATATAAAATTCATACATTCATATCTTTTAAAAGTCAAAATCAAATTGAATTGCTTTCTTTATGTCAAACTGTATTTTTTGGCTAAAGTAAAAATATGAATGACTATTATCACTATTAAATCCAAAACTATTTTCAAAATCTATAATTCAAACACCTAAAATTGAAAGTGTGCTACTTATAATTATTTATAAGTTTGCACGTGGATATAAATATGAAGATGTGCATAGTGTAGCTATCTTTCTCTCTTCTTTTAACATAGTTTTGAATAGGATTTAGCAAATTGTATAGTTCATTTGAAAAGTTGCCTAACCTCATTCCTATCCATTCCTATGCTATTACCTAAGAAGGACATCCACAGTTGTACATATAAATTGCATAAATAAAATAAACAAACAAATACAAACTTTGTGCATGTTTCTTTTCCATTCATTTCTTTTGACATGTGTTTGTATTTAAGGAAACTGGTATATTAGTCTGGACAACTCCGAAGTTGTGAGGCTTTAAGTAGCCTTAAGTAAGTCTTATACCTTACGCCCCTAGTGCTAATAATAGCATCGTACTCACTTATGCCTTTTATACATATACATGTGCATGCAATATTGGATAAAAGAAACCCCTCTTTTCTACTTAATAAAAATCATGCATTATAAAGCATTTCAATTTTCTTAAGTAATCTTCCTTAACATTCATCATAAAGTGTGCTAAACATTTCCATTTGTATGTATAGATATGCTTAGGATTCATTCATATGCTTGTTATACATGTTGGGAAAGAAATGAAGTGATGTGTGTTTTTGGATATTAATTCACTTTACTTAATCTTAAAATGCCTTTCTTTTGAATTGGTTGGTTTAGGGAAAATATAAACTTAGGATTAATTAAAACACATTATAAAATATTCACTAAATAAAATCAAATATGAATCCACTTTATAAATTACTTAAGGTAGGGAAGGAAAGAGAAGTTCTCTTATCTTTTCCCTCTCTTAATAACTTAGTAAAGTCACCACTTCTAGCTTTAGGTTGGAGTGGTGCATGGCTTGATGTTTGCTTTTATTTTGTGATGCATTATTTCTAGTCTAGATGTTAGGGTGTATGTGCGTAGAATGAATGATAGGATGACTTAGTCTAATCATTATTTTCTGTAGGGGATTGTGCTTAAGGGGTGCTGTAATGAAAATATAAATACTTTTGCTGTGCTGGTGCTTATATCCCTAAGCATAATCCAATAGGTCAGATGGACTTGGTTACCCATGTGTGAGGTGCTAAATCTAATATACATGCTTGGGATTTGTATGATTTGTTTAGCTAATCTCTATTTTACAGGTGTTAGTTAGATTTACTCTTCCTTTTCATAAAATTTTTGCAATTAAAATTTTATAATGAATGTTATGGGGGATTAGGATGAGCATTGGTCATAAGAGCTCATCTTATGTACTATGTGAAGCCTTTGGAACAACCACCTTCCAACTATCCAAAAGAAGGAACAAAAGAAGAAAGAAGAAAGAAGAAAGAAGAAAGAAGAAAGATGAAAAGAAGAAATGAAGACCCCCATAACATGAATTTCCTTGCTTGATTGTAAATTAATTCTTTTGTAATCCAGGTTATATAAGGGTAGAGCTCAACTACCTAATTTGTTTTTGGGTTTGTGCGGTGGTGCCTGACCATAAATGATATTTTATTCTTTTGTGCTAGCTTTATAAAATGTTTGATATTATGTTTTTGGCTTGTGCATTAAGATCACATGTTTTCCTAGTTTCTTCCTTACTTTGATGTATGGCCTGGATGACGATTAGGCTCTTAGGGAAAAATAAATCTTCTACTAAATTAATCAACTCAAAATTAAAAATAAATAATTGATAACCTCATTTAAGCCTAAGTTAAAATCAAGATAAAAGAATTAGCAAGCCCTTAGCTGGATGAGTATTTCTTTTCTAATATCATGCATAAAAGCATATTATTTCACTCTTATGCTTTGATGTATGACCTTTGAGATCCATGGTGGAAACACACCTCCCCCTTCTCACTAATTTTGGTCCATAATCTTATTTCTTATGCATTAGGCATATGAATCCTATAAGCATGAGTCAAATGATTGTCCAAAAATAAAAATAACATGTACTATGTTTTACATTAGATCTAGGTCATTTTTCATGCCCTTACATGATCTAGTCTCTTAGGGAGTGATTTTAAGGACTTAGTCTCTTTTTAAAGTAAATAACAACCTAGCTATCTTGCATAAAACATAAGACTTGCCTACATGAATTTAAAATCATAGGAGGAGTTAGTTGGCGGCCACCCCAGGCGATTATAAGTCCAAGCAGTTGGGTGGTTTGTCCTCTCTTGTGGAGGCAAACTAAATAACTATTTTTTGCCTTAGATTTAGGTCGTGCTTTTGGCCCTCACCAAAGCTTCCTAGATTTAGGTTCTGAGATTGCTTCTCCCTTCTATGAGACATAAGCATAAATCTTCACCTCTTAGGCATTTCTATAACCTTGTATTGTGTAATTATAAGCCCTAAACTTCTAATAAAAATTTAACTCAAATAAATAATTCAATTTCAAAAATGTAAAGCCCAACCATAGGATAATTTGGGATGCTTACTAGGCTTCCTAGTATCTTAAGCATCCCCTACTTGTTTCTATTTGGCTTCGATAAAAACTCCCTCCTCTTGATCGATCCCACTTGATTTGCTAAAAATAAACTAATCGATTGATAGCCCTATCTATTCAAAAATTTAGAGACAACGATCATTTACCTTAATCAAGAGTATTTCTAAGGAATCACCTTCTTTTGTATGTAATTAACTATGAGGGCTTGCCTCCATAGGGAACTTAATGAACCTAGTTTAAAATAAACCCTACTTTACTTTTCCATGTAAAGGAGGGGAAGAATCTCTGGTACATATGTAGACTCATTTTTCTTAGGAGTCCTTATTGAGGTGATTAGGTCCTTTGTAGGGTGGTGACTTCTATCTTTTGAGATAGTACACCTCTCCTCAATGTCATACCCGATCACCCTCAATAAGAATATATGCGGATCTATGTGGTGTCCAAAAATGCATAAAAAGAAGTATATTTATATCTTCATTTTATTCCACATAGATTGAAGATGGGAGTATACATTCTTTAGAAATTTCAAAATATAAAAATTTCACCATAGATTTTTCTGGCGATTCCGCTAGGGTCGGTTCTTCTCTCCATCTTTGGTAAATAATAATTGTCTCCAATTATCGATAGTGGGTTTATACTTTTGTATGAATCCAAGACTATCTTTCTTTCCGTTGGAACTTAGCTTATTTCATCCTTAAGTTAAGATAGCCAACATCTTTAGGTTTTAGAACCTCACCTCGTGTTAGTCTTAAAACCCCCGTTGGGTTCCTCAATTGGTGAAAATAAAAGCTTAATAAGAAGAATTAATTAAATACTTCCTCCTTACCATTTTTATGTTAAAGAAAGGTTCATTTTAAAATAATAAAGACAAAAATAAATCCTTCATAAAAATCTTGCTTTTCAAAAAAGCACTCTTTCAAAAATGCACATAATAAAATATTTTGTGCAAAATTTTTTCTAAATCATCTTCATCTAACAATCTTTATGATTGTTATATGTAGGATCATCTTTACAAAAATAAAATTCCAACAATCATATTTTTTAAAAGAGCACATATGAGCTTCTTCACTCAATTCATTTTGGTGAAGACCTCATTTTCAAAAATAAAATTTTAGCAATCATATTTTCAAAAGCATAAAATTTGAAGATGGGCCTTTCCATTCAATACATTCAAATGTGTTGACTGGATATTACATCTTCAATCAAAATTAAACTTTGAAATTCCACTTAACACATTCCACATGTGTTAGGTTGGAATTTCCACATTTTCAAAAAGCACATATGAAACCTCTCCATTCAATATACCCACATTTATTAAATGGAGGTTATTCTCAATCAAAATAAAAAATAAATTTTTTAGAAAAGCACATATGAATATCTCCATTCAATATGCCCAAACTTATTGAATGGAAATTTCATTTTCAAATAAAGTAACATTATTTTGAAATGCCACTTAACATATTCCATATATGATTAGGTTGGGATTTCCTCTTTCCAAAAAAGAAAAAAAAAGAAAAAAGAAGCAATAATCACACATAAAATATACATCTTTGGAAAATGAAACATAATTGATTTTCATCTTACATACCCAAATTTGTTAAATGGAAATCTCTCTTTTCAAAAAAGTCAACAAAAACAAAATGTTTCAAAACACATTTTGAACTTTAATTTAGCATACCACATTTGCTAGAATGAAGTCTCCCTTTTTAAAAAAAAAACAAAAATTTGAAACACTTTTCTAGAATTTCATTTAGCATACTCAAATTTGCTAAGTGAAATCTCCATTCCACAAATTTTTCAAAACATATTTGGAACTTCATTCTAATATACCCCATTTGCTAAAGTAAAGTCTCCATTTCAATTAAAATCAAAATTAAAACCAAAAGAAACACATTAGGACTCCCTTAGCATACTTAAATTTGAGCATCGCATGTCTATGCTGCCAGGTTTCCTGTGCCCTAGAGGGCAAGCACCCACTCATTAGCACCTTCCAAAGGGAAGGCTCCCCTGATCCTAGGGATTGTCTCCCCAGGTTGTGAGGTCAGGTCTAGCTCTTACTCTGCCTGCCCCACCAATACTCAGAGGAGGAACAAAAACTACTTGATAAAGTGTACCATACACGCATCACTAGGGAGATGGAGGCATATACATGGTCAGTTATTAAGGAGTTGCCCACTCTGATTTCCCTGCTGGTTATAATGAACCCATTCCATCCTCTCTCTATGTCTGATAGAGAAGATGCTAGGAGGATCCCTACTTCACCTCCACTGGTTGATTCCCCCCCCAAAGTAGAGGTCATATGCTAGCCTCCGTCAGTCTATGCAGTAGCTCATGATTTGAGTGAGGCTCAATTTGATTTGAGATCATATCCCCTTAGCATGGGGCATCTTCGAGAGAGGGCGGAGGCCCATACTATAGTTCATATCACTAGTCGAGAGAGGCGGATGTTTAATCTCTGACTCATTGATTTTCTGACGGCACTACCCGCCAATCACATGATAATATTCTACCAGGGACTACCCGGAGGAGAGCTCAGAGAGAGTCGGTGGTGTCTCCACCACACTGCTCTACTCCTCATCCACCATCGCCTGTTTATGTTTCAACATCTTTAGTTTTGTTGAAGGCCATGAAAGCCACATCCAGGGAAAAGAGGACCCCATTGGTGATCCGGCTACAGCCAAGGGATCCCATTCCATCTACACCACCTACTGGTGAGGCCAAGCTCTCTTGCTTGACCTTCTGCCCCAGTTATGGTGCAAAAAGAATGGCGACCCTGAAGCATAGTGGTCATCCCTTCACCATCACCACCGTAGTAGGATCTAGAGATAATTACATCAGTTGCAAAGGAAGAAGGTGGCAACCTAGTTGCACCTATGATGATAGAACCTCCTAGGAGTGTTACCCATACAGAGTCAATGACAGTCAGGAGTGTATATCTTCCAACGAGTATAGCCCTCACAGGGTTGATTCTTTAGCAGCAGGGGAGGTCCGGTGCCTCATAGTACATGATGTTGATCCCACCATCGGTCAGCTGAAATTATTTATGCTAGTTCTGACAGATCATTCTCTTGATGACATAGTAGTTCAATATTTCATGGAGAAGAATGAGATCCTAGGATATGACTGGTCTGATGATGAGAAGATCAACTTTGATCCTAATGAAGATGATTTGTTGGGAGACTCAACGGTGGTTTGCATGGTAGATACCAAGGGATCCCTCCTCAGAGAGCATCAGACTATGGAAGTGTTGAGGATGAGTAGGAAGACACAATCCACTCGGTCCAACACCTCCTAGCACAAATAAAGAAGAAGGATGAAAAGATAGAGAGGATGGAGAAGAGGATCGATGATCTATTAGCCTGTCTTAGCATTATAGAACCAATCTCCAACAGTTCATCCAACCACCACTGAGACTTGTCATCCAGAGTTGGTGCATGTCTTGGACCTAGCCAAGACTTTACCTCCAATAGAGCAAGGTAGCACAATCATGTATAGAAAGGTAGTGGATAGTACCTCCATATAGAAAAAAGATATCAAGTCTATGGTTGAGGAGCAGGTGAAGGAAGCGTTGGCTCAAGCTCAAGGAGGATCATCAATTCCAAAGGGTACACCCTACCCGAGGAATTTTATGTAATCCAATATCCTAAGGGTTTTGTGCTACTTTCCTTCAAGAGTTTTGATGGTAGTGGAAACTCGAGGCAGCACATCACATAATTCGGAGCTAGTTGTTGCAACGCTGGTGGCAGTGACGCTTTACTTTTCCATCTTTTTATCAGTAGCCTAGGACGGATAGCTTTTGATTGGTATGCTGAACTTTCCAATAGTTCAGTAAAGACTTTTGCCGAGTTGGAGCAACTCTTTATCAAGAGGTTTGCTGGAGCTCAGTAAAGGGTCACTATTGGCGATCTCGTTGTAGCACAAAAATACCTAGGTGAGTCGCTTATTGACTATATTCTCAGATGGTGCAACCTGAGTATGAAATGAGAACCACAGTTATCTAAACAACATGCCATTGAGATTCTGCTTAAGAATATCCATGGCCCGGTAGCCTTCATTCTTAAGGGCTTCACCATCAAAAACTTTGAGAAATTAATCAATAAGGCAAATATCTTGCAAGGAGAAGCCAAACAGTTATCTTCTTCGGATGTACCAACAAAGCCAAAGTCATAGAAGGTCTATAAGAAGAAGCCCAGGACAGTGATAGTAGTGGATAAGGGTAAACAACTGGCTAGAGAGCAGTTTGAGAGACCTCATGCTTAGCATCCATCACTTCCACCTCCTCTACCACCTACTGGCCACCACAACAATCTCTACGGCCTACACCACCTCCTCCTCAGCCACATCATCAGCAGCAGCAGTACACATACCCGCCGCCAAGTAGCTATGGTCAACCTACTCTTTTGGATAAACTCAACAAGACTTATTCATTTAAGAGGGAGGTAATCAGGAAGATCTTTAAGAATCTCTTTAAGAAGCCTGATTTTTAGCTACCCGAACCTAGGAGATCGGAGGAAGTGGGCAAAAGCCATGATCCTAACTTTTGTCCCTACCACCGTATGCTAGGTCATGTTTTGGAAGATTGCTTCACATTTAAGGACTAGCTTGAACATAGCTTCAAGACCGGTGCTATAGTTATCCCAAAGGAATACCTTATGGAATAACCATTCAGTTCCATTAGGGTAATCCTTTGGAATACTTGCGATCCTTCCAAAACCAAAGAAGGTTGGGATATCTCCTTATCCAAAATCTCTAAAAAGATTGTCCAAAAAATCAAGAAATTTTCTTTGGAGGTGCTTAAGTCAGCTCAAACCTCCAACATCAAGGAAGGTTTGCAAGTTGCTAGAGCCAACTCAAGGAAAGGGAGAGCTTAGCAGAAGTAGCATGTGCCAGCCCAGAATAGCCCAGTAGTGCAACCATCAACCAACTCCAACCTCCAGTCCACCATTACAGCTACCACATTAGTGACTACCACTACTTCAGCTAGTTCTTCTTCTAGTAGATCTTGTATCAAGGATGGGCATCAAATCCTCACCCTCTTACTTTACTTGATTTCTACTTTGTACCTCCTATCAAATCCAAGAAATTGAAGAATAAACCTAGCTTGAATTACATCTGTGTTACTTCTGATGGGTTATCTAAATCTATTCCTAATAACTCTTCAAGTCTAAATAATAACTATAATAGTTTTGATCTTCCTCTTTCTAATTTAGAGAAGTTTCCTAGTCTGAATACTATAGGTTTTCCTCTTGAGATTGACTTAGAATAATTTGATTCTGAAGGTCCCATAAGAGAAGTTGTAGGTGAGCCTGATGTGCAGGTAGAACCTTCCATTACCCTGCCATAATAGATCACCAAATTCAACCTTCATAGTGGCAAGGTTCTACCTCCTAGGGCAACACCTCAAGATAGAGGGAAATAAGTCATTGGTTCAGACGATCAATAAGCCCCTCCATAAGATGCTTCACCCTTGGATATGCTTGTGGAGGATCAGCCCAAGGTGGACTAGAATGTCCTCTCTAATCTAAGAAAGTTGCCATCTAAGCTAAGCATATATGATGCCCTTATTTTATCCAAAGAGATGAGAGAATCATTAATGAAGGCTCTCCTTGATCTTGAGATATGCTTAGCTCAACCACTATTGGTGAGGAGACTCATTATTCCAGAGAAGCCGAGGGGGTCACTTTCACAGATGAAGACCTTCGTCTGAGGGATATGGAGCACAACCATCCCCTCTACATTACAGTTGACATGGGCAGATTCATACTTACTAGAGTTCTCGTTGATCCAGGTGCATCGGTGAACATTATGAGTCTAAAGACCCTTGCCTATTTGAAAATTAACATCTCCACACTCAGAGGAGATCGAATGATGTTGAGAGGATTCAATGAATAAGGTGAGCGGACTTTAGGTTCTATAGTGTTACCTTTGGAGATAGGTGACTGGAAGACTGAAGCCAAGTTTTATATCATTGATTTGAATACTTCATTCACCACTTTGCTAAGTAGACCCTGGATACACCAGAATAAGATAATTTCATCCTCCTTCCATCAGTGCATCAAGTTCAGGAAGGATGGGATTGAGTACTGTGTCAAACAGGATGAAAAGCCATTTTTAGTTAGAGAGGTTAAGATATATGAGGATGTAACCTAATATCTTCCTCAAAACACCCTTCCTCATGAACTTGGAAATAATTCAAAAGAAAAAGAAAAAGAAAATGAAGAAAAGAAAAAAACAAAAGAAAAAGAAAAGAAAAGTGAGAATCTAAGTGAACAAGAAAAGGAAATTGAAGAAGAAATAGATCCGCATATCACATTCCACCCATAGTTCATTCCTTCATATGGACATGTGGGTAAGATGACTCAACCTCCGTGAGGCAAAAGGTAGAGAGAGGTGGAAGACCCCCACCACAAGTTATGTTACATGGGGTACCCTACTATTCACATAGACTTGGAATCTAGTTCGGAGGACAAGTATAATGTGATTAGCATACCATCCAACCCCTCTCAGTAGGTTTTATTGGAGGTGACACTCGAGCCGGACAATGATGAAGACCGGGCCTCCAGACAAAGCAAAGTATTTGAATTAGATGTATGTAAAATAATTAGGTAGAAGTTGGGAACCTTACCTCTAATCTCACTTTCACCCTAAAAAGTTGATGGTTTGGTTGTTAAGGAAGCCCCTAAGTCTTCCAGTAATATGAAGCCGAAGAGATTCTTTTTGGGATCATCATCCTCAAGTCCTGAAGTTGATGTAGAACTTGAGGAGGATTCATTTAAAAAATTAATGGAATTACCATTTGAGTTTTACTCGCCTTGTGTCCATAATCTTATATAGGAAAGGTTTGGTTCCTCATACATGGTCTAGGCATATGTCAAAGTATTTTAAGAAGTTGTGGAACAATACAGTAAGTAAGCAATCAAGAGGGACTAGATTCGCAAATGGGTCCCGATGATGATGATTACTGCTTAGTTGTAACCAACCATTTGGAGTCTGATAGGTTCTTTTCACACAACACCAACTCTTATGAGGATGTGTGTTTAGAAACCTTAGATGATCTAGATGGTCTCTAAATCAAAGATGCACCGCCAAAATTTGAAGAAGAGATTCATTCAATAATTGATAAGATTAAAGAAATCAACCTCAGGACAAAAGAAAATCCACGCCCGACATACATTGGTTCATTGCTGAATGGAGAAAAAACCAATGACTTAGTTAGGATATTGATTCAGTTTAAAGATTGCTTTGCATGAAGTTATGAAGAGATGCCTAGATTATCTCCTGACGTAGTAATCCATAAACTAGCAATAGATGCTAACGCTAACCCTATCATGCAAGCTCCTAGACACATGCGATTAGAAATCGAACAACAGCTCATTTCTGAAGTCAAGAAATTGATTGATGTTGGTTTCATCAGGGAAGAAAAATATCCTACCGGTTAGCTATCCATCAAGAAGAGAATGGCCAAATTCACATTTCCATCAATTTTAGAGACTTAAACAAGGCATGTCCTAAGGATGAGTTTCCTCTTCCTATACTAAAACTAATGGTGGACATCGCCTCATCTCATGCAGTTTTCACTTTCATGGATGGGTCATCTGGCTACAACCAAATCAAGATGTCTCCTGAAGATGAAAGAAACACTACTTTCTGAACCCCGATCAGAATCTTTTGTTATAGTTTCATGCCTTTCGGCCTTAAAAATGCTGGTGCTACATACCAATAGGCCATGACTCAGATCTTCAACAAACTCATCCAACATTAGGTTGAGTGTTACATTGATGATTTAGTAGTCAAGAGCATAGAAAAGGAATGCCATCTCTTTGACTTGAGACTAATTTTTGAATGGTTAAGATAATATAACCTCAAAATGAATCCCCTGAGTGTGCATTCGAAGTAGCTTCAGGGAAATTCCTTGAGTTTGTTGTCTGACACCGGGGAATAGAAATAGATCCAGAAAAGATTAAAACTATCTTAGAAATACCACCTCCTAAGAGTTTAACTAAATAAAGATCTTTCCATGGACGGTTGGCATATCTAAGATGCTTTATTTCTAACCTATCAGGGAGATGCAAGACATTCTCAGCACTTGTCAAAAAGGATGCCAAGTTCAAGTGGGATGATAAGTGTGAGCATGCCTGTGAAGATATCAAGCAATATTTGGTAAAGCGCGGTTCTAGAGCCTATCCGGCGCCACTCATCATCTACCTGCATTGGATGACTCTCTCTCTGTCTATTGGCCCAATCCATAAAGGGAAGAAGAGTGCTCTCACTACCTCCCATCGATTCTCTGAAGCAAACTATCCACCTATTGAGAAATATTGCCTAGCTTTGATCTTTGCATCCCAAAAGCTGACATTATATGCTTCTCATAAGGTGAACTTGATTTCCAGAACCAATCTACTGCAGTATCTCGTTACATGGCCAATGCTATACAGATGTTTGGCATGATGGTCCATGATTCTCTCATAGTTTGATATCACATTCGTACCCCTCCATGCAGTAAAAGGTCAAGCGTTAGCAGATTTCTTAGCGACACACCCACTTTCTGCTGATTCTCTGCTTAGTGAAGATCTCCCTGATGAACAAATCATGAACTTAGGGGAGGTTAACAACTATCGATGAGAGATGTATTTTGATGGTGCAGCTTTCTTTCATAAAGGAGAAGCACCATGATCTTCTCTTGCAGGAAAGGCGGGGGTAGAAATAGCTCTCCTAATTCCAGACCATGATGTGATGAGATTCTCATACTATCTTTCTAACCCCTGCACCAATAATGAAGCCTAGTTTGAGGCTTTGATTGTCGATCTGGAGTTAGCCATTACAATCAGTGTCAATAGCATCAACATCTTTGGGGATTCTCAGTTGGTCATCAACCAGATTGCCGGGTCCTACAAGGTTCTCAAACCCAAGCTCATCATTACCATGAGTATACCATGAAGCTATTGGCCCAAATCCCCGAAGTCACTATCTACAAGGTTCTGGCGAGAACATAGTAGCGGATGCTTTTGGCTAAACTTGCGGTGGCATGTTAGAAGATGAGTCCATTCCAATAAGGGTCTAAAGACAGTATCCTTATTGATCTTTGAACTCATCGAGAGACTTTTCCTTGAAGGGGAGGTTGTCGTTGCCTATAAGGATAAGGAGCTAGATTGGAGGCAATCATTCATAGGAAATTTGAACACCGATAAACTATCTCAAGAAAACTCATAAGCCCATCAGGTGAAACAGAGAGCTCTCTCCTATGCTCTCATTGATGGCACCCTGTACCGCCGGTCCTTTGACCAGATGTGGTTATTATTTAGATAAACACGAAGCCTATGGCATTATAAGCGAGGTCTATGCGAGCACATCAATGGTGTGAAGATGAAGATGAAGA
This sequence comes from Cymbidium sinense, assembly GCA_021442155.1. NCBI lineage: Eukaryota > Viridiplantae > Streptophyta > Magnoliopsida > Asparagales > Orchidaceae > Cymbidium > Cymbidium sinense. The sequence continues at coordinate 34,284,936 of CM038215.1, forward strand.
TTAGAGACTAGAATACTCGGCCTTGATGATTACTGAGCATGGATGTAGCTAGGAGATGCCATCAATCAATGTGCGGCGGTGTGGTCCTCCACCAACCACCCAACATTCTACACCCTACATTGGCCTCATGGCCATTTGATTGTTGGGGTACTGACATTGTGGGTTTGATTGATCCTCCTTCTTCTAGGGTCATCGGTTCATCTTAGCTGCCATCGATTACTTTTCCAAGTGGGCGTAAGAAATCCCACTCAGAGAGGTCACAACTTAGCATGTGCTTCAGTTTTTTAGGAATCATATCATATATAGGTTTGGGTTCCCTGACAAATTATATATGATAATGGTACGACATTCAAAAGCACAAAGATCAATAGCTTTGCCAGAAGACAAGGTATAGATTGGAGATACTCCATCATCTACTACCCCAGAGCAAATGGCTTAGCAGAAGCATTCAACAAAACTCTCATCCAGATACTAAATGACTCTTGATGACAACAAGCGGCATTAGAATGAGTAGTTGGTTGAAGCCTTGAAGGCCTACCGCACCACATACCAAACTCCAACTCAATCTACCCCATTTTCCTTAGTGTATGGGTCGAGCGTTCTAGTTCAACTCTCACTAAGGATAGCATTGGGTTGCAAGATCACTACAGAGCAGAATGCAAAGTTGCGGTTAGAAGAGCTCAAAGCTTTGGAGGAGTGTCGCCTACGGGTGTGATCGAACCTCGAGTTACACAAGGCTAAAATCATTCAAGCTCACAACAAGCTGGTCCTAAGGAGACCAATTGTTGCTCGTTGAAAGATGGGAGGCAAGTTTGAATCCACTTCGGAAGGCCCCTATGTCATAGAGAAGGCCTAAGGAGGATCTTATTAGCTTATTGATTGTAAAGGAGAACACCCGATGCTTCTAATTAATGGGCTCTATTTGAAGAAATATTACCCATAAAAATCATGTTTGAAAACAATTCTATCAATCAACAAAAAAATTTAATTCCATTTCATCAAAATCTTCTCTTCTTTCGAAGCATTGTTTGCTTGCCTTGCGAAACCACCATGACGTGTTTAAGATAGGTGTAAGAGTCCCCCAACGACATCCTATCCCCTTTTTCATAACACACACATTCCCGATGATATTAGAATAGGTGTGAGAGAACCTAAGAGGCATCCTATTTTGATTAGCACAACTAAGTTAGGTGTGAGAGAACCCATGCGACATCCTTTCTTAGTGGGAATTTTCATTTGCCACCCTTGGCACCATTTCATCAATCCCAGTGTATTTAAGGTAGGTGTAAGAGTCCCTCAAAGGAATCCTATTCCCTTTAACATAAGCTCAAAACAAACACATATCTTTTATCTCAAGCTACTTTGATGTGAGAGCAAGCCTCCTATGACACTCACTCATTAACTGCCCTAGGTTGGGTCTACATTCTACCTCGCTAGTATGTCACCCAATGGTCACTTGTTTGGAAGATGTAAGTCCCCATGCTTTCTTCCTAACTTGACCAGTGCAAACTAATGAGTGCCTTGTTAGTATGATAAACTTCACTGCCCAGCCAGTAAGCTACCTCATGTTGATTTTATTTAAGAAGATGTGAGTCCCCGAGCTTTCTTCTTGAATTAATTGTA